>CALZFC010000009.1:6442500-7042500 GCA_945643635.1 Allodiplogaster sudhausi
GTGTCAGCTAAAGAATAGCGAAAGAGTCACCGCAGGAGGGGAAGGGGTAAAATGAGGCTGCAATGAGAAGAGAAAGTGAACGAGAGAGACAGAGAGAGTGAAAATAGCTAGAGAAACCATGGATGGAGCTGGACAAAGTGAGTCGATTCGAGAAAGTGAGAAAGAGAAAGAGAAAGAGAAAGAGAGAGAGAGGGGGGAGAGAGGATGGAACGAGATAGCAGCAGCAGAGAGAGAAAGAGTCTCATCCTGCTGTGGGCCTTGCGTCGGCGAGAGTCCGAAGGCCTCATATGCCACTTTCTTTCTCACCGTTCCTTGTCGCAACGAGAGAGAAATATTGCAAACGAGTGGGGTGGAGAGCCAAATATAGCGGAAAGGACACCGCTTGGGACGAGTGGTGGCTGTTGCATTAGATGGCCACTGACGAATCACATGCCCCCCCCGGCCTGTCCCCACACAGCTCCGATCCCTGTCTCCCTCACCCTCCGATCGCTTTCCACATCTCCCTTTCTTGGGCTGTTCTGTCACACCGAGCAACAAAATGGCTGTGTTGAGTTTGAAGGACGATGGCCGAATCGGCTAAACAAGCGGCCGTCTCGAGAGAGTCGCAAACCAAATTGGGTGCCTCCATAAAACGCAAACAGTGACTGACCTCGAGAAGAAGAGTGCACACGGACACTTCATTAATTGATGGGTTTGAGCTTCCATCTTGACAAGCCAAATGATTTATGTAGTAAAAAACAGCAAGTAAGTTTTTTTTTTCGAAGGGGTGAATACAGTCATCGTGGAAGCACAAAACATTCTTATGGTTAGGCATACATAATATACCCATTTCCACCGCTGTCCTTTCGTTACACCTGTATTATTTCAAGGCTGGCCATGCATGCCTTACCAGTATGTATATATGTAAAGATACTTACAAATACTTTAGCACTTTCCTGCACATTCGTTCTCTCTTCCCCCAACTTTACTCTTGGCCCACTCTGGCAATCCGCCAGCCCGGAAAGGGTTGCACAAGAGCAGAGGAAGGTCATTCGTGTCAACAAATTTTGTAATTTTACACTTTTTCTCTCTCCTATTTCTATGCTCTCTCTGACTCTCTATCCCTTTCTCTTCTTTTTCACTTTCCTGTATCTCCCGCCATCTCCTCATTTCCTCTCGCCTTTCCTTGCATCCTCCTGGTGGCACTGCATAAGTGCTTGTGGTCTTTTCGATCTCCCCCCCTCTCTCTCTATCGATTTCACTCTCTATCGCTTTGTCTATCTCTCTATCTCTCTCTCTTCACTCATCCCCAATGCGTGGTCCAGACCGGCCAAATAAACAGCAGCAGACTCGCTGCTCAGCAAAATTCTGTCGGTATTTCATCATGATCGCGGAAAGAAGGGAAGAGAATAGAGAGAGAGAGATGAAACAGATCGAGATCCTGGCGCGCTCTTCGCAAATTCGACTGGCTCGGTCAACATGCGCAGACCATTTGCAGAGGATTACAGTGACAGACACAACGCTGCCCGCCATTCACGCGTTTACGAAGAACGACAGTGGGAATGTTCAAAGGACGAGGAGCATACGGTAAAGTGGGTATGCCGACACACAAGTTATGGTCGGCGACGGAAAGAAGGAAGTCACCGCCGCGAGCCATCAACATGTTGAATCCAAACGAATAATAATTTTTTAAATTAAAATTCTGGGTGCTTGCACGAGATATTTTCAGGGGAACAAAAGGAAATGAACAGCATAATGAATCTCTGGCTCTCTCTGCCTCTCTCTCTCTACCTATCTCTCTCTCGCTGTGAGATCTACAGTTCATTGTTAGCAGAAGTCCAACATTACGTCGGCGGTTTTCTCACATATTCTTCTTCCTCTCGCCGTAGTCTCTGCAGACTTTTGCGCTGAATTTCTTCGCGTGAGCCAAGAAAAAGAAAGAGGACAAGCCGTTTCGTTGGTTTGGCTTGCGTTTACGCAACACATTCGCCTCTTTTGCTATACATTTTTAACACGCGCCGAAGGGGAGACCGGTTGACTCTTCTCTTTCTCTCTCTCTCTCCCACTTCATAACCAGGCCACAACATGTGATGATAAAAGCTAAAAGCTATGCGAATGACTGCCAAGGTGTAAGGAAGAATCTGAGAAATTGGTTTAGTTAGTATGTCGGTTAGGCACGAAACCCTATCTTTCTCCCTCCCCCCTCTTCTCTCACCTTCTATCTCTCTCTTTTCCTCTCGCTCTTATGCCTATCTCGCTCTCTGACTCTGAACAAGTGGTGAAAAAAACAATAAGTGGCACGCGCTGCCAAACGGTTTGTTTCGAGTACCAGATGATTAGCTAGAGTAGAAGGACAGTGGAGAGTGAAGAGAGAAGGAAAGAATGTAAGGAATGGATGGATTTAGCGTTCAGAAGAGAGAAAGGAAAAGAGAGGTAGCGGGAGAGAGAAAGTGAGAGGGAAATAGAGGGAGATGCATATGGGTGAGTAGTGGGAAACATTGGTCTGTTGTGTCGTTCTTTTGTTTGTTGGCGCAGTGGCGGGGGCTCAAAGGTAGGAAAGAGCAGCAATGCCAAGAGCAAGGGTCTTTTACTTACCATTAGCCGTTCACTTCTCTCTCTCACACGAAATCAGAGGCAGTCGAAAGGGGATGGGGAATCGGCCGAACACTCAACACTCTCGAGTGCAAGAGAGAGAGTGAGTGAGAGAGAGTGAGAGAGAGAGTGAGAAAGAGAGAGAAAGATAAAGAAAGAGTGAGAATTTGAGAGCGAGCACATATGGCAAAAGAAGAAAGAGAAAAATGGAGATAGTGGCATAGAGTGTAAGTAAGCTGCAAGCGGAAAACGATGGACTGGAAGATGATTGCGTTCCAAAAAGCACGGAATGCAGCGTCAGTTGTGTGCAGATGTAGCTGGGAAAGAGACAAAAAGAGAGAGAGAGAGAGAGATGGAGAAAGAAAAGGAGAGGGAATCAGAGTAAGAAAGACGGAGAAAGGGAAAGCAGTGATGGAAAGAAGAATGCCACTGATCAAATGATGAGAGAAAGTTCGTGGAGAGAGCACAAAGGAGGGGTAGATCTGCA
Organism: Allodiplogaster sudhausi; assembly: GCA_945643635.1. NCBI lineage: Eukaryota > Metazoa > Nematoda > Chromadorea > Rhabditida > Diplogasteridae > Allodiplogaster > Allodiplogaster sudhausi. The sequence goes on from CALZFC010000009.1 coordinate 6,445,559, forward strand.
GTTTTGTTATAAAATGGACCATTCCAGCAATGGGAAAAGCTAGCAGAGGATAGATGGAGAGGAAAGAGAGGAGAGATAATGACAGCAGTGAGAGAGAGTGAAAGAAAGAAAATTAAAAGGAAATTAATGAGGTTGAGGTGTCATCGAGAAGATTTGAGAAAAAAGGAAGCCGATGCTACAAAATGAGTTTTTATGGTTCGCAAAGATTGCTGAAAAATGTGTGATTGTGAGAAAGGTCGTCGAGTCAGGAGAAAAAGAAGAAGAAAGTAGGGGGAGATGAAGAAGGAGATATGTAAAAGAAGCGGTCATTGGAATGGTGCGATCAGAGGAGCAGAGAAGCAAAAGAACAAGAGAAGACGCTGAGTAGGGGGGGGAGAGAGGGCAGGGAATGCCAAGGAAAAGAACATCGTGATGGATCGAGTGCTGAATGTGCTGTGGCTGGCGAAAGGTAAAGAAAAAGAGGGAAGAAAACGAAGAAGACGAGGAAGAAGAGAGAAAAATCAAACGAAAGGCCTAGAAGATCGCGGCCGAGTGAACACGTCAAAGTTGAAGTGGGATTCGGTTCATCGATGGAAAGAAAGAGGCAAAATAAAGAAATGAGAACGACAGTCAATCAACAGAAGAAGTGGGGAACGAGGTGCCGTATTTTAACATATGTTACGCTCAGAAACTTAGTTGCTATTGCACAAATATTGTAAATTGCATTATAATGAGGATGGATCGTATTTGGTGCAAATTTTAAATTTCATACATGGAATTTTTTTTAACGCAAGTTGAGGGTATAAAAAAAAATGTTCGGACTACATACATATGTATGTATACGGAAAAATATTCAAATAAAAGTTCACATTAATATACGTTTGTTTCTCATTGAAGCCCTTTTATTCTTATTTAGCAAAGTTTTTTTTTCATGTTCTGACTTACTGTTTCTGTAAATTTTCGTGATTTCAATAGTAAAGTTCGTTTGATTTTTTTTTTTGCTTTTTCTATTTCCGAGTCTGCAGCCATTTGAGTTGCCGTGTTGCCGAGATTGAGAAGAGTGTCCCGGTCGTTGTGTAAAGAGAGTTAGTCATGGAGTCGGCCAACAGGAGGAGGAGGAGAAGATAAAGAAGAAGGAGACAAGCCGTATCAACTTTCACGCTCCTTCCATCCATTTTTCCTCTTCTTCTTTTTTGCTTGGCTTTTCTCTTCAAGGACCGTCGTAAATTGAGCACGTTGATGTGGTGAACTTTCCATTCTCAGCCTCTCGCCTTTCTCAGTATCGAGCCATCTCTTTTCACTTTATTTATCACTCTTTATCGTCTCCCTCCCTCCTTTTTTGCTCCCTCGCCGTCTCTTCTCCCTCTCCTCCCTTCTTGCTCCCTCCTCTCTTGTTTCCTCTCTCTTCTCTCTTGATATCTCTCCGTATCTTCCTGCTCTCTCTCAGTCGTCTCCTCACCTCTCCAAATGAATCCCGCCATCCATCACTCCTCGTCCATTAACGGGCATTCCTGCTCTATTTGAAGAGCTGACCGCCTCCGCCGCCCAAATTGACAAAATCGTTCTCACGGAAAATAACAGATTGGTGGCATTATGAAGTAGAAAGTAGGCAAGGCGAAGACGTGACAGAATAATGCATAAAATGTGAGACCGAAGGAGGAGAGTGATGAGAATATGAATGAAGGAATGAGAAAGAAGAGACAGAGAAAGTGCCCGGTCAGTTGGTCGCGTGAAAATTTAGCCATTTACTTGCTGCACAGGCGGAGTAGTACACTACTTCATCACAAGAGAGACGGACACTCCGTTTTTCTCATTCCCAGCCATTTCAATTTCCGTGCTATTTTTACTCTTTCAATCCCTCCCGTTCTCTCTATCTCTCTTCTCTCTCAAAAACTTTACTTCTCTCTCTCTCACCGGGTAAATTCTCATACACACAATTCATCGTGCCCCGAGTATGGTTTAATTATGGGAATCGCCAAGACGCGTTCTATTAGTGAGATAAGTCAGAATACTCGATATAAAATGTCTACAATAGAATCAAGAAAAAGAAGTAAGCAAGGAATGGAAGTTAAAGATAGACAAAAAGAGTAGGAAAGTAAACGAAATGAGAAATAGGCAGACAAGCGTAGAGAGCTGCAGAGAGAAGGGTGGAGATGGAGAGAGAAGAGAATAAGAGATAAAGCGAGAACAGTGGAAGAACTAGACGGTCAAGCAGCATGGATGGCGCCCTTCCCTCAACATTGCTCCATTCCACTCCGCTGTAATGCTTATCTTCGAGCAACAGAGCAAAGCTGACAGGAAGACACCGTCAGAGCAGCAGAGAAAAAGGAGTCAATCTACAGACGCTGATCCGCTTTTTGATCGGCAGATTTAGAGAAAGGGAGTGCCAGTAACAACTTTATAAAGAGGAAAGGCAGTTTGAAACGGAAACATTTCATTCTGTTCTGTCGTAGAGCACTCGAAGGAGCCACTCTTTAAATAGTGTATAAAAAACTATTATATTATTTTATTTAAGTTTTCTTGCTCATTTCATCCTCAAAGACAGCATGTATAAATGAATTTTTCTCAAATCGAACAAATATGTAAGATATTAATTAATATTAGAAAGCTTTATCGATCCAACCTGTTCGGTGGAGCGATCCGGGAGTATCGGAACTGCCGGACGGGCAGGTGGAGAAGGACTGGAAGGAGAAGTAGAAGAAGATAATTGACGAGATCTGCTCTTTCCTCAGCGTTAGGAGGAAGAGAGAGAGAGAGAGAGAGAGAGAGAGAGAGAGACGAGAGAGACGAGATGAGTCGGAAGGAGCAGGAGGTTGGCAGGGCGCTCGAGGCGAAGGAGCGGCTGGCCCGCGTTTCAAGCCTCTCGCTAGACTGCAAAACAGCAGGTAGTATGTATGAGAGAGCTTTCCTTTGCGTTAGAGAAGTTAAGAAGAAGAAATTAACCCAAAGTTGAAACACACAAAAATTGTGAAGCAAGAGAGTATCATCATGACTTTTTTCTTTAATCCATTACAGTTATTGAGAGCAGCAGCAAAGACGATCGAAGACTATGCTCGCAAGCATCCTTAATGAGAACTGCTTGGAGAAGAAGAAAAATGGAGCAAAAGAACGGAAGGTGAAAGATGAGACCGAGAACAACAAAGAATGTTCAAAATATAGATGAAACATTGCTGTAAAAGGAAAACGCAATAACTGATGCAACATTCGTTGCCATCAAAACATTGCAAAGGGAAGCAGCAGCTGGAGATGGTAACTTTTCTTCAAGTAACACCTCTTTGCACCTACTCAACTTCCTTTAATGACATCTCGAATCGAATGGTTTCTCGCACCTTCCCCTCCACTCACTCGCTGACATCTTTGTGATTGTAAGAAGAGCAACACGCTGACATGCAACCTTCCCCCTCCTCCATCAGCATCCACCTGATTGTCTCTCTTGAGTTGACAAGGTGAGACATCATCAAACTCGCCTATTTCTTTCGGCCTCCGATGATGAGCCTTGTCAACTTCGTGATATTCTTTGCTGCTTACGAATTCCGCGACGCCGACTATCACGCGGTTTGGCTCCATGACAAATAAGTGAGAGAGGAAGGCAGAGAATGGGAGAGATTTAAGGAGGGAGAGAGAAGCAGATGGAGAGAGAAATAGCGACTGCGAAGGAGGAAGAAAGGAATGGAAAACACTCAGACACGCCTCCCGCGGGTCGTCATGCTGACCTATGATCGCATATGTAATCACGAAGACAAACTAAAGGAATTACCGCACCGGTGAGTAAATAAATCGAGAAATCGAGCAGAAACTTACGAGTGCTTACTTCGTGTGTTGCTTGTTTGATGACGAATATTGAGATTTTTGGACGCAGGAAGGCCATTCACAACCCTATGTACCTGATGGCAAGCACGGCCATCGTATTACTACGCTTCTGAGAGAGTGTTCACGGAATGCGATCAGAAATATCTTAAAAAAATTACTACATGACCATCTAGAATATAGGCTGCAACTGTTCGCCCTCATACGCCTCATATGGATCAGGCGTTGGCGTATGAGAGTGAATTTACTTCTTATTTTAAGCTCTTGTATATTTTCATAGATTTTCTTTTCATTTTTAGATAAATTTTGAACCCCAGAAGCGCCGGAAAAACAAAAATGTCTAAAGTACTAAGATGCTGGGTGGCAATGTACATATTATATATATCCCAGCATTACATCCCCAAGTCCCTTGCCTCCTTTTCAAGTGCAACGATCTCTTTTTAGCTCTATGGATTTGCTAGAAGAGGAGGAAGAAGCAAAGGAAGAAAAAAAAGAAGAAGAAAAGGCTAGAAGCAAAGGCTGCGCAGAATTCCGGATATTTATTAATTAATGGCGGTTATTGAATTCACTTTGTGACTAGTTGAAATCACGCAGAGATCAGTGGTAAAGATCCAGGTGCCACTTTGATTTTCTTTTATTCCACTGCAACGAACTGCAATAGGATAAAGTGTGTGTGTAACACTATCAGGCCGGAAATTTCGCGCAAAGGGAAAATACTGTATAGCACGGGTACAATGAATCTCAATAGGCCCTATTCCCCTCACAATAGCTCTCTCTCTCTTTCTCTCTCCCTCTTTCTCTCTCTCTCACCCTCTCTCTCGCTCGCGCTCTCCCCCTCGTTCTCCTTATACATACATATCTACTTCACCATCCTGTTTTTCAATTCCTGCCGTTTTTTTACATGGATGTCATTTGTATATACAAATGTATGTCCTTCTTATAAATTTTGAACTTTTAATCGGGAAACAAAGAGAAGAGTTTATGCTGTGCATTAATTCGTCATTGTACATTTGTAAGATATAACAGCCAAACAAATTAATGATTAAAAACAAAATAGAATTAGTTGATGTTAGTGACGAAGGACGCTGGGGTTCTCTTGTGAGCGTGTTTGCAAGCTTGCTTGGATTATTGCAGTGTTCATTGTCAGGAATGTCGGAGAATTGTTTTGGGTGAGAAAACGATGTTTGGCGGGAGAGGCGATGACAGTAGTGGAAGATCTGGAGCTACTCATCTTCTTCGCTCTCATCATAAGATCGAAGAAGCCTCAGGCGTGGCATTCCTCCCAAGAAACGTAGCGTGTCCAGCTTCACTGTAATTGTATTTACTAGTTAGCCGCAAAGGCTCCAATAAAATCTAACCGGCCTTTTCAAGTCAGAACTATATGCCTGTATCATTCAGTTATGGGTGCAATGCAGACAGAAACCTTGATTTGTGAATGATTACTATATGAATATGCATGTGTAAATTTGAATTGTATAAATTAAAAATGATGCTACCATCTAAAGCCCGCCTACTCTTAGCCAATGCATTATTCCGCTTCCTCTCAGGAGCTTCTCTCCTAGAACAGTGCCAAGAAGTAGTCATAATACATGTCATTTACACCATTAATCGAAATTCATACTCTCCTCATTGAGAAACGCAGAGTGAAGTGTGCATTTCCTCGTATAGTGGGAAAAAATGTTTCCTTTTCAATCTACGTACGCAGGCGGTCTTGTATGCAAATGACTATGACAACTCACCAAAGCCGTCGTCTTCTCTCGCAGGCAGCACCGACCGCTTCCCGAAGCGCATTCCTTAAACGAAAACAGACGCGTTAACCGGATGAAACTTCTTAAGTCGGTGGATAAAATAGTATTTTGTTTCAATAAATGAATCAACAGCCCGATGATATCGCTCTATTCATTTATAAAATAAAATTAAATAAATAATTTATAAACGAATACGAAAATGAGAAGAAGAGAGCCTTGCCTTGATGGCATCCGATGCAGTCGCAGCACTCGAGAGTCATGCGGACGCCGCAGACTCGCGCGCACTGCGCACGGGTCACGCGCGCCAGAACCCCTCCGCTGCCGTCCAGGGAGGCCGATGCACTCTGCACAGGAACAACAAGATTACATTATCAAATTATCTTCTCCCCTTTTCATATCAAATAATTCGTTGAATTTCCTTTCCTCCAAAAACAGTGAAGAAAATAGAATAAGAAGTAAAGCCACTTCCTAAGAAACACTAAATAATGCATCTACACGAAGGCATTTTTTTCTTGTATTTATGCTGTCACATTGAAATGTTAATTTCATGTACGATAAATAAATAAAGTTTATAAACAAGGAAGAGGTGAGAAAGACAGCTCGCACACAACTCAGATGCCATCACTATACGATGACGAAGTCGTGGGTGTGATACGTAAATATGTAGGTTTCAGAGAAGAAGACCACTTCTTGGCAAAGATGCACGCATTCTCTGAGTACGCGAGTGCGTCTGACAGGACGGCGAGCACTCATTTAGCAACTCGGCCATTCGGGGAATCCATGGAATCCACCAGCCATGGACACAGACGGCAGCTGGCATGTACGGAAAAGCCAGGTAGGATCAAGGGAGAAGAGCCAGAATCGAACACTGTTGTGTGAGGAGTGGGAAGGGGAGAAGATAATGAGTGAGAATAAGAAAGAGTGTGAGGAAGAAGAAGAGTGGTAAAGCGAAGGGAGAGGGAGAGTCTACTTCTGAGAACTCATTAAGATATCAGCGAATTGTTCACTTGATCTTTCTTGAGTGGAACACCGAACCGCGAATATGTACAAGGAGGAATAATGACTTCTTTTTGTATACATATGTATGTATCTTCCAAAGGCACTTCTGTTTAAGTAATATGTATGTACATCAGCAGCGTTGGAATGCAATTGAACCATATCACTCTAATGCCACCATAAGTTGCCAACTTGCCCTCTAAGAGGGAACGCTTAGAACATTCTAATTGCCACCAAGGTGGTTCCTCCTTAGGCACAAAGTGCGCTTTGGCCTGACGGCAGATATGCATAAAGTATGACGCATTGATGATGGAAGTGTGGAAGAGGTCGAATAAGAGAGAGAGAGAGAAAGGGAGAGAGAGCGATAGAGAGATAGGGTGAGGAATGCCATCAAAAAGGCAGAACGAGGGCGTCGTTTGCACCCATCATCGTCAGCTTCTTCTCCTCTCCCTCTCCCTCTTTTACCTTTCCTCTTATTCTCTCTCTCTCTCTCTCTCTCTCTCTCTCTCTTTCTCTCTCTCTCTCTCTCTTTCGCTCTCTCTCTTTCGCTCTCTCTCTTTCTCTCGGGAAGCTCTCCTGAATATAGCAACGGAGCACATTTGTCATGTATTGTTCATCGAAAGGATTCTCTCCGCACCGTTGGCTCAAATGTTTTCTGCTTATTGCAGTGGAAGAGAGGAAGAGTCTACCAAGCGGACGAATACACTCCGGGGCATAGGCCACGTTTTCGATGCGCACCCTTCCAGGGGCATGGCAGCGGGGCGGAGCATCGTGACGATAATTAGAGTTCATCTTTGAACGGTTTAGTCATTTTGGAAGCGCAGGCGGCACAACATTAAAGAGTGAAAAATTCAATCTTGGATTTTTTTCACTTTTTGGCTGACAGGGAGCGCTTGTGGGTTGGAGAGACGCGACTACAACCATCAAGAATATTCAAATAGATTACGGTTGAGTTTCGTGTTCCTTCAAGGCCACGTAAAACGAAATTAATCATCAGAGTGCGTAACAAAGTGAGAAAGGTAAAAAAAATGCTTCGGCGACCTGCGCGAAGAGAAGACTGGCGAGAATGATTGTAGCGAGCGCAGAAGCGTGCACGAGGAGAGTCATCTCAGATGAACTTTGTAAAGTCGTCTAATATGTGAAGGGAAGAGAAGTACGTGGAGACGTCACACACTTTCTCCCTCTGCCAGAAGTAGTCGACACGACTTCTTCGGACCGGGTTACCTGATTAAGTGTCACTTTGGGTACGAGCTTCTGCCGCTAGCGATTGCCAAGTATCAGAGTTAAATATCATCGCATGACATCATCATAATCAAATAGTCGCCAAAATTAGCGAGAATATGAAATGAGGAGAGAGAGAGAACGAAGAAGGAAGGAAAAGAGAGAGAGAGAGAGAGAGAGAGAGAGAAGAGAGAGAGATGCAGAGAAAAGAGTGCTCAATGATAAGTCAGTCAACGGCGAGCAAACACCAGGTGCTTTAAAAGTCGACATTTAGCAAAGTTACAGCTGGCTTTCGAAGGCGGTGATAGATGTGTACAGGAGGAAGGTGGAACGAAGCGATGCATGCCAACAGGAGACACAACCGCCTGATACGGGAACCCACCCGCGGGCAGCGGAAAGGGGGAGTTGTGGATCTCCGAGTTGGCTGGAAGAGGAGAGACATGGAGGAATTGCAGCTGCTTCCTCTGCGGCCGAGACACGCCCACCATGTTGCTCGGTGCCTCAGGCTTCTTCGCTAACTTGTAAGCCACGTGTAAGATAGACAGAAAAAGGCCACTCGTAATACCAGTAGCCCCCCTTCCCTCATACACTTCTCTCGCATACTTCCGAAAGGTGTCTCCATCCAATTTAGAGTGCCAATCTTATCATGCATGTATTAGTAGCAAGAAGTAGCAGCAAATGCCACCACACACGAAAAGGCCAGAAATAGAATAGATCATTTTAACGTGCTGGCTAACGATAAAATAAATGCGCCTTCTCTTCCATATCTCACTTACAGTAGTAAATCAGGGAACTAGCGCCAGAAGTAGAGGATTGATAAATGGCCGAAGAGTGGAGGAGAAGAAGAAGAAGCGGAATTCATCAACAAAAACAAGGAAGATAACATGGAATCAGCCTGGGGAAGACGAGAGTTAGCTTTAGCGGATATGCGGTTACTACTGCCAGATTCGGTAGCCTCTCCTCTTCTGCCTCATACAAGTGCTCATTAGCAGCACGTATCCTGCCTGACAAAGGATGAAAATAGTAATCTCGTTTGAGGACATTTGTGATGATGTATTGCCTGTCGACAAAGAGGAACAGCGAAGAATAGGATCAATGGACGGAACAAGAAGCGAGCGAGAATGAGAGAGAGGGGAAAAGAGAGATGGGAGAGAGAAGCAGAGAAAAAGATAGGTAAAGAACGATAAATCAAAGGAATAGGGACAAAGATAGATAGGTAGATAGACAACGTTAGATAGAGAAACAGAGACATGTAGATGTGAGGGAGCGAGACAGAGATATAGACTTCCATTGCATTTTTTATAATGATTTAAAAAAAATATATATTTGTGGTCTGACCTAATCAATTCCACATCTCTTGCCAGTGTTGATCTACAAGGCCTTCCTCAACATAACAATTCAAGTAGTTCTTTTCGCCAGCTAACACTCAATGTGAGCCCTAAACAATCCGCCATTCTTCACTTATTTCCTGCATTATACAACTCTGAACCTTCTTTAGCTTGACCTTTCTCGACACTTACTGCAGTGCCAATTAAATAAGAATAGCCAACTGCTTTTTATTCAACAGTCACGATTAAACATTGAAGGGTAAATGTTAACTAAATGTTAATTGCTTAGCAAAGCTGGGCAACGATAAAAAAAAGCCAAAAGGCATGGATTTGAAGATAAGTTTGGCATTACAGGCAACGCGCAGAAAGTTTTGTGTTAATTAAATATATATATATATATATATATATATATATATATATATATATATATATATGATTCTCCAGAAAGGACTGCGAAACGGGTAGGCGATTGATTGTGAGAGAAAGAGGGAGAGAGTAAAAAAGAGAGAGAGAGAGAGAGAAATAGAGAGAGCAAGAGAGATAGAGAGATAGAGAAGAGAGAAAGAGAAGAGAAAAAGAGATAGAGACAAAAAGAGTTTCATTAAATATTCAAAACAGAATGCCATCTAGAGCAGCAGCAGGTAAAGTAATTGAAACCACCGGCCATTCTTAGAATCACTCAAGGTTGAAGTCGAAGAAAGGAATAGACATTGGAATTGCATTAGTACATTTGATAATTTTAATTCTAATGATGAAATTGGCGCGGAAAAAGGGTTACTGTAATTAAACACAGCGTATGTTATGAGGCAGGGTAGCATTAATGAGTGTTACATTAGTTTTTGAAAAAAAAATCCGTATTATATGAAATTATACGTCTCAGCCACGCGGTCGAATCAACAGGCCTTTGTTCGACGTTGCGCTCACACATCTCTCAGCAGGAGTGGATATGACACAGTATCCCAACGTCACCAACATTATATCCCTCGCCGCTAAGATTGCGAACGAACCAGAACAGAAGCCATCACTGTCAAATCGGACACAACAGCTCTTCCAGCGGAGACATCAACTACTTACAGCCCGTGTCACGCGTGCATCCCGAGTCGAACTCTCGGTCTGCTGCAAAGCGCTCCGAGTATCTTTGAAGGATGACATTCGTCGACGTAATCTCTACGCTGTTGAAAGAGCTGTCCGAAAAGGCCGAGGATTAAGAAAAGCCCTGCAGCAATCTGAGGTGTCACTTACTCAACTCTGCCAATTGAAGTCTCCTAATGGACGCGTCGTCAGCAACCGCAGTGAAGTTGCCGACATCGTGCAGCGGTTCTATAATGGTCTGTTTGCTGTTCCAATTCCACCTCGGCAGCAGATATACATCACGACCGAGGCTCTTCCACCGATTTTACCTTGCGAAGTCCAAAAGGCAGTAAATCGGATGCGGCAAGGGCGCTCCCCTGGTCCAGACAGAATCACGGTTGAGATGCTTCACGCTGGAGTTAACATCCTGTCTCCTCATCTTGCCGTCCTCTTCAATCGCTGTCTGGATGAGGGACGTGTGCCTGACTCCTTTGCCGACTCGGTGCTATCGTTGATTTTCAAGAAAGGTGACCCGCTCGACATTGCCAACTACCGTCCAATTGCCCTACTCTCCTGCGTGTACAAAGTATTCTCTTCAATTCTTGGTGCGCGGATGGAAGAGACACTGCAATTCAATCAACCAGTAGAGCAAGCCGGATTCCGCAAGAAGTACTGCACTACTGACCATATCCATGTAGTCGTCGAAATGCTGCAGAAGGCAACCGAGTATGAATTTCCACTCTATCTCATATTCGTTGACTTCCGGAAGGCCTTCGACAGCGTTCGATTCGATGCCCTTTGGCCCGCCCTCCATCGCCAAGGCGTACACCCGATGATCATATCCATCCTTCAGAATATCTACGATTCAGCTGAAGTTCGGGTACGCCTTCGAGGCCAAACTGTGCCAATCAACGTGCAGCGAGGACTTCGACAAGGTGATAACATCAGTCCCTCCCTTTTCTCTGCTGTCGTGGAAGAAGTGTTCCGAAACCTAGACTGGTCTGATCGCGGCATAAACATAGATGGCATTCAAATGCACCACCTCCGTTATGCTGACGACATTGTCCTGTTTTCCCATTCCGCGAAGGAAGCAGCGGCGATGCTCAGTGAGCTGTCAGCCGCAAGTGAAGCCGTCGGCCTTTCCATTAACACCTCGAAGACCCAGGCTATGACCAATCGAAGCCGCAAACCTCTCTTTGTTTCAGGTCAAACCATCGACTACGTGGACACCTTTGTCTACCTTGGACAATTGGTAACATTTAAATCCAATCCGGCCCTCGAGTTAAACAGGAGAGTGCGGGCAGGTTGGGCAGCTTTCAATCGCTTCTACGACTTCCTCACCAACAGGAGAGTTGACGTTGCCCTCAAATGTCGCGTTTACCAAACTAGCATCGAGCCTGCGCTGTTGTTGTATGGTGCGGAAACGTGGGCACTTCGTCTACAAGATCGCCGCCGCCTCATTGTGTGCCAGAGGAAAATGATGAGAAAAATGGCCGGAGTCACTCTCCTCGAACATCGGACGAATGACTGGCTCTTCGACAAAATTAATATTCCCGATATCCGAGTACGAGCCATGGAGAGGAAGTGGAAATGGGCCAGTCTGATTGCAAAAATGGATGGAGGACGCTGGACAAGACGAGCCGTGGAGTGGAGACCGTGGAAATGGAAAAGACATGCTGGACGCCCCCGAGAACGATGGCGTGACGAATTCGACCGCAACCTGTCCACCACTTGGATGCGAACCGCAGTCATGAAACCCGATGCCTTTCATCTTTCCTTCACCCACCGGGCCCAGTCCCTGATTGTGGAATAAACTTTGAACTTTCATTATATGAAATAATTAAAAAAAGTAATTTTGATGAAAACTCTTCTGGCAACAAAAACAAGCGGTCGGATGGCACTTTCCATTGCAACTCATCTGTTATGACCAGTCTGTCAAAGGGTAGGCAAAGTCAGGGCTAAGAGAAGCAATGAGGAAATGATGTATAAATTACACAGATGAAAATAAAAAGGAGGGGGATAGCGAATAGTTAGTTGTAAGCATGGTAGTAGTAATAAGTAGTTATGGCAGGCGACGAATGGCAGATTGGGTGAATACCCGGATTTTCTTCAAAATTCGAATGGCACACCACAGACTAATTAGATTAGAATAAAGGAATAGGGAAATCTGCCACTCTTCGGATATGACAGAGAAAGTCTTGGCTGCCATTAGATGGCCGAAGTGTCGATCTGGACGACGTTGGTCGTCTCCAGCTTGTCGCTGCCGTTCAGCTGCAGCTTCTTCAGCGCCTCCACCGCTGCCAGCTCCTTCTTCTGCTTCTTGTTATTGCGCTCTTCGAAGTCCATGCTTAAGCGGATGTATTAGGGTCTCGTGTATACTGTCGACTGTTGTTCTAGATTAATAATAAGAAAACTTTATTTACCATAGAAATATTTTTTTTATAATATCAAAACCAACGGAATCTTCATTGATTCTCTTTGTTTACCTCATCTTGTTCTAGATGAAAAATAAATAGCCTTGATTCCTAACCGATGCGAGATGATACGTTCGATGATGAGCTCGGTAGTCATGGAGGAGCCGCTGTTGACAGCCTGGAAGAGGCCGCGACGCTTCGCCGCTTCGTACGGGTCCACGCCGCCAAAGTTGTGGTGCGGCACGTTAGAGCCGTCCACCACCACCTCAAGAGAGGAGGAGGCAAATCAAGATGATGGAGTCAGTCTATGGTCAACGAGAGCAAGTGGCCGACTGGTGGCCAACTCTTACACACTCAGAGCTGCGACACTATTCTATGATCTTTATTATGCATCTCGTTCGCATCGAGGTTACATCCCTGCTCACGGAGGGGAAGAGAGTGAAAACCTCTATGGTGCGAGAAAAGGATTGTTAATCTATTATCAAGGCATTGTAGATACCTGCACGTTGAAGCGATCAATCAGTTCGTCAGTCACTTCAAGTGGAGCGCCTATGATAACCTCGGAGACCGGCTAAAAGGAATTATACAGCTTGATACTCGCTTGGAATTTGATTATGTTGCTTAAGGAAAAGAAAAGTATAATTTTGATTGAAAAAAAGAAGCACAAAAGTTACTAGAAAGAGATGCAGAAGAATATTATTGATGATGATAATAAAATTCTATTAAAAAAAAAGAGTACCTTGTAGGCGAGGACGCTGAGCACGCGCTCATGCATTGTCATGATCGGGTGGTTGCTTCCGCGGTACGAGTTGACGACGTGGTCCGAGAAGATTCCCACTATGAGGTAGTCGCCCAGCTTGGCCGCCTCCTCCAGGAACGCGAGGTGGCCAATGTGGAAGAGGTCGAAGGCGCCCGCCACGTACACAATCTGGAAAAGCATATCATCATTACTCCGTAATACGTTTCCATTACAGTACACATTGTCAGTTAGCACCGTTCCCTTCTCTAGACGACAAGATTTTGAGGACCTAACAGAATCTAGATTAAACTTCTGATATGCTCTTGAAAATAACGGAGCCAGGAAAAAAGTGAAACCTTGTCGCCCTGCTTAGGTGGTCGGCCCTCGGCGAACTGGAGAAGCGTCTGAGTGGTGGGCATGAAGCGGGACACCTTGGTCCACGGCGACTCGGCCACGTGGTCCTCAAGGGGCATCTAATTGGGGGCAGTCTCAGCCTGCTCGCTTTGGCAATAGGCAGACAGCACCAGCACGAGGACACAGAGCGAGAGGTATAGAGGAGTACAGAGAGAGAGAGAGAGAGAGAGAGAGAGAGAGAGAGAGAGAGAGAAGGGAGAGAGAGAGAGAGAGAGAGAAGGGAGAGAGAGAGAGAAAGGGAGAGAGAGAGAGAGAGAGAGAGAGAGAAAGAAAGAGCGCGAGGGAGTGAGGGTGAAAGGACATTTACTGGTGAGTGGTGCATATCAGGGAGAAAGGCCACTGTGCAAATTCAATAAAAAAAAGTAAAAACATAGTTTTGAATGAATCTTACTTCCTTAACAATTTGGTCTGGTAAAGCAAGTGCACATGGGACAGGCAGTGAAGCAAGCAACCATTTCCTCCCCCTCTTCCCCGAGCATTTTGTAGGCATATGTTATACAATTTCTTCATACGATATATGCAAGAGGGTTATAGCATTTTCCTACGTAACACTCTTGATCTTAGATTTATGGCTCCCGCGAGTGTTCGCTCTCATCACACTCCTCTCTTTCTCTCTCTCCTCTAACTGTCTCTCTCTCTCCTCTGTCTCTCTCTCTCTCTCCTCTATCTGTCTCTCTCTCTCCTCTATCTGTCTCTCTCTCCTCTATCTGTCTCTCTCTCTCCTCTATCCTCTCTCCTATCTGTCTCTCTCTCCTGTCTATCTCTTTCTAAAGACTGATTTGCATGTTGCGCATAGCTGAAGCTCTTTAACAACCTCCCTCTCACTTTCTTGATACATGTACAATGCCCCCACGCTAACCTCATCATTCATTTCTTGCTGGATGACAAACTAAATATCCTTTATAGTCTTGATATCTTTCACTATCCATCTCGCCATCTCTCTCCCTACGTCTCTAACCCGCTGCTCTCTCTCTCTCTCTCCTTTCTCTCGCATCACTGACAGTGGAGAGAGTGCGCGCCTTCTCCTTGTGCTCGTCCACGGAATCGTCGTGAGAGTGGTGCGACTTGGTGAGCAGAAGCATGCGACCGACGAGATCCTAACAATAAGTCAGAACATCAGTCAACACATATGATTGCCTACTTCTAACAGAACAGATAATAAAGGGGGGGGGGCTAAGTAAAACAAGCACATGATCGGCCTGAAATGAGACATTATTTATTTAAGAAAATTTTATTGGATTATGAGCGCCACATTGCAAACTATGTGGCAAAAAATCAGGGTCGGGGGGAGGGGGATCAAAGGGGACTATTAAAAAAATTAGATATAAAAGGTAATGCTAATGAGATATGTAAAAAAATAATGGGTACATCATTATGCATACGGTAACTTGACATACCGTAGTCGAGACTCCGGCAGTCCTCTTGCATTCACGGTAGCGGCCTGCCTTCTTGACCGCTTCGTACGTGTCGTGGCCATCCGCAGTCAGGGTGATGTCGTCTGAAACACTTGCGTAATCAAAAACACCCAATTTTATTATTACTTTAATTCTCGTGATCTTGTTCTTGCCTTCTATAAATCAAGTTATATTCACCCATCACCAAACAGCCTTTTCTATCTCACAGCATTTGATGGTTGCCAACCGCAAGCCAAAACCAAAATCAAGTGAACAGAGCTTGGTGAAAAGGATATTTTTTCTGTGTGCCAACTACCTTTGTGACCTTCTTGTACCATCTTTCGCGAAAGTCAACTTGTCTTGCTATCTATCAATCATATTCTTTCGTTATCCCGTGCTAATTCATGACTAGACAGCCCAATGCGAGAACAGCAGTCGTCTCTCTCTCTACTCTCTATTTTTCTCTCGGTGTCTCTTTATTTCTTCCTCTCGGTCTCTTTCACTCTCTACTCTAAGGAAACGCCATGTTTGATTCCGTTCTGCGGCTATGCGCGTGTTTGAGATGGGCCGAAGAGTGAGGAGTGGCCTAGCCTCCGTGCACGCAGAAGTCACAGTTGTACTTGTCGAGTGTCTCGACCGTCGTGCTGTACGGCGCATTCTCGACAACCTCAATTAAGTTAAAGTACAATAAATAACCATTATAATAATAATGATAATAATAATTTAACAAAAATAATCAAAAATAACATGGATTCAACAAATTCCAAATGGTAAGACAATTAATACTAGACACAACATCAGCCCGCAATCTAAAATGGCATTCATTATATCTGCTACGAAAGTTTATCAGACGCCTTTCATGAGCAATATTCTTTATTGGCCACTTCGAGCCATGGCAAACAGCACTCTCTCTCTATCACTTTATAAAGCCACCCTACCCTGTCTGTCTTCTAAATGGCCCCCGCTGTACACCGTGTCCATCTCCATTTCAATTCTAGATCGTCTCCCTCGCGCTGTCTCACGATTTGCTCAATGTGATGGTTGGTTCGGGTTTCTCTTCTCGATTTTAAGCGCAAATGTCTCTTGTCTGTGTTCGGAAATATAAAAGAAAGGAGGCCAGTTTCGATCCGACTAGGGTGAGTGAATCAGTTTCACGCTAGTTTGACTTCTTAAAGATGTCGATAGTCCCTCGTAATTACCTAGCGGTGACTTTTCTCTGCTTTATTGTTTTCGTTAATCTTCATTCGTCACTCTCTCGCTCTACCTCCTCTCTCTCTCTATCCTCTCTCTTGCTCATTCACCTACCAAAACCCAGAAGATGTGTGTAACGAGTATAAAAAGCTTCTATCCCTTGCAAGTAACTGATATTGCAATGGCTAACATCACATGGTATAGAACGGTCTCTGCTCTCGCGCCTAGATTCAATTAAATATTTTGTGTAACATGCCGTAACAGAATCCTATTGATCGTGTGCGTAATGTGTCTTGTGAAGAGAGAGAGAGAGAGAGAGAGAGAGAGAGAGAGAGAGAATTACAAACCTCATCGACCCATTTTATGGCGCGCACCATGCGATAGCGTTCTTGTTCGTTGAACACTGGCGGTCCCTTATGCAGCGCTATCTGAAAAAAAGCAGAAATAAATGAAAATATATTCACAAGGAATGTCTGCCATTAGGGCTGTCGCAATTCTTGAACTTTGTCACTCTTCCAAAGCACACTCATAACTCAACTGGTATTACACAACATAGGATGAGGAGTCTTTGAGAGAACTAGAGAGAGAGAGAGAGAGAGAGAGAGAGAGAGAGAGAGAGAGGGAGAGAGAAAGGCTAAATACATGCCTTTGTAAAATAGGGTGCGGTAGACGAAAAAATGGCATCGAACAATAAGATGTGGCAGATCTAGGTGTAAAATCGAAATTTGTTTCAATATGTCTTCTTTAAGCAACATATTTTTCTCAAAAATCTAACTGGCGCAAGTATACCCTGTCCCAAAACAAACTGGGCTAACGCATTACGCCATTGCTTTTCTTCCTTGCAGAACGGAAATTTAATAGTATGGTGGAGGGGAAAATGAATTGCCCTACTCCGTTACACCTGTAAGCCGCTCAATTTTCTCTGCATAATCTATGAGAAGGATCTTCATGTCCTTTATTTAATTTTTTCTCTTCTTTCCAAACCTAACGTACAACCAATTCCCCTCGAATTATTTCCTTTCTCATGTGTTTTCGTCACTTTTCCTCTGCAGAGATTCTATTGCTCTACCGTCCCGCTATATATCATGGTAGCTCGTGTATTCTCTGCTCCATCTTTCTCTTCTCAAGCTCCAATATTCCAAATAGGAAATCGTCGATGGGGAATAAAGGTACCAAAACAGGAGAGGGGAGGGCAATGAATGATCACCGGCCGTGCAATCAACAGACACGGTTTCGGCTGATTCGCCACGCCCGTTTGCATAAGCGATCTCTCGGATACATCAGTACCAGTATTACGAGAGGCCTATTACAATCATTCTCCTACTTCTTCTTTTTGCCAATCTTCTTTCTCTAATCAAACCCTACACGGAACCGTTCGGATTCGGCAAATGAAGGGCGGACGAGAAGAGTTGTGTAAAGAAATATCAAAATGTCTCCAATAAAACGTGACCGCTTCGGTCAGCTGCCACAGGTCACACCCGCTGCGGATGTTTAAAAAGAAGTGATACTGAACATAAGGACATCAGGATCATTAGAAGAGAGACATCTTGAGCTAAAAACAATTAAAGCAGACAGTAGAGAAACGAAGGGGATAAAGAGATAAAACAGAGAGATATAGAAGGGAGAAAGAGAGAGAGAGAGAGAGCGAGAGAGAGGAGAGAGAGAGATAGAGAGAGAGAGAGAGGAGAGAGATCACTGAAAAAAACCAACAGGAAGGAGACTGATTAGTGTGTGTTGCTTTCTCAAGGACGATCGAATTCCTTTCGCTATACCCACTTACTAAAGTGTAAAAGAGCTGCATTCCAATTGTGGTTTAAACCCGGAAAGCTCGTTGGTGTCAGGACAGGAAAAATAGAAAAAAAGTGTCTCGGGCTGTAGCAGGGGTACTCGGGGGGGGGGGGGGGGGCTCGGGTGTAACATTTGCGGGGCAGACTGAATAAGTTGCTAATAGTATGATTGTTTTCCTCGCAAACTACAGTGTAGCCGTATAGGTTTCTCTAGGTCTCCTACCTCTACCCTCTCTCTGTAGTAATCGGAGGGAGGAGTGGACTCGATACCTCCTCATCGTTGTGCACTCCCACGACCAGCTTGCGACCGAACAGCTTAGCCTGCCGCAGCTGATTCGCGTGGCCAAAGTGGACCATGTCGTAGCTGAAAACAGTATATTGTTATCGCAATTACAGTAATCCTGAAACATTTTTGTCTAGTCATACGAATGTATTACGCATTAATTTCCCAGTTCTCAAATATAGAAATTGTTAGATGGCTCCAGTTCCAGATCGCGTACATATGTAATTACTGCTTGTAGAGCATGCGCAATTTTTTTATCCACCTTAGTCAGGGAACTACAAAACAGATCCAGCTCTGGCTGGTACAACCAAACATGTTTTATTTCCCACCTAGACATTACATCTAGGAAGCCAACACATTCCATGTCAGGCGTTTCGAGTGCTTCAATCAGCTCAAGTTACTGTTTATAATACTCTCTTTCCAGCATTGCTGTTCCTCCTCTCTCTCTCTCTCCCCTCTCTCTCGCTCTCCAATCTCTTTGCGTTTCACCAAGCATATTCAGCGAGTACGAAATTCTGTCGAGATTAACAACATCCCAATCTCTCCCCTGCAACGTCAGATCCCAGAAGACTAGGCTGCCACGACTAATCCGCCAGATCTCGCCTGCAAAAACATGCGAATGTGATTGGAGTGGACAAATCGCCTTTGCCACATGTAGTCCGCTAATCGCATCCGCATTCTCTGTGTGCAGAGTCTGCTTAGCCCGGAAGATACGGGGATAAATGGCGCTTTACGTAGCAAATAAGCTACTTTTGGAGAAGGAGGCAGATGGAACTAAGAGAGAGAGAAAGAGAGAAAGAGAGAAAGAGAGAGAGAGAGAGAGGGGGGGGGAAGGAGAGGGAGAACGGAAAAAACCAAACAGTTCCTCTAATGCTCTGAATACTGCAGACAGTCGTTTCGTTCGTTTCAGTTTTGTTGCAAACGAAATGTGCTTGTGCTTTAGAAAAACGAAGTACTTTTTTCCGTCGCCATATCCTCTCTCCGTCTCTCTGTCTCTTTCTCGCTCCATCTGCCTATTTCTCTCTCTCTCTCTCTCTAAATCATTCCTCTCTAATGCCCCTTTTTCCCATGTAAACCCTGGCAATGACAAGCGTGACCAGTTGGTCTTGCTACAAGTCAGAGGGACTCCTCATCATGCTGCTTCTTCACCCCATACGCTTTACGCTCCGCTCTATCACAGAGAGAAAGTCTGACGCGTAGATAAATACAGATTAGAGAGAGAGATGGGAAATGAAGTGAGAGGAGCGAGAGGGGGAGACAGAGAAGGATAATCAGACAGCAGAGAGTATTTTGAGAAGCCCCACAACAGAAACTGTGGTAAGAGCATTGGACGGACCTGACTGCAATTCATCATCATTTTGATGTCGACGTTTTTCATTCACTCTGACCCCTCGTCATTTCGCTAGATGTTGCTTGCTCTTTCACCTCTCTCTCCTTTCCCAATCAGCGAACCACTCTCGTTCCACTAAACTCGTCCATCATACCATTAGTCATGTTTAACTCGATTCAAGAGATACAATAATCGGAAACTCAGTTGATTATTAGATGTGTAGACGACGCCCATTACTCTTAACTCACTCACTATTGACTGCCCAAACGAGAACTGCTTCCCTGTTTTGATGAATAATTCTCAAAGTTTGCCAATCTTCATGACAACCTTAACCTTGTGACATTTTGTTTTTCTCGTTCTAATTGCGCTCTTTGAACATGACGTCGACCGCTCGGCAACGATTAGATGTTTAAAGAATGAGAAAGCTCTGACCATCCGTCGCACCAGACGCGACTGGCCTTGCCGAGGGCGCCGTCGATCCCAGCATCTTCGCTCATTCTGACTCTCTTGCGCAAGCGAATCGGTCGACTCTCTGCAAATGATTCTTAATCATGAAAGAACGGCCATTTCCCCTTTATTAGCGCATCTTTTTACTCGCCACGGTCTCACACTCGCATCGGCGGTTTTTCGATTGCGAACAGAGGTGGGAATGGGCCGGCCCGGCCCGGCCCTCAGGGCCGGCCGGCCCAATGTCCCAAGGCCCCGGGCCGGGCCGGGCCGGGCCCAAGAAAAGGTGGGCCGGCCCGCAGGCCCGATTGGGCCCTCAAGTCAGAAATTCCTGGCAAATTGAAGGTAAAAACGTAAACTTGAAATTTTCGGAAGTATTTGAAAATGGTTTATATAGTGGCATGTTACTTAGGGGTGGGGGAAACATATTTTTTACTTTGGTAAACTCATGCAAACCCAAAAGAAACCCCCAATTAACATAGAAAAAATTTTTGGAAATTTTTTTTTGAAAATCGGGCTCAAACGGGCCCACGGGCCGGGCCGGGCCCAAAATTACAAGGCCCGAAAATTTCCGGCCGGGCCGGGCCGGGCCCAAAATTACAAGGCCCGGAAATTTCCGGCCGGGCCGGGCCGAGACTTTGGGCCCCCAGGGCCGGGCTGGCCCAAAAATTTTGGGCCCATTCCCACCTCTGATTGCGAAACGATCTTCAAAGCACATTTAATTTATATCTTGAGTTACTCGCCTTTAATGTGGAGAGGATGTGCACGTGAGAAGGGATGAGGGGGTGAGAGATGGAATGTGAGGTGGAGAGGAGACCGGGGAAAACATCGAGAGAGGAAGCCAGGCGAGAGTGAGACAGAGAGAGAGAGAGAGAGAGAGAGAGAGAGAGAGATGACACTGAATAACCACTCGTGATCAATGTACTTTACACGAAAGCGATTGATTACACTCAGCGCCGTAAAAAATAACCAGATCGGGAGAGAGAACGTACGCAGAGAGGAATTTATGTGCGTTTTGATCCCGCTATATTCATTGCAAATTATGGAAATGGAAAGAACAAAAAGGGTAAAGAGTGATCGAGCGAAAATCGAGAAAGAAGGTGATCAAAATGATGAATGCATGAAGGGTGCACAGCCAGCAGAAGGAAGGGATAATTTGCATTTCAGACCTATTTTGCATTGGTAAGCGCTGTTTTGGAATATAGATCAAAAGAAGTGGAAGAATGACAGCACAGACCTTACGATAGCTCGCGCGCGAATGCACACAAAGTGGCGAGCGCGAATCGCATGGCTTGCAAATATGGAATGTGAGAAAGACAAGCGAGAAGAAGGTCAGAGAACGGTCAACTCTTTGGGAGCATCGGCAGTAGTTGCAAAATATTCTAGTCTTTCCAAGCGAGAAGCAGCCAACCGCAGCAAAGTGCTATGCTAGAAATGATTGGTAGAGTGGCCATATCGGAATGAAGAAGGGGAGACCGCGCCCGAAGATGGAAAATGGAAGGATTCACGGAACCGACCCGGCAAGTAAAGTGTCAATCTTCCTTCCTCCACTATCAGTTCGGAGAGCAACGTCCACGCGTAGTCTGGTTATGGATGGCACCATGGAGAGTAAGTGAGCGAGAGAGAGAGAAAGAGAGAGAGAGAGAGAGAGAGAGAGAGAGAGAGATAATGAGAGGGAAAGAAAGAGAAAACTGATCTTAGTGCTGCAAAGAGGTGATAGCGCGCCGAAGAAGAAGGACGGATAAGAATGTGTTTTCGGGCGCTCTTCCTCTCTCATAGCTCCTCATATTCATCGCCTCCTCCCTTGTTTTTCTCTCTCTCTCGCTCTCTCTCACCTTCTTTCTCGCTTTCTTATCACTCATCCGCCTCCTTTTCACTTGCAATTTTTCCTCACAACGCCTGAATCACACTCCCTCAAATGAAAATAGTCACAGCTCATATAAAAAACCGTACTGAATGTCACATAAATAGCCACAAATATGTCTGTTCCTGTTGTGCTTTTTTTTCTCCGTTGATTCATCTGAGCTATCTCAACAAAGAAAATGCGAATGACGAATTCCATCCGTTAGCACTTCTACGCATGATCTTTCGCTATTTCCAATTTTGCTCGTGCTCTCTTTCCCCATACTCCTGCTCTCTAGCCTCTCCATCTCTCTCTCTCCCTCTCTATCGTTCTCCAGCGTCCCTTCTGATCGTTTTCCGCATAGTTTCGATCGGACGATCTCGGCAAACCACATTTCGTGTCCCTTTTAACGCGCCACTACCCTTCTTCACCCCTTCTTATCTTTTTCTTCATACTTCTGAAGCTTACTAGAATGTTGCCGCAGAACACGTTTATTTCTTCTGTTGCTTACCCAAATCCCTGTTAGCTGATGGACTATGAACCTTGTATGACGAACCTTCCGATATATAATCACATTTGCTTACTCTTAGCAAACCTTACTCCCAATCGCTAGATTAATATCGAATTCTCTTGGCGCCGCTGACAATTAGAAGAAGTTTCTGTCATTAAAGGCGTGAGCAATGCCGCACCAGACTATATGCGCAGCACCCATTGCATTATTCATCAGAATTCCATAATGCGAGAGGCGAGAAAGGAAGTGAGAGAAAAGAGCAAATAAGATAAGATATAGTGAAATGAAGAGAGGGAAGAAAAAGAGAACAAAAATGATGGAGTAAAAGTAGTCTACTTCATTGGTTTCCATCAAAGAGCCACAGGCACCAATGCCAGCCAGCCTTCATTTCACTTTTGTGTGCTCGTCTATTGCCACCCATGCAAAAAAGAATGAACAAAGCAAAGACCGAATAGAGAGTGAAAAAGGAGGGCAGAAAAGAAAAAGGAAATGAAAGAATGAATGGAATTCTCACCACAACAAAATATGGCGAACGAGAAAAGCATTTGCAATATTATGAATGGCCGCATATGCTGAATGTTTTATGTATGAATGTTCCTGCCGTGCCTAGACGTTTTTTTTCAATCACATTTCAACATACTAAAGGATGAATTGGATAGAAAGTAGGAAAAGAAATGACCATAGCTGCATTTGCGTCCATAGTTGTTTTGTTATACCCTTCTTTCATGTTTTGTAGGAAAATTCTTACATGTACGAACGGATATAATGTTCTGAATGCCGAGCGACTTGATTTGCTTGCTTAAACGTGACTGATTCAATTTGAACCGCATAAGTTTCGCGCTACAAAATGCGATTATGTTGTTTTTTCGTCTTCTACGGGCGCATTTGCTGCTCACATGTCAAGTGACATTTACAGAATAGAAAAAGAATAACTTCAAAAGAGTCAAGCTATGTTGTGTAACATAAATTACCTACATCGTCATGACATATCTCGGCCACCACCCATTACACTGCATGCTCCATCTCGTCCGCATTCCCACTCCCGGAAAGAACAGCGAGCGGTGGAAGATGCTAGACAGCCGGACGGTTAGTAGCGATCGGTGAGAGAGATGAAAGAATCACACAGGCGGATAAGCGTGTCTACTGCCAGACATTTAAACAAATGTTTTTTTTTCCAAGTAAGACTGAGGAATGGGACTAAAGAAAGTGAACGAATATGGAACGGAGGATAGGCGATAAGCGAGAAAGAGAGAAAGCGGAAAAAAACATAGCCGCGAAAGCTCAGGGATGAAAAATCAGGAGCAAGGATATGTAATCTGATAAGATAGCAGACGCAGATAGAAGACGCAGAGATCGCTTGCGTTTGTACTCGTGAACCTTGGCGAATTCTGCGCGTTTAAACAAACAAAGCATTCAGTCATATTGCAGAAATTTGCTCCGATTCAAAAGAAATCGGCTTCGCTTAAACATGCGAAAACATTGTGCGCAACATTTCAATAAGCAAAAAATGCATTCAACGAAAACAAAAAATCAAGAAAGTGGGAATTCTTGAAATCCAGCCCTTTTTGGCATTTTCAGTTCCGCGTCCATCTCTAATTGCACTTTTGTAGGTTAACAATGCGTCGTCATCTTACGTTTGACGTATTTCAAAACAGATTTCACATAAGCACATGGAAACGTGCCGAAAGTGCATCTTTTTTAATTTGAACGAAATCGTATAGCAGCTCTAGGAAGTTGAATAATGAAGTTTTTTGAAAAGAAAGCGGCAAACCCAAGTGAGGGAGATAGGGGGATTTACGACATTAGTTGGTGACTTTATTTACGGCACCTGAGTGGCAAATAATAGAGAGCAAATTAAACAAACAGAAAGAGATATTTGTGATCCAGAGAGAAGAGGACAGATACAGAAACGTATGAGAGTTAGAATGGAGAGAATCAGAAAGCGAGAGTGAAGGGAGGGAGAGAGAGAGAGAGAGAGAGAGAGAGAGAGAGAGAGCGAGAGAGATTGAGTTTAAAGTGTTTTATTTTTTATTTTTTCGAAATTTTCGCATGCGGACTTCGCGCATTGCGCAAGATTCGAATTCCCCGGGGAGTTCTTTGTTCCTCTCTCTCTCTCTCTCTCTCTCTCTCTCACTGTCTCTCTCTCTCATTCTTCCTCTCCATATTTCCCCCGTTCTCGCTAGTATGAGCCCCTTCTCTCGTCCTCATTCCCATGTTCCGAGACATATCTATCTTTCAGCAGGTTCAGCCTACGTGCAAGATGAGCACATTATAAACTCATGTTGAGTGGGAAAATGTGTTTGTTGAGGCTAGGAAAAGAGAAGGAAAGCGAGTGTGGGAGAGTGGCACCCATGCAGGGCATCCGTAAATGCCATCCACCACAAGAAGGAGGTGAAAGTTTATACACATGAAAGAGTTGGGAAGAAAAGACTACATCTTCATTTGATGAATCGGCAAGGAGAGGGTGAGAAAGAGAAAGTCGGGAGAGAGAGGGAGAAAGTGCGAGAAAGAGATAAAGAGAGAGAGCGAGAGAGAGAGCGAGAGCGAGAGAGATAGATACAAAAGGGTTACAAACTCTCCCAACCCCGCATTGTTTACGTAGCCATTTGCCCTTTCGGCTGTCCCAACACTGAAGCTTCCTTTTATGGACACTTCCTCTGCCATCCATTTTTGATAGAATATTCAGAGAGCTCCTTGTACAGACGGCTACTGTGATAGAGTCATCACTTCAATGCCTTATCTCTCTCCCTCTGTATCATTCTCTCTCGCTCTCTCTTCTATCGCTCTCTCTACTTCCCTTTCCTCTCTGTTTCCTTTCTCTCTCTCAGTCGTTCCGTGCTCATTAAAAGGCCGATCAGATTGTCCATGTGGCAGATGTGTTTTTCTTTCCTTCTACATGATGCCGCTCTAGATGCTCTGTTTGTCATGGCGAAATGAATGGCCATCCCATCCGTCTGTGCCTCTAGACACTCCTTCTGCTTTATTCCTGTGTATTGTGTCTGCAACTTTTCAAGCTGACTGTAGTCAATTGTAAAGAAAGAGAGAGAGAGAGAGAGAGAGAAAGAGAGAAAGAGATAGAGGGAGAGATAGAGAGAGAGAGAGAGAGAGCGATAGATACCAGCCATGGAATGCTTCTTCCGTCAACAGCTTCTCTCTGACGACACGTCAGAAGCGAAGAAGAGGAAGACGCCGTGTCCCCGACAGGGATGCATAATTTCATCTTGGGGAAATTATGATCTCTTTTTCATCTTCTCTCTCTCTCTCTCTCTCTCTCTCTGTCTCGATTCGCATGTCACCCAGCTATGCATTCGTGTGTTTTCGTCCGCCTGTCTCCTTCGCTTGACCAGTCACGCTTCCGCTCTTCAATGAATTTCCGTTACTCTTTTTGCCAACCCCTTAATTGCCTTCATTCATATTCAAGAATTTGTTCATTAATTCTTGAACGAGCCTTTGTGTTCTTTAGCTTCATTTTTTCCTTATCTAAGAATATCTAGCTTCTTTATAGAGAAAAGGGGAAAGGGAGAGTCCAAGGAAAATAAATCAAGATAGGAAGAAAACGAATGAGTGAGAGATAAACAGAGCTAGACGGGTAGTTTAAAAAAAACCTTTAAAAGATAGGCGAGAAGGGAGATAAGTATGAGAGAAAAAAGAAAGTGCAACTGAAAGAGATAGAGAGAGAGAGAGAGCGAGAGAGACGAGGCTTAATTACAGGGTGTCCGTCTCAACCGTGGCAGACGCAGACGACAGAGGTGTTCACCTTCTAGCCCAGCTCCAACTCTCTCTCTTCTCTCTCTCTCTCTCTCTCATACTCGGTACCTTTCTTCCCGCCCTGTCACCCGAGGGTGGTCCCGCCACCTGGTATACTCGTCGGTTCCCTGGCCGTCCTCTGATGGCCTGCCCTCCACCGTGCGAACGAAAACAGCGATATTCTTGGCCCGCCAACCCCACCTGTCCTTCCTCTCTCACTCCACCCCAACCCCCACCCCAAGTGGACGCCCCCCCCCATTCTCATTGTCAGTTGCTAGCCTCCCTTCCTTGTTATGCTGCTATCACCCGGCCCAAGAATCGAGCCCAACGCCCTCCTTTAAACAATTCTCAGAATCGGCTCTCTTGTGCAACGCAGCACATCAATGAATTATGCAAACAGATGCAGGCAAAAGCATTCATTCATGTTCTGGCAGTCCCAACTTTCAAAAGTCTCTCCATCCCTCTCCCTTCTCTTTCTTTCTCTCCCTCACTCATTCTTGTCACTTTCTTTATTTCTCTCGCTTCAAATCTATTTCGCCCTCCCTCTCTCTCACTCTCATTGCGCCTGAAAATCTATGCATTTATTTTCGTCCTTAAATATTTCGCTACTCTGTCCAAGTAACTTACTCATGTTTTTTAACAACTTACATCTATCTTTTATATGTTGTGTGCATTGCTGATGTAGTCTTCCGGGGAACCAGATGTTTTGTCTGAAGTTTCAGCTTGTGGCGTGAGAAATTAATCGGGAGAATTGAGGCGAGATATGAAGAGAAAGAAGAGATTTATAGAGATCTTGTGTACAAATTTTCCGGAAAATCACAGTGTGACATTTTTTTGCTATTTGGTTTTGAACGAATTCTGAAAATATATGTATCTTACGTCTCGAATAGTTCTGGTCATACTATGCCTGGATTGTAACGCATACCTGTTTATATTCACATGTATGCACATATGTGCGAGAAGGCGGAAGTAAGTGAGGTAAAGAGATAGAGACGGAGAGTGAATAAGAGAGAGAGAGAGAGAGAGGAAGATAGAACGAACATCTTCTATCACCCATTCTATTCGGTCATCATGTAGGGCTATCGCCTTTTCTTTGTCCCCTCCTCTGTGGCCTCAGGCTTTTCTGCTTCTTCGTCTTGGGCAATAGCATACTTCTTTCCTTTCTTCCATATCCCCCCTACTATATCTTGCCCTCTCCACTTCGCTCTATTTTCCATTTTCTCTACTCTCTATCTCTCTGCTTTCTTTCTCTCAACCCATCTCTCTCTATATCTCGCTCACTTCAGTTCGCCCGTCCTCTTCCTGTCTCTTTTCAGGCTTTCTTTGCCTCTTCTGAAAAGCTGTAGCCAAAGGAACATGCATCTATGTATGCAACGTTCCATCTCTCTTGCTATACGAATGCACGCGGAAATGGGCCGGTTGAGAGAGCACATTCGAGGGTGGCCTAGGGAGAGTCCAAGTCAGCAAGCATAGAGAGAGGTAAAGGGAGTAAGAGAGAAAGGGAAAGAAAGAGAGAGAGTGAGAGAGGGAGAATAAGAGAGAGAAAGGGGAAGAGGGAGAGAAAGAGTGAGAAAGGGGAAGAGAGAGAGAGAGAATGAAAGAGAGATGGCATCAGACGTCAAAGATACGGGTGTGGGAAAGGCATGGATGTAGAAGGAGAGAAAAGAGGCAAAGATTATGTCGCCGTTTCTCTCCTCAGAATGACCACTGAACAAGACGGGGGTTTTCCCATGCATCCATTGCCTGCGGCACAGTCTCCTGCTACCGATATCCTCGTCCATTTTCGCGTTTTCTCTTTCTCTATCTCCCTTTCTCTCTCTCTATCTTTCTTCTCTCTCTCTCTATCTCTCTTTCTCTCTTTCTCTCTCTTTATCTTTCTTCTCTCTCTTTCTCTCTTTCCATTTCTCGGAAGCTGCAAGAAAAGTCGGGCGGCTATTCAATCGCCGCCTCAGGCGCGATGGCCATTGCTCATTCTTATGCCCTGCACGGCTGGCCATAACAGTTCAAGCATCTGCGTTCCCATTCTGCCTTTGGCTAAGCTTTTTCTTTTCTTTTCTTTTCCATTCCCACTCTCTGCTTTTTGTGCCGACTTCTAATACAAATATCAGTGTTAGAAACATGTGCCTTAATCATGACGGCGCTTTCTTAGCAGAGTTCGTTTGCACTTCGTTCTCTGTGGTCACCGCGTTCAATCTGTTTCAATGAGAACTCAACTTTTTTTGCTTTCCCGTAAGAAGAACTCAAATGCTGCCATTCAATCTCATTTATTAATCATTCATATTTGTCGCGATGGCTTTTTATTCTTGTCTTTGATTCGGAAAGCACAAAGAGGAGCAGAATGTGTGCATGATCTCTGCGATAGCATCGCATCTTATTCCACTTGGTCCTATCTTTCTTCTTTCAGGTGGGTGGAGCGACGACCGCGAGGGAGAGGGTCGCTCTCTCTCTCTCTTTCTCTCTTTCTCTCTCTCTCTCTCGTTCCCACGGCCACCCAAGACTAGCAGAAGCTCTGTGGCGGAAGCACACGGAAGATTGGCCGAGTCCGTAGCCCTGAGGGGTCAGGAAGTGGGAAGTGGAACATGGCCGTCGTGGATGCGGCAATGACGTCACTGGCAGCCCAGCATGGCGCCTCCGTCCTGCAAGGGGAGGAGCCATCCTCTTCGTCGCCGTCTTCTCTCCTCGTACCCCGGGTGCCCTCTTCGCCTCTCCAACTACCCGTCTCGACTTCTCTGGCCACTGATCTTGACCAGTTCTCGCGATCCCTCGGCCTCCCCCGGCCCGCGCCCATCATGCCGCCGCCGCCCTTCCCCTTCCACATGCCCCAAGGCCTGCTGCCGCACGGCCCTCAGCTGTATCCGCTCCCGGACGCCTCCATGCAGCCCGGCGGCCCGCCTCGACTGCCGAACGGACAGTCCTTCCCGGTACGTCTTCTCAACTTCCCGCCTCACATGGTCAGCTGGGCATCATGCAGAAATGATGTTGAAAGCTCTTCAACAAGAAAAGATCAAAATTAAATTCAGATCAATTATAGTGCATTAATTTGTACTACAGCTAATTCCGCCGGCGTCGTTCCCGTTAACGCTTTCCTCGCCGCCAAGAACGGCCGGCATGGCGCTGCCGCCCCAGCTCCCGGTCACGGCGCCGTCAACCCCGGGCGCCATTCCCAGTCAGTTGCATCTTAACAGCGTGAATAAATAACTAAATAAATAAATAAATATGTATATATACATACATACATATATGTGTATATATATATATACTTATAGATGCATATATACTAAAAAAACTCACATAAGGAGACATCCATGTTCGTTTACTTCTTACAAATTCATAGGCGCGTCATTAGAAAATGAAATGTAAACAGAAAAGAAGAAAAAAGAGGAACTTCTTCCTCTCCTCCGTCCCAGTAACGCAACCAGGGCATTGGTGTGTGTATTTTGAAGTGGTAATGTATTAAGGCAAATGTCGGCGTCTTTTTAAAAGGTTGACTTCAGTTCAGCTAATCCATTTGTGTATACATCCGAATTAGCACTCTAGAGAGGAACGAGAGATAGTGAGAGAGAGAGAGAAAGAGTGAAAGAAAGTAAGAAAGAAAGAGCTGAATGCTTAAAGGTAGACAGAGACAGAGAAATATAAGTGTCTTGCTCTTCTTCCGCGAACCTTACCTTAGTTTCTTTGTGAACCTTGTGTAAACAGAAGATTATGCAGCGCCGAATGAAGAATGCAAGGATTACGTGGCATCTTATGAGTTTTGTATTCATGACGGGCAAGGGGCATCGGCAATGTTGTTGGCTGAGAGCAAAGACGAGCGAGAGGAGAAGGAAGTAGACGTGGAAGCTAAAACGGGAAAGATGAGAGGGAGAGGCAGAGAGCGAGAGACAAAGAATGAGAGAGAGACTGAGAGAGAGAAAGAGAGAAAGAGAGAAGCATTTGTCCGTCATCCGGTAATAGCTGCCATCTCTCGGAGCGACGCGAGGAGCAACCAAGGGGACAAGAAGTGGCCTGCACCTGCAGCCGGCCATTCCATGCCAACGGCATCTGTAACTCCCCCTCTCTCCCTTATTCGCTCGCCTTTTTTGGGAACTCTTTTCCATCCCAACCACCTGTGGTCATCTATCTCGTCTCCCCCTCTCTGTGCCTACTTTCGCCTTCACAATACGGTCAGTCTTTTTCAGTTGCCCACAGCATTATAAAGATCCGAAAAGGAAGCGAGAGAGAGAGAGAGAGAGAGGGAAGGAGAGGGAAAGAGATTGAGGGAAAGGGAGAGAGAGAGAGAGAGCGAGAGATTCGTTGTCGGCTCCTCCTCTACTTCGTCAGAAATGCATATAAACACTTCAGCATAACGAGCAGCTAATGAGCTTCTTCGCCTGCTTCTTTCCCTTTCCTTTTTTTCCTTTGTTTATTTTCATACTCTTTTGGCGGCATAGTAAAGAAGGCCATTTCGCAGGCAAACATATTGTGTTAGGATATGATGATATAAAGCGAGAGCGAGAGGGAGCGAGGAGGAGGTTGTTTAGAGAGTTAGAAACAGAGAGAGAGAAAGAGAGAGAGAGAAGGATAGAGAGAGAGAAGAAGAAGGACTGGGGATTGATTTATTTTGATGCTATTGAAACTATGAAGTCAATCCCGTATACCATACTCCCGAATGTTATATGTATGTATGCACATATGTACGTATTCATATATGAATGTGTCTACTACAAACATATGTGCGAAATCAACGAAATGAAGCATGCACAAATGACGCATGCATATGAGAGAGCGCTTAGACAAAGACAATACAAGAGAGAGAGAGAGAGAGAGGAGAGAGAGAGAGCGAGAGAGAGATAGAGAGAGAGAATAACGAATGAATTAGTAAAGGAAATCTACGAAGTGCACAACTCAAGCTCTTTTGAAAAACACAAAATACCAAATGCGTGGATTTTATAGTGTTTATAAATCATACGCGGCGGGATGTTTTATTATTGGCTGTAGTCAGCTGTTCGCTCATAATGTGGTTCGACAAACTCCTTTCAGGTGCCCTTGGCACAAGACTTCGTGAATAGTGCTCTTGATCTCTTATTTTTTTTATTGTGTCATTTTGTATGCGCGCTGCATCGAAACATCCCTTTTGTCAGGCGTTCATCTTTTTTTTTGTCTTCTCACGCCTCCTTCTTTTCATTCGAAGAGAAAAGAACGCGATTATATTTGATCTCTGTTATGTGTTTATTGCGTGCGCAAAAAATGAAGGCAATCCAAATTTCCTCTACTTCCTTTATCTTCGTCTGCTGATCTCTCATGTGCTTGCCTCATCTCTTTCATAAAATTCCATCTGTCTCTCTTTCTCTCTTTGTGATGTCAGCAAATCGAACTATACATTCAACATCCTTGTTATGATTTGAACAGATAACACTATAGATATTTGATTATTCATCGAATTCGATGCCAAGTCGCTTTTCCTGGCTCATCAACACATATGTATGTATGCTCACCAATATATACATATATGTATTATCTACCTATCTACATATGTTTATGTATTATACATTATATATATATATATATATATTTAATATATGTTGTTACGTGAAGCATGATACGGTATTTATGTATGAAATATGCGCATCACATTCGTCACCACTTAGAATAGCCATTGACAACTTGCTGTATCCTATAACATAAGAGCGTCCTAAGCCCCTCCCCTTGAGGCGCATAGCACAATCATCTAATTTCCTCTATCTGAAGGTGCGCGAAAAGAATGTGAAAAGGAAGCTCGCTCGTTATGATCATCAGTCACATCTTTAAAAAGAGGAAGCACGACCCATTTCCTTGCCCGTGACTATGACGACTTTCCTGCCCTTCGAGTACACTTTCAAGCGCTTTTCTGAACGCTCTTTCTGATGGAAGGAAGTTGCACAAAAAAAAGATGTAATTGCTTCAGTTCTTTTCTCGACGTTTTCTTCGAAAGTTGCCGCTGTATTCTTTTGGTACAGCATGTTTTTTTCGCTCTCCTTCTCTCTCTCTCTCTCTCTCTCTCTGTCCTTCTCTCTCTGTCTCTCTTTCTCTGTCCATATCTCACTCTGTTTCTCTCTCTAATATCTCCATCACATACACTCTCTCTCTCTTTCTCTTTCGCTGTCGCCTTCTCCGAATCTCTCTTCCTGGTTTCTCCGTCGCAACAAACAGTCGCACGCCTCCGACAAAAGCATCCCTTTCAAACATTCGTAATGCCTAGAAATGGCGAGAAAATGTTTTGTTGTCGTGTGAAGCGCAATAGTAAAATAGCTACAAAAAAGAAAAAAAAGAGAGAATGTGCTCGGGGAAGCAATGACTGATGCTTTCGTATGCTTGCTTACGCTTTCATGGCTAGTATTTTTTCTGAAATGATGAGGGACATCTATGTATGTACATATATGAATTATAAACATTCTAGATTTAATAATTGGCAAATTTGCCTTAAAACGGCTCATATTATGTGGACTCTAGTTTTGAAGAGTATTTTTTTTCGTATAAATATTCCTGGGCCCCTTCTTCAGGCAACATGACGTCATCGGCATACGGCGACCGCTTCCATCCGTATGTGCTGCAGGCAAAGTCACCGCTCCTCCAGCCGGATATCATCCAGGTTTCGCCAGTATCCGCCAGCAGCAAGACGGCCACGCCTGATGCAACTCCTCCAAGCAGCCGCCGGGCATCTCTCGGCGCGCCCGAAGGCGCGAAACGCGGTCGCCCGCGGACAACCACCACTTCGGCTGCGCAGGTTGTTCTATTTTGCAACTTAGAAATTAAATATGTATATACATATAAGCACCTTGTTTTTCCATTGAATAAATTAGTCAATTTGTCATTAATGCATGATAACATCCTTTCGTCATTCCAGGCTACGAACATCTTTTTGCCAACGGCTCCGCCACGTCCAGACGACGTCGCGCTCAGCAGCGTGCTCTCGCAGCAGCTGAACAAGCTGCGCGAGCGGATGGGCATGCCACCGTCGGCCATCGACCTTGCAGCTCCGGTTCCCGAGCCCGCGCCGGTGTCTTCGCGCCGAACACCTCATCATCAGCCGGCGCCAAGGGGAAGGCGGCCGCGGAAGGAGCCGAAACAGCATCCTCCTCCTCCACCGGCGCGCTCCTCCGACGATGGCCACGTCTTCCTGCATCCGACTTCTGCCGGACTTTTCCCGCAAAACATCGACTTCACCGTCAACGGCATGCATCCTGTTGTCAGTTTAATCTCTTATTTTTTTTATTTACTTCTTGTTTTTTCTGGGCTTTTTCCCTTAAAAAGAATGTGTCCTCTAGACGTTCCACTTGAAAATCCTAACAAACAGAAATAGTCCAGATACAAACTGCTGATCATAAAGATGAAAATCTTCATTAAGAGAGAGAGGGGGAGACAAAAAAACACAAAAGATTGGACTATTCAAAGGCGCATTACTTATGTCTTCGCATTCTCTGAACGACCTCTTCAGTGAATGGCACCATTATGGTTTTGTTTGAATGAATAGAGTACGTACTTTTTGCTTTTTTTGTAGCAGTTCGCCTATTTATTCTCGACAGCTGCAACAAAGGAACGGCTGTTTGCATGTTGCGATAAGGTCACATGAAAGCACACTATACAAATCAGTCGAATTTTGTTCTTCCTGCTGCAAAAAAAGAAAATAAACAAAACGGACAAAAGCGCTTTGTATTTGACATTAACGAGGCTCCTTGAAACTACAAAAGGTTGTCTGTTTACACGCCTGGCCATACCACGCATGCGAACAGATTAAAAAGAAATATGTTCCCTTTCAGCATTCAGTTTCTCACATGATTTTCACATTCTCTATTTTGTTGCTGCTTCAACAGTCGTTAATGAGAAAGGAAAGAAAAAAGAAAGAAAGACTTTCGTAGAACAAATGCAAAGGATGATTTTATAGAGAAAGGGATATTTCAAGAGCACAGTGATGTTCTGTTGTGGAACTTTAAAAAAAATACTTGTGCTCAAATTAGTAATAGTAAACAAAAATAAAACAGTCGAAATGCATTGAAAAAGTGCAAACAGAACATAATTCAGGTTGCGTTTCTGGCGACTTCGAATGGTCTGCCGGAACCTATGATTGAGAGCTCGCCGAGCTGGTCGCGGATGCTGGAGTACAACCAACAGCTCCGCGCGGCGCTGGCCGTGGCGAGACCACCGCCCACCGGCGGCCACGTGGCGCCTTCCCGTGCCGCCGCGGCCGTGAACGTCAGCGAGCTCGTGAAGCAGTACACCGAGCGACGACGCGAGAAGGAGGCTCGCCGCGCCTTCATGCCGCCGCCGCCCCAGCCTCCGCCTCCTCAGCAGCAGCTGCAGTTCGTGCGGCTGCAGCAGCTGCAGCAGCAGCACGCTGCTTTCACGCAACAGCGAAGCGCCGAGGAGATCAAGAAGAGGATGCAGCCGCTGCGACAGCAACAAGGTCCTTTTTTTATCAATAGATAAATTTTTATTTATTTACCCGTTGAAGGTTTAAATGTTTTTTTTGGGAATTTCAATATACATATGTAGTACATTCAAATGTATATATACATAGATTAGACATATGTATTTACATACTATATACTTATTACTATCTGAATTAAAAATTGCAGCAGCCTCCATTCCGGTGGCGGACCCGCCAAGCTCTAGGCCACCGTCAATTCAGCTGCTATCATCGCCCAACTCCACGGAGACTGTAGTGAACTTGTCACCGCCTCAGGCGCCTCTTCAAGTGCAAACGTCATTTCTGCCCTTCTTCAATACACAATCAATTGTGCCGACCCTCTTCTCGCCAACTGCCTTCTCCACTCTACCATCCACGTCGATGCCGTCCTACCAGCCGCCCTCCAACCTCCACCGCACCAGCCGTCTCCACCCTTCGCCACGTGCTTCTCCACTCTTCTCTAGCGGCATTCATCAACCCCAGCCCCAGTCACAGCAGCAACAGCCGATCAGAAACGCGCTCAGCTACACCGACTACATCGCGCTCGTGAACGCATCGAGGGCGGCAGAGGCGCACCTGCCCAAGACTTAGAATCTTTGCTTTAACATTTCCTGACACAGTTAGGGCATGCAGGAGTTGTATATTTCCTTTAAGACTATGCTACCTTTCACCGAATTTGCCAGAATACATAAGCTAACCTCGTTCCCTTCGGAATAAGCTGATTAAACATTCCAAATAGCGTGGAAGGTAAGCAGAACGTGCCAGTAGCTGAGATCTCTGTTTCTCATCATAAGCCTAGTCTATTTTTGGGGTTGTTATATTTTTGGCTTCTATATTCCTCTAGTGTGGTCAGCTAACCATAAGCTGATCATGAACTTGCGTTGCTTGCCAAATTCACTAAAAGATCGTCGAAATAATAATGCTTCAGCTTCCATAGCAATCACAAAACATGAAAACGTCCGTATCGCGTAGTCTGCCAAACAGTCCAACTATGTAAATTATTTAAATTAGCATTGGAACTGTCCGTCAATGCTTTTGTTTATTGTTCATTTTGTTTGTATTCGCAATTTATCCAAACGGTGACCATTTCTCCCTCTGGTTCAACATGTGTTGATTTCTTCCAGGCCATAGACTGCAATATATTTTCGATTAAAAGAAATAATAAGAATTATCAATATGTCATTTTTTCTATATCATCCTTTTACATGTCCAGAAAATCTTTCCATTATTTTTAAAAACTTTTTATTAGAACATTGTTAATCCCAGCTTGTTGATGTGTACATACAAGTACAAAAGAATGTGATTGGTATTAGCAAAATGCTTCTGTTGTGTGTTTCTTCTCTTCCTCATCTTCATTCTTCGTCTCCTTGATCCCCTTCCTTCTCTTCCGCTTTCATTTATCTTCCACACCGTTCTCGCCATTCTGTGGTCTCTTTTGATAAAGAAGCAGCTTTTACACCGGCCAGACTAAACTGTTCGTGACACTGAAGAGAGGAAGAGGGAGATAAAGAGAGAGAGATAAATAGATAGTTAGAGATAACCGAGAAGCACAAGGCAAGCCTAATGCATGAAGAAATAGCAAGGGTGAATGAGGCGCGGATGGAGCAGTGCTTAAGGAATGGTGGAGATGAAGCAGAGAGAGAGAGAGAGAGAGAGAGAGAGGAGAGCTCATCTCCTCAGAGCAGAGAGCTGATCGGGAGTGCACCAGTATACCAGCGGATATATCCTCTGTCTTTACTTGCTGATCTCCTTCTCTTCTTCTCTATCTTCTCTCTCTCACTTCCTCTCTCTCCCTCTCTTGTTCTTTGCCATCTTGTGCCTTCCCATGTCGTCACTTCCCTGACTCTCTCTGTCTGCACTCTCTTCTCTTCCCCCACTCTCTCGCAACAATCCACTTCTACGTGAGCGCGACAGAGCTGCCGATCCTGCCAGCTCCTTCAGTATTCTCTCTTCTTCTTTCCCCTTCGCTCACTCTGCATCAGCCTATCTCTCTCTCTCTCTCCATCCCTCCCTCCCTCTCTCTCCCTCTCTCTCCCTCTCTCTCCCCCTCTCTAGCCTAAAAATATCGCCGTCTTCTATTGTTCTTTCCACTCTCTCTTTGTCTGCTTCTATCTCTGACTCCTTCTCAATTCTCATCTCTCTGATCTCTTTCCACTACTCTCTCTCTGCTCTCTCTCTCTCCCCTCGGTCTTCTCTCCTCTCCACTGATCACGGCCGCAGTACCGGAGGCCTTGCTTGACACGCTTCCATCATCCGAGCGTATTGCCAAGACTCGATGGCTCGAGCCTACTGAAGTGAGCCGGCTTTTGGATTGTCGTCGGTCGCACCACCACCAAGCAGTGCGTGAATTGGATTGATAAATCAATCAGTATGATCAGTTTATTAGGCAATCAATCTAATAAATCGATCAATAAATCTACGTTTTCTGTAAGTGTAATCAATCAATAGTACTAATCCATAAATTGAAGGCTGTCACATGGGCATTGTCGCTGCCTTGAAAGAGGCGACGGCAGGGCCGAGTTGAGAAGAAGGAGAACAAGGAGAAGAATAAGAGAGGAGGAGGAGAAGCAGAAAAGCAACAACCCCTGATCTCCCCCCCCCCCAACAACCATCAACACCATCCGACCCCACAAGCAACTCCACTCCGCTCCGCTCTCCTCGAGCTGCCTCCTCGACTTCACCATTCAACATACGGCCAGCACTCCTTGGCGTTCGTTGGATTTCTTCCTTTTTTTAAATTTAAACACGCATTATATTCGATGATTATTCGCAGTGTATTACCATTTTTATGCAATTTCTTCAACGTTCTAATCACTGATTGTGAGCTACCCGATTTTTGAGCCCTATTTATGTTGTTGATCTTTTGAGCCGGCTGTAGTCCGCATCTTCTGCCATTCTTGCTCTCGAATACTACTGCCTTTCCTTTTTGTGTCCTCTTCTCAGTCTTGCGCCACCGCGCTCGTGCCTTCTCCAATTCTTTACTTTTTCAGCTTCGAATTCTGCTATCTCTCTTTCTCTTGGTCTATCTCGCTTTCTCTCTCTCTCCATTCCGCTTTTCAGCTTCTGCTCTGTTTGTTGTAATGTGCTTCTTCCACCACTGATTCAGCACTGTATGTACATGGTCGATGCCATTTTTCTCCTGTCTTTTTCTTTCTCTTTTCCCTTCGTTCTCTGCTTGTGCTTCATCTCCATCAAGTAACTCTATATCCTGCAAATTAAGCCCCCCTACTAGCCGGCGTTCACGGATGGCACTTGCTGCGTTCGAATTGCGTTTTTCCCATTCAATTTCTCTTGTCTTGCAACCTCTTCCTCTCTCATTTTCTCTCTTATTCTCTCTCCCTCAATCTCTCCTTCTATTTCTTTTCTGTTGTTACCGTTCCGGCACTCTCCAGAGCTTCTCTGAATACAATGTGAACTCATATATATCAAAAGAGTGGGGAAGAACGAAATAGAACTACATTTGTGATGCGTCTTCACTTTGATCATGCTTCGATTTTTTTTTAAATTCAATATCTCATCGATTTTTATTCAATATTTGAAAATAATTATTATATGGAAGAATGAGGTATCGTGAATCAATTTTATTTTTAAATATTTTTCCCCGCATTCAATTCAGACTCTGCTTCCTTTTCCTTCTTCTGAACTTGTGCAGAATGCCTAGTGGATGAAAAAAGAAGATAATTGATAAATATATATATTTAAAACATGATTAAAAATGTATAAATTAAAGCTGTGGCTGCTGGCCGCAATCGCGTGGCTGCAGCCGCAGCGCTGCCGTGCGGGCCGCGAGGGCGAGTTGTACGACAAGCTGCTCGAGGAGCACCAGGCACTCGTGCGGCCCGTCGAGGACCCCAACCTTCCCGTCCAGGTCAAGATCGGCGTCATTCTCCAGCAGATCTTCAATGTGGTACAGGACGGGCTATTGGCCACACACGTGGTCATGAACTATACTTGATTATTATTTACCTCCTCTATATGCACATAACACGCTGTCAACACAAAGAGTTCTCACTTTTTGCTGTGAAACCCTTCATCGCAGAAGTATGTTTCAAGAGAAAATGAGGGAGAGACAAAAATGGTAGACTTGCGCTCAGGATGCACGATTTCCTGGACCAATTTTCTTTCCCATATTTTACTCTTCATTTCATCCATAATCGTTAAAAAATAAAAAAAATTCAGTAATTTATCGAACACTATCATTTCCATCTGTCATTTTTTTCTTCTATGAGGGGGTTTCGCAGGCAAAAGTGAAAGATGTTTAGTTGTCTTACATCCTTGACCATTTGCCACATGGCGATTCCTTGAATTGCTCACAAACGTCTCAATTAGACAAGTTAACCTGCCACTTAATGAAAGGGAACATGTGATTGTGGCAATTCAGAATAAGTAGCTGCCTTATTTCAGGACGAGAAGAATCAAGTTGTGCATGTCAACGGCTACTTGAAAATGGTTCGTAATTAGACATTAAATTGTTTAATTTGCTATATTTTATGAACAGTTGAAAAATAGCTTCGACTATGTAGTATGGAGCGTAGAAATTCTGCTCAAACGCAAAAGAGTAAAAGAGCAGAGATTTGCAGAAGAATATCTGTTGATTATCTGTTTTCTATAGCGAGAATAGATCTGTTTGCGTACGACGAGGCGTACTCAAAGGAGGAAAGATATCATCTCGAATCTCCTCTAGACAAGCACACACTAATGAGCTCCTCAAGAGCGAAAATACTGAGGATTTTTGAAGTGGTAGCAGTAGTATGACGTAAATGCATATATAATACAACCGAAAAAATTCAACCATAGTTATAGTTAGGTGTGATATTCTTGTCTCATAACCTTATACGAAACACTAGACCAAATCACAAAAAAGTCAACAAACACTTCATCAAGAATATTCTCCATGTTTACCAGATAATATTTATACGAAACTTGACAAGGAAGTAGGAATGACGAGGCTTGTTCAGCTAAAATTAGAATTCTCTTTGTTTCTAATGTAAGTGTGTAAATATATTCTTGCAAGAGTGTTGAATAACATAGAAAGAATGTGATAGGGATGCAGAGTTTGTACATATGTATGTATGCATATTGTAGGCCAAGGGGGGTTAAATATAAACTGGCATGAAATTGCAAATTTACCTGGAATGGAGACTGGTCATGAGTAAATGTGCGTGTGTTTCTTTTTCCAGAGAATTTTGGGGTCACAAACTTGTTCTGCCAGGAGTGGATAGACTACACGATGGTGTGGGAGCCGGCAGAGTTCGACGGAGTGACCGATCTGCGATTCCGCAAGGAGCATCTCTGGACGCCCGACGTGCTGCTCTACAACTCGGCCGATCCCCACTACGACAGCTCCTTCCCGTCCAATCTCGTCGTCTACAGCAATGGACTCGTCAATTGGATGCCACCCGGTGCTCATTCCCTTGCTGCTTTCATTTTTATTCGTAAGACTAATAATGTTGCCAAACTCTAGACCAAACGCTCCTATAAATTCGAAAATAAATGTATTGTATTTAAATAAATATATTTCTAAGTAAATTATAATTAATAAATTAAAATAAATTT
This sequence comes from Allodiplogaster sudhausi, assembly GCA_945643635.1. Lineage (NCBI taxonomy): Eukaryota > Metazoa > Nematoda > Chromadorea > Rhabditida > Diplogasteridae > Allodiplogaster > Allodiplogaster sudhausi. The sequence goes on from CALZFC010000009.1 coordinate 6,485,784, forward strand.
CTGCTTAGATTCTGTCTGTTCGAAGACGTTAGCAAAAGGCTTAATTTCAAAATTTATTATTAATTTGAATATTTCAGGAGTCTTCAAGCTGACGTGCCAAATGAATATAGTATATTTTCCATTCGATGAGCAGCGCTGCTGGTTAAAAGTAAGTTGTTTTTTCAGCCTTTTGAGTGAAATTGAAATACTGAGTATATTCTTAGTTCGGTTCGTGGACTTTTGACGGAACGAAGCTCGATCTTCAAATTGACGATAATGGATTCGACGTCTCAAGCTACTCGCCGAATGGCGAGTGGATATTGGAAAGTTTGTCATTTTGACATTTACGCTATTCTCGATGAGGTAATTTACCTGCGGATAGCAAAGTTTTTTTTTCAGATGTAACTGCAACTCGCAATATTCAGGTGAGCAGTAACCTTCATTAAGTCTTCCTCAAGTAAACTTCTTTTTCAAGATCACGATTCATGCATCTATTTCAGCACTACGAATGCTGTCCAGAACCATATTATGATGTTTTGTTTACATTCATGATTCGCCGTCGGGGACTCTACTACGGTATGCGCATTCTATAGCTGTGCATATTTACGGAAATTACGATTATTATGATAATTAATATACAAATCTGTATTGACTGGCATTTCAGCGTTTAATCTAATCTTGCCGTGCATTCTCATTACTATGCTCACGCTCGTCGGCTTCACGCTCCCGCCGGATGCCGGAGAGAAGATGTCATTACGTCAGTCACTCTAGATATTTCGTTCTTCTAAAATCACTGGCGGAAACTGCTGATTCTTTTTCAGTCTAATTAAATTTACGAAATGTCCATGTCCTTAATTCTCCATCAAAATGCTGCATCTATTTCAGAGGTTACAATAATGCTCTCGATAAGCGTCTTCCAAAATAATGTCGCCGAAATGTCGCCGAACACATCCGAAGCCGTTCCATTTCTTGGTATTCCCTTTTTATAGATTAATTTTTAATGAATGCAATGAATGTAATCGATCGAAGGCGTTTTCTTCTCCGTGTGCATGTTCACGTGTGCGGCGTCAGTGGTCGCGACCGCACTCGTCCTCAACTTCCACCATCGCAATCGGCGAACGCACAAGATGACTGGACTTGTGCGCTCTTTTTATTGTCACCTTCGACACTGTCTTCAGAATTTCACAACTTTTATCATTTTTATATATTTTTCAGAAACGTTTCCATTAAAAAAACGAGATCGTCGTTTTCTTCTAAGCAATCGGAAAATATCATCCGCTTATTCCACGGCTATGCAAAAGTCTTGTTTGTTTGTACGCAAAGCAAATTTAATAACATGCTTGTGTGGATAATAGAGAAGGCTATGAAATATGGGGTAAGTTTGAAAAGGGGAGCTCCAGAAAGAAGCCGACCCGTTGCAGATGAAGCGCGTGATGCTGCACTGGCTGCCGTGGCTGCTCATGATGCGGCGGCCCGGCTGCGTGGCCATCGACCGCAAGCTGGTCAGGCGGAGGAAACGCGCCAAGGAGCGCATCGACATCTGCATGGCCGCGCTGCTTGAGGCACCCATTTCCTTTCTTTTCTAATATAACTAACTATTCCAAGATCTATTGGTTGCGATGGGAAAAGCTTTGTTTTTCTTTAAAAGATCTATTGGTGGCGATATTACAAGCGTTATTTTCCTTTGTTATATAAAAAAAGCAAATTTGAATTCTGTTTAAAGTATTGATAAATACAACCTTTATGCAGGACGTCCCGGCGCCTGACTTGGCCGGCCGCGGAAAGGCGGCGCTCGCCGCGCAAGTCGCGCAGCTGCTTGTGCTGCAGCAGATCTACACCGACCTTGCGGTAGGCTTCCTCTTTCTTTCTCTCTCTCTCCTTCTTCCTTTTCTTCTGCTCTGCTTCATATCCTTTACGACTTAACCGGCACTGCTCACTCTAACAACCATTTTGGCATGATTTATTGGCCTTTTCGCTGAAGTTATTAGTTCGGAGGAATTAATTTTATACGCATAACCCAGACCGTAATCCATGTATATGAAGGCTATAGTGTTTCTTTCTCCTACGATTTAATCCGGTTAGCCTAAATGTTTGTTTGAAGGCCATGAACGCTAGAACAGAGCGCGAAGAAGCGGAGAAGATGACGGAAGACGACTGGCAGTTCAGTGCCATGGTGCTGGACCGCCTCTGTCTCTACATCCTCTCCTCATTCATTCTTCTCACCTCCATATTCCTCTTCTCTCTCGTTCCTGATATTTCCAAGAGTTTCTGAGACGGAAATCTTGGAAAATGGCGCTCATGGGTGCCGCCTCCCTGAGGCGAGAAAGTTCTCTAGAATCAACTCTATGACTAGCACTTTTCCGTAGCTGCTCTTTCCATAGCTGCTTCTTTTTCTCAAGGACACTCATCTTCAGTAAGACATCCAATTACTTCCCACTTTAACATTTCGACCCATAGGATCGCGCGCTGTCAAGAGACGGCAGACAACAGCCAAAAAGTGTTCGTAAATGATTCTCGCGCTCGTGTCATCTTCATAGCTCCCATGAAGTACAAGAGAATGCACATGCACTTTCGGGTTCGGACACTGCCAATATTTCTCCTGTAGCTCTAATCTTCACATCGCTCAACGTGATCTCGGCTGCTCTACGCGTTCCATAAGTGTATAGATGATTTGTTTCCGTTTGTCTCAAATTCTGGTGTGATAAATTAAAGCGAGTTAAAGTGCAGTAACAAGTTTGATTACAACAGCAAAGAGTGGAGAGAAATTGGAGATTAATGCGATGTGTGCCGCATTAATCTGCAAATTCGCGACGTGGAATAAAAGGAGAACAGCAAATTGAAAACAAAATCCACTATTTAAAAACAAGAATGTCTTAGCATTCGCAGCAAACAACTAATAGGTTCATATACCTAACAAAAACAATGAAGTTTTTCGTACTGAACAATGTCTACCGAACAAACTACATACATCCATACATAGATGCTGGTTGATGGTGGGAACGGATGAAGGAGGACTACCGTGGCGATGTTGTTGCAGGTTGAGATTGACAGTCCTCAGAGCGCAGGTGCAAAATTCTGCGTTGGCTACGGTGCACCCACAAAGGCCCGCAATCCCGGGCACTCCATCTTGTCCCGAGTACCTATCACTTCCATTGGACTCGCCGAGCCCACGCATGTCATGATGGCCAGCTTCACCGCGATGCTATCGGCCTCCACGAAGCCGTCGAGGTCCCGGAATTCCGGCCTCTCCTCGTCCGCTATGCAACCTCTCGACGTCCACGAGATCCACGTCGTCCTGAAACACCGCCAGGTCCAGGAGAACCAGCAGCACCACGCATTCCGCGATGGCCATTGCTTCCCGGATGTCCTCGCTACCCGAGATGACCTTCGAACTCGGGCACGCCGACTGTACCATCAGTTCTTGGGCTGCCCCGAGGTCCGGCAGGACAATTCTGATAGTTCGAGGCATGACTAGATGCCAGGAATTCCGTGCTGGCCGTAAGCGCATTTCATGATGTTCTCTTCTTATTGGTTTCTAGCACCGCAAGGCCCACGAGGCCCACGCGGGCATGTCCGCCCACTTACGGCATATGCACAGAGCGGAGAAGAAGAAACTCGCGTTGATCGCTTAAAGTTTCCACATGTGATTGAAAAGATGAACGTTTTTTTGTTAAAATCGTCCTTCATGCCCATTTGGTGCACATATACATACATCCCGAAAAACCTTTATGTGAATTGAAGTTATGTATATTTCCGTGCATGCGAATGGAAGTAATATGATATATTTTAGTTTGCTAACTTGCTCATATGTACATGCATACATACATACATACGTACATATAGAAGCATGTACTGCATAGCGCACACCTCAAAGAATTAGTATTTGAATTGATGCTTGCACAATCGCGCTAGAACCACTTACCGTGCCCCCACCCCACCAACGCGTTGCTCCGGCGCGAACAAGAGACAGAATATGGTGGTTCAAATATGCGGAATGAATAGCCTAACGGACTAGCATAGTTGCTAAAACCTCGGAGCCACCATTATGCAATTTTTTTTAATACATATGTGGCTATTTGTTTTACTTTAAAATAATAATTGCTATGGCATAATGTTATTTGAAGGCTAGTACAAATATGGCGAAAGAGGAACAACTCGCAACGAGGAAGCGAGGACGGCCGAGGAAGTTGCCTGCGCCCGATGATGCGGTTTCTTCATTCCTTGTCATATGCAGAGAATTTTAAAACAAAATTAAATGTTGTAGCTTAGCATCGCAATTGTGGAATGTTACATTTTATAAACTCCAATTATGCAGCTGTCGGACGACGGCGACGACCCAAATGTGCCGAGCACTTCAAAAAGCTACACATCGCCAAAGCAGAAAGTGACTGGGCGGTTTCTTTGTCTCCTAAATAATACTTTTCCAAATTTGTTTGTGATTGACAACACAATATTGTTTTGTACACTCTACTCAATGAATTCAAGCGTTTTCAAGATTTTATTTTGACATATATTCTGTCATATTTTCTTTATAATGCAGATGCGTGAAGAGGGGAAGCGCACGACTCATTCGCCGGTAAAAAGAGAATCAGAAGGCCGAAAAAGCAGCCGTTTCTACATGTATATCACTGATGATGAGGACGAATATGTTAGACTCCTATTTGAGATTACTTCATGATCTTTGTTTGTAAAAAATGAGAAAAATTAATGACTATTTAGCAGACATCCGAGGAAGCAGCGCCGCGAAAGCGTGGGCGGCCTCGGGCGACATCAAGTCACTATAAGGTGCACGAGCTTCAGTTTTTAAAATTGAAAATATACAAATATCTCTTTCAATCTTTCAGAATAATGACAACGTCTCATCGGAAGAGGAGCCTTCAGAGAAATATAATGGCTTTGCAAGGCGAACAAGGGTTTGATGAGCACTTTCATTTATATATATAATTTTTTTTGTTTACATATTTATTTTATAGTCTCATTTATTGCGTTCTTAGGGCTCTCATCGAACAAATCGTTCAGCAGAAGCGTTATCGCAAGATGCAACAAGTGTAAGCAGTTTCCAAAGCTAGCGACTTATTGAGACGATTATGCACGAATTATAATTATTCCGCATAGCACCGCCAAAACCAACACTCAATTTGTGTTGGCCTTGTCGAAATTGCTAATTGGTTTGCTTTCTCATGGAGTGGAGAGAGCGAGAGAGAGAAAGGTGAGGGAAGACAGGGGGAGAAAGAGAGGAGTCATGGAGTTACAGGGACGAAGAGGTCGGCGAAGGAATGACGAAGAACTGCCACGACGGGTTCCTCGGCACGCCAGTTCGCAGAAGGTTCTTTATTGATTGCTGAACAAAAGATTTCTACATGTTTGTTTTGTATGCACATATGAATGATGACGGTTTCATGTGCATACATGTGTGAACATATAGCTATCATAATTTTGAAATAACCAATATTAAGAGTAATCTTTTTCAATATATAATGTGTTCTCTAGAATTCACTCGATTACGACACATCCTCAGACGAAGCGAATTCGTCGAGATCAAAGGTGAGAAGATGAAGACAGCAGCAGAAAAAGATTAAATCTTATACTGTGGGTTTTCAGATGTCAACTCGACGCTCATTGAAACACGACAAGGCGAACAATGGTAGCCCGCAAGAGAACGGAAGGGTTCGTGCTTTAGAGTCATGCCTTTACTAATAATTGCTTTGCATGGAAGTCGCTTTATAGAATCATATTCCTGCTCGTTCGCTAAGGGAGAAGATTCCTACGACTTCTAAAAGTAGCTACTCATCCAGCTCGCAACGGATTCCCAGAGTAATTTCCTCGTCTATTGAGAATGCTTGAACTGATGATTATTTTTCGGATTGTGTTTAAAATACTTGTTTTTGACATACATCAATTTAGTTTGGTTTTAGAGTCAAATTGGACAGCCGGATAACACGCGATCGTCCTCTGAAGACGAGAGAATCGAAGAACAAAGAAAACGTCAAGCTAGAAAGGTGATCATATCGTCGCTTCTTTCATTGTCTGTAGTTTGTTACATTTGCACTGATGCTAAGACAGCATGTCTGTAACCTTTGAGCACGACCTGCCCTGGGGAATTTTTTTCGATTTCGTTTATGAAAATTGGCTCAGCTATACAACTCGACGTCCTCTACAACATACCGTGCATTTTAATTTTTTTTCAGAAAAATTCCGTTCGAGAAACAGTACAGTACCCTTCAAAATATGATGAACCATAACTCGGCTAATTTTCAGAATTTGACGAAAATAAAGATACCATTCGATAGCCCGTTGGACGCACTTCAATTTTGATCTTGTGTAAATTTTCTAAAAAATACATTTTCGACCCAAAACACGGAACTGAACATTTTTATGACCACTTTTTGGCAAATTTTTGTTCATTTTTGGAAAGTGTACCCTGCAGTTTTTTGATATGTTGTAGCGCGTGCAATTTGCTACAAGAATTCATTTTCATTACAAAAATTCCGATAGGCACACCTTGCGAAAAATGCGCGCAAGTCGGTCAAAATGGTGCATTTTCGGTCGCCGAGACACAGTGCAAGCGCATTCGTCGATCCATAACTACGCTCAATCTTAATATTACAAAATCGGAAGTATATCGTCTAAGAGCTCTCATGGAGATCTTCAAATGTTACAAATATACTTTTATTTAAAAGTTTGGATTTATATGGGAAATTTCGTTCTGTATGATAAGATGGCTTAAAAAACTACTTCACAAACATTTCCACATGCCCAAACATACATCAACAGAAAGAGGATGAAATTTGGTACAAGTCGAAAACCTTTAAATGAAATTCCATGCGTACGAACTTTTGTTATAAGCCATAAAAGAAGGGTCAGTAGCGTTACAGTCATTTCGTCCAAGAATTCATAGTTTAGTTTATTCGAATTAGAATATTCCAATCCTTTTTTTCTACACTTTTTCCATAAGGCCTTGTTATCCTACTCATCATACAGAACGAAATTTCACATATAAATCCAAACTTTTAAATAAAAGTATGTGTGTAACATTTGAAGATCTCCATGAGAGCTCTTAGATGATATACTTCTGATTTTGTAATATTAAGATTGAGCGTAGTTATGGATCGACGAATGCGCTTCCACTGTGTCTCGGCGACCGATAATGCACCATTTTGACCAACTCGCGCGCATTTTTCGCAAGGTGTGCCTATCGGAATTTTTGTAATAAAAATGAATACTTATAGAAAATTTCACCCGCTACAACATATCAAAAAACTGCAGGGTACACTTTCCAAAAATGAACAAAAATTTGCCAAAAAGTGGCCATATAAACGATCAGGGCCGTGTTTTGGGTCGAAAATGGATTTTTAGAAAATTTTACCCCAGATCAAAATTGAAGTGCATAAAACGGGCCATCGAACGGTATCTTTGTGTTCGTCAAATTCGAAAAATTTGCCGAGTTATGGTTCATCATATTTTGAAAGGTACTGTACTGTTTCTCGAACGGAATTTTTCTGAAAAAAATTAAAATGTGCGGTATGTTGTAGAGGACGTCGAGTTGTATAGGTGAGCCAATTTTCATAAACGAAATTGAAAAAAATTCCCCAGGGCAGCACCCAATAATGCCGTGCTCGAGTCTTATGGAGAAGATGTCTTAATCGCCTTGGTTTAGCGGCCACTCCAGCAAGAGAAGGAAGTGAAGACGAAGGACAGTGCAAAGCATCTGGATGCGAAGCAGACATCTAAAGTTTGTTGCTGTTTCAAAGACTCGAGAATGTTGGCTTTACACATGTAAAAAAGCAGGTAAAATAATATTCGTAAGGTGCATAACAAGAACCGTATTTCAGGCTACTGTAGACGCAACAAAGATAGCAGTAAATCGTGTTTCTTCAGGCCAGGAGCACGCTACAGTCAGCATCATTTACAACTAACTACTTTATACCAATGCTTTACTATGTATATTAAGACAAAATTACGAGTAAACTTATAAATAATAGGAGAGAAAAAAGATATCATAGGGATTTTAATTTTGCATCAAATTTTTAGTGTTGCAGCATGGGTGTTCATTAAAATCACGCTGTGTTTATTTTTTGCACTCGTCGCACTCAAATTTGTTTTAGTGCACATCGAAAAAAAATTTGCTTTGGGTTTGTGATTCTTATACGGATTATGAGAGCCTTCGTAAGCGCCACCAACATAACGGGCATTTTTTCCTTATACTCAGGCATCTTTGAAGCCCCAACAACGCCAAGACCAAGAAGATTCTGATGTGGAGATGAGGGGACTGCTGAAGCAGACGGATAATAAGGCTGGTCTATTTTCTCGTTTTCATACCAGCGCGATAACTACGAGTAAGTGCACAATGTCTGTCGATTTGTTTTTCGATGCCTGCCTATCTCTCTTTGCAAACTCCATTCAAGGAAATTTCTCTCAAAGTCAGCAAAGAATTCAGAAAAAGAAGATATATTCAAGAAGATATAAATTGATTAGCTATTTAAGAAGAAACTCGGATGCGCGACGCATGAAGAATTGATCGTGATCAAGGCGACATTCAAAAAGGTGCACAAGCGATATCACGAGTACGTCATGGAAGTGGGCGCGGTACGCTAATTACCTTATAATCTTTATTAAACAGTTATTTGTTAAAATTATACATACGTATGCTTATCACTGTTATCTGAATGGAATTTTCTCTTTATCAAGAAATCGTGGAAGAGATCCCTAAAGAAGAAGCGGCCACGCCACCTCGCAGGTACGCGCTACAGTGAGCGAGACTCCGAGGACTTCATGGCCGCGCTCGAGAAGCCGGTCTCTCGTTCGCAGACTCGACACATGGTTATCCTCTCGCTCTCTTTTTAATGTCATACACATAAATCATGCATATGTATTAATTGCGATTATTTCTTAATAAATCATGATAGTTTTATATTATTATTAATATCCTCTCTTAAGTATTTCGACCTCGATTCGGATGCGGAAGACGTTGACAGTCCAATCGTCGTCCTTCCAACCGACCGACCACTCCCACGCATGAACCATTGGTCGCACATTGAGCGGAATATTGTGGTGGGTGTGGTGGAGACAAGAAGTTCTTAATTTTTAATTTTCACTATTTGTTGCTTGACAATGAAGGTTCCGTGTTTTTCTAAAACGAAGTCATTTACAGGCGAAAGACAAGCTAACGCTCTCCCACATGCCGTACTTGGACGACGAGTACGTGGACGAGGAGACATTCACAAAATTGCTCTCCGGACTCTTTCCCGGGGTATGGAAAGCACACAAAGGGTTTTCCTTGCTCCTCAGCTATACTCAATTAAATTTTACACAAAAGAAATACAAACAAAACAGTATATAAACAAAGAACATGTTCAAGGGCATTCACGGCACAAAGTCAAACTGGAAGGACGTCAAGATTACTAGTCGCGTTCTCTACGAGATTCTGAAAGAGCTCAAAGTCGAAGAGATGACTGGTTGGATACTGTATTCCGGATGACTGGATGATCACTCTGTATCACTCAATTGTAGAGGAGAAGCGGAGCCACTTCTACGACGCAGCGCACAGACTCTTTCCCAACAAGACGTCCAGCATGGACATGCGAGAGATGTACGGTGCAATCGTTTGGACAGCCTCTACCGTATATTATAACAGTATTAAACCGTTACTGTTCCTTACAGGGTAAAAGAACTGTACGACCGGTACGACTGCTCTCCTCGTCTTCCAGCGCCAGCTCCTTTCTCCCACAAGAATGAGAGTAAACACGCTTCTTCAACTACCATTCGAGCCTTCGCCACACAGGACGCGCTATTCAAGTTAGCTTTAAAGCGAATTATTAGCGGCCCAGATACCCCCTGATGTTAGGAGCGACATTTCGCCGATTCCTGAGAAAGACGCGTCGTCTGCGCCGACGAGCAAGGCTTCAAGTGAGGAGTGCGTTGCGGCGCAAATTGAGGTCTGGTTTTCAAGCAACAACTGTATTCGTTTCGTAAACATTCGGTGTCAATTTTATGTCGCAATCCGAATTGTTTTAAGACGCCGAGCAATTTGCTGGGATCAAATTGTCCTAAACAACAAATTGCAGAAGAAGCGCGAGACATTCGTGCGGATGCTTCTGGAGAGCATTCGGCCGGTGCACGCGGACATTTGCTGGCAATGCGGCCACGCTTTCTGCTCGCTGCATCCGCAGCAGCAGGACTCGTGGAGTTAGTATCCATCGCCTCTTTCTCTTTTCACTTATCCACCGTAGCGCAAGCATCCACATTAAAACAAGTGCGAGCGTCAGTTTCTGAAACTTCCCATGTAGGCCAACCAGACGCGACGCTTCTGCGACCGCGCATCGGCGCCGTTCGAACGGAGGCGAAGCCATGCTCGGACATGTGCTACATTCGGAGACGATCGCTTACGGTCTGCTAGTTTTTGCTTCCTTCTGCCAAGTGGATGACACTGTCTATCCTGACTTTGTTTCACAGCCGGACGAAGAAGGCGACGAAGAGATGAGCCAAGACGGCGAGGAGAGTCGAAGGAGCGAAGAGAAGTACGACGACGACGACAAGGGCGAAGTGTCGCTTGACGATCTCGTTCTGCCCTCGCCCTTCTGGACAAAGGCCGAAGATGACTTTCTCAGGGTTGGTGAAGCTTTTGTCGAAAGTGACTAAATGAATGAGAAGATGTCATTGTCCCGTTAAACAATTGTGAATTCGCAGGCATTCGTCAAGTCCGGAAGAACAGTTTGTGAAGCGGTCTCTCAGCTCCACAATCTCTGGCGAACCGCCGGAGATCCGCAGTTTATTAGCCAGCGACCCTGTCGATTGGTTAGACTCATTTCGTATTTTTTTGTGTCTTGTTCTTTATCATACCTAAAAGACATCACCCACTTTCTAGATCTATCTTTACGCGCGTGTCAGCGGCATTTTAGAGGATGGCAAGAGAGAGAAGCGCGAGTCTAAGAAGTCAAGGTCATAATATTCATAATTTATTTTATTTCAAAACTACAGTATGAGAAACGCCGAAAATGTGCCTGTTCAGAGTCGATGCGCACCGCGCCTTTCGCATGCAGCAGTGGTCGAATGCGTCGAAGAACGGCGGCGACGATCTGATGAAGAACAAGTACCAGATCATCCCGTGCACGCATCGCGGGCCGTGCGGCGTCGACGGCGGCGAGTACTGCCGATGCGCCGCGTTAGCTTCTTCTATTTCCTATCTAATACACACCCATATCGTATTTTTAAAAGACATTAAATATATCAATAGTGTTTAAAATAAGTTTAAATCTGATTCTTAGCTTTGCAACTTAATGCACTCCAAGTATTCAAGATAGCAATAGCTAGTCATGTTGATATGCTGCTGATACAAAAGGATATGCAAATGCGTACATAACAAAAAGTGTGGAAATATCCATAATCTCGCCTTCGCAGCCTGAAGATCCCGTGCACGAAGCGCTGCGCGTGCCCAGTGGACTGCGCGCACCGCTTCCCGGGCTGCCGCTGCGCGCCCGGCAACTGCCACACGAAGCAGTGCCAGTGCTACTTCGCGAGCTGGGAGTGCGACCCAGACCTCTGCAAGAATTGCAAGTGCGGTCAGTCTAGTGCCCAGCCAGGTGATTCGTTCTCCTCTCCATTCTCCTCCCTTCTACCTTACGCTTTTGTTTTGTTTGGTGTCGAGGAGACTACGGCCGTTTTTGTTTTCCACTCGCAAATTAGATTAGCAAACAAGACAATATGTGCACATGTTTATGGCTTTAAAATGTTTCTAAATTAAGTTTGTTTAATATATCTTCTTTAGACTACGTTCTGAAGAAGTCTAGTGCGAAAAAGCTCGACCTCGAAGCGGAAAAGGAATACGATGCCGAAAAGATAAACAAGAGGGCCATCTGCAGGAACAGCCAGATTCTGCGTGGGAAACAGAAGAAGATATATGTTAGTTGCAAAATGTTCTTACTAGACCTATATACGGTATGCACAATACGTGTGTATGTACACACATATAATATTTGAGGAGAATGCTCTGTATGAATGAGAGACACTTGCTTACAGGCTGGCCCTTCGTGCGTCGCCGGCTGGGGCTGCTTTCTTGCTGAGAATGCGAAGCAGGACGAACTGATATCAGAATACTGTGGAGAAGTCAGTTTATATCTCTTTTTCACTGTTTGTAGATATGAAAGAGTTTGCAGAGAAGAAAAGGCAAGCTCTGGCAAGAATAACAAGCTCTTTATTCCTTGGCAACTTAATATGCTGTTGAGGTAATCACGACCGAAGAAACGGAGCGACGTGGCCAAGTGTACGACAAGCTTCGGATGAGCTATATTTTCAGTCAGTTAATATGAAGAGAGATCAATCATATGTATGCAGAAATCTGGGTTCGTAGCACTGTAAACAATTACCGTAAACTCAACTTGTCCATTTCAGCTCTCAACGAGGAGCAGAGTGTCGACGCTACTCGTGCAGGCAACCTCATCCGCTTTGCCAACCACTCCAAGTATCCCAACTGCTATGCTCGAGTTAGCTTACTTGCATTCTCTCCCTCTCCCTCGCTCTCTCTATAGTTACATATATACAGGAAATTTGAAAAAAAAATCTTATGGCAAGGTGTACGTCGTTGACGGTGACCATCGCATTGGCATCTACGCACGACGGGACATAAAGAAGCACGAGGAACTCTTCTTCGACTACGGCTACTCGCGCACGGAGGCAGCCGCATTCACGTCACGCGAACGGAATCTTAAGTCAATATTTACGAATGTGTTTTATCCTTTTTTTGCAAACAATTAAACATTTTTAGGTGTATTTCGTATGAAAATATTCATGGTAAACGTTGTGTTCCTTTTGCAAAACATTTGCTCTGTTTCCAGTCTAATCCGCGACAAGAAATCCTGCCAACAGGCGGATGTCTTCATTGAGGAGGACGGCAAGAGGAGGAAAAAGGTCACGCTCAAAAGGCCGGCACTTAAAGGAGTCAAAGTCGAGTCGGACTGAAAAGAAGAAAAAGAAAACTAAATGTAAGACACGCGTGCTATGTGAAAGGAAGGAATATGTATCGGAAATATTATGATGCTTTCTGTTGGAACGATCAGGTCCACAAATAACACATACCGATGTTTCTAATATTTAACAGCATATCTTGAACACTACATTTGAGACCGTGAAAGATTTTCAGAGTTTCGTAATTTTATTTATGGTCGAAGTTTTCGTTATCTCTGTTGTGTTTTCATAACAATATTTATTTTATCATTTGCTTGATCTATTTTTCTTTTGTTTTTGCTCTACAGTATTATAATCGTGGTTCTCTTTGAAGCGCATTCATAGTTTTCCCTCTATAACTTACATTTGCGAATAAATTGAGTTGATGACAACGGGTACAATGGGGAATTTTTGGAGAAAGTATACAGAGATAGATGATGGAAACAGGTGATGTCCTGATTTATCTCAAGCGATCAGCCTTCTACGTTTTAATTTATATTTCATCAGGGCTTTTCCAAAATAATAATTTATTGTGAAGTTCAGGCAAAATATCACTTCATACATTCTTTTATATAAAGATCCATTATCTGTCGAGATAAGGCGGGGCTTTGAAGATGCAAGCCATTCCGATTGAATCAAATCAGCTGTATTCAGCGAGGAAAAGAGGAAAGGGAAAGCATCATGGCCACCGCTTATCAAGACTTGATATCGAAATTGCCTTCATCGAGACAGGAAAGAGACAAACGCACACAGACAGAGAGACAGCGAGAGAGACCGAGATCGGGAAAGCGAGAGAGAGAGAGTTCCAAACTTTCCACATATTGAATGCCTGCTAAACTACACCAAATATCAATGGTTACTGAATACAACAAAATGAGCACATGATCGTCTTTATGAGCGAATCTCTTCAAAGCCTTTGATGACAAACATGTTATTAAAGCAATGAAATGGGATTTGAAATAAGCCAGACAAAAGTGTCAGACACCAAAGTTTCAAGTGCAGTTTGTCTGCATTTGTGATGAAGGCTTTGAATGGGCGGCGCAGAAAGATTATAAGCCAAATAAGTGCGGAAAGGGGTTGTGTTGTGACAAAATCACACCATCGCCATGCTAATCACTCAGAGAGTATAAGAACAGATTCGACCTGTAATCACAAGACAATCACAGGACTCTTTCCGCAAGACAGTACGCACAATCCTCTTCCTCACTCACAATTTTCCATCTTCCCGATTCAATTGCAGAATGGCTCCGGAAGCTGAGAATACCTAGTCGCGAATTCGCTCGGTGGATGAGCAATATCTGACAGCGGATTTAGCGGCGATTGAACTGGAAGTTGGCAGTTCAAGCGACGCGCTTCTCGCACTCGCTTCTGGTTGGTGGAGAGCGCCTTTGGGACGGGAGCATGGAAGATGGCGTAGAGTGCCACTTAAAGTGATCTCTTGCTAAACGAAGGATAGGCGATCAGGGTACTGGTGAGAGAGTTTTCTTAAGCGTGAAGAGTCCTTCTGTTGGAAAGAAGAGATCATATGATATGGAATAAAATGAGAGAAATATATTGTCGTTATAAAATGGAAGATTGTATATAAATTCGCAGGAGACGCACGCAGACACCGCTCCGTCACGGCACTGAACACTGACTCCTCCCGCTCGCACGCCATCTGCACGGTCAAGCTGGTCAAGAACACAACCAGCACGCTCCCGATCGCGGATCCGTCGCAGGTAGTTCTGCATTTCATAGTTTGAACATTTGTCATGTATATCATCCCTATTTGACCCTGAAGCTTTTATATATTTAAAACAAAAAGGGCTTCCAGAAGTGTAAATTAATTATATATTTCTTTCCTCTTCATATCGTCGTCGGCCAGCTCTGCATGGTGGATCTCGCGGGTTCTGAGAGACAGCAGCGGACGAAGAACGTGGGCGAGAGACTGGCTGAGGCATCGAGTGTCAATCAATCTCTCGTTGTTCTTCGAAGATGCATCCACCAGTTGAGGTCAGTTAGACTTTGCTAGAGAGAATTAGAGTTCGACTTGATCCCCCCCCCCCATCTTTGGTATGGAAAAGAGGAGCAAAGATATACTTGACATTAAACTGGACTACAAAAGTTTGCTCTTTAATATTCCAGAACATAAATTCTGAGAGATGGAGGTCTTGCTTTAAGACATGGAAATGATAGCCAGTGGGGATGAATGTTTGCCTGTCTCTCAGTTACGATAATACCATGATAAATTTGTGTTGTGTACAATTGCGAAATAGACTCAAGCTTTCTCTTCAGAGACAACCAACGTGCTCGCCGAGCCGACCGCGTGCCTTTCCGAGAGGCGAAACTCACACATCTCTTCAAGAATTTCTTCGAGGGTGGCGGGAAAATCCGTTTGATTCTTTGTGCCAGACCGGGTCCAGACGACTTCCTCGAGAACCAAGTTAGTGCTCCAGCAGCGGTTTAAAAGACGAAATTCAGCAAGGACTTACGCTCTACTTGAAGAGCATTCTGGAGTTCGGCGAGAAGAGCCAAGAGGTCGCGGTGACTGAGTCGGCATCATCGGTGCAATCTGGCCGTGCCGTGCTCAACGAAGCCGTGCATCTTGGATCAGGTGAAAACGACTGACTCTGCGTTTGTGTAAGGTTGTAAGGTTGAGAAACTGGAAACACTCTGTCTAAATTTGGCAGGGAAGAATGTGATACATGGCCATCATAGTTCAAAACGAGGAGCAACATACAGACATACATACATATGTATGTACATTCATGTATTAGAGAGAGAGGGATGATGGAGAAAAGAATGAAGCGAAGTAGACGGAGATTAGGTACGCCATCAGATAACTAAAATAGTACTCGTCATTGATGAAACCATGGCCTTGTGGCCTAATGGATAAGGCGTCGGACTTCGGATCCGAAGATTGTAGGTTCGAGTCCTGCCAGGGTCGAAATTTTTAATAGCTTTTTTAACAAATAAAAGATGTTTTTTTTAAATTATTGTCGTAGAATGGGTACGACATCAGATAAATAAAATTACACTAAAAACGAACGAATGGGCTATGGCAGAATTGCATTTCTTTGAATCTGAACCATCATATCTTAGGAAGTAAAATATCAACCTGGTCTTATTTTTGTGCGTCCAATCAGGAACTGCACGGATGCAGAATGAGGGCCATACGCAGGTCAATCTTCAGCAGCAGCTGAGGCAGGCCAGAGAGCACAGCCACGCGCTCATCATCGTCAACGAGAAACTCCGGGTTAGGAATATAGTGTTTACATATATTATATAGTAATTTTTTCAGCATGATATTAACTCTCTGCGACGACGCCTAATTGAGGTAAGAATATCTTTCTCTATCTCTCCATCCCCCTCATCGTCTCTCTTTCTTTATCTCTTTTTGGTTTTCCTTAACTCGATGTTGCACGTTTTTATTCTCATGCTGTACATGTTTTGCTGAAGAGTGGGATACGCCAGTTTTGTAGTTGCCTGGTTTGAGCCTCGCCCTTTGAGGAAGACCACGAGTCTAATTTTAATAATAATTTTGCACTATCAGACAAGCAAGAACGACTCCCGCTTCCAAGAGAGAGAGCCCGCGAGAAATGTCGAGACTGTGCGGCACATGAATCATCTCAGGATTCTTTGATTCTTAATTTTTTGTCGTAAAGTCTTCATGGAAGACAATCACCTCAAAATTCTTAAAGGAGATCTCAGGCGAATAAAAAGTGTCCTGTTTTTTCGTCTTATTTCGTCAGATTGAGCTAGTAAATTTGATTGCAAATGTCCCGAAGTCACAAAAATCCCTCCGCCCTGAGAAAATTAACAGTATTTACGTACTTTGAATTCTCGAATATATAAACTTCTTCAGAACGGATAACTCTATATTTAATATATTAATTTGATGGCGAGATGACAAGGATATTAGGAGATTAATACAAAAACAACTAGTCATTGTATTCTTGTCTCTTTGCCAGGTCGAAATCAGTTCCTCGCGCCTTGCCGACTCCTTCACGGAATGCCTCCACGAGCCGAATCCCTCTCCCTCTCAGCACTCGGAAGATTCCGCGGACTGTAAGTATAAAAAATTTAATATTATTTTTGTTACAAAGTTATAAGATGGGTTTTAATGGGTACGTCACAAGTGTTGGCTGTATTTGTTTTCAAAGTTCGCACCGAGTTTGTAAAATGGAAGAACACAAAATGAACCTTTTATTCAGGGCGCGGGTGATCTGCTGCCGGTCTCGCACTCTCACTCCACCACCTCCACGCCATTCTCTTCTCACATCAAGTGATTGAGCAATCCCCACACCTCTCCATTCACAAATGTCGCTGCCTCGCAATCTCTCCCTTTTTCGCTTGCAATAAAGCAACTTTTCTGTCTAGTTCAATGAACAATTTTAACATGCACACTTTATGGACTGTTTAAAATGAATCAAAACAATAACCAGGAAAAGAGCCGGTAAATGGCCCAAAATTTTTGGGCCGGCCCGGCCCGAACGATTTCCGGACCCTTGAATTTTGAGCCCGGCCCGTGGACCCGTTTGAGTCCGCTTTTAAAAAAATTCGGGGGGAAAAAGTTCGACAAGATACAGAGTATTTTGAAATTCAGATTTTTTCATGCTCTTGAACATTCATTTTAATGTATAGAATAAAAAGTTTTAAGGGGAAAAATGGAGAAATGAAGAAAGTTTTGCACTTAATAATGTCACCAATCGTCCTGACTGGACGACATCGTGTGCTTATCGGGCCGGGCCGGTCCACCTTCTTTGGGCCCGGCCCGGCCCGGCCCGGGGCCCTGAGAAGTTGGGCCGGCCGGGCTGGGCCGGGCCGTTACTGGCTCTGACCTGGATTAAATGTTCATTCCTAAATCAGCATCGGTATTCAACAGAAAAGGGGAAATTGTAAAAAAATAATTTAAATGAAATCGTTTTATAACAAAACCCTGCTTCGCTGCGTCCTACGCTTGATTTTTTAAGTCCTATTACACGTCCTATTACAAGGTTGTTTATTTGGTTTTTTAAGCACATTAATAATATTGAAAAAAGAGGCATGGCGGCGTGTGCCCGAAACCAAATATTGTGAATTGTCACAAACCAAGAAGAATGCCGTAAGATAACATGGTGTGGTTGTCGTGTCTGTGGTGTCAGACCGGAGACCCGCATTCATAGGCTGCCTTCATCTCATACCTCCCTCTCCCTCTATCACCTTCCTGGATATCCACTCCGTGTTCCTTCTTTGTGCCTCTAGTGCGTTGCGTGCGAACGGATGCTGGAAACAAAGTGGAGAAATGCACGTTTGCAGCTAGTCCTGGCGGTCACTCTCTTTTGGTCTTTTAGTACTCGTCCACCATGGATGCAGAAATACGTTGTCTTCTTGTGCCAAAAGTGTTCTGAAAAGACTTTTTGCTCCGCACTGACTAGCAGAGTCTCTCTAGCAGTTTCATCTCCAGTCTTTCTCTTCCTCTCCCTCTCTCTCTCCCTCTCTCTTTCTCGCTGTTATAGTCTTTCTTTCTACCCTAGTCTGTCTCTCATCCCTCGTTCCATCTCTAGCATCTTTTTTTCTCGGCCTGAGCGTGCGAAGTGGAGTGGCCGCGTTCTACACTTTTGTTTGTCCAAGAATGGAACAACTCCGCCATCGTCTGTGGCATGCAAACGATATTGACCACGTTATGCGCTTGTTAGCGTGGCCTTCAACAATCCAATTACTAATTGACAATTTTACGATTCATCGAGTAGTCAAGTCATTTTCCCTGTGTATTTCCGCATTGTCATCCCAGAGACAACTATTCTCCGTTGGACTCACTAATGCTTAATATTTAATTTGTAACTGTTCGTTTGTTAGAAGTAAAAATAGGACGACGTGGTTCTTATGCCTAATAAAGAACTTCACTCTGATGCGAAAATGAATATTTCTAAGGTCGTATCTAAAAATATCCTTATGAAAAACCATGTGAACAGTCAGACATCTTACTCCTCACGTTCTGCCTCTTTGCCTTTTTACCCAGCTTTTCTGTCTCCTTTTATAATACTCCCCCGGATCTCGGAGTCCTTGTTCTTTTGAACTGTGTCATTTGTGTGCCGTTCTCTTGGTCAGCCTTGAATGCTCCTCCTTCCTCGCAGCATCCCACTACAAGTGAATGCACACATGTATAGTAGAATCCGCCTATTTAACCAACAAGAGAAGAGCCCATCGAGAGGGCCTCCTCTTGTACTTTGCAGCTTGTGACCTCAGTCACAACTGATCCTGACGTTTTGTTGACTTTAAAGTTTCACTAGTAACTTTGTATATATATAAGTGTATATAATACCAGCCGGTTCAGGTGGTTTCTTCCGATTCCTTGGCCGATTCCTTGACATCATTTTAGTTGTGATAACCTTGAAATGTAGAGTTTTTCGTAGGAGAAGGTAGCAAGTAGCAATAATTCTTATTAAGCTATGGAAATTTATGGGGTCTAGGGTAGCAGTCGGAAGTTCTCGAAAATTCTAGGTCCCGGGGCAGAAATCAATCCCTTCAGCGACACCAAGGGAATGATGGAAGATGTCCCGGGCACCTCTTTGCAACCGGGACGCCGCTCGAGGGAATATTACAGAGGAATGGCTTGCGATATCTGCTCGGCGACTGCCGACGGTCTCCACTACGGCGCCATTTCTTGCCGGTCATGCAACGCCTTCTTCCGTCGTGCAGTCACCTACAATCAGGTTGTGTTTATAACGGTGAATGCACATATGATGTAGCATTTGATAACACGGATGATTGATGCTTTTGTGAAGGGATTAATAGAGAAAACTAGCAAAACTGAGAGAACATGACATATGAATTAGAGAATGGTTGGAAAAGAAAGCAAAGTGGCCTGAAGAGGTACCTGTGCCGCTTCGACGGCGCCTGCGTTGTCACGCAACTCGATCGCTGCGTGTGCCGCGCGTGCAGATACGCAAAGTGCATTGAGGCGGGCATGCGCGAGGAAGGTTGGCATCTTTGCATACATGCACATTTCCTTTAAATATATATTACTATGCTTAATGTCAATGCTATTTGAACTTAAATTATTTCAAAAGCCTAAAAAGATAAAAGATATCTGCAGCCGTCCAGCCGAAACGGGATCCTACCGGCTCGCAAAAGGGCCGGCAACGGCCGCCGCTAGAGTCTTCCTTCGAAGAGGCGGTGGTTGTGAAGCTGGAGTGCCGTGAGGACACGATTGAAGCTGATGTTTGCTCTGCCTTCTATTCACTGGGTCGAACATTAGCTATGTTGCAGCACATCGATGATTTCGTCTTCAACCGTGACTTCTTTGAAGGCAAACAGTTTGAATTGTATGTTCTTTTTGAAGCTATTCTTTGCCTCTTCACTGGTGGAGAATGCAAGTTATGACGAGTTTAATGTATATTCATGACATCTCATATCAAAGGCTAGTCCACTGCTACGCTGAGCATCTTCGCATGATGCAGCTCAACATGACGTCTGCCGAAGACTTCTTGCAAGATCATCAACCAGTTTGGAAATTTTTTGTACATATTTAGCATTTCAGAGATGCGAATTGGAAAAAATGTTGTGCAACTCTATCTTCGTGCTTCATAATGATTACATAAATAATGTCGATATCGGATAGAGCGGCTCTCTGCGAGAGTTGGACGCGACTGATGTCGGCTTGTTGGCTAGCACGGAGCTCGCAGGCATTCTCTACTGGTTCGAGAAGCTGGAGCCGTTCAGCTTTCTTGACCGTGTCGACTGCGTAAGAAATAAAAAAACTTTCATTTTAGCTAAAAAATATTTCGCTCGTTTCACCAGTGCCTGACAAAACAATTATAAATGAATAAATCAATAACAACTTACACTGCAAATGGACAGCGAATGCTGTTGAATCACTACTCGCCACGGAAGCTGACTCTCGATCGAATGTTCATTGCGTCGTTGCACAAGGAAGAGGCAGCGGCCGGTCGCATTGTGCTGCTCAACAATTCCTTCATCGCCGTGGTCGACATAAACGAGAATAATCAACACGTCTCAGAGTGCGATCTTTGGTTTTTTTAAATTGATTATTTGCATTGCAAAATGCTACCTTATAAAGATATTTTCTAAGCATTACATAATTTTTTATATGTCTTTGGATTATGTACAGAGGAAATAGATTCTTCAATTTCTGCTTTCAAGAAAGCTGCTTCTCCCCACGTTTGAGCGTTTCTGGCGTTGCGCCGTGCTGCCTATGATCGAGATGAAGATTACGCACGCTGAGATTGTCTTCCTGCACTGCCAGCTTCTTTGGAGTTCATTCTTTGCTTGAAATCAATAGCCATGCTACCCTTTAGCGATTTAGGCACATCCTAGTTGTTCAAAAATCAAAGCAACTATTTATAAAGCGCTTAGCGCTGCGAACATTCGGGAAAGGGAAAACATTTCCGGAAAGAACAGACTTGCCACGGGCCCTGGACGTTTCCAAAAGATTCGGGGAGGGGCCGACTTATGCCCAGGGTTATGGGTAATGCACAAATTACATGGGAAATAACTTCCTATCGAGTTTCTTGAATACTCTTACTTGCATGCTTGAATATATCAGCAGACCACCGATACGTGTCCAATTCAAGTCGGAATATTTTGCAAGCGAGGCGTGAGTGGGCGGCTCGTTGTCTTCGAAAGCACTACGAGCGAATCGGACAAGTACATAGAATATTTTTATTTACTTATTATATATACATACATACATACATATATTTAATTACCGAATAAGAAATAATATAGTATTCATTTTCTTCTTCAGATTGACCCGGAAATTCGACTTGGAGAAATATCACTTCTTCTTCCAGAACTCGAGGTTATCGCAGATTTATTAATAGATAACGTTGGAATTGGTGTTGGATAAAAAAAAACGAAAAATGAAAGATGTGCATGCACATGTATTTTTTTTTCTTACGCTTGGAAGTAATGATAATTTTGATAGTGTAATGATAATTTTTGTGAAACGGAAAGAACATAGAGAATAGGCAAAATTTGTGACTTCTTCAGGTCATCTGCGACCACCACTGCACGGACTACCAAGTGGCCAAGCTCTTTCAATTTTCCGATCTGCGACTTAATTCATATGATGAATACTGCGGGTCGACAATTCAATAGACAAGCGCAGCACCACGTCAGAAGAAGAATATAGCATTAATTTTGAGTATGATGGGGCATATGTATTAACGAAAGGATTCAAATTGATTGTTATTCCAGCAAGGCGTTGTACTTCGAAGCAGCCTTTCATATTGTATTGACTAACAGTCAAGAATTTCATATTTTCTGGTATTAAAAAAGAATAATTTAAGAAATGATGATGATTGGCGATATAAATAACTCTGGGCAAAAGTATATGAAGGCCCATATTATAATTGATATCCTTCTTAGGAAATTACAATTTGAAAATGCTCCGCAATTCTTTATTTAAGCGGATATGATTGTAAGAAACTCAAGCAAGATTCCTTGAGTGCTCTGAAGAAGTCGAGGATGCTGCTCAGGTCGTTGCTGTCAGAAGGAGCGACCGACGGGGAGGGGATGGGTGGTGGGGATGGAGAAGGACTCGGAGAGGGAGAAGGACTGGGGGAAGGAGAAGGCGAGGGAGAGGGAGAGGGGCTGGGAGAGGGAGAAGGAGAAGGAGAGGGAGATGTCTTATGGTGGCGGTGCCGTCCGCGGTTCCAGCCCCATCCCCAGTTACCCCAGGCGATTGCCGAAGATGCCAGCATGGCGAAGACGAAGAGGTGGAGGATGCGCATCTTTCAATACTTCGCGAGTCAGCAGACAGCGCTTTGATTTATACTAAATCATGAAGCTACGGCGTTCCTCTCAATGTGCCTCTTTCGAACATTTGGCCTGATGATAATACCACAGCAACAAGAGAGAATGTCGCAGCTGTGTAAATCGTCGCTGGTACTCTTCTGTATACTTTTGATTTCATTATTCTCTCTATCTTGTTTTTTTTTAACTTATAAATGAAAATTCAACTAAACAAGAAAGATGTACATATGTATATGGAATCAAAATAACAAATTAGTCGAAGAAGATAGTCGGCATTCTGTGCAAGTAATTCTAAATTAAAATCTGGGACATGAAATATTTACTCCAGAATCTGATGACAGCATGTCTCTTTGCAAATACATATAAGTGTAGCATTCTGAATTCATGCATAACCTTTTTTAATTTGTAAACCTATCGTTGTAATTTTAACATGCAGTGTGTGAGGCGTGCTACCACTGCAAGAAAAAGAAAACATGAAGTCATTTGATCCTTGTTCGCAGGTTTTACTCTAAGATATGGAAGAAGAACAAGAATTTACTCGCGCTTCGATGGACTGATGGATTCGTCGCCGCACGTTTTCATCCATTGCCTCACTTGTTTTATCTGGTCCAAAAGTCTGCCGTGCATTTAAGCTGTCTAAAGTTTGCAACATGTTGAAAACAATCTTATTTCAAACATGTTCACAACAGAAGAATTGGCAATTTGTCAGCCTATATTAAATGCTCATGTGTTCCGAACATGTATCCAGGTTGTGGTCACTTAAGCCTTTGTGTGCACTTCCTGTTTCGAACTTCTGAAGTAGTCACTTGTTCAGACCAAGCACAGAGACAACGCGCAAAGATGGAGACGTAGGTTGTGACGAGCAAAAGCTGCTATGGTGTTGCTTTGTCTGGTCACCAACGAAATAGCACAGGCAGATCGCCGCTCCCAGCCTGCCTTGCACCCCCCACCCTCAAAAGACAAGTCGCCTCTCGCGACCTGCCTTAACTCTGCTGTGGAAGATTCAAGTTGTTTTTATTTCATTTGAACTTAATAGGGTTATAGCTGACATGTCGCGTCAATGTTAGTGTGCGATCTAGAATCGCGTGTTCATTGAGGACGTTGCCTTCTTGGCCGGAAAAAATTTTTTTCTGATACCTTATTTTGCATATCATCTCCACAGCTTGCAAGTAGAAGATTCTTCGCTTCATACATTTGTGTTTCGAGCTTAACGGAATCTCCGCTATTCTTTATTCTAACGGATATGGAAAACAACTCTTGAATTCAAGCAAGATTCGCGTTGAGGAAGTCCTTGAGTTTTCTGAAGAAGTCGAGGATGCTGCTCAGGTCGTTGCTGTCAGAAGGAGCGACCGACGGGGAGGGGCTGGGTGATGGGGATGGAGAAGGACTCGGAGAGGGAGAAGGACTGGGGGAAGAAGAAGGCGAGGGAGAGGGAGAGGGGCTGGGAGAGGGAGAGGGAGAGGGAGATGGTGAGGGCGACGGAGATGTCTTATGGCAGCCGTGCCGTCCGCGGTTCCTGCCCCATCCCCAGTTACCCCAAGCGACTGCCGAAGATGCCAGCAGGACGAAGACGAAGAGGTGGAGGAAGCGCATCTTTCAATACTTCGCAAGTCAGCAGACGGGCATGCTTACAGAAGGGCCACGTTCCTATTTATACAAGACCGTGAAGAAACAAAATGCGCCTACAGCCGCCCTCCCCTGCTGACAATAACACAGCAATACCAGAGAATGTTGCAGCTGTGTAAATTGAAACGGATAAATTCGAATATTTCTCTTCAAAATAGAACTCTCTAGCCCGCTTTTTCTCGTCAAATTAACAAAACATGCTCATACTCTCAATTGATGTTTCCTTCCAAATCCATTCCGTGTTCCTTCATCTTTGAATAATGATGAGATATCCACTGTTATATAGCACTTTTTATATCTTATTTATTGCTTCAAGCCGAAATTTCTTATCTCCAAAAACGCGCTTTTATTTACAAGATGAATTTGACCACATTTGATAGCAAGCAGATATGGTTTGCCGTGGGAACCTCGAGGTGGGAGATGAATTGGAAATTAAGAATTATTCAAAGAAAGAAAAGCATAAACAACATGTGATACGGAGTGTCGCACCGTAGTACAAAACTTCTCTTAAAGGAGTCATCCTGGGAATAATTCTTTTCTCTACCGTTACTGTATGTTCTGTATCTCTATTGTACAATCTCGCCTTTTCTTGGCCCGAGAGAGCTTTGCAAATAAGGAGGGTACTAATATCTACAGTAGCTAATTTAACATGAATAAGATCGGAAATGATAAGATGAAGATTGTTAAAACTTTCTGAATCGATGTTTTACGAAGAGACTTAATGATTAAAACAAAGTGTTTACGTAGGAATGACAGATAAGCAGGAATATAGTAATTGATAGACTGATTTAGCAAAAAAAAAACGATTCCTGCAAGTTAATTTGCACAAAATTACAAGTCTTGTCCATCGGTGAAAATACAGACTGGGGTGGAATGCGGCCGCATTCTTCCGAAGACGAGAAAAAATAAAGCGACGAAACTTTAATCAGGCAACAGCGGGCGCACTGCGCATGGGTATCGCGTGCTTCGGCAAAATCTTAAATATTAATATGTATTCATACTATTCGAAATATTTTGAAACTTACCAATTGCTCTTTCGCAACACAAGTAATTTCTTCGTCTGTTCCATTTTTCAAGCCAAAACTTCGCTCCTACACATACTTTGTTGATGAGATCCGCTCTGTCGCCAAACTCCGCGGTGCCCCACGCGAAGATTGGCGGCATTCCGCGTTGGCCGCAGCCCTTCTCGAGGCGCAACTCGTCAAAGAACTCGTGAGCGCACATCTCAAAATTGGATTCTTCCTTTTTTTCTCTAACATACTGCAATATTCTGGCTGCATTTCGTGCTAGTTTCCTTCTCAGCTGCACCTCAATGGCGCTCGGACGATGCGTCCAGTCGTACTGTAGAATGGCCTTGAGCAGCTTGACGGCTGATGGTGGCACGTGAGAAGGCAGCATCTGCAGGAAATAATGCTCTTTCTGCCACC
Source organism: Allodiplogaster sudhausi (assembly GCA_945643635.1). Lineage (NCBI taxonomy): Eukaryota > Metazoa > Nematoda > Chromadorea > Rhabditida > Diplogasteridae > Allodiplogaster > Allodiplogaster sudhausi. Next base: position 6,511,493 of record CALZFC010000009.1, read on the forward strand.
CCGTGCATTACCCCGCAAATGTTTCGCAATCACTGTCTCTTCTTTATCTGTCACTGACTCTCCTCATATTTCTCTCTCTCTCTCTCCCTATCTGTCTTTGGTCACCTCCTTAATTCGTCTAGAGGGCCTTTCTGGCATGCACAGCTCGGCATATCGCTTCGTGATGTCGTCGAGGAGATTTCTAGGGGGCGCGCCAAGCACCTAGCAAGGAGAGTTTATATGTTGTGCTCATAAGACAGTCTTCTCTTTGACGTACTTTCGATGATCAGACAAGATTGTACCGCACGAAACACGATATGTACGTACTAGTTGCACAATAATGCTTCTGTTTACCTGTGCAATCTCTGTCAGCTGCATTTTATCGGTGGCTCCGCTGAAGGGCGTGTCGCCTGTCAGCAGTTCGACCATGCATATCCCGGCCGACCAAATGTCTACATACATAAGTATTTTCTTCAATTTCTCACTTTCTTCTATAATAACTTCCAGATTATGAAGTACCTATGGCACATGTATATTGCGTGAAGGATAACAGGAGCTCGGGCGCGCGATAATACCTGAAAAGAGTGTATGTACTTTCAAAGAATAGATGCATTGACTCTCCAGAAAGCACCTTGAGCAGATGTACGAGAGGCTCGGCTCATTGAGATGAAGCCGTTTGGCCGAGCCAAAGTCGCCGAGTTTGACTACGTTCGTGGTGGGGTCCACGAGGATGTTCTGTGTCTTGACGTCCCGATGGCAGATGTCACGCAAGTGGATGTAGTGAAGGGCGCGGCACACTTGGAACATGTACAACTGCAATCTTTCTTTGCTTATCGATATAAACTTCAGTCAATGTGTATTCATGTTGAGCTGCAGTAACACTGGCAGCAGCCAAAAAGCGCATTGTAATTGCGATTTCGGCGTTTCCTCTGCGTCCAACAGCACATAGTGCAAAGAGAGCACAAACCATGACAGTGAACTTCGGCATGTTCTGATGCGTTCGCCGATATCCGGAGAGTAGCTGATGCAGCGACTTGGGCATGTACTCCATCACGAAGTGGATGTGCTCCTCGAGCTACGAATTTTGCTATTTAGACAAATATTTGCATATTTTGTTATATACATTTTATTTATTTACTGTTCACATATAAACATGTAGTGCTTTCAGGATTGAATTGCGATATTTAATTGTTTTTTCAACGTATCACATGACAATCAGAACGAGACTGTTGGCCTCGTGACGCCTTCAGAATAATTCAAAAAAATTTTGCCCTTCGTTGATTATAGTCAAGTGTTGTAGGATTTCCTATTTAGCAATTAAATGCACTTGAAAAGTCACATGCATGGGCATCTCAAGTGTCTATAATAAATTAGCCAATGTGTCATACGGCACACTAACGTCCTCGTTGATTGTCTGAAAGTAGAACTTCATGTAAATGACGTTAGGATGATCGAGCGTCCGTAAAAGGTCCAGCTCGCGACTCTGAAAGGGACAGTTTGCAAGCCGCATATCTGCGCTGTAAACGACATCAATTCATTCTCACATATTAAACTGGAACCTTTCGAGGGTCATAAGAGACTTTTCATAGAAAGAGGTCTAAACTCAAATCAAAATGAAACTTCTCTCATGTGCAGAAAAAATGTGAGGAGACATACATTGTTTTTAAAAACTTAAAAATGGAAGATACAAACTCGATAGTACTGCTCCTTGAGAACTCGCTTGATAGCGATGGGCTCAGAAGTAAGGGCGATCCGCGCCGAGTACACGCAGCCAAAGGTGCCACTCCCGATGATCTGACAGCAGAGAATATCTCGCTTTCTCTCATTGAAGAGTGACCGAACCTTTGGCGGTGAGAATTCAAGCAGGACATGGCGAGCATCTGGGTCTCGCTGGCCAGCAATGGTCTCGGTAGGAATGCCATTATTGCGGATTAGCGGCGGATGCACCATGTCGGGGGGGGGGGCAGCAGATTGTGACGTCACCGGTCCTACTCCGTCCTCCTCCCTTCGCCCTCCAGAACCGAACAACAGATAAACTAGTTTCTCACTCTAAACGAAAAGCACTATCAATCAACAGGTTATGCACTTGGTCGGAGGACAATGAGAACAATGGCAATGTGAATTGTACAACACATTTTGCGCTTCACTTGCCCTGCTGAATGCATTAGGCGGTTAAGCGAGGCAGAGGATAAGAAAGATAAAGCGCAAGAGTGAGAGGAAGAGGCAGAAAGAGAGAGGAGAGCGAGAAAGATAGAGAGGGAATAGAAGGACATGAGAGAGATAAACAGTCAAGCACACTAATAAAGGACATCCACTAAACCACATGACCAGAATCAAAACCCTTTTGCTTTTCGAGAAGCGCGCGCTCACAGAATCTGATATTCATCAAGCGAATGGCTAATTGGCCAGATTACATTGTTTGCTCTGATCTGCTCTTTATTACAGCAACTTCATTTGCGCAATTCCAAGAGAGAGAAGTTTTTTTCTGAACTAAAGTCCTGAAAGGAACTTTTTCATGTACATATGGGATAAGTTAAAATTTGGTCCATGTATCACGGAAATTATGTATGCTAAAAAAGGCGAGAATCAAGTGTTTCACGTTGCTCTGGCTTCATTCTTGTCAGACTTCTTGAGACAAGTAAAAGTGTCCCATGAACAAAAAAAGTGAGTTAAAATATGTCAAACATTCCAGAGATGTGCACGAAACACTTAATGAACTAACCTCGTCCACAGTAAGTCTTAGACAAGTTAGAGCAACCACTCGAAAGAAAAGGAAAACAGTAAATGTTTTGAAGGATTGAAAATGTCTATATAGAATGTAGCCAAAGGGAAAATGGAAAAGGAAATAAAGTAGCCAAGACCGACGCGGTGTTTTTGTGTGGAGAAAAGGAAAAAAAGGAAACAATGTCTTCGTTTTGATGAGATTTCGAGGAGTGGCTGGCATGGCAACAAGTGAGTGCAAGTATAACGTTGCTATAAATACGAGCGTGGGAAGCAGAAGAAGAGGGCGCATCTCTCGTGTGCTAATCCATTAATAGCCAGCAGCGATGTGAAAGGTGCGAACAGACCGGAAAGAGTGAAGAACGGAGCAGAAGGAGAAGATTCTCGAGTGCACGCCTCAGTGAACCAGTAGCAGCTATGACTAATCCCCTCACTTTGCTGTATTATCTCGTTCTTCTGTTTGAATGAGAGAAAGAGAGGACACATATTTCATGGCAGCAATTCCGCGAACATCTCACACAGTTTCCTGTGGCTCACAGTCAGAGAGCTCATTAGCCTTCATTCATATTGCAAATCTGAGCGACACTTTGTCTGACAAAAATGCAACGTTAAATCAAGTGCATACAGGGAAAATAATACAAAAGAAAGTGTTTTTATACGTGGGATAAGGCTTTTGAAAATTAACAAAGTGCGGGGGCAGCTGAGTAAGAATAATGAAAAGAAGGAATTGCAATACGTATGTATGTACCGGCTACTATAGCCGCTGATATCTCTCGTTTCAAAAAGCTGAAATAGACATCGGTTGCTAAGGCTCTCACAGAAGTGCACATCGAAATGGCAACTTCTGGCTATGCGAACTCGTGAGAGAATCGGATTCTCGTCAGGCAGCAGGTGCAAGAGGAAGTGTCAATGAGGGAATTCCGCCGATGAAAGAAAGACTTATTCCTAACGTCTTCTATAAATGTGCATATACGATGCATCTTGTAGTTGGGGTCGTGCCTACAAATGCCGGAGTCAGAACAACTACGTGTTTCTCTTCAGATCCCTCTTGCTCTCTCGTTCGCGCGGTCTCTTTCTCACTCTACTAGCTTCTCTGGCATCCCCATTCACTGTGCACTCGACTCCCTCAGTCGCAACATTGTCCTTCCAAAGTGGGAGAGAGGGGGGAAGAAGAGAGTAAGAGAGAAGGAGAGAGAGAGAGAGAGAGTTTGTCTGTGTTCATTCGCTTAGCACGAGTGCCTGAGGCCGAGTGCACTCCCTTCTTTCCGTCTAGTCTCGTGGTGGCAGCAAGATTGTATCCCAGATAAATAATTCAGCAATTAGCAGAGTCAGACAACGACAAGCGCATATATTTTTCGAGACGAGAAATGTACATTGTTTTTCTTCGTCAGCCGCGGATTAACTCTTACAAATGGATGTCGTTTTTTGGTTTTGAGTACAATGTGTAAAGAAAAGAATGCAATTTAAATAACAAGTTGGGCGGAAGAGGGAAAAATTAGAAAAGCCAACCGAAAGAACGACCAAGAATGGATTCAAGCTTTCTTCTTTTCAACTCTTCTTTGATGTTCGCGCCTAGAGGAGTGATAGAGAGAGAGTGGGGGCAGCCTCTCCCATTCTTCTCCTTCCTCGAACTCTGGTCGTTGTCGCCTTCCGGAGAGCAGCACTTTTCGACTTGTTACCAGAGGGGGCCTTTTGAATGCGCAGTTCTCTTCTGAATGGCCGCCGCCCGGATGTTTTCTCTGTTTTGGCGCCCACTCAGCAGCAAGCCAGGAAGCTGTCCTTGGCCGCCTCCCCGCCCGGACCCCGCCCAGTCCTCAGACGATTCTGGAATGCGAACAGAAGAGAAGTCAAGAGAAACAGGCCTGATTTCTGCTCTGCTGAGAAGAGTTCGCATGTATGCATTCATGTACATACTAGATAAGTAGAGCGCATGTGTCTCGCAGTCAACACGAAGTTGTCTTTGACCGCCGACTTGTCTGAGTGCGCCTCATCAGGCAAAGAGCATGTTACGTGCAATTTAGCAACAAGAACATTTGACACAACCTAAGGATAAATACCCGTAGAATGGATGAGCAACATAAAGCCACTGCTTCATATCCACTTGTCAAATATAATGATAGTGCTTCTTGGCGTGAATTACCACTGCTGCAATGGTTTCATTACAGATTGCGATCTCGCACTATCACCCTCCTCACTCTCCTCCCTATGGTTTCCTTGGCTAATCGATGACTTTCAGTTCACTTACAAGTAGAATTACATAATACTTAGCATTACATAATCAAAGTAACAATGGAATATTGTAATCTTCTAGTTTTACCTGCAAATATTGCCAATGGAAAATAGACTTGTAAACAATGAACAACTATGAAAGTGGTTTAAACGAATCAACTAGACAAACTTATCAAACAACAGGTAAACAAAGTAAAGAATCAACAGTACGTTTGGTTTAAAGAAACTAAGTAAATTAGTAGTAAATAGCGAAACTAATTAAATAAATTTTGAATAGGGTTACAACATATGTATCTAAATTCGTTTGTCTACACTGAATAAGTGATGAGTCTAATCGCAAGAAAATTGTCTCCATAGAGAGTGAAAACTTGTATTCGTATAAACTTTTTTATCTCGCTTTTCTCCCTCTGTTTTTTTTTTTACAAATTTGTGCTTAGATGTATAAGATTTACTCATTCATTTCTTGGAAACGAGCTGATTCAAATAAGAATGTTCTCATCTGATGTGCATATTTATCGGCGAATGCTTACTCGATTACGCGAAGATATTTGCAACTTGTTGAAAAGTTCTGATTGTGCTGCTTTTGGAAATGCATCTGGAATCATCAAGGTCATCGAAAATGGAATCATTTGAAAATATACCTTCGAATTTTTTTTAATATTTTAAAATGTAAATTGACATTAAAATCAATTAGTGTGAGCATAAAACGACGTGTTCGGATATCAGACTTTCGCGCTATAGACAATACAGACAAGAATAGCCGGTGGCATGCCAATTTGGCCATGGTAGATTCGGTATGAAGATCAAAACATGCGGTCTATTTGAACAATCTGGAAGGAACTTGGTGTACCTTGGGTTACATGTATGGTGTGATTTATTAACTTCTCTCTAAATGTTATTTTTGAATGTCCCGCACCTCTCATCGCTCTGGATACGCTGAATGGCGAAATTAATCCAAAGAATATTTTATTTTTTGAATAATTCGAGCTTACTTGTTACAGGCCAAACATTCTCGCAGTTGCCCGGATTACGAAGTGCATATGAGATCACTCCGATAATCCACTTTTTTCTAGGCAGTAGTCTAGGCATGCCGGATTATCGCGCCTTTAGCTCCCGATATTTCGTTGCAACATTGTAAAAGGTTTCATCCGCTTTCTGCCTTGTGAAGTACGAAGCTCGAGGAACAAGTGATACTATTTATTCGTAGCATAGCACTATGCGTATTTATGAAAATAAAGAGAAATGCACAAGATATTATTACAATAAGTGGAAAACAATCTGTTACTTTTACTCTTAAGATGGGTGATTTTACGGATATACATAGCGTCGTTTTGAAAATATTATGACAGATCTTATGCATGTGTGTGGATAGATATACATGTATTTTTTCCCTTACAGACTATCTCTGTCGATTATGATGATTCTGTAAAGGCCTCGCTGCAGTGGTCGACGACGCGATCTCCGTCACCGCAACGATGGACGAGGCGAAGCGGAACTGCTCCAGACGAAAGCCGCACGTCACGCGGCTGAGCGACGCGAGCTGAAGACAACTTCATAAGCGATACAATTATCAGACTATCTACACCATGATGCTTTTTAACAACAAAATTACGTAGGTAAGAGAAAAAGAAGAAGAATCCTAAAAATGCGGACTAACTTGCTGCCAGAATATTCTACGATATTCAGACGAGCGTGCAAAGCAGACATAGTAATTCTGCGAGTAGCAAGCCATGGCGCAGAGCACCTAAGCAATAGGGGACGGTGTTGCCAATCGACGGGATTTACTCTGTTTTATTAACATTACGTTGCAAACTGGCTTAAACTTGTAGAATATGTATAATTCAAATTAGGGAAATATCACATTGTATGTCTGCGCCGCTTCTATGACGTCTTTGCTCGCCTTCAGCAGGTTCAACAGGTTCACGATGACGACGCCGATGTAGCTAATAAAGCGGGCATTTTTATATATCTCTCTCGGTTTAAGCTTTGAAGTTTATTCTTCAGCTTCATTATTTCTGTGACATTTGTGATTAGCAGCGTTCGTATTATTTGCATACCACTTTAAACACGTTATGCACCTGTCTTTTTGGATAAAGTTATTTTCAGCAAAAATTTTGCTAACCGTGTGAGAATGAATACAACGAGAATAACGGAGAGACTCTTCAGTGCTTTCCGCTCGACATTGCCACCGGCGGCCTTCATGCTCTGATGACGTGAACGGACGAAGATGGTCAAGAAGGCGACGCAGTACGTCACTATCGTAATGCCGCCGCACACCATGGCGCCCAGATACCTTTAATCAATATTGCCCGCTTGGAAATAATATCAAAATTGTATTCTCGTACCAAAAATTGTTAGCCGTTTTGTTGAGCGAGAGTGGCGGATTGCAATAAGGAATCTGCGCGTCATCGAGAAGATAGAAACCGAGAAAAACGGATGTTGCACCGTAAGCGGCGGTTGGGATGCAGAGGACGAGAACGTAGCGAAGGTCAGTGAAACGGCGATGCCTGAGTAAGGTTCTTCTTTAGAGCTTATTGATATATCATTGTATCGTTACATTATTTGTTGATAGAGACATTGAATTAATAATAACAAGTATAAGTTTTCTTGCAATGTTCAATCGCATACTTTCCGGGAAGGAGAATGGAGACAAGCAAGTCACACGAGATGGTTGCCATCAGGCCGGACTGCATGCAGTGAAGGAAGACGTATGGGGAGAGAATTTTGTAGCAAATATATCTAAATGAAGTAATTTTTTTATCAAGTCGATTATAACTTTACGAACGTTATTAACAAACCTGTAGATTGGAACGTTAAGCGCGCCGTAGATGATGTTGACCCACTCGAATAAAATGCAGAAGCTCTGATCTACGCACAACATGGTAAACATTAAGCCTGAAGTAGAAAGAGAAGAGTAAACTCCATTCCCAAAGAACGACTAACATAAGCAATAGTTTTTTAATACAAGAAACGAACCATATTTTGTGCGCAAGTTCGGCAGCTTGAAATGGGCGTAGACAATGTTCAAATTGCCAAAGATGCCAAGAATGTTGAAGATAACAATGCAGACATCAATTATGATTCGGTCTGCTAGGCCAAGTGCCATTGAATCTGAATGTTTGCCTGAAACAATTTAATTGGAACCATTATCATTCTAATTATTGCAATTCGATCGGAAAATAATATGCAGTAAGATATTATGTAAATTCTATGATAATCTGTGGACAATTGCGGAATTCGATGAGAGAAATCATAGCTTGCGTGACTGCAAATATTACCATGTATGATTCAGAATGTGAGAATTGTAGAATAGGAGTATGCTCAAAGTGTAGAATTGCCCCCTTTAGATGTCTGACCTTAACTTCCATAACGACCCGCAAAATGCAATCAGTTCATTACATACAACACCAGGAAGCCCATATCTTATTCAAGAACGGTGAAAACGCAAAAGTGCCGCTAAACAAATGTTGTTTTTATCTATGCGATACTTGATGCATTCTTGGTAGCCGTATGCGGTAATATGCACTCTTAGCCGCGGTTATTGCTAACACCAACATATGTATGTATGTAGTAAATACATACATATGTTCTTATACATATATATAGCATTCTGGATAGAATCTACATAGATATAAGAAAGAAAGTATGAAAAAATGTAAGAAATAAGGTTAGAGAGAAAGCAAGAATGAAAGTAAAAAAGGTAAGAAAGAAAGTAAGACAATAAGTAACAAAGAAACTAAGAAAGAGAGTAAGAAAGAGAAAAAGAAATAAGTGTGAAATAAAGTAAGAAAGAGAGCAAGAAAGATAAAAAGAAGAAAAGATGTAAAAAAAAATGCACTAAATGCGTAATGGGTTCGGGTATATCTATTCACTGCAAGAGAAAAGTTAGGATAACCGTGAAATGAGAGAGGCGAGTAAAAAATCATATCAAGAGGTTTGTCTGCGCCACCACTCTAACAGACTATTCCCTACCTTCGCGGATCTCTCAATTAAATCTCCGAGGTTCCAAGCTATAACATAAAACAAATGACCGTGAGAGTTCCTGCAGTCCTCAGAACATTTTGTTTGAGCTACGAACTTTCTTGAGAATGAGGGCGCTGCTGAAGGGTAGTTCTCCAGCAGGTGTTAAAACTGCGAAGCGAATGAGACGTTCTTTATTCCCTCGTCATGATCCCTTGCTGAGGAGAAAGAGTGACAGAGATAGCGAGAGAGAAAAAGCAGAGAGAAAGAGAAAGACTCAATAGAACTTGAGACTCGTATTGCGACTGCTGTGGTATTTGGCAGAGAGGCTATGAATCATGAATTACATTCCAGATAGTTCAACATCTTTCTCAATTATCAGTCTTAATCGGATCAACTTCCAAAACAGAATGCTTTATAAATGAATGAAGAAGAGCAAACAATTGTTGCGTAATATTGAAAATGAAAGAAATACGACATCATTACTCAGATTGTGCTGATGACGAGTCCTGACTGGGTTCAGTCCTGAAGTGCTAGAGAAATATCAGCATATATATTTCTTTTTTAATTCAAAAGTACTATTACGAGATTAGATTTAAAAGTTGTATCGAGTGCAGATATCGACAAAATGAGAATCGGAGCCGATATTTACTACCATTTCTGTCTAGTATTCCGGCGCTGAATGGTTTCTTCAACCATCGCTCTCGTGAATGAGAGCAACGTTACTGTAACCAACTCGGTTGGTGCATCCTTATATCCTGCTTCTTCAGAATCTTCCTTATTAATAGTTCGGTGGTTGCAGAGTGTGTCGCGTGCACAGTCCGATGAGTCGCTGTCTCTTCTCACGATGCCACTTCCAGTTGTCGCCCTCATTGCCTCCTTCCTCAGCCTCCATGACTTCTCTAAGCTCCGTGCAACTTGCCGTGCAGCAAAGGAAGTAAGCATACAAGTTGCAGCTTTTTTCGCTTCTCATCCAGTAAAAAAAACTAATATGAAAAGTAAATCTAACACCAATTCCGTAGCACCCCAGTGATGACAAGTAATTCATATTTTCAATATGTTCATAAATGATTGTAGATGGTGTCGTATAAGATGCTCGCTTGCCACATTCTTTCGCTGCCTCGTGCTGCCTTTCTTTTGACTCGTTTACGGTCACGAAAGGAGTCAGCACTTTGGAGCAAGTGCAACTCGCCTGGATTCGGATGCAGCAACTCGCCCCTCCCCAGGCCATTCGCTTTGTCGACTTCAGCGGCATAGACACCCTTGGAAATGACACTCTCCTGGAGATCTTTAAGGTTGTGGAACAGTTTGGGAATCATAAGCGATGCAAATACAGTGCTGCTAATGCAATATAAAATGGGTGTTGGCAAAAAATTGACTGAATCGAGCTCTCGAAACGTAATGTAATTGAAGTGTCAGAGTGCCTCGTTGTTTGAGGAGCCGCTCGAGAGCGTCAAGGCGCTTCGCTTGAAGGGCTGCATCATTCTCAGCAGTTCCTGGCCAGTGCTTGGCCGGCTCTTCCCTAACGTTGAAAGGGGCGTCCTCACCCCAAGATTCTCGCAGGAACGGTCGGTTTGCGAGAGAGAATCTAGGCCTTGTTGAATGAAGAATGTCTTGGTTATTTTGAAGGGCGGACTGTGCTTAGCAGCTGACGAATGAGGGCCGTAAGAAGGCGGAGCGAGTGAAGGGGAGCGAGTGCGAGGGCCTTCTTCTTTATTCACTTTATTCTTTATTCTCATACAAGATGTTACTTCATGAGATACAATTGCAATGGCATATGCCCTTATATGCAATACAAAAAACATAGATAGATAAACAAATCTATGTAAATCTATGTAATTCGGAAAGAAAAATTTAAAATAATTGAAAAAAGCTAAAGATCCTAAAGTTATTATTTAATGAAGTAGGATAGGATAAATTCCAGCAAGTCATTACAATGGAGAAGAAATATCTTTTAACTTAGCAGGCAAAGAATTAATAAAGGTTGAAACTGAGGTTGAGAAATCACTATCTGATAAACTATTGAGAAGAGAGACAGTCTGGTGAGAAATGGAGTTTCTAAGAGTATTGTCAGAAGCGCTGAAGAGAGGAATAAGTTTGAAAGATCTACCCCTAGTGCGTGAGGCTTTTAGATTGAAAAATAATGAAATTGGCAAGTCAGATGAGCCAGAACAAATTGAAAACATTATCTGATAGCAAGCAATGTTGCTACGCATAACCATGGTAGGTAGAGAGAATTCCTTACAAGCATCCTCATACGATTTAAAATTAAGCTTACAGCGAGCATAAAGGCGCCTTAAGAAATATTTTTGCACATTTTCAATGAGCCTATTTTCACACAGCAAGTGCGGATGATATACAGGAGAGGCATATTCTACAATTGAACGAACATACGTTTTATAGGCGGCGATGAGCGTTTTTGAAGAACGTGAACGAATGCACAAAAAGAGAAAATTGGTGCGCTTATTAGCTTTCTTCGCGATATCAATTATATGCTGACGGAAAGAGAGATTGTTAGAAAAGAGAACACCCAAGTCGCGAACGTAAAGAGGAGTTGGAATAGAAGTACCGAAAATAAATGAGGGAATTCGTGGATTGTTTGGGCCAAAATGAAGCAAGGCACATTTATCAGCATTGATTCGTAGCTGCCACCTAGAAACCCATTCTTCGATAGACGATATGGCATCAGAAAGTGGGCTACCGCTAGATGAATGAATGGCAATGACTTTTAAATCGTCGGCGAAGAGGAACGGAATAAATCTATTCCTATCGCTAAGTAATCACATATATCGTTAATGTAGATTAAGAAAAGCAGCGGACCAAGCACAGTTCCTTGTCCAATTCCAGAGAGAACTTTAGTGGGCGAAGAGAACACATTGTCTATCGAAACAACTTGGGAACGGTCACATAGCCAGTTAGATAGCCATGAATGCAGACAACCAGAAATGCCATAGGATGCAAGCTTTGCTAAGAGTTTGGATTGCGAGACAGTATCAAAGGCTTTGGCGAAGTCTATATACAACACATCGAAAGTAATTTTTCTAGCACGAAGCTCAAGCAATTTGTTCTTATATACCAACAACTGTAATGTAGAACTGCGCTTACTACGAAAACCGAATTGGTTGTCAGAGAGAAGACGATTATCTGCGAGATGCTGAGATATTGAAAATTTTATAATGCGTTCTATGCATTTCGAGATAGAGCTGGTAAGATAAATAGGACGATAGTTGCCAGGATCATTGCGAGCACCTTTTTTGAATAGGGGCTTAACAACAGCTTCTTTCCATTCAGAGGGAATTACGCCCGAATCAAAAGAAAACTGGAAAATAATAGACAGAGGAAGAGCAAGAGATGTGGCACAGCGCTTTAAAAACAATGAAGGAATCTTTTCAGGTCCTAAGGACGTCTTAGCCGGCATATTACGCAGAAAGCGTTCAACAATATGAGGTGAAAAGTCGATAAGGTCCAATTTATGAGAGACACGTGAAGGGAAAGTGGGTGTAATACCATCATCGAGAGTAAATACAGAGCTAAAATGATTTGAAAGAGCAGCAACTTTCTCTTCATTGGATGAGGCAATAGAAGAATCAGGTAAAGAAAGAGATGGAACAAGCAGCTTACTTTTAGTGAGCTTACGCATGTGGACAAAGAGACCATTCTTATTTGATAAAACACGATTTTTCTCTCTATTAACTGCTTCTCGGCGCATGTGATAGCGAATCTTTCGACAAACATTACGGTATTCTAAACTGTTGGCAGAACGTTTCCATAAGCGATTCTTAATTTTAATTAGTCGAGCTAGTACTATGTTATGCTTAATTGGCGTTGTAGAATTAGCAAACGGAATACATGTAATAATACGCCTGACGGTACTCCTCCAGCTGGGAGGGTGTGTAGTCTGGGCGCGCGGTTGCCTGAGTGCCCGGGTTCTGGCGACGGAATTGGGAGAGACGCTTCATGAAGTCGATTGCGGCTTCCCGAGCGGGGAAGACGATCACGACTGGACGGGGAGGAGCCGTTGCTGATCGCCTCTGGCCGACTCGAAAAAATCGAGTCGGGGCCGTAGCTTAAAGCTGGTCGATGAATGCGGCGACCGTAGTTGAGTCATCGTCCGTCTCGGCAAGATTGCGAACGAACGAACGGCACTGGCGGAGAGGATCGCGGACTGCGTCGTACTCCTTCAGCGCCTCGCGAACGACATTGACAGTTGGAGCACGAGTGGATCCGACGTTCCCGAGCATAGATTGAACCTCAGCCTGCAGTTCAATGAACTTCCGGTTGAGGCTCACTTGATTCTTGGCGATGACTTCGATGCTGTTATTGAGGGCGGCGACCTCACAACGCAGCTTGTTGACGACGTCGATGAGGGAGGCATGCAGATTATCCAAGTCTGATTTTTTCCCCTTCGGGCTGAGGCCGAAAAACGTTGTTGATTTTGTCTTCCGCGGATTATCGATCATAAGCCTGCGGCGCAATCTTATCTGATGGAACGGAGCCCATGGTGGACCGACCGGCTTCCAAGAGAAAAGAAAGCGAATGTGAGAAAAGGAAATTCTCTCCCTCATCGCCACTTTCCCGCGATTTCAGGTTGCAGAACTTAGGGAATAAACTGTTTGTGCCATCTGTTTAAAGATTACGGGTATAACCAGGACGTAATACAAAAGAGTTTCCTAGAAAGACTTACGAAGCCTAAACATATAAAAAAATATTAAGCAAATGTTAAGATTATTTAATATAAAAAAGATGTTTCAGATAAAGATGTGTGTTTTATTTTCGAGACATCTATGATGAGACATTATCTTCAGCCTTCTAGCACTAAAAAAATCCCATTAGACAACACAATAGTACGCTTGTTGTGGCGCTCAGTTAAATAAAACATCGTGAAGAAAACATGTGATGGCAAACAATATATGCAAAATATGGATCATGTTATCAATGGGATACATGATGAATTCTTGGTATCCGCATAGGCCTTGCTACTGACACCAACGTAGTATATATGTATGTAATACATATCGCAGTACTTACACAGCGAACCATGTAGACAAGATATAAATAATAAAAATCATGTACTTATCGAATCCATGAATGAAAAGGTGATACATTGTAGAAGAATGACAGATAATATGCAAAAAAAATTTCATTTCGACCAAGCATACCATGGATGGTATTCAAAAGTAGAAAATGAACATACAATTCATGTTTCTCGTCTCAACAAACATTATGGTAGAGTTTTCAGAATACATTTTCCATTTTTATCAGCTTTCGCAGAACAGCTCAAAATAGTCGAATCCGGTCGTCGATTTTTTTTCGAAATTTCAAGATTTCTGAAACATGAACAGGTTATTCTTTTTCATCGGTGGATATATTATGTAAAAGTCTCTGCTCTTTCGAATGGTTATGACCTTTTAGGCAATCCGGCTCACAAATGACCTGATAGTTGGCCCCGAAGGAGTTTTCGTACATTTATTTCGCCATCTAGGCTCGTAAAAATGAAATTTCTTGATTTTTTGAATACTTTTGAGTAGTATATCATAAAAGAACTTCGAAGAATCATGGAACACCCATTATTGGGTGCTAGATGCTTCAAAAGAACAATTTTGAAATATTTGCTAAAAAATATTAAGAAATGTCGCCTTCAACAGCCAGAATTTAAATACATATTCCCAAAAAATGGGTCCTCCAAAATGATTTTTGCTATAAAGCTTTATCCGAAGCAGTTTTAGCTGCTCTTTCTAACAGTATAAATATTGTGTGGAAAATCGGTGTACAAGACCCATAAATGGTCAAAAGAACGAGTATTTTTACACCAGAAATTGGCCTAAAACACAAAAAAAATTATATTTGGCCCTTAAACTTAATTTTTATGTACAAATCATATATCATTTTGAAGAGCATGAAAAACTACATCGAATGGACCATTTTGTGTAACAATTGTTTAAGTTTGAATGATATTATGGTTTGCATCCAACACAGAAATCTGCTTAGGAACCCATATTCAATTTCCTCTTAGAAACATATTATATGCAGTTTCTTCTCCTCTTTCCTGTGATAGATTCAGTTTTTTGCAAGTCATAATAATAAAAAAAGTTATTGCCTGAAAACCACTTTTTAAAAACTTAAATTAGACAAAAGTCATATAAATTTTATTTTTCGAAAGTAGTCACCACGGACTTTTTTGTGTAGTTTTGAACAAGGAATCGACCACTGAAAAGATTATTGAGAAATATTAAGTATAACGGAAGATATGGTCTTTCAAAAGTTTAGAGCATTTAGACTTATAACTAAGACAAAAAAATTTTCTAAAACTTTTTGACCACCTAAACTTCGTTATGAACTCTATATGCATCCCTTCTAAAGTTTTCAAAGTAATACCATATCTACCATATTTTGTACGTAAACTTGGGAGCCTGATATGTAGATGAAGTTCAAATTACCGAAGATTCCAAAGATGTTGAAGAGAACGATACCGATGTTAATAATCACTCTATCAGTGGCACCGAGCGCCATGGCAGAGATGCGTTTGCAGTGTGCCTTCTGATATTTCGGGCTATTATATAAAGTAGAACAATTCACCATTAAGCAATAAAAACTAACGATGTAATAACAACAAAGGTGCAAATGCCATAAACGTCTGCCCGCCATTCTGATATCTAATTTTCCTTTCGGAATAACTTTATGTCTGATGTGGAAGTTTGCAAGTACATTAATCTGATCACTAGAATGTTGGAATAAGAAAAAGCTTCATATGTTTGTTTTATATCTAATGTCAGAGGCAACTATGGAAGTAAAACATTTGGTAGATTATGAGGAGTAAATGTTAACTTCAATTTGAAAATGCTGAGAAAACTGAAATGCGTGATTTCATATCTACTGTACTTCTTTATCTCCTGACCACTTTCTTGGGTATGACATTTCATACCTGGGAGAACAATAAAGCGTTAATTCTGCAGTAGCGGTTCACGGTTCATGGGTTGAAGGTCAAAAGTCATTCATTATCCAACAAATTGCGTGTACTGCAGGTTTTATCTTCTATTTTTCATAAGAAAGTTGATTTTGGAAAAGTATTTTTTAGATGACAATCATTATATCAGCTGATTTTTTTCACTATTGATAGTGCAAGTATACATAGTATTTTTCTTAAAAAAAGGAGTACTCTTGACGATGCTGAAGTTTCATATATTCAAATGCAGTTAGTTATAGAACGGGTGCATTTTATGAGCATGTGTTTTTCGGAATATAGAAAGGAGCTGTTGGATAAATTTGATCACGTTTTTATTGCCTTTGCCAGTGGCTGGACATCTACGCCCAATATTCGTCCAATTCCCTTAACCCGAGTTCCATATCCCTTTTCATATTCTCATGGCCCTTTTAGAGCTACCCTAAAGCTTCTTTTAATAGCATAGTTTAAAAAGGTTTCTTCCAAAGTCTTCTTACTGCCGAGTCGGAATGACGAAGAATTGGATTAGCGGTGTTTCGTCTGCATAAGTAATTTAATGATAATTATTATTAATAATAAAGAGAATGGACAGACAAAACTTTGGAAATGCATGGCCTAGGTACTATTAGTTTAAAAAAAACTTTGAATTTTACTGCAAAAAATAGGAAACCAAATACATAAAATTAATAAAGCGCTAACCATAAGCCTGGCTTTGAAACAGTTTTTTCTGGGCCCTTCCATGCTCCCTCCGGCTTAAAGGAGGCGAAAACTCAAATATTTCGCTACAAGGATGATTACTACAGGGGTTCGTATTGAGCTTACGAATGCAGCAGCAAAAAAATCAATTTTCGAAATTAAAAGTTAAAGGGGATATTTGCATCTGAAATCAGTCGCCTGATCCTAAGGAAATATTAGTGTGTTGCACGAACATTAAATTTAACAGTTGCCGCCAACTAAAGTATGGCCTGAAAGGTTTGTCGGAGCATAGGTTGACCAGCAAGGGTGAAAGATGGTTCCATTGGCCGAGAAATATATACCGATAAATGCGTTGATTCACTACCGGACGCAAACTGCCAATTTAAAATTGTTGAAGCAAACGCTTGCTTTACGATAGTGTCGCGGAATGTACATATACATTCAGCTACTTTCTTATTCGATTGTTATTTTCGTGCCGGAAGCCACTTCAGGTTAATGTGTTATTCATCCTTAATGCATTTTTCCTTGCCACCGATTATCTGATTGTCTCGGGAATCTTCAGGAAGAGGAGATATAGCATATGTTAGACGATTAGACAGATTCTTTCTGAGAACAACACTGTTAGCAGCAAGTTATACAGTTTTAGGCTCCTCCCCTAGACTTGGTTTATAAGCCGGCTGGAGCCACTAGTTCTCATCTCACTGTGGAGCAGCACCTTCCGTGCTGCCTCCTCTCTCTTTATCTCTCTTTGCTATCCTATTCGCGCTCTAATAAACTCTCTGCTTCTATCTCTCTTGTCTTCCACAAAAGGGGGAAGAATTGGAAAATAGGCGAGCAAATCTAAATCCACCGATCCGCCACAGATAGCAAGGATCTTGGCACACTGCCATTGCTCATAACTACGGTCACTAACGAGCAGGCTTTTCGTGTTAGGAGTTACCGACTGTCAAGCTCCTTTAATAATCCAAGTTTGAGGTATCTAAACGGTAAAAAGCACTACGAACGTTGCGACGTTCGTACCACAACGAATGTTGCAACTTTCGCATTTGCCACGGGTCCTGGAATTTCCTAGAACATTCCGGAAGCGGGCCAACGTCTACCCTGGGTCCTGGGAACATTGGAGAAGGTGGAGGAAAGGACCGACTTCGGCCACGGAATGTGGAATTTTCCAGAACGTCCCGGAAGGGGCCAGCGTCTGCCCCCGGTCCTTGGAACATTCCAGAAGGTTCCCGAGGGGTTAAGTTCTGCCCCGGGATGTAGAATTTTCTAGAACATTCTGAAAGGGCCCAACAACGTCTGCCCCCGGTCCTTGGAACATTCCAGAAGGTTCCAGAGGGACAAAGTTATGCCACGGGATATTCCGAACCTTTCAGAAGGGGGCTACGTCTGCTACAGGCCCTGTACATATCGGAGTGTGTTCCTGAGAGGATCAAGTTCCAACCAGGGACATGACATTTTCCGAAAGATTCCGGAAGAGGCCGACTTCTGCTCACAGTCTTGGGAATATTCTAGAAGATTCCAAAAAGGACATTGTTCTGCATCGGGGCATGGAATTTTCCAGAACATTCACAAAGAATGTTTACAGGTAGTGTGACCACGAAGCGTCAGAGCACCCAGACGGTGAAGCGCGAGCGAACTGGCTTGTATTATTATAAATTGGAAAATATGACATCATCAGGTGCTTTCAGATATACATATTGATAAGAAAAATTGCTTTCATAGAATAATAACTGGTCTTTCTCAGTTAGTACCATCGCTCGTAGGTTGATTTTTCCCTCCCGTGCTCGATATCAATAAATTTATGAGACAGTTGACAAATTTAACCATATCGAAGTCTACGTGGCTATGCATAAATAGGTGCTTTATGTTCTGCAAATTAATTTTCGATGCAAATGAATTTATGTCGGTCATCGCCGCTGCATTGGCTGGGGTTGAGTGAAGGATCTGTTGGGTGTCGACGCGGGCTGCGACTCCGGCGCGATGCAAGCGTCTCCGCATATCACGCGGAAAAGTGAAGCGGCCTGAAGTCCAGTCAAGTGGTTAAGTAATAAAATTCATTAATAGTTGCATGACGATGCGAGATTCTTCACCTGCTCCTTGAAAATCTTACGATATTCGGCCGATCGGAAGAAGCAGACATAGTAGTTCTGCGAGTAGCATATCATTGCGCAGAATACCTATCAATAAAGTGAGAAACATTAAGATGCCTGGATGTTGTATACATCTCTTTATTGGAAATGCATAAATAGTACGCCTAAATACTGCACTCATACGTTGTAAGTTGAGAACGTTTCAATTGTCGTTCGACTCGCACCAAGGAGGCGTAGTACATTCACCCACACCAGCGTAATGTACCGTAAAGTGTTTATTAATAAAGAAGCCGATATTTTTTTCTTTCTTACAAAATACCTAGCGACGACGAAGATGACAAGAATGACTGAAAGGCTCATCATTGCTTTTCGCTCGACATTTCCGTTCGCCGCATTCGAGCGCGGCCGACGGGAACGGATAAAAATGATGAGGAAAGCAGCAACATAAGTAACAATAATGATTGCTCCGCATACCAGTGCTCCGGTGTACCTTGAATAGAACGATTATGCTCACATTAAAATAGGCTCCTTTTAATTACCAATCCCTGAATAAATAGATGAAACCAAAGAATCGATTAGACACTGACCAAAAGCCATTTGCCGTCGAGTTGAGCGAAAGTGGCGGATTGCAAAATGGAATCTGAGGATTGTCCAAAAGGGAAAAGCCAAGGAATACAGTGCCTGCGCCGTATAAGCAAGCAGGCAGAGAAATAATCAGAACATAACTGCGATCCGGATAAGAACGATGCCTTAAAATGAGCAATTTACGCATCACAAAGATATTGTGCCTTTTCTGCAGTTTTTTTCATCTCATGAAACCTCTTACTTCCCAACAAGCAGTAAGGAGAAGAGTAAATCGAACGATATGGTCGCCATTAGTCCCAGTTGAAAGCAATAAAGGAAGTTGAAAAGAGCGATGATTTTGAAACAAACGCTCCTAGAAAATTCTCGCATTTACTTTCTCAAAATATTTTAACGTTCAAAAATCGCCAGAGAGAACATCTTTTCTTGTTGTCATCATTTCATGAAGGCCATCAGTAACGCGATTGGCTTTGCTATTGAAAAGTGTTATTATCTATGCCTTTAGGACAAGTCCACTGTGATGACCTAGAAAAAGGAAATGTGAATTAGCTAGCAGCTGTTCCCACTTACTTTAAGCCTCGAAATTGTATGTTCCGATTGTTTCTGTTGTTTCTTTTAAGCAATTAAACTAAAATACCTATTTTTTATATGAAATTTTAAGTTTTGTAAACTTAAAAATACACCTGTAGATGGGCACATTGATGGCTCCGTAAACAATGTTAACCCATTCATAGAGAATGCAAAGTGTCTGAGAAGTACACAAAGTTGTGAATAACAGGCCTGTAATTTGAATGTAATTTTTCACATGAAACCAGCAAAATACTTTTTATTTGAAGTAAATATTGTATTGATCTGAAATGGTCATACCATATTTTGTTCGTAAACGTGGCAGCCTGAAGTGGGCGTAGATAACGTTCAAATTTCCAAAGATTCCAAAGACGTTGAAAAGTACGATTCCGACATTAATTATAGTCCTATCAGTGTTACTGGGCGCCATTCCTGAGAAGTGCTGCGTTATCAAAAACATGTGATAAAGAAGAAAGATAATCAATAAAATTAACGCTGTACGTACATATGAATATCAAGGCGATCTGGGTATAAGAACGTTTATCTTGACAAGCAAATTTTTTAAAATAATGTTAACCATTTCTGACTTATATAGCATGTGGGTCCAAAAAGCGCTATTTGTGAATATGTATTATGCGCAATCACTGGATTTTCTATATGTACATACATATGAATATGGAAGTTAACTGTAATATCACATGAAAGGCATAGCTAATATAACTAGAAGTATTCAAGGAATAGGGCTATCAAGCAGATCCAGTGTTTGAAATTAATTTTAGCCACTGATGTCAAATGTATACCCTCTCAGAGTGAGAGCAAGTTTTGCAGATTTCATTTTATATATAAAATTTAAAGTACATAAACGCATGTGGGAAACCCGAAGTGGGCAGGTGTCCTGGAAACAATGCTTCCAGTAATGCGATCGTGACTTAAATGTCATATTCCTTATTGTTAGAATGGATATGAAATTCCAAGCGAATAAAAAAGTAAGAACTTTTAAATGCAAACATGTTTTGTAAAACTACTGGAATAGTGAACTACTATGCACTTTTAAGACAAAACAAAGTTGACACAAACCTCGCAGGTATCCTTTTCCCTAGCTCGTAAAAATATTCATTTTCCGCTGAAAAGAAAACCAAAAGCGCGTCAAAAAAATGCAAATACGGTATCTTTTGCGAAATATCTGTTTCACGCGTCAAAGCGAATCAAGTAGCAGCCGCCTCGCAAATATATTAATCCAGGTAAGCAAGAAATCGGTTTAAAAGCGGGGTATTTAATTTATTATTATTATTATTATTATTATATATATGTATATAAACCCGTCTTAAAGGAGCATGAAACTCAATGTTTTCATGAATTAAGGTATTACGCTAGTCGGTCTATGTCCCTCTTCTACCAAGTAAAAATATTCAAAAGTACAGCATTCGCGAGAATTTTGCATAAGAAAATTTGCCTGTATCAGGGAAATTTTTCGTGCTATACAGTATATTTCTGTTCTTTGTTAGTCCAGGATATTCACCACCAGCCTATAGGCTGTATTATAAAAGTTTTTAGTAATCCGTGTGTACTGCTTTTCAATACAAATATTAGAATTGGTTTGTTGTTCATTTATTTTCATCTTTGCTATATGCGTGGCCTCAGGGGCAAGGAAGCGTTTGGCTGAGTCTCCACGACGGAGCGAGCAAGAGATGGCTCGACGAGATCGCCACCGCATGCCAGGAAGCGCCAAAGGGATCTAGCCTGAAGATCAATAAGTTGAAAAAAATAATAGACCCCACTAGTTCTTCTTCACATGTTAAATTGGACTGATCTACCTGCTCCTTGAATATCCTGCGATAGTCGGCCGACCAAAAGAAGCAAACAAAGTAATTTTGCGAGTAGCATGTCATTGCGCAGAATATCTATTGAAAGTAAGTTGTTGAATATTTAGTATTTGCAACCTGAAAGCGTACAGAGCGCAAAAGGAGGCATGTTGAAGAATCTCGTTATTTGAGAAAGAGTGGTATTGTGATTTGAACATAATCTCTATGAATTCCCATGGACAAACAAACCAACATTATAGGTCGGCGCTCTTTCTACGAATGCCGGGCTTGCGCCAAAGAGCGGAAGCAGATTGATAGCGACTAATCCGATATACCTGAACATCTCACCGTGTTTCCTTTATATGGAGAAAAAAGACGCGTGACAGTTGCTTCGGATTGAGTATGATATCTTGTGATCCTCACCGAGTTACGATGAAGACGACCAGAATAACCGAGAGGCTCCTCATCGCTTTTCGCTCGCCATTCCCGTTCGCAGATCTCGAATTATGACGGCGTGAGCGAATGAAAATCGTGAGAAAGGCGCCGGCATACGTGGCAATGGTTATCGCTCCGCACACCAAGGCTCCGATGTACCTTAAGTAGCATTAATATTTACATTTAAAAATGGAGGCAATCAAAGGTTCTGAAGAAATTTACATCTGTAAAGAAATTTTAAGCGTACCAAAAGCTTTTTGCCGTCGTGTTCAGTGATAATGGAGGGTTACAAAATGGAATCTGTGGATTGTTGAGAAAGAAGAAGCCAAGGAAGACTGTCGCTGCGCCGTAAATGCCGGCAGGCATACAGATAACGAGCACATAATTGTGATTAGAGCAGCCGCGATGCCTAATAGGGTTAGGTACATATGTATGTATATGTACTCCATCCTAAGAGAGAACTAAAATGTCAAGTCTCACTTTCCTGGCAATAGAATAGAGAGGAGTAAATCGCAAGAAATGGTCGCCATCAAACCCGTCTGCGCACAGTGCATAAAGTCGTAAAGCGCAATGATTTCAAAACAAATGCTCCTGAAATATGAATGATTTCAAAGGGCATAGCAGCCAATCCGTGCTACAATTTAATATGAACGAACACACGGCTTCCCTTTAAAGGAGCCGTTAGAAGCAGAAAAAATTGATTTTAAAATTTCGCAAAGTTCGCAAAGTAAATGACATACTTATACATTTATGTACATATACATACCTATAAATGGTCACATCGATGGCTCCGTAAATAGCGTTAACCCATTCATAGAGAATGCAAATCATCTGTGAAGTGCACAGCATTGTAAATATTAGCCCTGCAAGTAGAGTTGTATTATATTTTTTACGCATAAAAATGTTATGTGACCGTGACCTAATAATAGTTAAATTACCATATTTTGTGCTTGGCAGCCTGAAGTGCGCATAGATGACGTTCAAATTGCCGAAGATTCCAAAGATATTATAGAGAACGATTCCGGTGTTGATTATTACTTTATCAGTCGCGCCCAGAGACATTCCTGGATGAAAAATAAAGGAAAGTTTTTCCTTCCTGGTTGACCATAACCAAACGGACGGTTAATTTTAGCAGTGAAAGAAAGATCACTATTTTCTCATAACGTGTAGTATGCTGGGAGAGTTTGGTCCCTATTCTATGGGAATATTTTAACGAAATCAAATTAACTGTTTTACCAGTGGACGAGCCTAGCATATCTGTATCACATTATGACAAAAACAAAGTCACTCTGAAAAAAGTCTCATTACGCACCGAATAACACGGGAAAGGGCATAAGAAGTTCGATCTCGATTCGGAATAACTCAAACCCCGATGGTATCATTTTTTTTTGTTCATCAGCACACAATGGAACACTAGAAATAGCAATGGTTTGTGATGTATGAAATATGTTGAAGATTGTGTAAGTATTTCAATATAAGAAACTAATATTCCGCGTTAAATGTGATAAAAAAATGTGCGTTAAGGACAATGGAAAATATGCTTTTAGTTTTAAACTCGTGAGAACTATCGGTTCACTCTTTCAGCAGACATAAGTAGATTCAATGAGAACAATAGGATTGTTTGAAGGGATGCTAACTATAAAATTTTACATGGATCATTCTCAATTGTTTGGCACCACCAAACATTAATGATATCCGAACAGAGAATTCGTTAATTATGTCTGCAACGGATGTGGAGAGATAACCGAATACTGGTTGTAAATTTTTACTAGCGAAATTTCTCGTCAGATAATCTAAATTTTACAATATCATTTCCCGTCTATTTTTGAATGATGATGTACATACATATATGTATGCACATATGTCCAGTCGTTATTGTTCGTCTAATTCCATGGTTTAAATTCCTCTTCTTTTTTCAAACACTGGCTCTTGTTCGCATGTTGTTTTTTTTCTTCGTTAATTATTTTTGTTTATCTCATTGTAGATCTTTGTTGTATGCGGGGCATCTGGGTCAAGGAAGCGTTGGCCGTGAATGATGGCTGAGTCTCCACGGCGGAGCGCGCAAGAGGTGGATCGGCGGGATCGCCGCGGCAAGTCAAGAAGCGCCAAAGAGATCTCGCCTGAAGAACGAGGCAGAAGTCATTCATTAAAATTTTTTAAATCCAGATACCTTTAACTCTTCGTTTGCATGCCAAATTGGCCTGATCTACCTGCTCCTTGAATATCTTGCGATAGTCGACCGACCGAAAGAAGCAAACGTAGTAATTTTGCGAGTAACATGTCATTGCGCAGAATATCTATTAAAAAGTGAGCTTATGATGTTTAAACACATTTATTATTTTTACTATTAACAACCTGTAAAGCGCAAGAATAGGCACAGTGAATATGGCCATAATTCGGGAAATAGAATAGTAGCTGTTTTGAATGTGATCTCGCGGAATACTCAAGAAAAAACTCACATTATAGGTCTGCGCCCTTTCTACAAGTACTGGGCTTGCTCTAAGGAGTGGAAGCAGATTGATAACGACTAATCCGATGTACCTGAACTTTCAATGATTTCATTTATATGAATGATAGTTGCTTGGGATTGAGTATGATATTTTGTTATATACATATGTATAGGTTGGAAGAAAGGCTCATTCCTCACCGAGTTACGATGAAGACGACCAGAATAACCGAGAGGCTCCTCATCGCTTTTCGCTCGCCATTCCCGTTCGCAGATCTCGAATTATGACGGCGTGAGCGAATGAAAATCGTGAGAAAGGCGCCGGCATACGTGGCAATGGTTATCGCTCCGCACACCAAGGCTCCAATGTACCTTCAGGGCATTAATATTTACATTTAATACTGAATTGGCATCTTTTATTTCTAAAATAGAGAATTTTTATCTGAAAAAATAACCCGTACCAAAAACTCTTTGAGGTCGAATTAAGCGAAAGTGGCGGATTGCAAAGAGGGATCTTTGGGTTGTCAAGAAGAAAGAAGCCAAGGAATACGGTAACTGCACCGTATAGGCAGGCAGGCAGACAGATTACAAGAACATAGCTGTGATTAGAGCAGCCGCGATGCCTGACGGAGTTAAATGTGATATGCCATTGAAAAAGAGCAAATAAATGTCTCACTTCCCTGGCAGTAGAATGGAGATTAGTAAATCGCATGAAATGGTCGCCATCAACCCCGTCTGGGCGCAGTGCATAAAGTCGTAGGGCGCGAGGATTTTAAAACAAATGCTCCTCAAAAATTCAAGTTTTCATTGGCGGAATCATTTACTGTATTTTCTCTAGTAGTTTCTCCGAGGTGCTATTTTTCAATGCCCTTGTGAAGGAGGGATTCTGTTAGTGGGAGTGGTTTTACTAGAGGGAAGGATACCATTTTCAAGGTGAACGTTTGATCAAACATTTTGTATGCAACAAAAAGGATGATTGCTCGATTTTCGATGGAATCATCACTGGAATATCCATTTTACCTCATCTTTTGAAGGAATTTGCATTCAGTTCATTGGGAAGAGAATCCCATTCACAAGGTACAATTAAAGGGTGGGGGGGGAGGGGGTTCTAGTAGAGAAAATACGACATATGGCGTCCTTTTGCAGAAGCTGAGAGAAGCCGAAAATAACTTCAGCTCTGCTTGAAGATTTCGCAAAATCCTTAAAATAAATGATTATGTACCTATAAATGGTCACATCGATGGCTCCGTAAATAACGTTAACCCATTCATAGAGAATGCAAATCGTCTGTGAAGTGCACAGCATTGTAAATATGAGACCTATAAGTAAGGTTGTATTATATTTTTTAAGCAGAAAATGTTTACTACCCGAGAGCTAAAAATAATTAAATTACCATATTTTGTGCGCAAGCTTGGCAGCCTGAAGTGCGCATAGATGACGTTCAAATTGCCGAAGATTCCAAAGATATTGAAGAGAACGATTCCGGTGTTGATTATTACTTTATCAGTCGCGCCCAGAGACATTCCTGGATGAAAAATAAAAGAAATGTTTTCCTTCCTGACAAATCGTCTGTAGTCAAAACGGAAAGATAATTTTCGTTCGGAAAGAAACATCAATATTTTCTCATTAGTTGTAGCAAAATCTATGGAGACAAATTTAAAGAAATCAGATTTACTGCTTTATCACCGGAAATAGTATATCTAGTTTCATGTCTGATAGAACGTCATGTACCGAACGAGCTTTCGATGGGTGCGATACTTGAGCAAGAGTATTGCGCACCTGTTCAAGCGTTGTATAATGTGGTAAAAAGTCACTTTCGCGTTACTCACGCAATTTTTTCCGAAAGTGTGCCGAAAAAGTACGATCTAGATTCCGAATAATTCAAAATACATATATCTAGGAATTTCATAAGTTTTCTTTCATCAGCACACGTTGAAGCAAAAGAAATAGTAAAGGCTGGAAAATGTATATAAAAGAAATATATAGGAATGTATATGCATAAGTACTTCAATACAACAAACAAATCTTTGGCGTGAAATATACTCAAAATGTGCATAAAGGTGCAAATTACTTGGCAGAGAAGATTATAATACAAGCAAACTTAATCTTTTTGTTAAAATCGTGGGAATTCGTGTGTGCTTCGTTTCCTACAAGCTGAAGAAAGTTTCTCTCCCATTGAAATTCTTGGTAGTGGTACATGTAAGAAGTAAAATTTTGAAATCACAAAACATTTGCAGAAATGCCTGAATGTCTCCTTGCAGCTCCTACAATGTTACCTTTGTTCGTTCCCTAGAGCTATGTAGGGCGAGGATCCGCAATGCTCGCGAGCGAGAAATGGACGCCAGTTGGTTGTATTTATTCACTTGTAAGAAAAAGGAGTGGTTGTATATATTTCAGCCATAACGATGACTAATCCAACGAAAGATAAAGCAGAAAAGGGATTGGAGGTAATAGACTTGGGGTGGATCCGTCTTTTCTCTCTCTCCCGTATTGTTACGGAACAGTCGCAGGCACGGTTCCACTTTCACCTTTGTCACTCATTAGCGAATTCTCTCTCATGAACGTCTTCTCTCTCTTCCCTAAGCCAAGGCTCTCCCACAGACACGGATGTGGCCTTTGGTGATAAACCTCCTCAAACTTGACAATTCCTATCACTCTTTTGCAGTCTGTCTCTCCGGCTCTCCATTCTATCTCTCGTTTGTTTTCACGGATAGAAATCGTGGTGCGAGGCACAGGCAAGGTCAGCAAAGTTAGCTTGAGAGAGAAAGAAAACCAGAGAGTGAGTAAATGAAAAGGAAAGAGACAAAGAGGTTGGGGGAGGGTGACTGACAGAGAAAGAGGAGGGAGAGCGAAAGAGAAGGCGAGTGAATGACGCGTCCTCGAGTAGATCCATGTAGTAGGTATAAAAGGGCAGCCCAGCCAAACAATGGCATCCTCGAACTGTTTCAAGACAATCAGTTCCAGAGCTTTCGAGGATGGATCTGCTTGTTCTTTCAGTTTCCGATCGCGTACTGATCGTTCTTTGCATTCCAGAGAGAGAATGACGGGAACGACTCGAATGTTGGTGAGCTTCACGTCCACCGTGTGCGGCGCAACTCTCTTCTGCACTCTGCTTGCGGGGGGTGTGATGTTCCGCGACATCAACGCATTCTACGAGGGGGCCATCGGCGACATGGGCGAGTTCAAGGTGAGCCAAGCCAACATTCAATTTATCTTGACAATCTTTATTTTTCAATACCATTAATACTAAAATTGAAAATCCGGCTTTATAAGATTTAAACTTTTCTTTTTTTATCACTGCATTTTGCAGCTGCTCGCCGACGACGCGTGGCAGCAAATGATTCTCTCGAACGGCGCGGCCGGCCGCTCCGAGTCCGCCGGCGGAGTCTTCGGAGTCGCGCGCTCCAAGCGCTCGGGCGGCACGTGCGGCTGCGCCATCGGCCCGAACAACTGCCCGAGTGGCCCGGCCGGCCCGCCCGGAGCAGCCGGAGCAAAGGGAGAGGACGGCCTGCCAGGAGATGCCGGAGTGCCAGGCACCCATGGAGCCGGCATGATGTCCGACAATGCTGGAGGATGCGTCAGCTGCCCAGCTGGACCCCCCGGAGAGGCGGGTCCTGACGGAGATGCCGGAGAGCCTGGAACTGACGGCTACCCTGGTCAGCTTGGTCGCCCTGGCAAGAACGGTGGACGAGGACCTCGCGGACCTCCCGGAGAGCCCGGCCACGCTGGACGCGACGGAAGACCTGGCCGCCATGGAGGCCCTGGCCGCCACGGAAAGAAGGGTCACGGCAAGCCTGGCCTTCCCGGCCGTGTTGGCACTCCTGGTCGTCCAGGCAAGCCCGGTTCTCGTGGACATAACGGCAAACGGGGAACCCCCGGTGCCCAGGGAGAGCCTGGCATTCCTGGCAATGATGGCCTTCGCGGAGATGACGGAGTTGCTGGAGAGCCAGGATCTGACGGCACCCCTGGCGCGGACGCCGCGTACTGCCCGTGCCCTCCACGCACTGCTGACATCTCTGGCCACGGCGGACAAGGGGGATACGATGCGCCCTCTTCGTATCACGGTTCGACCCCTGCGGTCCCCGCTCCCGCTCCTGCCGGATACGATGCCCCGGTCGCCTCGAACCCCTCTTCTCATGGGGGATATGATGCCCCCTCCTCCACCCACGCTCCATCCTCCACCCATGGCTCTGCTGGCTACGATGCACCCGCAGGCACCGCAGCCCCCGCCCCCGCTCCCTACCGCCACTAATTGTAAGATGTCTAATATAAACAGGACGAATAAATTATTTGCCTCATTCAAGAGGGATCACGTTGTTACGACAGATGTTCACTCATATGTACTTAGCGAATTACATACAATCCTGACCAATGGCGACCCAAGGGCTTCAGCTGGAATCTGTAATCAGGATATAGGATACTGAAACGGAAGTGTGTGGTGCCCCCACTAGCAGTTAAACAAATTATTGCAAGCTACAAATTAATAATTTTTTCTGATTATATCTTTGCCCTCGCTACATATGTGCATACATACATACATACATACATACATACATAGTATGTACATATCTTTTTGCGCTTTTCTGCTCACAATAGAGTTCAAAACGAGCTTACAACTACCTCGCTAGAAGAAAGAATTTGGTACAACTCTGAAAGAGAAGAATACATTGTTTCCTCTAGAAGCAACTGATTATTCATGTTTTAGACAATTAGGCGTATTGCAGAATTTATTAAGTTCTATTAAATTTTGGATATTTTTGTTATATTCCTGAAAAATGCTTTCTTAGTGCTTTATTTGAAATATATAAAAAAACTAATTACTTTTACTAATGAAGACAAGAAATGGTGATAATCGAGAAAGCGGGAGGGAGTAGGGATCGTCCACGGCGTCTCCATAGCGAAAGCTTGCACATGAGAGGAATTTCGTCATAAGCTACTATCAGTTCACAAATATATCTTTTTCATCCATAATTTAAATTTAGAAAAAAAACAATTGAACAAACTATTTTATATTAATTTCCGAACAAATTAACTTTTCTTTTTTTTATTAATTCAATTCAACCTAATTCTGTGTATTTATCGCTGGGTTTTTATTAACAACTTTTTAAAAGCTCACGAAATGGATGAAGCTCTCCAAGCGCGGGAGGCGTTCAGGAGGCCGAGAAGAGCGGTTCGTTGCGCGCCCGAGACTCCGAGAGGCGATTCGCTCATGATGAAAGCGTGTCGAATATCGGTCGGTTATTGCACAATACACATTCCATTGGAAGCTGGATGACTTATTGGAATAAACAAATTTTATTTCAGTATTTTATGCAAAAATAGTTTCAAAGTGCAATATATTCTGTGAACAACAAGAGAAAGAAGAAGGACATGACGAATAGGACCAGGCCGAATCCTTCTCCTTGCTGCCCTCGTTCTTCTTATCCCTTTATCTTCCTTCATCAGCAAATGTTACGGCATTCTGCCCAGGCAGAAACCCAAAGAGCGTCAATATATTTGGTTTTCATTTATTTGAGATCTTAAATTCTAAATTAAATATGTTCGATTTTGAAGTGAAGTGAAAATTCATAAGAGTACTGCGAGGTGAGTATATCTGTACTAACTGCGAGATTT
Organism: Allodiplogaster sudhausi; assembly: GCA_945643635.1. Lineage (NCBI taxonomy): Eukaryota > Metazoa > Nematoda > Chromadorea > Rhabditida > Diplogasteridae > Allodiplogaster > Allodiplogaster sudhausi. The sequence continues at coordinate 6,541,553 of CALZFC010000009.1, forward strand.
CTAGAAAAAAACTAATTACTTTTACTAATGAAGACCTTGTCTTCATTAGTAAAAGTAATTAGTTTTTTTTTTATATTTCAAATAAAGCACTAAGAATGCATTTTTCAGGAATATAACAAAAATATCCAAAATTTAATAGAACTTAATAAATTCTGCAATACGCCTAATTGTCTAAAACATGAATAATCAGTTGCTTCTAGAGGAAACAATGTATTCTTCTCTTTCAGAGTTGTACCAAATTCTTTCTTCTAGCGAGGTAGTTGTAAGCTCGTTTTGAACTCTATTGTGAGCAGAAAAGCGCAGAAAGATATGTACATACTATGTATGTATGTATGTATGTATGTATGTATGCACATATGTAGCGAGGGCAAAGATATGATCAGAAAAAATTATTAATTTGTAGCTTGCAATAATTTGTTTAACTGCTAGTGGGAGCATAACACACTTCCGTTTCAGTATCCTATATCCTGATTACAGATTCCAGCTGAAGCCCTTGGGGCGCCATTGGTCAGGATTGTATGTAATTCGCTAAGTACGTATGAGTGAACATCTGTCGTAACAACGTGATCCCTCTTGAATGAGGCAAATAATTTATTCGTCCTGTTTATATTAGACATCTTACAATTAGTGGCGGTAGGGAGCGGGGGCGGGGGCTGCGGTGCCTGCGGGTGCATCGTAGCCAGCAGAGCCATGGGTGGAGGATGGAGCGTGCGTGGAGGAGGGGGCATCATATCCCCCATGAGAAGAGGGGTTCGAGGCGACCGGGGCATCGTATCCGGCAGGAGCGGGAGCGGGGGCCGCAGGGGTCGAACCGTGATACGAAGAGGGCGCATCGTATCCCCCTTGTCCGCCGTGGCCAGAGATGTCAGCAGTGCGTGGAGGGCACGGGCAGTACGCGGCATCCGCGCCAGGGGTGCCGTCAGATCCTGGCTCTCCAGCAACTCCGTCATCTCCGCGAAGGCCATCATTGCCAGGAATGCCAGGCTCTCCCTGGGCACCGGGGTTTCCCCGTTTGCCGTTATGTCCACGAGAACCGGGCTTGCCTGGACGACCAGGAGTGCCAACACGGCCGGGAAGGCCAGGCTTGCCGTGACCCTTCTTTCCGTGGCGGCCAGGGCCTCCATGGCGGCCAGGTCTTCCGTCGCGTCCTGCGTGGCCGGGCTCTCCGGGAGGTCCGCGAGGTCCTCGTCCACCGTTCTTGCCAGGGCGACCAAGCTGACCAGGGTAGCCGTCAGTTCCAGGCTCTCCGGCATCTCCGTCAGGACCCGCCTCTCCGGGGGGTCCAGCTGGGCAGCTGACGCATCCTCCAGCATTGTCGGACATCATGCCGGCTCCATGGGTGCCTGGCACTCCGGCATCTCCTGGCAGGCCGTCCTCTCCCTTTGCTCCGGCTGCTCCGGGCGGGCCGGCCGGGCCACTCGGGCAGTTGTTCGGGCCGATGGCGCAGCCGCACGTGCCGCCCGAGCGCTTGGAGCGCACGACTCCGAAGACTCCGCCGGCGGACTCGGAGCGGCCGGCCGCGCCGTTCGAGAGAATCATTTGCTGCCACGCGTCGTCGGCCAGCAGCTGAAGAGGCAGTAATGGTCAGGAGAAAAGCTGGTGGTTCTACCTTGAACTCGCTCATGTCGTTGATGGCCGCGTCGTAGAATGTGTTGATGTCGCGGAACATGACGCCTACGATAAGAATAGTGGCCGTGAGAGCCGCTCCCGTGATCGCCGAGGTCAGGCCGACGAAGAAACGCGTCGTGTGAGTCATTCTGTAAATGATAGAGATATTTAATTAATAAACAATAAATTGGCTTTTGGCGATGAAAGCCAATGAATGGGCGCTGCTTGACGATTCTTTCTGTCTGCTGCATTTGCTATTTATACCAAGCCAGAAGTTTGAGGATACGGCTGCGTATAGCCTCGAGTCAATGCCACAACCATCATTTAGTCGAGGATATTCGTTGCTTCGCTTATTGTGTGATGAGGAGAGAAGTAGAGAGATATTCGGATGCAGTGGAAATCGACAAGCGTTAGAGATTGGGCAGAATCGAGAGGGAACCAGCGTGTAAGAAGAGAAGAAAGTAAAGGGAATGAAGGTGAAAAGGGAAAGGCCATCTGTGCTGCGGATCAGTTCTAAGCAGAAAGAGAAAGTGGAACAAGCTAAACGGCAGGTTGAACAGAGAAAATAAGGCAAGGGGAGAAAGGTCAATCAATTCGTTCTGTTATCTCACTGAGCATCCTCTCTCTTCCATATGGATATGCAGCTGGAGGTAACCGAGTTTGCTCAGTGGAAAAGGACTTTTTTTTAAAAATTTATCAACAGCAAGCTCTCATCAACTCTCAGAACTTTCAAATTCAATACAAATGAATTCCCTCGGTTCGGCATGCTGCCTGATGTGCGCTTTGTGGCCAGCTACTAAATATAACATTAATTAAGCTTATTAAGTTGAAAAAATAGTCGTGCAGTCGGAACGACGTTGAATAATTTCATTGAAATTTCATGACTGTTCATCACCATGCCGTATGTAAATATGTCTAACAATTCACTCCAGCAATCGTTCTCTTCAATTGCAATCTCGCTGAATCATAAAAAATATATATGTAAAAAAATATATCCTTGATTCGGGCCATTCATCGGATATTGTGGTGGTATGTATGCATGTATAATATCAATCTTACCCTAAATGTCACGAAAAATGTGAGATTTCTAAATACTATTTATGCACAAATAATCATGAGTATGTATATTGATTGTTATGCGCGATCATGCCGCCTCGCCCCTGTCTCCTTAGTAGACTGAATAGGTTATTCCGAACTGGAGATAATTATAGCGCTGGTAAACAATGATTGGCATGAGGTTCGACCCGTAGATGACTTGGCCGGCATCTGTATTGCAGCAGAACCTGGAAGCAACTGCGACTTAGTACTTGTATTTGAACATGTGCATTAGCTCTTCCGACGTGCTTGTCTAGAAGGACTTAGTGCAAGTATTAAACACGAAACATTTAAGGATCACGTAACTTAATTATATATTTTTCTGAATATTGTTCTCCCTCCTCTCAAAATTGCATGAAGTTTTTTTGGAAGTCAAGCAAAATGGCCTGTAGTCAAAACTGAGTTTTTCTTGCATTAGGAAAGGGATTCAAAACAGTCGGAGAGGGGGGGGAGGACGAACCGGGGACCCGTGAGCGTTGACTCCCTCTTGAACTCGATGCCACCGTACGTGCAGCCTCCGACACAGTGAGCCGTTTTGAAGTAGGACAACGTCGCCTTCACTCTCATTCCGGGCGGAGCCTGTATTCAAGGTTCCCATCATACCTATTTTGCACATGTATTTTAATATGTACATCGTACTCTTTTTACTGCATTAAAAAAATTGAAGATTGCTGTTAAAGACAACGCTCCCTGATAAACCTCTACATAAAGAGAAAGACAATCTCTGACATAGATCCAGTAGATGCAGTAGTCGAAGTCATCGTAGACGGTGGACGAGTTAAAGCCGACGGTGCCGCTGAAGGAGCCGCCGTACGTCGAGGCCGCGTAGGTCTGGCCGCAGATTGCTGGCTGCAAGGCCACTCTCATGATGCCAACCGGTTCTCATCTCCTCCTTTCTCTTACCCTCTGCGAGCAGTCGGTGCCGCCGTAGCCGAGCGGGCAGAGGCAAGTGTAGCAGTTGCGAGGGTGCGGAAAGCCGCCGTAGTAACACTGGACGCTGTTGCCGCAGCGAGCTAAACCCTTTCTATCTTATAGGCCCTTACTTTTCGCAGCCTCTCCAGAAGAGGGGGCCAACGAAGTTTGGGATATGTTTATTTAGAAATAATGAGAAGACAGAAGGAAACGAGAAGTCAAGGTGGTGAGAGCGCAAATATGCCTTAATTGAGCGATCATTAGAGAAGAACTAGGTTCAGCTCACCCTCTTTGTTTCTTTCAAAAGACAGAATGACTTTGAGCCTAAGAGCGGAGAACTAGCTTCTGCATCCGTAGTGATCGTTCATCTCGAGGATGTCTCGGAAGGACAGAATGTACGAGCCGAGAGTCTCCTGCTGTTGCCCATCTCTCGCTACCATCGTTGCCGCGCCATTCGAAGAAAATCTACAATCATGCTATTTCTTTTCTTTCATTTAGTTTCCTCATCCAATTATTATTTAATACTTTAATTTTTAAAATTTGAATTCAGCTAGGAGCCTTCAGTTCACAAGCATATTTTAATGTATGGCTCCTTATTAACTCTTTGTTTATGTAAACAGATAAGGCTGAGGGACGGGACTCACGCCGTTCCTCGGTACTGCATGACACTGCCGTAGTCGTAGGGTGTCCCATAGTTGTAGTTGGTAGATTCCGACTGTCTGACGAAATTGTTGGAAGTTCCACTCTGCAAAGAAGAACAAGAATTGATCGCTAATTTTTCAGATGGAGAGAGAAGAGTGAGAGGGAGAAAGTGGATCAGAGAGAGGGAGAGAGACTGAGGGAGAGAGAGACTTGTGAGGGAGAGAGTGAGAAGTAGGGAGAGGGAGAGAGAGGAAGAGGGAGGGAGAGAGAGGTAGAGAAAGGGAAGCGAGTGAAAGAGACCCAGCAAAAGAGGGAGAGAGAGATGCAGCGAAAGAGACAGAGAGAGAGAGAGAGAGAGAGACTCGCCTGCATGTTCTGTGACTGTACGAGGATGCTGTTGTCTCTGTCGTATCTTTCCTGCTCGTGGTAGAATCCGAGTGCGTGGCCGAATTCGTGCAAGGCGATGCCCACCTGAGAAGGTTTGTTACTTTATAAAAATAAAGTAACAAACCTTAATGATAATAGTAATAATTGAAACGGACATGATCACATCCATCTCCGAGTGACAAGGTCTGCGTTGCATGGCCAGAGCGGCCGACGTACGAATGGCAGCCCGTTCCTCGAGTGATCACTACCTGGAGACAATTATTGAATGTCTTCTCGCTGACTCCTCAAGTGTTGTCACTTCAATTGCATGAACATACATACATACATATGTACATATTTATATAAACGCAATGTATATGTATTGATTTATTTCTCTTACATCGGAAATATAAAAAAAACCTTCTGTGATGCCGTCGTGCTCTCGTAAAAGTTAATGCACGTGTTCTCGCTCCAGAGTTTAATCGCACGGCGAGCAACGGTCTCGACGTGCGTTCCCTCTGTCAAGGCGAGAGAGGTTACAAATTACAGTAGATATTTGGCTCATTTGCATGATCATGCTGTGTAAGAGCAGCTAACATGATCAAAAATTTCATGAAAGAAAAAGTTCCATATGGACTAGAGGGAGTGAAATAGAGAAATCGGAATGGTTCTGACTGCTTGTGGAGTCAAAGTAGTAGAACAAGCCGGTGCTCCAGATGGTGTTTGGGTAGAGATAGTCACGATAGGCTTGGCGGCGCTTTCGCACTTCAGCGCCAGTCTCCGAGGAAGTGTCATTTCCTTCTTCAGCCGAGATAATCAAGTCCGTCTGTTCTCTTACAAAGAAACAGAATTTTTTCAAGATGCATATAAAAGATGCCCAGAAATAAATAAATGTAATAAATATTAGATTGAAGCTTGTGCCTGGTGAGCACGATGTCTCCTCCGTAGAAGCCGCCAGAGACGCCGGCGATTTCGTTGACGCTCGCCACGTCGTCGCCACTCTTCAACACCGCCACGTGCACTCGCTTTCCTTCCTTCTTCAACACGTGCAATTCCTCATTTCCGAAAGTTCAACTTTTTATGAAAAAATTTAGTAGTCAATTTTTCGAATTATTCTAGGGCAACTCCATTATAGATCTATGGAAAGACAAAACAATAAAATAAACACGGTAAGGAACCGAATCAATTTCTTCAAACTTTGAAAGCAACCTTGAGAATATTATCGATGAATGTGCGAATTGCGAAAGAACGCTTTCCTTCCTGCTTCTTGATCTGGTCGTTTGCCTTTTTTCCGATGGCCGACAGCTTTCCTCTCATGTATGCGAGATCGTCATTTTGGCTCTAAATGTTTTTTTAAAATTAGCTTCATATAAATTGTTAAACGACAAAATGCTAGTGTAGATGATAGAACCGTTTCATCGTCAGCACGTGAATTGGCAGGATTGGGAAGGCTGAAAGCGAGGAGCGGCAGAAGAAGCACGAGGAGCAGAGAGGCAGAGAGCATCTCTTCTTCCTCGGCCTCTCATTGCCATGACCCCTTTTAAGCTATCATCTCCGGGGGGACGGATGAAAACAAACAGTATGAGGCGCGTGTTATGAATTATTCAAACTTTTCCTCCCATTTCGAATGCCTGTGTGGAATTTGTAGGAAGAGGAAACGGCAGAGCAGAGTGAACTGACTTCTGGATAGTGCATATGTACGGAGATGGAATATAGGTGAGTGAAAGAGAGATAAAGGGAGAGAGAGGTGGGTGAGAAAGAGAGAGGGAGAGTGTGGAAGAGAGAGAGAGAGAGAGAGAGAGAGAGAGAGAGAGCGCAAGATAGAGAATGAAACAAAACACTGCAGTCATGTGGCGACTGTCTAGAAAAAAGTAGGCATCATAGCTCCCTTATTTTTTGATCAGGTGGCGACATCGAGAAAGGGATGGAATGAAATCATCACAGAGTGCTTTTCAGTTAAATCGGATTATTTTAATAACTACCCGCCGCTGTGTTCGCTCGACTATCAACGCCATAAATTTTGTATAACAATCCACATCATAGTCTTAAAAAAATTATATTTGCATGCACATTCACAGATCTGTTATAACTATTTGTAATAATTTTAAAGTCCTTTGCTAAGAATTTTTTTTCGAAAGACAAACAAACATACATAGCTTAAAGTTGAATGTATCCGCTATGGGCTCGCCAAACGTTGAAGAACATGTCTGCTGACCAAAGGAAAGCAGCCGTGCGAAAGACAAGCAAGTACTTCTTTTTCATTATTATGCTTCTTCATTTTCTTCTGTTTCTTCTTCTAGTTCGACTGCCACCTTCAGCTCTTCTACTCTTCCATCGAACTTGGTTGATTTTCTTTCTTGCAGCATTTCACGCGCTGTAATTAGAGAAGCGCAAGAAGAGTGCGGCTGGAGACAACACGAGAAGTAAATCGAAAGGAAAACCAAGTATTGCGAAGTACACACGTAGACAGGCCTATTCATCAAATATATGCTTATAAACATACAACCTCAAGTTCGCTGTTTTGATTGTTTTTATTGAAAAAGTGGTCCGACTTCCGTTCACATTAGAGAAATTAAACATGTATTTAGTAATTTAAATTTTCAATTATACATGTGTATCTATATACATATATATATATATATATATATATATATATATATATATATATTCTGAACATTTTCTGCTACCGTCTTGAATGGTTTTTTCTTTCGTTCTCTCTCTCTCTCTCAAAATTAGGCTAGATTGCGCGTTATCAATCTCCTCCAAAAAGAACGCCTTAAAGTGATTTCCGCCTAAGCTATCAAAAAAGTTTGTGCAGAATATCGGAACTCTGTGCAATACTCTATTTCATTCACACTTACATTGGCGTTCGCATAAAAATAGCTCAGCTTCTAAAAGTCTGAACGTGAAATCCGCTATCGAAGATTTGATTACTCGCCATGCCTTGGACGTTCGAGTTTCGATGGATTTTCCCTATCTCTACGTGCAAGGCACATTTTTCATCCGCTATTATCCTGTCCTCTCTTTTCCGTGAGTAGTCTGAGTCGTTTTCTTTTCGGATTTTTTTGGTTCAGCGTGGCTTTCAATGCATCCTTAGATCTGTCAACTTCATCTCTTTAAGAATACTTGAAAACGAGATAATCTTGGCAAGCTTGAATGCGTTCTTACTGTGCTTCTTCTTGACTTGTTAGATGTGTTAACTCTTCCCTCCCTTTCCTCGCTATGTTCAGTTTCAGTGTAAGCTCTTTCCTCTCCGCTTGCCATCTCTCATTCATTCTCCGGATGCGCCTCCCCCTGAATCGGCCTATAAAGTGGCCAGACTTCGCTCCTCGCTGAGACAACCGCCTCCGGGAGGGAAGTGGCAAATTAGCGCGTCGTTGACGTGAAAGGAGATGAACCGGTCGGGCGATGGGAGGAGAGAAGCCGTGGAGAGAGATGGGCGGAGGGGACGCCGGTACACGCGGAGAAGAAGAGAAGGGGCGCAGATGGCACACACTAATTGTGGGGGTCATTACACCCAAGTTGTCAGAGGCACCGGAAACAGAAGACACCTCCCGGCTCTCGCCTCAGGCCTTTCCTCTCTTCACTTAAATCTCGTACATCCCCTCTCCCCCATCAGCATCCGACTTGGAACGAGAGGCAAAAACATAAATCCTGGGCCACATTTTCTCTCGTCCGGGCCATATTTAGGCGCCCGCCTTGGGGCGATGACAAGCCGCGCCCGGATATTTTAGTAGCAGAGAGATACAAATTCGTCGCTCTTGGTGTGCAAATTCTCACTTGGGTAGTCTATCTCCAATCAACAACTCTTCTCCGCTCTCCCACCATCTCTACTTTTCTTATCTGTCTTTCTGGCTCTCTTGTTGTACTCTTTCTTTCTCTAGTTCGCTCACTCTCATAACTCTCTCTCTCTCTTTCTCTCTTTCTCTCTCTCTCTTTCTCTCTCTCTCTCTATCTTCTCGTACAGCCACAAAATATGCTGTAATCATGAGTAAGCAGAGCACGCCCCGGTCCAACCCGTCGAGCATCCCCGAGTCGTAGCCGGCAGCGGGATAATCCTAAGAGTGTTCAGGGGCCACGCGAGGATTCCCAGCCGCCCCCTCTCGTGACTTGCTGCCCCGTTACTTCCATCAAGTTCGGCCATGAATCGAAATAATCTTTCTAATAAATGACAAAAAGTCATTTCCCTCTTCTCCAAAAGAACTTTTGAAGAAGAATAATGCATGTCTGCCAGAATCATCGAACACACTGGCCAGGAAGTATGTATGTATGTATGTGTAGAGAAAGAGCGCTCTTTGTACTCGAACAGCGGAGCTCCTGGTCTCTCAAGAGCAAGAATGAAGGAAAGAGAAGCGCCGGTTATTCACGCCGCACCAGGGGCCAACCCCCCCCCCCCCCATTGAACTCTAGTTCTCTTTTCTTTCTCTTTCTCTCCCTCCCTACTTTCTATTCTTTCCTCCATCTGTTGTACCTTATCCGTTTATCGTTTAGTTCTCTTTCACTATTTATCTCTCCCGCATTTCCATTATATTTCGTTCTCTACAGCCCACTTTCACTTCACCTGTCGACCTCATCGAAACCACTCCATCTCCGTGGCCTTTTCGCGGGCCGACCAAAAGGCGCCCCAAAATGCCTCGGCGAGAGGAGTTAATAATACTTTACCTTAAATATATAGCTTTCAATTTCTCCTTGCCTCTGTCAACCTGTCAATGCGGCTTCGTCGTCTTCCTTTGTCATGTGTCTGGGCATTTCTCTATTCATCAATTCATTGTTCTATTTCCATACAATGTATGTATATATCTACCAAAATCCGTTTGTCGTCGGATTTACTACGTCCCCTTCGTCATCCATTTGTGAAAGGGGCTCAGCGAATTTACGCGGCTCACTTAACCCGTCTCTTCCTTCGCTGATAATTCCACAATTAATCCTTATCTATTTATATATGTTTTTAACGAATATATTATGCATCGCAATGTTCTTTTCGAATTGCTTACCTGTTTAAGAGAGACGTATGTATATATAGAGCCAAAATTGTTTTATAGAGAAAGAGAGTTGACAGGGAGGCAAATGCATAGACTCAAATAAAGGATGTAAAAGGAAAGATGTATGGAGTAGAGCAGTTGTCCTCACTCGTCTACTTGTGCTTATGTCAGATGTACCTTTCCTCTCTTCTGCTTCTCCCCCTTCGTGCTACTCCTTCTTTCTTCTTCTTTCCGGGCATACTTTAGATATTAGCTAGATTATTGGGCTTATATGCCGCCTCGAGCATGTACGCGCATGCGCAAGAAAGGCGGGATGACAGGTTGCACAAAGTGAAAATGGAGAGGAGCGAGATGAGAGATGCACAGTGAATAGTAGAGTCCAGACAAAGGGAGATAGACAGCGAAAGAGAGTGAGAGAGAGAATGTGAGAAGCAGAGGGAAAGAGAGAGAGAGGCGAGGCAGAGAGAAAGAGAGGATAATTCATAGGCTACAGACCCAGATGAAGTCGGGCTTGTTGTTGCTATTCGCAGAAATCATCTACAAGGAATGTTGTCATGTCAATGATAGTGTCAGTCACATGTAGGACGGCATATGGAATTGTGGGAATTGTATGCGATATCGGAATGTTTTGTGCAGAAGTCTCGTCTCGCATCTGGAGCACGCGATTTTTGGTTTCGTTTATATTTTAAATTGCACTTCTTTTCTCTATCTCTTTCTCGCTTTCTCGCCTTCTCTACCACTGCTTTCATTCTCTTTGCCTTCATCGTATTATTATTCCCATCGTTCCCTCTTGTTTTGAATTCACAAAACATCTCTTCTTGCCATAAGATATGCCATATTGCAGTCATATGAGTGAGGGAAATGGCGTTTTGTATTCCAAACAGAGATTGAAATATACTTCCAGTCTTCAGGTAAGAGACCCTCTTCAGAAAGTTTCTTTTTCTACTTGTTTTTCTCTTATTTTTCTACCTTTATCGAAGCAACCCGGCCCATGTATCTGAACAAGTTATGAATTCCCGGCATGAAAAAAGCTAATGTTCTAAATATGCAGCAGTCTTCCGACACATCGGCATTTCCATGTGAGAGTTGGTGATAATGATTTTCCGGGGTCGGCAGGAAGTGAAGGAGGCTGGGGGTGGATGTGACACCTCATCTGTCATTCTTTCGACATCAACAGAACCAAGCAAGATACAAATGCTAGGAGGAAGTTGTCTGGTCATCAGAGTGCATGAAAACACTTTTGTATAAAGAAGCCCTGCCTCTCCTTGTCTCTCTTTACATTACTCCACTCCACTTTTACTCACTTGAAGTTCCCACTTTTATATTATTATTTCCAGATTGTACTTGTGTAGACTAAAGAAAGTTCGCGAGGCAATGTCTGCACATACTGGCGCGTTCTCCGTTAATGGCGATAGATAAAGAGAGTATCATAAATGAAGAGAGTAGCGAAAGAAAAAGCAATACACCAGCTACTTCTTCTTCTTCTTCTCCTGTAATGGAAGCACATATAACTCTGCCCCGCATGATCTCGGACGCTGAAAAATATTCGCCTGGCTCCGTCTTCTTTTTTTATTCGCTTGAGCGTGTTCGCCTATGCGCGCATTTCTTCTTACTCGTGTTTCATTATCCACATCAAGCATCCACTTCGAGAGAGAGAGAGAGAGTTAGAGAGATGAGAGAGACAGTGAGAGAGAGCGAGTGCGAGGGACTGAAGAGAGTGTGTGTGATAGAGGAAGGGAGAGAGTGCCTTGGCCGCATTGAGAGAAAGTCGACTGGCACATCTAACATTAAATGAGATTATGATTTGGAAATTTAAGAGAGATAGAGTGATTTATTTGAAAAAGGAACACTAATTCAAAAGGAATTTGAGAGCGATTTATTTGAAAAAGGAACACTAATTCAAAAGGAATTTGCTATGTGTACCTTCCAAATTATTACCTTTTCCTTCTGAGGTGATGTAGACCGAAAAGAAGGAAGGAATGATGTCATCTCTCGTTCCTGGTCACTAACGCACTTTTTGCTCTCTCACATTAGAACATTAAATCATTAAAGGCTTCTCCCGAAAGCGATTTAATGATCGAGCTGGGGGCGCTTCTTGGAACGTAAACACAAACAAATATCAGTGAAAGAGTAAATAAGCTCTCTCAACTGCATTGGTGCAAGAAATTATATAGAAACCTCGGCTCTAAACATTTAAGAGCTGTCAACAGATCATATGGATTTTCAGAGATAAAAACAGAGAATATCTTGTTGACTCGCCATGCACTAATCTTTTGCGCCAACAGTGCTACTTTATTGCGTTCTTCTTTATCGTAAACATTTCGGCGAATCTTACTTAATACAAGATTTGTTTTGAATGATGTCATCTGGTATTTGTTGGGTTTGGCTCATTTCAAATATACACTTTTGCTTTGAGGAAGGTCCGAAACAGTTGAGAAGCTGGCAGACGACAATGAACAGAAATAGCTGAACCCCCTCCCCACGTCCTCACGACGAACATACTTTCCTGTGCATCCCTTCTTAATGCCTTGCTCGAGAATTGCCACTCCTAGTGTGAGACCGTCCTGAATGACAGCCGGATATTCATAGACCAGGAACAGGATCACGATATAACTCAACATAGGAAGGCATAGCAGGAACGAGAGAGAGAGAGAGAGGGTGAAGGAGAGAAGCAGACTGGTAAAGGAAAGCAAGAGATAGAGTGAGTGAGAGAGTAACATAGAAAGATATAGTGAGAGATATAGAGAGCAACGTTCCTGGAAACGAGTCTGAAGCCTAGAGCCGAACATGCAAGTTGACTGTCGTTCCAATTCTGCCGCAGTCTTCCGTATCACTTCTCGAGTTCTCACACTCCTTCTCTTCCGATCTCCCACACTACAGAGAAAGAGAAAGGAAGAGAGAGCGAGAGAGCGAGAGAGAGAGCGCGCGAGAGAGAGCGAGAAAGCAGTGAAGAGAGGGGGAGAAAGGAAAGGGAGAAAGAGAGAGGGGATAGAGAGTAAGAGAATGAAAGCATGGTTAAACTATATGCAATATCTGTCTCACTCTCTCTATCCATACTTTCTTTGTATTCCAGATCCTAAATTATCTTTTTTTCTCAAATTTCTTTCTGACTCTGACATAGACTCTATTTTTCTCTATTTCTCCCATTATTCGCTTCCCCATTCTTTGCTCTCTATCTGTCATCTCTCGCTCTTCTCTCACATCTCTCATCTCTGTTCAACTCTCGCTCATCTCTCATATCTATCATTACTCTCTGTCTGTCTGTCTGTCTGTCTCTCCCTTTCTTTCTGCTTCCTCTCATGACTGAATCGTCGCTGGCCGTTCATCTCTCTTGAGCCACTCGTCACTTCTCCGCCGTTTCTTCTCCCTTTCATATCTAACTCAATCTTCGTGTTGGATTCATTCCTCGGCTGCGCTTTCCCAACGGAAAGTCATCGTATTCCATTTGCCATCAGCCATGTCGCACTCTGATTGTGAGTGCCTTTTTTATATCCCTCTCACTCCCTCTCCCTCTCCCTCTCCCTCTCCCTCTCCCTCTCCCTCTCCCTCTCCCTCTCCTCTCCCTCTCCCTCTCCCTCTCCCTCTCCCTCTCCCTCTCCCTCTCCCTCTCCCTCTCGCTCTCCCTCTCCCTCTCCCACTCCCTCTCTCTCACTCTCACTCTCTTTGCCTCTCTCTTATCGCAGCTTTTGATAAGTTCTTCTGTCTTTTATGGTGCTTGGAGCTTTCGCTTAAAACCATTTTTAATATTTACTAACTCTTAATCCCATTCGCGCATATTCCCTTCCTATTGGATTTCTTGAACACCTATTCGCATTTTTTATTCAAGTACTTGATGTGCCATATATGTTATTTTAGTGAACGCAGCAATGCTCGAAACTCCTCCCGGATTAACATTGCTTGAATATGTATATTCGTCTAAAATTTATTATATAATTGCGACAACGAATTTCTTCTTGTGGACAAGATGTGGATTCGCTTAACAATGACCGTACATTGCTGAACCAGAACATAATCGTGTTTTCCATCTAGAAAATAATTAGAACAGATTAAGAAATAATAAAATCAAAGCGACACTCGCGTGATATTGAATTATGCTTTTCTGAGCGAGAAAATGCATTGTCCTTCATCGTACGAAAACAATAGAAATAGGTCGAAAAGTCGCAATTTATCGATGCTGAAGTTGACATCCAATTGTCATGTCCAGCAGAGATTTCTTCTATGCATAGAAGAGATGTCTCGGGGTTAGAGTCCCACTTTCAAGCCCCGAGGTCGTTGTAATCAGCCCTTTTATAGATCTTTTATTCTTTATTACTATTTGTCAGAACATGAGGGCATTCGCAGTATGTTAGGGGTCTTTTCATCATCTTCTTTTTTACGGCATGTCTTTGTCCTCTCGACAATGAGGGGGACAATGTGCAGCAGGAATGACATGGACTGAATTCAAGTGTTCAGATGGGGTGATACGCAGGCAGAAGGAGAAGATCTCTTGCAGCAGTTTGTGTAGTCATCTCGCAGATTATGGAGGATGCTGGGGAAGTGATCGACAGTGATAGGCAGAGATGGTTTGTGAGAGAGTAGTGAAAGAGTGAGAACGAGAGAGTCTGAGAGAAAGAGAGTGGTTGGAAGATGGGCAGAGAGAAAACTAGAGTTGAAAAGAAGAAGAGAGACATAGTGAGATGGGAGAAGGTCACCGGCTGCTAATCGCGGTGATAACGTCTTCCGGTCCTCTGCCATCTCTCTGCTCCCCCCCCCCCCCCGTAGAAAAACGCATGCAGGTGCACGCGCGTTCGGCATGAATCTCGTTATAATCGCCGGAGGGGGCAATGGCCATAATCTGCTCTTGGGGCGCTTCCTTCACCGCTTTATTTATCGCTCCCTCATTCGCTCTCTCCGTTTCCCCTCTCTCTTTCTTCCTCTCTCTCTCACTCGGGCAATCAATCTATCTCACCCTCTCAATTTTTCCCTTCTATCTGCAAAGACTGATTTACCTCCCCCCTTGCTTCTCCTCTTCCACTACTTACACGCACGTTCGCTCTCTTGGCACACACATTTGCTCGTCCTGTCTGTTACGAACTTCCTTTTCCAGCTTCTCTTCCGCTACCTTAGTCCGGCTATATCTTTCTCTTAACCTCTCTATACTTTGTTTCAACCTATCCCTCAATCTCTCTTCCCCTCTCTCTCTCAACCTCTCCCCTCCCCAGTTCCACTTGTCCTCCTCGTCCTCTGAACGTGTATCTCGTCGTGCCTGCTGCCGTCGTTTTTTTATCAGGCTCACTTCCATTTGTGGCCTGTCATGGTGAAGAGTGCCCATGTGCAGCATTCATCGAGACTAAGAGTCTAAGACTCACTCACTCGACCCCTCCCTCCACCTCCACATTTCCAGTAGCACTCTGCTCCTTCACAAACAAATATCCCACGCGAAACTTGCCGCGCTCACTCAATAAAGATTATCAAATCCTCTTATCAACATTACTTGATAATGCATTTTTATTGCTTTAATTCTTTGGGAACTCTCTCAATTTCGCACGATTAAAAAAAAAGTGCAAAAAAAAGTGTGAACAAATTTTGTATGGGAAATAGTTAGTTAGATTACACCACCAAAAATATGTTATTAGAACAGAAGCCAAAGATGCTGGCTTATCTAACCATAAGTGCTACTCTCAGACTATTATAATATTCTGTTCAATGTCCAGTCCTTGATAATTGGTGAATGTGCAGGAAGTCGAGTTCCTCTAGAAAAATGAAATTTCAACTGCCTTTCCAATTAAAACACATAGGCGTATGTTTTAGAAATATAAAAAATGGACCCCTACTTAGATGAGAATGTCCAACTGCATTTGTAATATATAGAGATGTAAATTTCACAATAAGAATATGTATGTATATGCACTTTTAAGCATACAATCTCGCATGTGAAAGTGCCTCCCAAATTGCATTCTACTTAGCTTGCACTTCACTCTTGGCCTCTCTCTCTCACCCGTTCTTAGCTGTCCAAAATCATTGCAGCGTGCTACGTAGCCATGGCGGCTTAGATGCAAGATGGCTCGGAATTCTGATTTCGCCTCGGCGTTGCCTAGAATTTCCAAGTCAGAAATACATTCATCGTCGAGATCTTAGGCTTGAACTGTGGCGAAGGAGGTGGCACCAAGAATGTTTCTTTCTCTGTATTCCAAGCTCTGGCCGATTCGCGGAAAAGGTGAGAAAGAGAGAGAGAGAGAACGGTGTCAGAAACGGAAGGTGGAAGGGGAGAGAGGAAGGGCCCCTCTTTCCCCTCCAGAGGCACCTTTGCTCCTACACTTTCTTCCCTTACTCCCTGTGCATGTCCAATTGGGCATTCCCCTGTTTGCTGCCCATGCTTCCTTCATGTTTTCACCACGCACTTTTGTTTAGTAACAGTGTAATTATTTCCAGCGACAATTTTTTCTTTTCTTTTTTTACATATGTATATTAACACTGTTTCTCGGCGTCCACACTGCAAAATTTTTCGGCCTTGATAATTCTCTGTTTTCTCCTTGAATCTTTTTATTTTAATCTATTCTTCCCAATCACTCTTTCTCTCCTCGCTCTTTTATCAGTTCTCTCTTTTATCAGTTAGTTTTTGATTTAATTTCTTTTCAAAGATCACTTAAAAATTAGCTTAACTTGTTTCCAAGAATGCTATTGCCACATACGGTAGATATTTTCCGAATTACTTTTTATATTATAATATTATTCTCTAGTGTAATTTCTTTTAAAAAAAATAAATAAACGCTCGCCTGCGCCCAGTGTGATTCCTGCTTTTCAAAAATAATTGCAAGTGTGCGCATAAATATGTGAATCAGCGTAAAGAGAAAGAGAGTAATCGGCAGCGCCGACGGCGAATAAGCACGCTTAGGGACAGCAATTAGCGTTTGGATGGGACGGCGTGTAAGGCGAGAGGATTTGCTCCTTTCCTCTTTCCTTTCTTCTCTAGCTTCTCTATGCCATTCCTACATTCTATCTTCTATTATCTCTCTACCTCTGGCTAGCTCTTTCCACTTTCGCTAACCGCTATCGTACCCCATTTAGGCGAAGCTCGCAGCCTTCGTGTACACTAAATCGCTGCTTGTCAGGCACTTCGAATTCGCGTCTGCCCGCTTCCTCGTTCCCAATTCACAATAGACAGATCGTGCACCGTGACGGCACTGATATTCAGAGATTACACCCCACCCCCACCACCACCCCCCTCTGCCTTCTTCGGCCCCTCCTACACCCACTTTTAAGCTATTCGTCTTCATTCACATCAAACCATAAGCTTAGACAAGCCTTTGCCCCACCGGACAAACTAATCCAGAAAACCAGTAAAAAAGTTCTAAATGCTTGCTTGCAGCCGTAATACCGGATGCTTGCTGCCACACACACGCCCAGTGCAGAGATGAAATGTGCACCCCCCCCCCCTCCGATCCTTGCTCGCATAATAAAAACACTGCTCTTGCGGCAAATTCCATACTTGCTCTCGAACTTTTATGCTTTGTGAAGATCCAAAATTCCTTTTAATGTTCCATTGTGTACACATAGTAATTTTGAGAGAGACAAAGAGAATGCAGATGTTCCCCGTAGGACCATACATCAATCATTGTACAGTCAAAGCACAAGATACATACGTAGTCATTTTACTTTTTAACAATATTAACGCATTTCTGTCGTTTAAGCGTGAAACATTCTTCCAAAAGTTTTGATAAATAGTTTAAATTGCAATGAGGAATAAGATACGGAGAGAGAAAGAGAGAGCGAGAAATATTTTGGGAGAATTTACAGATATTGAGTGTGTCATAAGGCTTCTTTATGCGATTGCCTTTTCATGACTACCTAGCGTGTTAAGCCTTTCAGCAAAATTTGTGCCGGTACACAAAAATAAGTTTGTAGGTACTTTTTCCTATCGTGCTTATATGCACTTTAGAGACATTGAAGATGCTTTTCGCATTTTGCGCTTAATATTTCAACAAACACCGCAAATTCATTTCATATACATACATCTATGTATATTAGATATCTCATTTAAATTTTTTGGCTCTCTTAAATATTAAAACGAACCTCAACTGTTCTTGATGAGCATACATATCTTAAGCATGAGAAGCATTTAGAGATTGAAGATCGCGTTTCTCCCCTCCCCCCCTTTCGCAATGGGTGGTGGATCCCCACTCTCCAAATGTCCAGGACTCATCACGCCATGGAAAGGTCCAATATGGAACCTCGTCCACTCACTTCGTGCACTTGAGATGCTCTCTCACTCTTCCAAGTCCTCTTTCACTCTCTCTCTATCTCTTTTCTCCTAATCTTTTATGCACTCCCACCTACTCTTTCGTCACCTTTTTTCATCCAAGTTGATCCCTATTTTAAGCACCAGTGAATGAATGTATTTTGGAAAACACTCGAGATGAGCGCTAGCGGGGTGGACAGCCCTTCGGCACCTCTCTGAAGAGTGTGGAAAGAGAGGGAGAGACAGAGAAATGCTGAAAAGAAAGAGCGAGAAGGTAGGAGAAAAAGATAGAAAAAGAGAAACAGAGAAGAAGAGAGAGAGCTAGCGAGTACACGTTTTTGGGGAAAAGCTGGCAGAAGTGTGGCGACTCTTGTTATGGCGAAAAGGGCGAATTCCTCAGCATCCCTCGTGTGCCTACCTGGACGGACTCTGCATGGGCTTGTAAGCGAATTACGCGCCTCGGCAATTGGCTCTGGCTGTCGTGGCCTCCTTGGCATTTTCTCAGGATAAGCCGTTGTTTTCTTCGCTCTTTGACTTCTTGCACGTTTGCCTCTTTCTCTCTCCATCTCCCTCTCTCTCCATCTCTTCCTCACCTCTCTCTCTGTGTCTCTCTCTCCATCCCGCTCTCCTCACTACTCGAGATCTGCACCTTGCAGACCAGCTCTAAATGCTCTTCTGCAAGCCGTATCCTGTTGACTGACGAATTTTCCGACGCGATTCTCGCTTATGATCATAAGAGGCAGTGAAGGGGCGCTCTACAATGGCCTTCGGCTTTCCGTCCGGCGCATCATTTAGCAATCATGTGTGTGCACGTGTTCAGACACGACGAAGTGGATGGAAGAGGTCAGAGGATAACGACGACCCCTCACCCCTCCCCTCATGCCCATGCTTTATCTCTCAGCTTCATCCTCCCTTATTCCCCACTCATCTTCACGCCTGCCTCGGGCAGGCCTCATTCCAATGCTCCTGGACCGACCCCTCCTCTCCTCTCGTCCTCCCCCCCTTCCCCCCAACCTCTGACTCTCCCTTCCTCTCGCCACCGCTGCGCCTCTTTTACCCGCCGTACTTTCAACCATGTCACTCTTGCTCAATCTCAACAGAATACGAGAGTGCTGTGAAGATAGAAGAGAAGAAAAAAGGAGGCGAAAACGACAGAAGCGATAAATATGTATTTTCTTTTCAGTGACATTTACGTGCCAGCGTGTTTACGTGTATTCTTGTGTGATGTGCTGCTTTCGATATCTTTGCTTTTCACCTGCCCGATTCTATTTCAACTTCTCAAATCAGCCGTCTTTGTCTTTTTGTACACACTTATTTTTCCCTCTCGCTTATTTTCGCGCATTTTTTGCATTCTTTTTGTCTAAGTGCACTTCTTTCCTTCCTTGTTTCTTTTTTCTCTCTATTTTCTCATGATTCGTATGCGTGACCGAACTCGACTCTCAACCTTTCAAGCCAATTTGGCTTCCATAAATGTGCTACATGCTCCTGTTCCCTTCTTCATGCAGACTCTCTTTCTCCGCTGGATGGCGATGTCATGAACACGGTCGAAGAAGCGAACACTCTCTTTCAGGCGAGTTCTCCCTTTTTTTGCCAATTCACTATTTAATCTTTTAAGGCTGCCAATGTCCTTGTTCAACTCTATCTCCGCTTTTCAGATCTTCAAAGGCTCGGCGCTCTTTCTGCTCGTAATTTGGACGGTCTTCGCGAATTCACTCGTCTTCATTGTACTCTATAAGAATCCACGCCTTCAGACAGTGCCAAATTTGCTGGTGTCTATTTTTTTCAATTAGTCTTCGACATGGAAGTTTGTTAAGTTAATAATACAGAAAAAGTATTATATATGGATTGATAATCATGAATATAATGGATTGGCACCAGGTGGGCAACCTCGCCTTCAGCGACCTCTGCCTCGGCCTAATCGTCCTGCCGCTCTCCTCCGTCTACGCCATCGCCGGAGAATGGATCTTCAACGGGTCGCTCTGCGAAATCTTCGTGTCGGGTGAGAGGAGTAAAGAGAAGGCTTATTAATAGACGCACGTGCTTATCTCCTTGCTTCTCCTCAAACATCCTCCATCTCTTTTCTTTCTCGCTCTTTCCTTCTCTCTTTCTTTCACTCACTCTCTCGTTTCGTCTGTTCATCTTCTAGTTCTCATAATACACAAGCAAAGTTGGGATGGGACATAATCCGAGGCGTGCATGCCTCATCGGCTTGCATTGCCTGGCTAGGACGGCTAGCTGCTCGTCTTCACGGGTAGAATGAGTTCTGAGTAGGGGAGAGAGAGTGAGAGAGTGAGTAAGAGAGAGTGGAGAAAGGAAGAGAGAGAGACAGTTGGAGTGAGAAAAGAGTGAGAGAAAAGAGATATGTAGATTGGAAAATAAAAAAAGAGGACAGAAGCCTTTCCGCAGCCAGAGGCATAAGCACAAAGTTCTCAGTCCACTCGGTCCGTTAGCAGTGATATGATGATGATAATGAGTCCAAAAGCAGCATAAAGATTATCAGGGAAATGTCAGATGCAAAGATGGCTCGTGTTAGTCTAATGAGATTAGAATCTGCAGGGCTACGACGAACGTCAATGCAGTTGCTATTTGGAGGAAGAAAATATAAAAATAAACTCTTAAAATTTTAGGGAAAGAGCTTTAAAAATGGCAAAATATTAATTAAAAGCATTTAATTAATTAATATAATTGATTAAAAGCATTATATCACTTTATTGGTTGAATGCATCGTCATTCTTACACTTCTTCATTACAGCGGATATTCTGTGCTCGACAGCGTCGATTTGGAATCTGTCGATCGTCGGCCTGGACAGGTACTGGGCGATCACGAGTCCGGTCGCGTACATGAGCAAGCGGAACAAGCGGACGGCCGGCATCATGATCCTCTCCGTCTGGCTGTCCTCCGCACTCATCTCACTCGCGCCGCTCCTCGGCTGGAAACAGGTATTCTGTCTCTCTCTTTCTCTCTCTCTCTCTCGCTCTCTCTTTTATATAGCGCATATTTTGACAGGTAGCGCCCTGCCGCTAAACCTTCGTGTTCTCCTTTTGCCTATACCGCCGTCCTCTAGAAACATGCGCTCCTTTGCGTTACCCGGGTCACTCTTATGTATAATTTGTAGGCGCTTCAAGTTAGTCGAGAAAGTTTAAAAGGCGGCGTTATAAGCCCACGTCCGAACTACTCTAATTGTAAGACACTCAATACTCTCTTTCGGCTAATCTCGTTTTGAATGTAGAACTGGCATGTAAATGAGTTGCGCTAAAGGGTAGGAGGAGAAGGAGGGAGGCAGGTGTCGGTTACAGAATCAGCTTGTATGCGTGGATGTGTGGATGCGTGTCAGAAACAGCGGCGAAGGGGTGGGTCGGCAGGAAGAGGAATCAATGCACAGAGTTATGTCCCCTATTTTTATGTGGACTGCATTAATGACAATGCTTATTAGCAGACTAAAAGAATAAATAGAACTCATTTTACTTGCCACATACATATATGAAAAAGCAAATAGTAAAAGCCACATCTCAATGGACAGATTGCGACGTACGGCAATCTGGTGGAAGCGAACGGGACGTGGCAGTGCACGTTTCTCGACCTGCCCTCTTACACGGTCTACTCGGCCACCGGCTCATTCTTCATCCCGACGCTTGTCATGTTCTTCGTCTACTTTAAGATCTATCAGGCGTTCGCGAAACATCGCGCTCGCCAGATCTACCGCCAGAAGGTGCGAGGGATTTGCACATTTTAAGGGGTGGATATATACATAAATATGTTTGTATACATTCATACGTGACATAGATTGACGAGTAAAACAAGAGAATTAGGCATAATTGCAATGAGAAATTATCACGAATATATTGTTTGTATATTCAAGACTAAATTTCGACGTAATTTAATATGGTGCTCCAAAAATATCTACGTAAATGATCTATTTAAAAAAAAGATGTATGTAGTCGGTTGAAAGATTGCGGAGGAATGTAAAGAAAGAATAAAGGAAAACCAATCCCGACTCTCGATGCTTTTCGTGAGCCAAACCTGTCATTCCCCACACACACGACTCCCTGTCTCTCATCTTTCCTGCTTTGTCCCTAGTCAAATCAGCAGCACATTCACTCTTTTGTCATGCAGAATATCATTTTTCTTCCTTTTCTTTTCTTTCTTTTCCTTTAATGCATGCAAACTTCTATAGTGGCTGCCCTGGGGCATGACGTCTCAAAGCCGTTTCTAACGAAAGACAAATTGGCAAAATTGTTATTTGCTTTCCGAATGTACATACATATTAGTGCGCTCAATGACTTTTGATTTTCAAACAATAAGACGATTCGGAGACAGCGTATAAAATATATTTCCCTTTGCAATCAATGAATGCAAATGATGAATAGAACAGTGTTTATCTTGAAGATCACCTGCAAGTCTTAAAAAAGCGGATACAATGAACACTACTATCGATTAAATGACTCATATTGTGCAAAGGTACACCAATTTGATATGACGTCCTACTCAATGTGCCATATTTTAGCTCGCCGTCTCTTCTCATGTAAGCCAATCTTGTCTTTGCTACAAAGGTATGCTTCCTGAGAAACAAGTGTGGCAGTCTAGGCTGAGTTGCCTTTGTATGCATATGTTCACACTCACACACAAACACAAAGACACACACAAAGAATGAGTAGTAGATAAGAGATCTCATTTAATCAATCGAGTGATCTCGCACGAGAATAGGCTGAGAGACGATGCTCCAATTCATCTAACCAACCATCCTTCCTTTCTGCATGATCCTATGCACAGCCGGAAAGCTTGGCGCATCTATCAGCATGATGGAAGAATTTAACTAGCTTTTTATTAGAATGAAAAAAAGAAGATGGCCTAATCATCTCTGTTTTGCCATTTCGAATGCTCGTCTCTCTTGCCTCTGCACTTTGATTCGTGTGAGAACAGAGCTTAGCAGTGTGGACATGTGCTTATGATGAACCGGTGTCTATAGCCTCTAGTCCGTGTGTGTCCTAGCACTCCCTTAAACAATCAATTAATCAATAGTCATAATGTGGACAATATCGCAAAGTGCACTTGGCCTTAGCCCCCAACGTCTTCTCTTCTTTTCTTACGTCTGGCCGACTAATCTGTGCTGACTACTAACGGCAAGTTCCCGGCTTGTCGTTCCTCTCTCTCTCTCTCTCTCTCTCTCTCTCTCTCTCTCTGTCTATCTCGTTCTCTCTCTCTCTCGCTCTCTCGTTCTTTCTCCGTCTAACCCAGTCACAATCAGAATACTACATGTGCCTGATCTGATACTAACCCGCATGTCTCGTGTCATTCACCACACACAACACACCTCTCCAGCCCGCCCTGAATATCAAAGTGGAGCTCGCTACGCTTCCGCTTTTATCCATCTCATCTTCAAAAATTTTCTAGAATGCCATACAAGTAGTGGCTCCTCCTTCCTCCCTCTCCTCCTCTTCCAATGTTCGAGTAGTGCTTATTTCTTGAGAAATGCTCGTGGAGTGACTTGCGGAGATAATGAGCAAGTAATTGTATACATATGCTCGGTAAAGATGTCAATGGATCTAGCTACCAAGAGGCAGAGGCATGCCGAGAGACATGCGACGGCCGAGTCAAGTCAGGGATTTATGGTTTACATCACAAGTTTATTAAAGATGTAAAAGTAAGACGAAAACATGTAGCCTTGACTTGGCTTCGGCTTCAGCAATGTGGCATAACCCTCTGCTTTTATGCCTTAATGATCGATTATATATTCATTTCTAGGTCATCCGAAAACATATCGAGTCGACGATTCTGCATGAAATCAGTCATGTCCTCCCGACTTCGGACGAGTTCGCCAAGGAGGAAGAGGACGAGGAAGAAGATAGTTAGCAAAATTTTACTGAGAAATGCTTAATTGTCAATTAAGTACATTCATACGCACATACATATGTATGCATGTACATATGAATGTATGTACATACATATGCCCGAGCACTTGTTACTTTATTCAACAATCAATTAATGTATAATCTTCAAATCTGTCAGATATTATTTTCATCATAACATTTTCAGCCGGCGACAGCTCGGGCAACGTCGAGAATGGGCTGACCAACAAGGAGGATATGAATGGGCCAATCGCTGAGGAGGACGAAGAGCTCGAGGAGTCTTCCGAAGAGCTGCGACCCGCACCCGAGAACCAAACAGAAACTACGGTACGATCGGGCGCTTTTCTTTTAAATGCACAATCTTGCAAACTTATACCAATTAATAACGTAAACAGCAACAACAAATTCTTTCTAATCCCGGCGAATGTCCTTCTTCCCACCTCTAGAAGAGAAGTATCTCTTTGAATCACTCGATCAAACAGCTTAATTAAATATTCCAAATATGGTAGTAGTTTGATAAGATGGATGTTCTGAAATGGCCCAGATGGCGACGGAGTGCGTGGAGCGAAGCTGCGGCGCGTCGCGGCCGAAACGAGCGGTTGCCTCGGTGCGAAGTCTGCCGCCTCCCGAGAAGTCCGTCAACTTCCAGAAGCCAAAGGCAAAGGCCACGCGCTCCATCGTCTCCATCTCGTATGAGAAGGTCCAGCGGCATAAGAGGAGGTCAGCTGAGCGTTCTCTCCTTTATCTTCCAACTTTCTCTCTCTCTCTCTATCGCTCTCTCTTCTTTCCCTCCATGTCTTCCCCCCTTTCTCCGTCTATCCAACTCTCGACTTCTTCTCTCACTCTCCTCCCTCAAGTCGTCGCTTCTCGTTGCTGTGACATCTTCGTAGACTCTCTGAGGCCAGCCATACTAAGAAAGTAGAAAAGTCGCATTCTGTTTCTGACATGTTCGCCACTGAAAAAAGAACACGTAATATGCCGCTATTTTTAGACGACTGCTTTATTGAATCACGCATGGGAAAAAAAAAACTTTTTAATGTCATACATGTTCGTGTTTGCGCAAAATTATAAAAAAGAAAAGTGATTATTATTATAAGAGGAAAAAGATTTAAAAGCTTTTAAATTTTCGGGATAAAAGTAATAATAATTTTAATTTCGCCTCAAAACAGGAAGGAGCGCATGTACCGGAAGAGTCTGCAGCGCAAGCCGAAGGCCATCTCGGCAGCCAAGGAACGAAGGGGCGTGAAGGTGCTCGGAATCATCCTCGGCTGCTTCACCATCTGCTGGACGCCCTTCTTCATGTACGCAATATACCCTTTTTCATCTTTGTCCATATCATGTTTTCGCAAAGATCACAATGGCTAAAACAAATTAGAAGGGAAAACGATAAACCTTATTGAAATCATTTTTTAAAGTAAAGTTGAAACATTTATAGTATGTACGTGGTGGTGCAGTTCTGCAAGGAATCGTGTCATGTGAATCCACATATCGAGATGTTCATCACGTGGCTTGGCTACTCCAACTCGGCCATGAATCCCATTATTTATACGGTATGTCAACGATTAAGACCAAGTTAAGGGTACATACATTTCATACAGCAATAAAGCAGATAATGTTCCTCAGACAACGCGTTTGGAAAGCAAACGCGCGTTGGAATGTAAATCTGTGAATTGATCCAGGAGTATTCTAAATAGTAGATAATTATCCTTTACAGGTGTTTAACCGTGACTATCAAATTGCGCTGAAGCGTCTGTTTACGGGTGATAAGAAGAATCCGCCATCAATAAGGCCTGTTTAATCAATCAGCCATGGAAGCTGAATCGTTGCGGGGCCGGAGATTTTATGAAGGCGACAACAAATACTGGATTAACTTTCAGTATCTAATGTTCTCTCCTCACTTGATCTCTGTTCTATAACCATGTTTTCTCATGTACAAAATCTACCTGTTGCCATGCTTGCATCAAACTGTTCTAAGGACATGAGAGCTGTATTTAGTTTCAATATCAAT
This sequence comes from Allodiplogaster sudhausi, assembly GCA_945643635.1. Taxonomy (NCBI): domain Eukaryota; kingdom Metazoa; phylum Nematoda; class Chromadorea; order Rhabditida; family Diplogasteridae; genus Allodiplogaster; species Allodiplogaster sudhausi. The sequence continues at coordinate 6,567,231 of CALZFC010000009.1, forward strand.
TATTTATCAAAATTTATTGTAGTTAGTGTGTTGTAGCATGATTTGTTGTTGTTTTTTTTCTTCTCTCCTTTCTTAAGCTTGTTCACATGCCTGTGCCACATTGATCTGTCAATTTCTTATGTTTTAAAAGGATATTGTCAGGTTTCCTCAAGAGGATCGAATAATCATGATGGATTGTCCACAAAGGGTGTGCTTTAAAAAGATATACATACATACATACTATATAATGCTTATCCAAAAAATAGCTGAGTTCATTTGTAGTTCACCTTTTGGAAGAGAATATACTTATTATCATTCCATACTTGCCAGAATATTCAGTCTTGCCCATCATTATCCTAAAAATTAATTGTTTGTTTTTTTGCTTCTCTTTTTTTTATTCCTTTTTTAAAGATCTCTCTCTCAGTCTCTCTCTCTCTCTCTCTCTCTCTCTCTCTCTCTCTTACGATCTCCACCCCATGTAAGATGTCATCGATCTTGTTCACTCGCGGGCTGTTTTTTCTTGACTCCATATTATATCTTCTGAATAAATAATACAGATGGGCCATTCACTAATACAAGAGCACAGCCTAAAAAATAAGATTTCTCTCTCATAATCTTGCTCTCTGCGGTTACTTTCTCCTTCCCTCGCTCTCTCCTACTCTTTCTTTCTCTCTAACATCTAGCTGTTTTCTCGTCAAATCTTTCTAGATTCTCTCATTTAGTAACATGATTGCGAAAGGAACTAAATATACTATTTGATTTAAACAGTCCATGCTTGAGAACTGAAATTAGTGGACTGGAGTAGAAACTAAGAAAGAAGTATTCAAAAGAAAGAGAGAAAAAGGCTGAGAGAGTGAGAGAAAGAGGGAGAATAGAAGACTGATACGTACCATCGGACAGCAACGCTGGTTACCGCTCGATTGGCCTCCTTTTTCCTTATCTTCGTCAGATTGCCTCTTTCGCCGTCTGTGCCCTCTCATATCTCGCACTCTCTATCCTCGCTTTCCCATCTGTTAACTCAGCCATTTCAACAATTCCTTCATAATCGCTTCTCACCAGTCAGAAGCTGTAGCGATGTAAAACAATGCCCGATCGTCGCAATTTTTTCTCGTCTTTTTTCTCCTCTTTCTAACTTCTCTCTCTCTCTCTCTCTATCTCTCTCTTTCTTATGTAACTTTTCCATGTCCTTCCTACTCGCTTTTTATTTAGTTCGCGTTGTTGCAGGTGTCTAAAAGCTGTAGCCCCTGTCTTGTAACAATCTGCAGCTGTATCAGTCGTGATTCTCCTTCTCACACTGTCTCTCTCTCTCTCTCACTCTCTCTGATTCCTGTTTTTCACCACACTCTGTCACGGACTCCCTTTTCTCTCAATAAAAAAACTAAATGCAACTTTTTGCCAAAGTTGACCAAAGCTCGCAGCTCTTCGCTTACGCTCTCAAGATTCCATACAGTCATTCGCTCTAACAGATCAAGCGCATGCTTATCCCCACATCTATAGTGCCCTTCTCCTTCTCTGTCACACTCACACTCCCTACGCATCCCTCTCTCTCGCGCTCTCTCTCTCTCTCTCTCTATTTCTCCCGATATTCCTACCCTCTCATGGCCTCTAGTACTGATAGCGGCTTCTTCTTCACAGGGTCATAAGCCCTCCGTCAGCCAAGGCACAGGGACCTCAGAATTTGGCTTTTATTTTCACTCTCTATGTTGTGCTCTCTCTTCCCCTCTCTTTCTCTTCACCCCTCTCTCTATCTTACCCTCCCTCTCACTCTCCTTCACTCTCTCTCCTTTCCCACTCTTCTAATGTTATCACTTCAATCCGTGTTCTCTCTCCCACTCTCGGCTTGTCATGGTTGCCGTGAGTGTCAAGCACTTCGCAAAAAGAGCCCCGTATGAATGTCTCCTCCTCTCTCCCACCTCGCTACATTCCATGAATGACTTGCATTGCTCTTCCAGCGAGTACTTCTTCTCTCCCTCTCTCACCCTCTCTCACTCTCTCCTTCGCTAATGACTCATGCCTGCAGCTTATCATCAAGCTTCTTATCTGATCCGTTGTCATTTATCCAGCTCATTCTTGGCCGTTTTTCGAATGTCATGAATTCCTGGCCTGAACAATTAATGGTTGAACATATTACTTTAGTGCAAAGATTGTAATTTAATAAGAGAATGCGGCGCGCTGGTCGCTCGTCCACCGGAGAGAACGAGACGGCGGGCAAGACGGTCATTGCAAACGTCCAGAATCAGCTGAAGAGGGGCTTCTTACCGGGTTCGTTTGTGCCTTCAAGTGATGTCATCAGTAGAGTGAGAGGATCAGTCAATTCAATCACTCCGGAATTCCTTCCATCAAATCTATCCTTATCATCATTTTGCACTTCTCGCTCTTTCGCATCCCTGCTCTCTCTCTCTCTCTCTCTCTTCCTCTCTCACTCTCTCTCACTTCCTCTCTCTCTCTCTCTCTCGCTGTCCTCTCGCTTTCATTGCACTCTTCTAGGGTAGGCGGATATTGTAAGGAGAAGTGGAAAATACACTTTGCTGATCGTCTTCAGCTTGGAATTGTTTTGACAAAGATTTCACAGCGGCAATGAATTAGTCGTTTGGACATGCCAATTTTTCGTCTCGTGAAACTCTCGGTTTGAAGAAATCACTTCGTATCTTACGTTGTCCGTCATAAAGATTCTCTACTCATCATCAGAATGCAACTATTTTTCAATTTTCGATTCAGTGCTTGTATTATTTCTTTCTTTTCTCCACTTCATTAAGCCGTGAAGACCGTCGCCGACACATCGGCTGCTCTTCTGAAGGCGCATCTCGCGCTGCAGACAGCGGCCGAGGCACACATCGACGCGCTCAAGGCACTCGTTGAGAGCGGAGAGGCAAGTCGCGTCATTTTCTCTCATTCGTCTTGGCTTAAACGGTCGAATCTGGAGAATCTCCCAATTGCTTTATATAGCGATTCAATTATTAACTTCGCTTTTAATTCTTTATTTAAGTAAAGATGTTTCAATAAGATTTTTACGGAGATTATTATAGTTTTTCTTTCTATTCTTTCACCAGACGGCCGAGAAGGACGCCGAGAAACACGCAAAAGCGCTGAAGTGGCTGGCTCTCGACTACCAGAATTTGATCGATCTGCACAAGAAGACGGTTTGATCTTCACTCACAAGCCTCATTATACTTCATTTTTAAGTAAAAATAACACGTATGTATGTATGTATGTCCATAGGTTCTTTTTTTGCCACAAAATTAGCCAATCTTTTAGTTGCCAAAGCTGAACTACATTGCGACGAAGACGGCGACGCACAGTCAAGGTGAGAAAGACAAACAGAAGGAACTGACGGGCGAGCATCTGGAGAGGGAGAAGGCGGTGCTCAAGGCGGTCAAGAAGGGCAGCAAGGTATGCGAGCTTTTCATTCTCTTTTTTTTTCTCCATTCCTCTCGCCTTCCCACTCTTTCTAACTCTTTTTTTGTGTCTCTCTTTCTTTCTCTCTCTCTCTCTCTCTCTCTTTGTGTCTTCCGTTCTCTCTCCCTATCTCTCCCTATTCTCCATCTCTGTTGCTCTTACTATAGCCTGCATTTGCCCTTTCAACGATAAAAGGAATGGCCTGGTAAGAGCCTCAAAATGCCTTTCTTCTATGGAAGTCATGCGTGCATAGCACAATATCGATAAGCAGAACTGTTTTCGCACTCCCCCACCCCTCTTCCAGCAAACGAGTCATACTCACTGTATGCATACGCCTTTATTGACCCATCCATTCTGCCTGCAATAAATGAGCACACTTTTTCTGACATATGGCACTCTTCTTTTTTATTATTAAAAAAGGCATCACCAGTTTCGTTTCCACTTCTGTTTAATTCAAAATACGAAAAATGCGACAGAATACATACATAAATGCCAATAAATTTATGATTCTGCCCTTAATGAAGACTCTCTCGCTCTCTTTTTTTATCTCTCTCTTCCTCCCTCTCTCTCCTTCATCTTCTTCTCTCTCTCTCTTTCTCTCGTTCTCTCTCTCTCCCTTAACATTTAAATCCATGTTCATCGAAGTTGTTAGCTTACAAATGCTGTAATGGCAAGCAGACAAAAGATGACAGAAAGGCAAGCAATTCATGAAATGTCTTTAATGTTTTAGAATAGCGCTTTTCTCTAAAAAAAACATGTCTTTTGAATATTTTCTTATTTATGGAGCAAGTACCTTTTTGTATGCTTGCTTTGGATAAAATAATGACAATTCAGGAGCCATTTTTATTCTTCCCCCGATTTCTCTTTCTTCTCCCGCTTTCTCTCTCTCCATGCGCAACAAATCGTTGCAGAGCGACGAAGATCTAGCGTCATTCTACGAGAAGGAGGCGGCGATGTTCGCGCGGCAGCAGGAGCATCGCTACAAGTTCTTCATCGAGACTCATCTCCAGTGGTTCCAGAGGTCTGAGCGGCCTTTTACTTTCATCTTTTGATAGTTTTCTTATTTACTATTTATTATTTTCACAGTACGTTGGGAATGTTAAGAAAGAATGCTTCAGCTATGCCCCACTCGTCGAGTTTGGCAACAAGCATCTTTCAAGCTCGAAAACTGTCGACAAGGTTCACTAACTGCCATTTAGTCTGTTTTATTCTTCAAATAAAATCATTACCGAAACACAACAGCATCATGAACTCATGATTAATTGTGTTCAAAACAGATCTTGCCTATTCGATGTATTTCATGCTTGCTCCTTCAACGACAAGTGCTTAATGGAGCCTAAAACTTAATCTTAAATTAGCGCCTTTTGCCTGGGAAATTCGAATAGATTTGAGTTTCGTGCTCCTATATTAACCATGCATGATTGTCTGCGAAGAGGTGTGAATAGCTGTCAAGATTTTTGTCGTCATGTATGTATATTATCATTGGCTTTCTTCTGATTGTGAGAACTTCTACAATGTCCTTAAGGAGTATGGCGCCGTAACGAATGGCGATCGGACTGAGGAGGCGGCTTCTCCGACTCCGCCCGCCGAGCAGAAGGACGACGATCACGTCACTGTAGTCGAGCAGATCAAAGAGAAAGAGGAGGAGAAGGAGAAGAAGGATGAAGCTGAGATGACGCCGCAGGAAGAGACCGGCGTGCTCTCTTCGTCCACGCCTACTCCTGTCGTTCGTGTTGTCTCTTTTTGCATGTACTGGAAATATGTTCTCGATTCACGTGTATGTTTTGCTCGCTATAACAAGATTTTTGTTGGTATTTTTTCATGTAAAATTAATTATTTTAAATATATATATCTCAAACATGCTAGGAAGAAGCAGAATACGCTGAGATCCGGAAGGAGGAGAAGCAATCAGAGGCGCCATTTGCAGTCAGACATCGTCTATTCTTCCTGATTCTTCTTTGTATTACACACGCACTCTCTCTCTCAATCACTTTCTCGCTAACACACTCTCTCTCACTATCTCTCTTTCTCTCTCTCATTCGTCCTTTCAGTCTTGTTCCGTTCGTGTCAGTGAATTGTTGTCAATATAGTGCAGTATGCGAAAGACTGTGCATGTATGTAGATATAAAAGTATCAGCATAATTTGCGTTCAAATGGGGATTCTGATATCAAAGAATCAATAGAGAGAGAGGGAGAGAGCACATTTGGGCGAAAAAATAACGAGAGTTTTTAGTTTAAGTTGAAGGTTAGATTTAAGGAGCCGTCGGCGAAGCAGTCGGGCGGCGGCAACTACATCGAACAGGCGCGCGCCCGCGGCGTCGCCGTGCCCGTCCTTCCCTTCGGCATGCTCGGCCAGCAACAGCTCAAGGTGTCAAGCCATTAAACTTAACCTTAAACTTAGAACTTGAGGTTATTTGCTTACAATTAGAAAAAAATACCATGGTAAAATGTGCTCACGATCAGCGTAACCAAATCTTCAATGGAAGCACGCAAAGTGAGTGAGAACAATAGGATTGCTAAGCATTGCGCTAGGGGGTGAATGATCTGCCTTTGGAATGAGTGTTCTACCAAAGCCTGGATATTATTATTCCATGTTCCATTAATAGTGAAGCAAAGACTCTCAGTGCCTTTTCTCTTGCCACCATCTCTTGATCTCTCCCTCCAGCCAGTCTCTCCTACCACTGCGCCGCCCCGTCAGATGGTTGAAGAGGGCGTGCAGGCTGAGCTGCCCGTGCCCACGCCGGACTATGTTGTCCACTCGACTGCGCCGCCGCCCCTCTTCGTCTCCGCGCCCTCCTACGACACGGGCGCCTCCTCGCCGCCGCACCACGGCTACAACGCCATCATTCCGCCGCCGACTTCCCCCAAGCCACTCGTGTCGCCTGGTTTCTTCTTTTCTATCAATTCCTCTCTCTCAGTTACATAGATTAATAAAAAGTAAAAGAACTCCTTCTGATTGAGTGTTGCTTTGTAAAAAAAAGATTTAAATCAGCAATGTCGAGAGTTCCGTGTTGCAGAGAGAGTGCCCTCGAGGTTCAGACCTTCCGACTACAAGAGCGTGCTCATTGTGACCCAAGACTTCTTCGCCAGCGACGGCGGAAAACTCACCGTCAGCGCCGGTGACAAGGTTTATTTTTTATTTCTCTTTTGCGTTCCTTTTTCCGCCAAGGGATTCCTTTTCAAAACGTCATATTGATTTGCTACTTTTATAATTTTTTAATATGAAAAACTGTAGCATTTTAAAGATCCCCAAACGCTTTTTGCAGGTGATTCTTATGAACGCTGGCACGCGTTCCTGGATCTTCGTCAGGGATTGCGTTTCTCAACGGTTATCTTTAACCATTTTTTTAAACGAATAATTCTATTTCCGATGGTGGAATAGAAGAAAAAACTATTGTCAAACCACAATTAACATCAAAACAATATGAGTTTTTTATAGCATTCTAAAAAGTAGGATAAGTGTTATAAAAGAGAACAGAGAGAATTTCCATTTATTAGCAATTGCTAATGATATTACAGCTTCGGCATGCTTGCGCATTGTATATATGTACATCTATATATATACACACATGCTTAAATATATAGCTAACAACTCGTTAAATTACAGCACCGGATGGATTCCTGAAGATTACGTCGAATTCGAAAGCGGAATGCGCTCCTTTCATTAAACCGGGTTTAGTAGCTAGATAAGAGTTTCTTTTTGTTGCAATATATTCACACAAGATATCGAGCAACAAGTTCACACTTGAAAAGAGTATTATTTGCACTATAGTGAAAATAGCTTTTTGACAGTCGTTTTCTAATTGTTTTTCTCTCTTTAAAACAAGCACGATGTCATACTCTGTCATTTTAGTATAAATACTTACATATAACTATCACTCTTTCAATTGCTATGTCCTCCATTACTCTTTGCATTGTATTTGATATACATTTGGCTGCGTCATAACATATCCTCCCGATTATGCACCATTACACATTCAATAAATAAATTTACGAAGAAATTAATAAAGATAGAACCATCGGAGGGAGGAAGGTGGAACTGCCGCGTGGTATTAGAGACAGCAAAGTACTCTTTTGTGTGTGTCATGCGCCCATCTCTTCCTTGCAATTTCGCATCGCTTCTTCTAAGAATCCTACAAATGGTAGTGTAGATTGTATCCGTTTGTGCGGTATTTAAGTCAAACACTTCAACAAAAATGCTTTGTTCTGCTGTATAAGATATAGATTTGTACAAACATATTAGTAATATTCATCTCGTATTTACCTCTCTTCATCTCACGCACGATGACTGTCATGAGCTTGTTCCAGCCAAGCTTGGCAAGGCACGCCTCTCCGCTGTACAAGTTGGTAACGTCCTCCTCAAATAAAACAAATTCATTATTTAAATTTTAAATAAAATCAGTATTGCTGCGCTTCAGGGATGCCATTTGTGAATGTAATATTATTTTCTTACTATTTAGCTGAATTCTTCGAAAACCTCATTGATAAGTGTTGGATTAATTCTATTGCTCTCATCCAACATTTCCGTTTTTGGCAGTGTTAGATTTGCACCTCTGTCATGGGCAAGAAATGCATTGGAGTGACGTGTTGCCGGTGGATAGCAAGGGGAAGAAATTGAAAAGCATGACATGGATTAAACGGCGCTATTTCGATGGAGCTACGAACAGAATTCAGCCTTAATTCCATTCGTCTGTACAAGCAAATTGAAAGGGACGCGACATGCTGTGTGAGGAACTCCTTCCTTCATCCCTTTCTGTGATTGCATCAGGCGCGACCTTGGCCCTTGGGGAAATACAGTAGGGTTGGCGTCTATGCGAGTTCATTGACATCATGAAAGAATCAGCCTAATTATAATTCAGACATTTCATACAAAAATCCAGTTTTTATTTATATTATTTTTTATGGAAAAAAGCTATCCATATGGGATCATAAATAAATGTGCATGTGCATAAGAAGGATCAAGGAGAAAATGCTTACTTGTACAGTGCGATCGGGTGCTGCTTCCGTCTTCTCAATGTCTGTCCTCGATGCCTCTGCCGATGACTCGCCGGCTGTCACCTGGTCGACCGTGACTTTCTTGAAGACTAGCCAGTTGTCGGCGCCAAAGTTCACACCTCTGCGAGAAGTCAAACATTTTATTCTAGACATCATTTTATAGGCAAGACGTCGTATAATCATAGTTTTTTCTTAAATTTAAGATGAAAAGTCCTTCCGACTGTCCCAACCGATAAAAGTGAATCTGGCCAATGCGATGGGCCATGTCGTAGACGGAGGAGATCGGGCAGAAGCCGAGCGAGCCGACGGCCGTGTCCAGGAAGTTTTGTATTCTATGCGCCTCAAGGCTCATCTTCTCACACTTTGAACGAATCGCGCTCATTTGCGACTTTGATCTCGTGATTAATGGACTTGCACATCATTTTCAATGCGAAAAAGAAAGGCCAAAAATGGGAAAGGTTGACGAAAGTGTTGCCCTATTTGTGGAATACGTCACTGCTGACAACTCTATTACTATTTTATAAGGAATAAATATATCATTTTCGGTCTAGGACGTGAGAAAATCTTCTTCTCTGTCAGCACTGCTAATTTCATCCTTGATTCCAATCCCGTAAAGGCAGACAGTGATCGTTGAACTGTCTGACGTTGCCGCTTGTAGATAAAAAGTCATATTAAAGCGCAGATTTTCACTCCCGTTATATTTGAGGAGGTATGTGTTTAGGGAAGTTTCTAAGAAAAAAACTTTCAGATAATCTGCGTGAAAGCAAAAAGTAAGCCTCAAAAATGAATCTCAAAAATCCCTCATAATGAGTACTTCGAATGATGAGAAGTGCATAGGATTGAAGAGTAAAACATATGGAAAATAGTTGAAATTATAGTTTACATTTTGATTGTTTTCCTGTCGCGATTAAAGATGATACGTTTCTTATTTTTTCCGGCTTCCACTAGCCTGGAGATGGAACTCTTTGCTCTGGTTCAGTGCCTTGATATCAAGTGAATCAGAGCCTCCGCACTGAATGCCAAAGTACTCTGCGAACTTGGGCCGCCGCTCGATCAACGTCTGCAGAATCTTCTTGCCGACATTAGCGTTCTTCGCCCTGAAGGAAGAAAGAGAGAAAGAGATTTGAAAACAGAATGAGAGAGAGAAATATAAAGAGAAAGAAAGAGCCTCTGGGAGAGAATTAGAGAAAATTTAAGAAGTGCAAATATAGAACATAAAAACTGCAACAACTATGAATATAAATATGAATAAGAATCAGACATTATAAGCAACATTTCTTTTTAAGCCTTCATTTATAACGGATTCCTATATAAATATATATTATAGTACTGAAATACAGTCAATTTCATGTCTCATCCTCTCCCATTCTCTCTATCCCTCTTTTTCTTTATTTATCTTTCCTGCCTCTCTTAAATCTTTTTTTTTCATCTGTCACGTTTCTTCGAGCGTCGGGCCATTTCTGGCACGATTTCGTAGTGGCCATTCTTCTTCTTCTTCTTCTCCGAGATGACTGACGACTCCTTCGACGTTTTCGGTGCGTGAGAGCCAACGGCTTCTTCTTTCCAAGCGTTCCTTTTCTCCCCATTCATTTTGCACTTTCTTTCTTTCTATCTTTCTTTCTCCTCATATTCTCTGTCAATCTCTCACCTTTCCTTCTAACTTTTTTTTCTCCATCTCCTTTTTCCTCCAATCACTTATATATTCCCCTCCAGAAGGAATAAATAAGTATTAGACAGTATTAAAAAAAATTCTGTGGAAATGTCACTCTGAACTATTTTTACACTCTATCGTTACTACTTATAGTCTATGACGGACGAACTGCTTACATAATTTTTGCAAATGCAAATTTGGTGCGCTCGAGTGGTGGAGGAGAAGCTTTGGTTCATCTTAGACGAGAGGAAGTGATTTTACGTAGAACGAAACTCCTAGCACAACACAATCCCTCCCCTGGAACATCTCTTAATGGGTTTCCACTTAGTAAGTGTCGTAGTCTATGGATTCCAAATCACGATTGCTAGCACACCGAAATTGCGCAAGGTGTGCGCGTTCTGTGCAGAGCAAGGATAATTTTAGCAGCTTCCCGTTGACTCGAAAGGAAAAGGGTTGATGGCAGATACAGGGTAGGCATGAAGAGAACATGTGAGAGATCGAAAATGCAAACAAGTGGAGAGAATATTCGAGAGAATTAATTTTTGATGTTATAAGTTGTTATTTTGGGGGGAATAGGTACAAAAAGAAATGAGCTCAACAAGAGATCCTGCTTGACCTACCGAACCCACATGTCGCGTACAGCCTGAATCTCGTCGTCCGTGAGGTCCGAGCCACCCTCACGCTTCGACTTGCATAAGCCCATGGTATTTCTTGTTGGAACTTTTCTAAACTAAATGTGCATTCCTCATATGAAAATAACAGATACATAATGAGTCATTTATTACGACAAGTTCACAATGTACAGTAATGCTATCGGAAGCCTTAACGGTCTAATCAATGAGTTTGCAACGAATTTTTAAAAAATAAACTGAATTTTAACTTGAAAGTATACTTTATGTGCGCACACCTTATGTTAGTAAAGCGTGTTGATGATTTATTAGATGTCATCTAACTTTCAGACGCGCATTGATATGCTGTTATGCCGGGAAATGTAAAGATACAAAATATCAGGAATGAGTGATAGAGATTCAGGGCCAAGAGAGGCCTGCCACTTTCTGTTCTTTGCTAGAATCAAGCGTGTAGGAGCGTAGAGTCATTAATTCTGCTGCTTCCGGTCCGCATCGCCTGGTTATTTGTCTCCGTCGACCGCCTACATTAATGATGGCCTGCTAAAGTGAGCAGAAGCTTATAGGGTCGTATAAGGAAAGGGAAGAGAAGTGAGCGATTGAAGCGGTCAGCTACTAAACCAGAATGAGAGGGGAGAGTGTGTCAGGGAGTGACAGTGAGAAATAGTTGCTTTCGTGTTCTTGCTACAGCATTGAAATCGCCCCAAGCTCTATTAAGCTCTCGAGTTTTATTAGTGATTTAGTTTACAGCCATTGACAATGTTTACTGGTAGAAAGAAAGTCCACTTTGATGGCGCGGCAGTCGTATAAAGGATTACATAATATGGACCAGAACAGAAGGCGGCCATTCAGAGCGCAGAATTCCGTATAGAAATAATTCGAAGAGTTCAGGGACACTGTCTCTTCAGTGCTCTTCCTCGACACATAGGCAACACTCTGCCTGCGACTTCTTCCGACTCTTCTTCCAGTATCATCCAGTGCAAATGGGGCGTGTCCTCCCTCTCTCAGACGCCTTTTCGTGACGTCTTCTCGGTACTCGCTCATTCTCTCGTGATCTGCTTCTGGCAAATGGAGGCATCTTCTTCGCCTTCTCCTCTTCGTTCCACGTAATCATCTTCTTCATCGCCTTCTTAACGACGATAAACCCCATCACAGAGGGGGGGGGGGTACACTTTTCGTTCAGTTTAATCCCTTCGTTCGTGCTTCCAATTTGGTCATCCTGATGGGGGGAAAAGGACACAATGAGATACATGCAGACAGCGCTGGGGCATGTGATAAGTTGAATTTATTTATTGTTTCCGTGGGGATTAATATATGAAAATGGTGTGATAATAAATGTCAAACAGTGAAGTTTAGAACATTTCGTTTAGACTATTCATTCAATGACCCGCCAAGCCTGTTGCCTTTCAGTAAGCAGCCAGACGCGTGCAGACCACATTCTTATGGTTAGCTATCTTATATTTGAAAATATGCTGGATTGCTATGTGGAAGCTCAAATGAACAGAAATGTGCATAAATGAAGAGAATGGAGGTGCAACTATGCATGTATGTACATATGAGTAGGAATGTGATTGGGGCTATGAACGTTGCGATGCTCTGGAGGGCGGGCACTCGGTGTTGCCGGGCGTGCATTCTGGAACGACGGAAGAATCAGCGCCTCGACGGCAGCAGAGCAGGCCGCTGTCTTGGCGCAAGGCAGCCGCCACTGCTTCCGCTTCCTCGCGCCGTGCGGCCTCACGGCGAGAGAGCGCACGGTCCCACGAAGTGTCCAGCTCGTCGAAGTAGGTCTGAGTGTGGAATGAGGCAGCTATTGTCTGGCAACTCGGTTAAATGAGCCATAAAATCCGTCTTTAATTCTTGCCTTTTTGTCTGACAAAGGCGCGAGAGAATGTCATTTATGAATTGTCAGGAAAATTCAAATACATTCATCTTTTTTAAGTTTCGTGCTCCAATATGCAATCAGATAGCGCTCATTAGATTTCTTTTTTCTGGTAACGAATTGTTTAATTTTTTTAAATAAATAGATTGTTCGTAGTAATTGAAAGATGAGGAAAGAGAAAGAAAAGTAATGAGAACGTAGGAGTGGAAGAGAGCGATAGGGAGCCAGAGAGAGAGAGAGAGAGAGAAAGGGGGAGAGAGAGAGAGAAAAAGAAAAGGAATGAGAACGTATAAGTGGAAGAGAGCGATAGGGAGCCAGAGAGAGAGAGAGAGAGAGAAAGGGGGAGAGAGAGAGAGAGAGAGAAAAAGAGGACTAACAATTCGCTCGCGGCTGCGAGGCACGCATGCGACCACTCTGTGCAGCTTCTGCCTTCGTTGCAGCCGACCACGCCGCATGAGCAGCAGCAGAATGAGCGGCGAGAAAGCGCAGTAGTACGGCATCAGCTGAATTTGAAAAAAAAACTATATTTTTTTTCTTAATATCTACATAAATTTTCGTTGGCCGCCTTCTTGCAGAAAAAAAATTGTAGCAAAACAAAAGACACGAGTGTTTATAATGCGGAAATTAAGGCTGTTAGTGTTTTTCATCCAAATAGACTCTAAATTATATTATCCTCTAACATTGCAAGCAGCAGCCACCGTGATGAAGGTCGCGTCTGTCATGGTCGGCCGAAGATTCAGACTGATCAGGATTGAGACTAAAGTACCATATCTTAGAAGAGGATAGAGAAAGGGAGTGAGATACATATGAAAAGAATGGGACCGAGAGAGTGACAAGGAACATGGCATAAACAGAGAGAAACAGAGAGAGAAACATCAAGAGTAACTCACGTATCTGTGCAATGTACATCATGACATGGAAGACGGCGCACGGCAGAAATTCCTCGATTGCGTACACGTTCTGCTGGTAGTGAAACTTGCGCTTCAGATCAAAGTCCGTGCTGGCGGAGCTTAAGAATACAAATTGTTTCCTTATTTAATTAAAAAAACTTTCATTGATGGAAGCATCGAGTGCAGTATAACTTCATCACCAAAAAAAAAAAAAAAGAAATTAAAGAAATACTACCAACATTTTGCACATCTTCCTATTGTAGCGAAGTAGCAGTAGGTCAGATATCAAATTGATGATGTCCAGGACGAAGAGGAAAGAGAGATTGAAATTGTACGTATCCTAAATGGAAAGGTGTTGAACAGATTTGCATAGTGTGTATTATATTTTTTTTTTCAGCGACTTGGTACCTTTGATTTCGCCGTTCCACCGCTACAGTATGGCACGTAGCCGGGGTAGTTCTCTCTGCCGTACGTGTAGACATTGATGCAGATGCCGTAGGCATACTAGACAATAGCATATAAATGTATAGTTTGTTCTCTGTCGTCTCCGAGTCCTACTTTTCAACGTCAATGAAGCCATGATTGGAGTGGCAAGTGGGTCTTTGATCACTGACTGAGATCGCGATGAGCAGCCGACCGAGCACGAGACCCTTCCGCTTGTCGTGAACAAACGTGTTGTACGCACGCTGAATTGTTATGGACAGGTGCGCCCAAACCAGTCCTGAAATTCGCTTCTTTTTATTTTATTTATTAGGCGATAAGCTCATCCTTGAATGGCAGCATCTCTTCGCCTGCTCACATGGCTTGGAAGCAAAGAAGAGTAGGCAAATCAGGTGAACATACAGATTTGTTTGTCATGTATTAATTTGTATGTGTATGTACATATCCATATCATGTTTGTATGCATGTATTTAACTATATTCTACCTCACTGCAGATTACTTCAACACTAGCGCAGCGACAACCCTTACACATAATTTAATATCAACAAATGCAGGTAGTAGTCGAACAAATGTTTCCTCGACTATTCTCATAAACATGGCACCTGTCGCGCGAACAGCTATGTGTCTCGCAAGTCGAGGCACAACTTGGTTTTCATCTGTTCCAAGAGGAAATGAGTGTTTCAAGAATCATTGTTGGCATTTTATTAGGAACAAATTCCAACGCCTTTGAGCTCTTTTCACCTGCCCGTTTTTGCGCTAACAAAATGACGAAAAGGACTATAAATAAAGTAATTCTAACGATAAGATAAATCAACCACCGATAAATAAAATAAATAGTCAGATATGTTTAAAAAAAAAGAAGAAATTAAGAAATAAGAGAGCTTAAATAAGAGAATGGAATACCAGAGAGCGGAACGCTGGATGCGATTCGGAGTGTGAAGCAGAGGACGCAGCTGACGCGAGCTTCGCAGGGTGTCGACGCAAACACGCGAACGACGGTGAGCAGAGCCTCAAAATAGTGCAGTCTTCGGGAGATTGGAGAACGAAATTTTTGAGCTTCTGATTATTCATCCAAATCGGTTCAGTTTTATCCTCATACTGCTTATATGTACTTATGACTCATGATGACACCAGCATCTGTTGTTGCTCTGTTGCCTTTACCTATTGTTTCGATGGAAGCATTTCGGATCTCGTGGGAGAAAAGAAAGTACATGCATATATACTATGAATTTAACATACATATAACCCCTTTCAGAGCAGTCCAAAAATCTCACGCTATGCAGAGAACATTGGCTAGTAGTAATATGAACAAAAGAGTTGTACCTGTAGCAGAAACATGAAAACAGCCTCAATCAAGACGAATCCATAAAGTGCGAGTAATAGCTCCTGAAGTGACAAAACAAAAGATTAAAGATTTCCCGATTAGGCGTTCCCATGACTTTTGTCCAAAGGTCTATGTTTTGAAAGAAAATTTTTCGCCATCAATGATTAAAATAGACTGTATAAATTGATATTTCGGCGTACCTTGAAAACTCGATCAAAGATGGAGCGAAGCAGAAATTTCCACAAAAGGTAGGAGACGAGCACGATAGAGGTCAAGGATAAGGTGATCTAGAAATGACCTCTGATTTGTTGGAAAGCCAAGATAATAAAATCTTCAGTAATAAAAGTAGAAAAACAACTTATTTCATAGCTATTTGTTAATCGCAAACAAGGGAACAGGCCTGCATATATTGCATGAGATGCAGAGGAGTATTCTCGCCGTAGTCGACGGCTTCTTGGCAGTTCTCATCTGGCGTACTCATGGAGACTATTCGTCCGGAATACCTAATGTCCCAAGATTACTTAATTCTTTTGCTTTGTTTTTCAACTCAATATGCGCACACAAATTCACGTATTTTATATTCTTTTTTCCACATTATTTGATACTGGCGGCCCATTCTGATCTAAAGCGCGATGTAGCGGTGAAAATTGTATCATCACGGAAGGATAGAAGACAAGAAAAAGTGGTTGCAGACAGATTTAATGTTGATGTAGAGAATGGACCAGAAGACTTACGCCAGTGGAGTATTTTCACAAGATGTCAACATTTTCCCACGATATGCGGCTACAATATAAAAACAGAGGCAGACCTTACCTAGTGAGAATAACGCAAATCTTAAGTTTAGATTGAAATGAGACACTCTATGAATGATGGAATTGACGAATTTCCGGTAGATAAAGAACGCGTCTCTTAGACTGTTGACAGCATGTTTCGGCGAACTCACTTCAGCTGTTGTTGTAGGCATATGGTATGTATGTTGACGAAAAGACGCTAATGTGGTAAAGTTGATTTCCTAATTTAATTGCACTCCTTTCTGTGTCTATGGCCTTGTTCGCATACGCAAGCTCCTAAGCTAACCGGAAGCGAAAAGCTCATTTTCTATGTAACGCTCAATTGGACTCGATCTGAAGGAACCTTTGAGAGAAAAAGAGAAAAAGGGCGTTTAGATAGCATGAATTGTCTCGTTTCGTGGTAAGTCTAAAAGTACACCTATGAGATCTGGGCAACGCCCTTCGCTTTGAGCCTTCCTCGAATGGATCCCTGATTATGTCTCTTGCAAGCAGAGATGGACTCTGCAATTGGCGAGTCTTTCTTTCTGATGCGCTGATTCGTATAATTTTCGCATAATTTTTTATTCGTGTAACGAACGAAAGGTGAATGTGAAATAAAGGGAAGAAAAATTGGCATGCTCAATGTCTGTCAGGAAAACGAAATAGTGAAACATGGGTAATTGTAACTGCAAGCAACCAGCTGTGCGCTTAATTAAAGTGTTCAGACTTTCAACAAATATTAGGAAGTACACGTTAATAGCAGTAACTTGGCATATGGAGAAGGGGCGCAGGGGGGGGGGGGAGGGCATGAACCATGCCGGAAAAGAAAAAAATGTTCAGAACATAAGAAACTATTATAACTTTGGGGAGTCCGCAAATTAAATAAACTTGGCAAATCCGTAAGGGTAGGTGAAAGGGAATCGGTTGGTGTACAAGGGGATAGAATGTATAACGTCTGGGAAACACACGACAAGACGAAAATATCCAATGTCACAAAGCTTGGCAAAATAGTGAGGCCATCGATGCAATAGACAGGTTGTGTAGTAAAGAAATGTAATACAATTATATTCGGGTAATTATATTTGATGTGTATCAACGTAATACAAGATTATGTATATGAGAGAGAAATTAAAACGTTGCAAAATTTGAAATTCAGAAATTTTTTAGCGCGCACAATCTATTCTTTAAACTATGCTCTGGAAGAGTAACGGACTTGATGACACGAAAGCATGAAAGTTTCAAGCAATCTTAAAATATATTTCCAGTTGTAAAAATAATTAAAACCACTTCAACCAGTTGCAATCTAATATGCTTAATGACTGAGCAAGGGCGGGGGCGGGCGGGAATAATATATAAGAATACAAGGAGTGTAAGAGCAGGTGGAAAGGAGAGAAAGGAGAAAAGAGAGAGAGAGAGAGAGAGAGAGAGAGAGAGAGAGAGAGACAGAGAGTGAGAGAGCATTCCTGCGACGCTCTCACTCGCTGACAAGGTTGTTTCCGGTGGTGAATCTCGATTCGAGAATCTCCTGCCACTCGCGCATCTCCGCCACCGCCTCTCCTTCTCCGCCCTCTTCATCGAAGTCCTCTTCCTCCTCTTCGTCATCCAACTAAACAAACAAAGTTAGAGAGAAAGAGAGTTCTTAAGTGTCATTCCGGCATACTTTGCCAGACATTACGTCTTCTCATTACTTCTCAATGCAGCTTTACACGTCAAGTTCCTCTCTCAAGTACTCTCATCCCTAGCATTACAAGTGTCCACCTACGTAAGGAGCCTTCTCTTTCTCACTGCCTCACAACTAAAATATATGTAAATAATAAAGAAAAGTGAGAATAGACTTCGTCAGAGTCGTCATCTTCCGAGTACTCGATCTCCTCTCCTTCGTCATCTTCTTCCTGCTCTTCGTCATCGCCCTCTTCTTTATAATCACTGAAAACCACGAGTGTGCCCGCCTCGTCGTCCTGCTTGGCCTGGTCCTTGAATGAGTCTGGAAGTGGCTCTGGAGAAGCCTCGCCCCTCTCTCTCCGTTCGCGTCTCTTCCTCTCTCGATACTGCCGCACGTCCTCGGCCACATCGTATCTCAAGATAATTCGAGATAATGCAAATTACAATATATATAGGTTATAGCATTCTAAATAGCCACAAACAGTTACACTTCGCTTCGACATTAGGGAGGATATTCTCCACAAAAATGATAGCTTGAAAAGAAAGCAAGGAAAACAATGGCTGACTTCTCGTCGAACGCCTCTGCCTCGACATCCTCGGGCAGGGGATTCTCTTGCGGAAGAAGTTTCTGAAAAGCAATGCATTGCTTATGGCTACTAAAACAATAGTCCGAACAATTGACTCATTATTTATCCAATGATTTAAAGATGAAAAGAGTTTTTTTTATCTCATATGGTAAAAAAAATAACATTTCTGGCCCGAGGCCGTCCGCGACAATGTGGCTTCTCGAACTTGACCGGGATCTGGTGGAACTGTAATAAAAGGGAGAGAATAAATCATTTGAATATCGATCGAATAAGAGTAGACTTGTGTCAATAGCACTTGTAAGCGAGCTCCTGCAAGATCAAAACAAACCGTAGTCCGATGGCTTCTGAGATGAGCGTACTGCTTGTAAGCTCGACCGCATATCTTGCAACCAAAGATGCGGCCGTTAAAGTCCTTGTGATCCCTCGACAAATGCTCCGACAAGCAATGCTTTCCCTATAAAAATGGTTGCTTTATTACTTTATTTTTTTAACACTGTCGATAATTTACTTCTTAAGGAAGTGCCCGATTGAAAAATTTCTTAATTTATCTTCCCATACGCCCTTTAGGCAAAAAAATCTATTGGAGATGTGAACAGAATGTCCCGTTTTGGAGAATTAATGGCTTAATTTATGATTTGCAAAGTATGTGGTAATAGACACTCCTGTGCAATTTTCTGCTTTTGCCAGACCTGATAGAAAGCATCGCAAATCGGGCACTTGACGCCGTAATCACGCTTCGATATCTGGTCCTTTCCATACTGCGACATTCCTCCGTGCACCTTTAAATATAACGGTTCTCTTAATCCATTTAGCATCTTCTTATAAATTTATTTCCGCATTGATTGACTGGAATGTTCATCTGAATATAAAGAACAGTATTTCAGCAATACTTGTAAACCCAGTATTCATCAATTACGAAAAATACAGTCTCGCACTTAAGGCTATGTAAAAATTTTTTTTAGGATAAACAGAAAAATTGTCTGTCGTTTAGAATATTCCACTGTTTCGTATTCTTGACGATAGAAAACTATTTTTTATCGTTAGGAATGACAAACAGCGGAATAAAATGTTTTGGGAAGCTGATATCGTCTTATATGACTAATGAGTGAACTGACGATATTCTGATGAGATCGAAGTCCTTCCCACTTTTTGAAGCGTCTTTCGCACATGTCGCAGTCAAACTTGTGAGTTGAAGACGGCTTCTTGGGTCCATGCTGGAAAATACAGCAAGCATTTATCATGATTTGGAAGATTTTCTTGCCATTTTAATATGAACAATACATGGACGAGTGTGTATAAAATGATATAGTAGAAGTGAATAAGCGCACCGAAAACGTTAAATGTTTAACAAACCGCTGATCGCCGGTGTCCCTTCATGCCGAGCCACGACTTGTACGGCACCAGGCAGACATCACACTAAAATTCGACATACTGCCCAAAGACGTTTGCAACTAAGTAAAACAGCTTCTATTTCCAATCTGAAGTTTTTTTTAATAACTCCCAATTTCTGGTACGGTTCACAGACACCGCAACGACGCAAAAGAAAGGCACCTTAAAAGGCGTAATGTCCGAGTCCTTGTGTGCGCTCATGAAGTGCGCAGAGAGTGAGCGATTCGAATCGAACATCTCCGGACAAAGGGGACAGGAGCGGTTTGCCGGCCGCGGAGGACGCATCGCGCGCACTTCGGGAAGGATTCCACCGTGGCACTGGAATCAGAAGATGGAACTGGAGGAGCTGACTGATCCGCCATTCTAGAATCTCGCACAAGTACTCTACGTACTTGACCAAATCAATAATAATAAGTAGGCTAATCATAAGTAGGCTCAATCATTCTAAACATTGTAGAATCAGCCTTACTCTTATTATTGTGATACCTTAATTAATAATTCCATTTCCCATGGTAAACCTGTGTCTGATGCGTACACAGCCCCATGTGGCTCGTGAAGGAGAGCGTGCAGAGAGTGCACGAGAATTCCGCGTTCTTCGCGTGCTAAAATAAAGCGAACGACATTCACGAATTCGAGCAGGCTAAGATAGATAACCTTCTTGCGATGATTCCGCATGATGTCCGCTGTTCGGAAACGCATGTCGCAGAGGTCGCACTTGAAGTGTTTAATCGTCGTGCCCTGAAGAGAACATTTACTGGATTAATGCACTAAAAAAGGCAGGTAAGTAAGAATAAATATCATAGTTCCGTTCGAATATGAAAGAGAGAGAGAGAGTGCCTTGTGCTCTATGGTGATGTGGTTGGATAGACGGTAGTAGCCCTTGAATTGTAGGTTGCAGATGGGGCAGGTCTCGACGGGGCCAGTTGTATGCGGAGAGATTCCGCTCGATACCGTGCCAATTCCGTGGCGCTGAAGTGTGCGTGAACTTAATAAAATTAATCAGAGAATATGCCACCGCTACCACTCGCTATACAGAAATAAATCTAATATTTTAATTTAAATAAACCATTCTCATGTGCTTCTTGAGCGGGTCGTACGTCCTGTACTTCCGTTCACACAAATCGCAGCTAAAGAACGGACCCTCGTGCTCCTGAATGGAATCGGCGTCGTTTCCTTCAGTCATTGCTATTGGAAAGGTTAAACTCTTGTTTTTCAAACGACATGAAAGCAAATGGATCGAATGAAGCTAAATTCTCAGCAGAATAATTTGCGTGAGAAAAAAGAAGTCAAAGGACTACAATACTGAATCTAGTCTTCAATATTTCTCGAAAACCTTGTGCTCCCGTTTGATGTGCTTCGAAAGAGCGCTCTTTCCGACGAAGATCGACGAGCAAACGGAACATCGCTCGCCAAGTCCATTCTCCACCAATCGATACATCTAGAAAATGTTGTGTCGAGTAGTTATTTAGTATACAGTTTTTCTCCTAGACTTAAGTATATGGTAATATTGTACGCAAAAGGATACGGTATCTGCAGTCTGCCCACCTTTCCGTCCACCTTCTGCATCCTCATCTTCGGCGTCGAAGTGTCCTTCTCCTTGCGCATTCCGTGCGCTCTGTAAGAATGTGTTGAGCGGCCCTGAAAAAGGGCAGAATATTTTTCTTTAAGTTTTCTCTTCTTTTTAAATAGAGTCGAATCGCATCCTATCATAAATTTAACTTTAAAAATAGCACGAATAATAATCATGAATATTTCCACAACGATGACAATGTTTAGAACGGGTGAAAGGGGAGAGTAACCTGGTTCGTCTTGAACGTCTTCTCACAATGACAGCATGCAAACTCGCCGCCCATCTCCTCATCTTCCGGCGATGTCTGTGAGAAAGAAGGGCACAGGTTTATAACACATTTCAAACCGAATCATCAACTTTCATCATTGCTAACACATATGTTAGGGATCTTGCTATGAACCTTGATTCGCATTCGCTTGACCTGCTCGACCGCTTCGCTTCTCGACATCAGATTCCGCCGCAAACTTGGTGCCTCCCACTCTTCATTCGTGTCGGCGAATCTGGAATCATTACTTCCCTTTTTCCGCTCACTCCTACAAATAAAGCCAATCTTTTTTAATACTAGAACTGAAGATTTTGAGCTGTTCTGCAACTACCCCTCCCAAAATTAACGTAATACATAGAAGCTATCCGTCATGATATGGTACCGGAATTAAACGAAAGCAATTCGATGTCACACTAATTCCATGTTCGGTTAATACGGTTTATAATGCGAGGAAAATTCAAAGATATTGAAACTACCTCGCAGGGCGGCGAATGGCGCGGCCTCGCGGAGCAACAGAATCAGGCGTATCATTCGAGTTGCCCGGACTCGCAGAGCTCTCGGTTGTGCTGCTTTAAAAGTGACAAGTAAAAGAGAAGGTATATAAGGGAATATAATAGATATTGCAAAGTTGTCTGGAGATAAATTACTAGAAAAAAAGCAATTGGCGTAAAAATTATAAAGGCAATGTTTATTATGTGTCCATAATAAACATTGTCGTAATCATAATACTCCCTTGCATACCTCGCTGACGTATGCTGGGAATCCTCGTGGTAGTCATCAGGAACTTCTTCCTTGACCACGTTCGCGTTCGTGAAGAGGCAAGCGGGTGGTGGGGGCGGGGTGGCATCATGAGATCCACCCGCACTACAATACAACTCCTCTCGAATTAAATGATCTATTGGAGATGAAATAGGAATCTGGGGAAGATGAAGCAGGTACCCTTCTGTAGGCGAAAGTCTGGCCTTGACCTTGGCGGCAGAATCGGCACGTTCGGCGGGGACGACTTGAATTCGGCATTCTTCTAAAGTATGGCAGTTATTGCAAGAATCAAGCGAATGAAGGGAAGATGAGTCAAACCCGGCAGGCTCTCAGATGGCACTGCTGATGCCGTGAGCGGGACTCCAGGGGGCTCGGACAGATCAGATGCCCCCATGGAGCCAGCCGGCTGAGCACTCGAGCCAATGCCGCTGTCGTCACTCTCATCACCGCGTCGAGCCCTTAATCTCATCACATCAATATCATCTGAAAATGATTTACCACTAAGCGCATAAATGGTCCTTCTCATTCCCTTCAGGTGCTACAAAACGATATTATGCCACAACAAGTTCGTGGAGTACACCTGGGAACCCTTCCAATTTCTCTGTAGATTAGGAAACCACAACAAACTAGAATGTCATAAACATACCCAGCAGTTTCCACGTCGTCCATAGGAACAGAACCTCCGTGAGAAATGTTTCCGCTTTCTATAAAAAGTATTACATTCCAAAGCATCTAAAAAAAATACACTGAAAGTGCTCGTATTCAAACCGTTGCTGTGTTGTTCATACGAATCGGGCTCCTCTTCCTTGACAAAACTGGAGCAGCCAGAAAATGCCGATTGACGAGAACGGCCTTGATTCCCTTGAAGAATAAGCAAGAATGTACACTCATCTTAAAAATCAGGAAGAAAAAGTTCGATTAAATAACGCTGATGGTGAGAACAAACCGATGGCGCCGTCAACAGATCCATTCTTTCCTCCAATGTACTGCTCGGTATAGCTGGGCAGCGAACCCACCAAGCATGAATTTGCGGAGGCGATGTCTATATAAATGTAGTTACATTTCTAGCAAGTATGAGGTTATATTCATAGAAAATCTATTTACATTCAAGTAACTATGAGGATATACGCATAGTAAATCTAGTTATATTCATAGTAATACCATAGTTTTTGCGAAACACTTATTTAACTTTTCCGGAAAATAAGGGAAAATGTTGGAAAGGAATGGCGAAATGACCTTCGAGGAACTGGAAGAGGCTCTCGGTGAAGTCGGCAAGACGAGCGAACTCCTTCGAGGCGCGGCGGAGGCGGCGAGTAGCGTTGCCGGACGTGTTTCTCGCGCGCTTTACCGCCATCGACAACGAGGCAAGACTACGCTTAAAAGGACTACATAATAAATATTACGAATTGTCAAGGAAAAATAAAGTTGCTTTCATGCGAACAATTATGAGAGTTAATCAGCATGAACAACGACGAACATCACCCGTGACCAGCGTGGTGAGGTTGTCGAGGAGCGCGTTTAACGCTGGCGCCACGAAGATGGGCATCTTGGAGGCCGAAAAGAGGCTGAGACTGGCGCCCGCGCCAAGCGGCGCAGCCATTCTGTGATGAACCCACTCACTTTCAGCGGCTATCTTGCCTCAACTAAGGTTGTCTCGACAACTGGCAACCATGCAAGAGAGCGAGTGGCAAACGAATAGATATATGCTAATAAAAGAGTTGAGAGAAACGAGAGTATCGACAAGTCACGCAAGCGAGAGTGCGAATGTGGCGCGGAGGAATATTTCAATTCCACTTATTCATCCATACGAATGTTACCGTATACTTCATATCTTGGCATTATAATCTTTCGGAAGTTTTTTCTAAATGTTCTTACTTCTCAATTGTATTCCCAACTTGTGAATCACCTCGAAGAGACATGATAACATGATCTCGTAATATGGTGAGATTTTAGGCTTAGATTGGATAAGAAATTTAGATCCGATTTCAGAAATTAATCAGAGAATCATTAGCGAGAGAGAGAGAGAGAGAGAGAGGGAGAGAGAGAGATACTCCTGCTTCGATACCTGGCACGACTGTCTTATTTTGAAACATGGTTAAATTTATGTTTGGCTAAGCAAGATTCTAAATGTTCTGTAAATGTTCACACTTTATATTTTAAGAAGTTGAGAGGAAATGCATGATTCTTGACTATCTTGTTGTACTTGTGCTTCTAGGGGATATGTAAAGTTGACGAGAGTACAATACGCCAGACGGAACAAAAGAATGTGTCTTTCTTGAGACGACACCGGTTTTCCGCGGGTTGACTTATGAAAGAGATGCGTACCCATCTCTCTCTCTCTCTCGCTCTCTCTCTCTCTCTCTCTCTCTCTCTGTCTGTCTGTCTCTCTCTTTCTCTTTCTCTCTCTCTTTCTGTCTCTCTCTTTCTCTTTCTCTCTCTCTCTCTCTTTCTCTTCTTCTCTCTCTCCTGGTTTTCTGCTCGTAAGTATTGTGTGAATCTTCGATCGGATACGCTGCTCTTCTCAGCGGTCTGTTGTTTGAGGGAGATGACATTTGACGCCACGACGGCGCTTTTAGCGAAATTTTAAATTTAACAGATCGTCGACTCCGCTTCCTCGGCCGTGTCCACTCTCGCCCCAGTGAAAGAGTGGTCAAAGTAGAGAGAGAGAGAGAGAGAGAGAGAGAGAGAGGGAGAGGGAGAGAGAGATGGATGAAGAGAATTAGAGCAGCAGAGACAAAGAACTACAGACGGGCGTTGCATATCGGTACTACACTTGATTGCGGAGAAAGAAGGGACAATGTGGACCACAGATGAAAGCGTGGAAGGAGGAGGTGCAGAATACAACCAGTGGTCATACAAACCTACCGACTCGCCCGCCGGCTGATCCATCATTCACACGAAATCTCTTTCTCTCTTTCTCTCTCTCTCTCTTTCTCTCTCTCTCTCTATCTCTCTTTCTCGTTCTCTCTCTCTCTCTCTCTCGCTCTCCGACTGTCTCTCTCTCGCCCTGTTTTTCTATTGCACTCAGTTTCTCTTTCGTTACAATTTTATATTGCTCTCTCTCTCTCATCTTCTCATTCTCTCCTTCAACAGTTCTCTCCTGAACACTGACATGTGTAGTAAGCTGAAATCCGTGCGTGATTGGCCAACTCGTTCTTGCTCTCTCTCACTATCTCTCACTCTCACACACTGACTCTCTCTCTCTCCAACTTGTTCTATCTCTCTCTATCCCTCTCTCTGGTCCACTTTCTCGGCATACTTCGACATCCTAAAGGAGCAGAGCAACACAGATAGAATGCTCGCCGTATTGGCCATTTAACATTTTCGCGCATCCTAAAATACTGGGCCGCAATCGTTGACATCCAATAATATCTTCTTTTATCGTCTTTATCTTTCTGCTTTTTGTCTCTCTCTCTCTCGCTCTTTCAAATTCTCCCTTTTCCCTCGTAATTCTCTATCTTTCTCTCTCACTCTTACACGCTCTTTTAATCTCTATGGTTTGTCCATCTTCCCAGCTGCGCTTCTCCACGAAAAGGGAACATTCTGACGCCCTTGTACCCCCTCACATCTTGATCCTCGCCCGAGCCAAGCCATGCATCGCTTCTCACACTGACAAAAAAAGAAGCCAAGTCGAAAGGCCACTTCAGAGTGGCCCGATCCGACTTTCCCTTTCGCACATTCTCTCATTCATGTTTCCCCCTCTTTTATTATTTCTCAATCTCTCTTTCTCTCTCGCACACCTCTCTCTGTTTCATACTCTCTCACTCTTGCCTTGTTTATCCCTCTCTCTCACTCCTTCCTTCAGTCTTTCTTTGCTCATCACTCATGCTCTGGTCATTTCTCTATATGTGGAAGGCACCATTGTAAGTGCATGGTTGCAGTAGACATGGAGGGAGTGAAAGAGTGCGTGAAAGCGATTAGGAGATTGAAAATAAAGAAAATGAGAAATGAAAAGAAAGAAGAGAGAACGATTAGTTAAAAAGTTTACAGAGATTACTGAACACGCGATAAATCTATTCTGGCCGGTCCCACCAAACTGATCACTGTTTGTCGAAAGATCTCTGATCGTGTTTTTTTCTGTGTCAACTTTGTATTAATCTTATCGATAATGTCATTTACTTATACATTTATTCATAACGATAGTTTTAAGGACAGTGGTTGTGTATAGGTCACCTTCGCACTTTTCAATGATTCATTCATTGTATCCTAAGACAGGTTGCTTTCGAGATTGCAAAGAAGCTTTCCATTTCGCCCCATTGTTCTTCTGATTTGCATACATTATTCGTCCTACCTCGAGAAGGAGAGAGTGAGAGAGAGAGAGATAGCGAGAGAAGAGGGAGAGAAACATCAACTCCATAGATTTGGCACGTTTAGCTTACTAGTGCATTGCGCCAGCATATGAAAAGCCTTTTATAAGCATAAAAATTGATAAATACAGTATATACATATATATTTTTATTTATATAATCTATTGGTTTTTTTATGTAAATACACGTATCTTTATATCTGTTAGATTTGAATGCTTATGGTCACGGCGGTTGTTCAACATGCAGCATGAGCCTCCACTTTTGTTCTCCTTCATGCCACCCACCCTGGGTTGTCCGGTTCGGCAAAGAAGGGTGCGCTCTTTGGGTGTGTTGATGATGATGTGGCCGAGGGAGACTAAACAGACTGCTCCTCCGGGCATGGGAGCCTGTGTATCTCTTGCTTGCGCTCTTTGGGTGTGTTGATGATGATGTGGCCGAGGGAGACTAAACAGACTGCTCCTCCGGGCATGGGAGCCTGTGTATCCATGTAGTCTAGACAGAGATAGAGAGAGAGAAAGAGAGAGAGAGAAAGAGAGACAGAGATAGAGAGAGAGACAGAGAGAGAGAGAGAGAGAGAGAGAGAGAGAGTAAAGATTGGGCAATCATGTGTGAGTTGAACGGCAACTTGGGTCTTGTGTGGAGGAGTGGAATAGTGGAATGGTGTACACGGCGATTCCCCTGGATAGTCTCTGGTGGTGCATGCACGGCCCCCGGCAGCTCAAGTTGCCCCCATCAAACATGAACTCTTCACCCACCACTCTCTCCTCTTCTTCGTCACTTACTCAAAGACTCGTTCAGGTTGGGTCGGAATACGCGCTTACTTGCCTCCTCTTCCCTGTAAGACTGTACGAAGAGAAGAAGCTAGGAGCATACTATGCCTGGTCATTTTACAAAGGGTGGGAGAGTGGGACTGACTGAGAATGTGAAAGAGAGAGGGAGAGAGAGAGAGAGCGACCGAGGCAGAGGATAGAGAGAGATGGAGAGAGAGAAGAACGCGAGAGTTAGACAAGGAGACCGATGCACGGTTCCAAAAGAAGTCTCAAGACTTCCCGTCTTGCTTGCGTCTTTCCGGTATGCGCTGTCTATGACGAACACACCAACACAAAGACACTTAAACACACATCAGCACACAAGCACACACTGCCTCACACACATTAGTTTTTTAATGCCCCAACTCATCCATCCCCTTCCATGCCCATTTCGGAGTCTTTCCGATTCTCTCTCCCTCTCTACTAAAACCAACCAAAGTTCCCGGTTGTTTGTTTGTCAACCCCTCTCATCCAACTAATTGTAAGAACGAACCCAGAGTGGTAATCTATTTTCTCACTATATTTCCGTTTCAATTTTTTCTCCTCTTTCAATGCACAATTTTGGTCGCTTTGTTTTTTGGCTGTTTTCGCATTATCACTTCTCCTATAACTATCTTTCTAATCGACTTATTTTCCTGAAAATCCCTGCGCAAAGAATACGAGGAGTGAATTTGTTTCGTTGAACTTTTTAAAACATTACATAATGAGACCTTATCAGAATAGCAGACAACATATGTATATGAGATAAGAAAAGATAAGCTTTTTTGTTAGCTGGGTGGTTTTCTTCGATTTGGCATCCGATTATTTTGGCCGAAGAACATGATTGTTTTGTTGCGTGCTTTGTCGAGAGAGAGAGAGAGAGAGAGAGAGAGATAGCGAGGGAGGGAGAGGAGAGAGAAAGATAGATGGTGGGAAGGAGAGAGAGGAGTGTTACGGCCGGAAGTCTGGCAGGAGATGAAGCAGCAAGAATGGCCCGAGGCATCAGCCGGAAGGAATTTAGCCCTCCTTCCCTCTCGGCCATGCAGAACGACAAGCCATACTTGGCAAGGTGGAGGATGGGGGGAGTAAGAATAGGAAAGAGAGAAAGAGAGAGAGAGAGAGAGAGAGAGAGAGAGAGAGGGAAACAGAAATTAACGAAAGAGAGAGAATAACAGAGGGGAAAAGAGAGAGCTGCGTTAGAAAAAAAAGAAGGAAAGATGGAATGAGGCTCTCAGAAATGGTAGAAAACTTCTTCGAAAACACTAAATATATTTCCATCCATCATTTCCACCCAAAAGTACACAGTCATAGATAATGGAAGAGTGAAGCTACTCTCTCTCTCTCGCTCTCTCTCTCTCTCTTTCTGCTTCTCTCTCACCCTCTTTCCCTGATTTCTCTCCGCTCTCTCTCTCCCTCTCTCCCCCTTTTTTATGTCTGCCTTCCTTGAGTGCGGGCTACGCGCGCTCATAATGGACGCCGCACATGACTGCGCTAATTTATTTCTTCTCCAACTCCCCACCGGTTGCAGCCCCTGCTTTCTCTTCATAAATGTGCATAAGAATTGAGTAAAAAGAATTGCTAGAATGAGAGATTAAACGATTGGGGAATTAGAAGCCTTTGCGGCAGTGATTCATTGTAGACTCTGCTTTATCATGCAATTGCATCTCTCGCCCCTCCTGCTCAACTCTTTACCATACCATTAGCATGGCTCTCCCTCTGGCAACCTTCAGCGCACGTTACCTCAATCTCTCGTTTTCTCTCGCTTTGTCGACATTTGCTCTCTCTCTCTCTCTCTCTCTCGCTCTCGCTCTCTCTCCCTCTGTTTCTCTACTCTCTCTCTCTTTCTCGTTATCTCGATTTATCTGTCCCTTAGTCGAGGCCTGTCATGACCTCCTAGAAGCCCTATGCATTATGTCGAAATGGAAACAGCAACAGCCTTCCGCCCTGCCTTATCTCTGTCTTGAATAAAAGGCGAAACCCCCCCCCCCCCTTGAACCCGTCAGAGTCAAATGGCGAGATCTCAGTTGTGGATTAGGCTGTTTCTCGAGAACTAGAAATAGGACGGGGGTGTCGGAGAAGGGAAAGATCTGAAAAATTTAACGACTTGTATATTAAAATCACAACCCACCGAAAACCACTATAGTGGTTTTCGGTGGACGTATACGTCCCCGAAACGGAGTAGTCTTCCCCACGAACTCTGTCATTCCTTCAACAGTAAGACAACCGCCACCATAAGAGACTCCTACAGTAATCCGATGATGACGGGCCCTTTCTCTATACATCTTATCCCATTGTCTAAGAACCCAAACACTAATAAGAATTGAGGAGACACGCAATTATACAGGTCAAAAACCATGTACAGCATTCCCGGGAAATGTCGCTATTCAAATCCTGGCATTATGCCAACTTTGTGCCGGTTCAGAATCGAAGAATTAATCAACAATTCGCGTGGAGCAGAGTCATTGGTCAAGGAGAGTGGTTGAGAATGCCTAGCTTGCTGCAAATATAAAGAGTTTGGGAGACAAACCGAAGAGAGACAGTCACTTCCTGGAGTCTCTATCTTCCTCTTCCTCCTTCTTTTTCTTCTTCTTCGGCTGCTATCTTCGTAGGCTATTCATGACCCTCTTCTATGCGACTGTCGTGTTTTTTGGCCTTCAGCCTGTTCTGGCTTTCTAAAGTATTCCGCTCCTCTCATACCGTAGAGAGCACGGACTTTGGAGTCCAAAAATGGCAGGTTATAATGAGATTTTTTACGGGTTGTGCTTTATCATTTATATTTTCAGAAGATTTATGGAAAACGATTTATACAATATAGTATTTTTTTGTCGAAAAATCCCAAATGTGTCATTTACACACTCGCAAGAGTAGCAACTTTACGTCTTGGCAACATACTACGCCAACTGACAGAACAAGGCACTGATTAAGCTGCTGGCTTTGCTGTGCGGGAGACCGCGCTATGACACTTCGCTTCTCGGGTGCTCTCTTTTGCATTGCATTGAAAGGATAGAGAAAGAAAGAGAGATTGAGAGAGAACGAAAAGTATACACAGGAGAGAAGGAAAAAGAAAAAAGAGAGAGTGAGATAGAGAGAGAAAAACAGAGAGAGAAAGCCTATTCTCTGGCTCTTTCCAAATTTACGGCCGCCCTCCGCCCCCGCTTTACGAGTTTCTGCCATGTATCGTCGCCGCTGATCAGTGGCAACATCCCGAAGCAATTTTTGGCCCTCCCCACTCATGCCCTCTAAATGCCCTTGGGCGTTTTAAACGCCGAATGAGTCCGCGCAACCGGCAACTGTTGGTTATTCATCACGGTTCCCCTCACCCCGCTTGACCATCTTCTTCCCAATTCCCTCCCCCCTCCTCGCTCTCACCCACAGACTGCATCTATTTCTTTTTGGTTGAGTTTATGCCGAATACACTTCGTTCTCTCTCTGTTGATCCGCATGTTTATCTCCCGCCTCCTTATCCGTATATTTGTGGGTCTTCAACGTTTCAGAGCGAAGCGGGGGCGCTAAGCATCCCGAGACGGTGGCCTTGGCTCGGGTGGGGCTTCACGTTTCTGCATTTATAATATTGCTGCATGGTCACAAGAGCGACTTATGCCTTAGTCGTCGCTCTATTTCTGACAGCCACCCGTAATATTGCATTGGCCAGCCGCGAAATTCATTGGCTCCTGTTATCTTTCTTCAATTTTCGTTCTGTAGCCATCGTTCCCTCTCCTTTTCACCCTCTCCCCTTACAATTAGTCACTACGTCTTCCCGTCATCTTCTTCTTCTTTCTCTCTCTCTCTCACTCTCCCTCTCTCTCGCTCTCATTTTCCTCCGTCTCTTACAGTGTCGGCAGCTGCTTGAGACCATTGCTGCGCACGAGGAGTCATTCACTTATCCCGCTCTGAACTATTTTGCTGCCATTCAATTAATACGCCTTGAACACTGTGAAGCGGCTGCTTGTTGTGGCTCTCAGCATCCAGAACCACGCGTCAAATATGGAACAGCCGATAATAATCGGCTCAAAAAGTTCTATGTTTCCTAGCGCTTCAACCAGCTAGTCTTTCTTTCATTCGGAAGCACCACATTTAGGAGGAAAATCGAATGCACCCCTGGGAGTTCCCGGTCGCAACATTGAGAAGTCTGCATTTATTTTCACTCCTATAGTTCAATTTCATTGTTCATGAAATTTCGATCCTTTTTGTCTCCATTATACTAGATTCCCGAAAGACTTCTGTTGTTTGGAGAAAGTCCATCCGGAAAGTACTCGCGCAGCGATGAGAAGGAGGGGAGGGGGGCTGCCCTGATTGCTTTCCATCTTGCCAGTGTTCTAGCCTCTGATTCGCTGTCCGACAAGTTCATGTCTTTCTATGTCTGGTCATCTCTCTCACTTCTCTCTCTCACTCTCAGTCACGCTCACTCACACTTCCTCTCATTCTATTTTATCCTGTCTCCCTATGACTTCGCTCAACATCAGGCTCAATCCTAGGCTGATCAAATCTGCCCTGCGGGCGTGTGTTCATGATGTTAGGGAAGGGGTCGGCAAGGAAAGGAGCAAGAGAGGGAGCGAGAGAGAGAGAGAGAGAGAGAGAGAGAGAGGGAGAGAGGGAGAGCGTTTACCCTCTCTTATGCTAGCCGCAATGCCCTTTGTTTTCTCGATACGTACATACTTCATCTACATATGTATGTAGACAGTCAAAACTATCGAAATTGTAGAGCTAGTGCGAATTGGCGTCTTGCGCGGCTGTGTGTTAAGACTGAATTGAAAGTAGATTCATCAATGCTGCAACGGCCATTTTAACTGCGAACGGTCCCAATAAAACTGCTGACAATTTCCTTGCTCTGTCAGTATCAGACATTCAACTTGCTATGCTATGTCGAAATTTCCGATATTTACATAATAATGTGTGTTTTTTTCATGATGTTACCATGATTTAGGTCGCCTCTATATTGTTTCTTGCAGTCTCTCACTCTCTCGTGCTCTCTCTTCATTTCCCTATCTCTCTGTTTCTATCTTTCTCTCTCTCTCCAACCCAACACCTACTGGAGTCCTTGAATGTCTTGTATTTCAGTCCTGGTCGTTCGTCTTTCGGAAGGGCTACAGTTGCCTTCTTCTCCTTTTTGTGTCTTTTCAAGCCGCTCCATCTCTGGTTCCGCCCTCTTCTACAAAATGAATCAAAAGAAGAAGAAGAAGAAGAAGCATCACCATTTCCCTTCGATTTAGAACAGCCCTCTTTTTCTTTGCCCATCTCACTTTTCATAATGGAAACACCGTTTTTCTACTTTCTATTGCCCTTTAAAAATTATTCGCTGCCAACCCAGAGCGAAGAAACGGATGATGGTTTCATTAAATTTGTTTCCGTTGTACTACTTACTTTTCATGACCGTCGGATATCTAATGGTCAGCTTTTCACTGTATTCTTCGTGATTTGTTCGCAAACCATGCATCTGTTCTCTTCATTCGTTTACCCATCCTAGATTTTCTTTTCATGCTTCCAAACATTCTGGAATATCGGCTGGTTGGTTGTATGCCAAGTCCACGTCTTCTCAAAGACGGCCAAGTGAACTGCGGAAGAGCACAGCATCCGTGAGCTCCGTCTCAATGTATGCATATCTTTCTCTCTCCCTCCCTCTCTTTCTCTCTCTCTCTCCTTATCTCTTGGCTGGACACGCTCTCTCATCTTCACGCAACCCACCATCTTCGCTTACTTTCTCTACTCTTTCTCTCTCTTTCTCCCTCTCTCTCTCTTTTCTCAATGTTCTCTTCGAATTGGACAAACAGCTTGCGCCATCGTTTGCAACAAGTGAGACGATGTATATACGAGATATTGGAGGAAGTGCGGAGGACGGCGTACAAGGTGGTAGAGAGAGAGAGAGAGAGAGAGTGGAGAGAGAGAAAGAAAGAGAGAGAGAGAGAGAGAGAGAGAGTGGAGAGAGAGAAAGAAAGAGAGAGAGAGAGAGAGAGAACAAGATGATGGCAGGCAATAGGAAACGAACGGTGCCGTATGGATATGTGAATAGCCGTGGGTTAGCGGAAGCTGTGTAGAACGCTAGACTGAGATAATTGGACAGGAATAAGGGGGAGAGAGCAACGAGAATTGAGTGGATGGCTGGAAATAGCAGTGCAATATGAAGAGGAATGGGGAGAGAGCGAGAGAGAGAGAGAGAGAGAGAGAGAGAGAGAGAGATAAAGAGGCTAGAAGTGATTGTTCGAGGGTTGTATGCATCCGCGTGAGTGGGGTGGGTGGGGCAGACAGTTTAGATGTAAAGTTCCGATCCAAACCCTTTGTTCCATGCAGTCAAGGAGCGTGATTAAGTGGATGAACCATTCTTTGAGCATGAATGAGCCTCGAAGATATTATACACGTTCTTTTATTTTAGTTTTATTTATAGCTTTGTAAGAAAAGTATATACATATATCTATTTTATGAATGTCGACAGGATAAAAAAATAGTTGTCTTTGTATCGAGTTTCATGTTGACCACATGGGGCGGGCTACTGCAATTGTACATTTATTGAGAGAGACACATGCACTTTTCTTCTTGTTGTATCCCTATCATATTCTCGCTTTCGCGGTTTTTTTTAAGTTCATGCATACATACTTCTTCTGTTGCCATAACAATAGCCAAAAGAGGATGAGCAACTTGCTCCCACTCTCTTCCACATTCGCTCTCTGGTTATCTCTCTGTCACTTTGTCTCTCTCTTGCACTTTCTCCCTCACTCTCGCATCTTCCTTCTGTCTCATCCCAAGTGCAGCCAGCCCCCTTATCCTTCTCCCCTTTGACTGGCACATACACTATCACCAACGCCACATCGATCTCATGAAACTGCGTGACATACCCTAATCTCTTTCCTTCATTCCCTCTGTTTCTTGTCTCTCTCAGTCTTTGTTTCCCCAGATCACGATCTCTTTCTCTCTCTCCTTTTCTCTTTCTCACTCTCTTCTCCCGATGTCTCTCGTTTGCACTCTCCCTTTACATCTTATCTCCCTCAAACTCTCTCCTAATCTGTTTCTCCCCCACTTCTCAGGCTCTTCCTTGACCTTATTTTTCTCTCTTGCTCTCTCTGGTTCCCGTTTTAGACGTTTCTCTCGAAATCTTCGCGTGTCTAAGAGCGCTTTCCTTTTGTCTTCTTTACATCTTTTTTGTTGGTTAGCTTGATTTACAAAGAATGATTTGGCTAATTTTTTTACTGATTCCCTGGGACACGTGAATACGAAGCATGTCACCATTATCCATTTTTCATAAATTCTTCCGATTCCTTCAGCTACGGCTTCTTTCCTTTCTTACTCGTTCTCTGTCAAGAACTCTTTTCCTTTTATTTTATTTACTTACGTCTCACCCACTAATGGTTTATCTTACCTGCTCCCTGTTCTCGTCATCTTTGGCGATTCTTTTAGAAAGATATAGAGAAAACGAACACATTCACATTTCTATTAGTCTTTTACTTCTTTTTTTACATAGCTAGTTTTCAAATAATTACAACTACTCGCTCTGTTTTTCGTTCTATAATTTGCATGCTCGTTCTTCCTTCCTCTTTTCCATGTATCCGTTTTTCTACTCTGTTCAACACCAGTTTCGTACGTTGGTGTCTCCTTTTTACGAATGGAACGTCTCGTCTACTCGTTCGTTCACTTGTCCCTTCTCTCTTTCTCATTCTCTCTCTCTTTCACTCTCCTTTTCTCTCTCCCTTTCTCTCTCTCTTTCTCTCTCTCTCTTCTTCTTCTCTCTCTCTCTCTCTCTCTCTCTCTCTCTCTTCTCTCTCTCTCTTCGCGCTCTCTCTCGCTCTCTCTCCTCTCTCTTTCTCTCTCTCTCTCTCTCTCTCTCTCTCTCTCTCTCTAAGAGCAGCTGTACTCGACTAGTCTAGCCATTCATTCTTCTCTCTTCTTCTTCCTTCCCTGCCGCAGGCCATTGTCCTCGCCAAGTCCTCAGTCTGAGTCATAGAGCCCCTCGTGGTTATTCCTCATGTGCAACAAAGGCGAGTTGTTCGGCAAGTATTTCTGCGAGATCTCCATATCAGCCTGTTCACCTTTGTCCGCCAACTTGGTCATGATATCCAATGTGCCATTTTTGACACGCGGGAAATGCTTAACCGTCCTCATCGAATACCTGTTTGATTGTCGGTGTAAGATTTAACCGAGAAAACATTTTAATTCGCAGACATAGCCCTCAAAAATTTACATATGTATACAGGCTGACATTTTGACCTTGTCTCGTCTTCGTCTCACAACGGCCTTTCATCGGATCTTTTCTCGCTATAGTATGTATGTACTATTTGGAATAGCTGTTTGCTGAACAAATTTTTGGCGAGAATGAGTAGCTTCCCTAATAAATCTCCTTTCTCTCTATCTCGCCCTTTCTTTCTCTCTCTCTCATCTTTCACTTTCTCTCTCTCACTGAGTCTTTCTTTCTTTCATTCTTTCTAACATTCTACTTTTCTCTCATTCTCTCTCTCACTCCTCCTTCCATTGTTACGTTCTCATCTGCCAATTCTCCTGTTTCAACTGCCCTGCGCATCAGTCCAGCCAGAAAAAAAGATTTGCTATTCATGAACGGCCAATTGGTAGCTCTTATTTCAACGAGCACTAGAAGCATTTTTTTAAAGTGTTCTCTTCGCGTGAAATTTATTGAATCTGAGAAAAAGAAAATAATAGTTGAGTTTTTGCAGGTGGTAAGGCGAGAAAGAGGAGGAGTTGCGAAAGAGAGTAAGAGAGAGAAAGAAAGAGAGAGAGGGAGTGAGAGAGAGAGAGAGAGCGCGAAAGCAAGCAAGAATGCCTTCATGGATGCGTCGTCCACTCGCCCCGTCGCTTCTCTTCCAGCTCGCCTTCCTTCTCCTCCTCCTCGCTCACGACACAGCAGCCGCCCGCTGCCATTCTTGCCTCACTCATTGCAAGACGACTGGCACGGGCAAGGTCGCGTATTTATAAATAACAAAAAATTACGATAAAAACCTAAAATCGTCTTTTTAAATTAACCATAATTTAAACTATCTGCAGTTAAAGGAGGGCGCTCACCGAAAAGTCGTTCACGAAATATGAGACATTTTACCTATTTTCGAATAGTTTTCCACATATAGATAAAGGATATGCACATGAAAGATTACTAAAAAGTTGCACATTGAAAGTGCAACTTTTGAATCAAATTCATATTGGTGTCTCAGTGCAAAAATGTGGTGTATACAGAACTAGGGTACATTTACCATGGCGGAAAGAAAAAAAATTACAAAGACATCGCGACTTTGACATTTTAGTGAGCTTAATAAGTTTTTGTGTTAGTTTTTATGTAAAACTTTTAGTAAGAACAAAACAACATCAAAATAGTCAATAAGAATTGAAAAAAAACCATGCATTTGACAACAAGTGTCACATGTGCGTCCGCTCTTACCGTACATTTTAGTTTGATCCGATGGACTTCCATTTGAGATTTTTGCATGTTTGAACGCATATTTGTAAATTTTCGGTGATCGCCCTTCTTTAATACCATTGAGAAAAAATATGCATATGATTCGTAAGTAAACTTTTTAACCGCAAGCTAAATATGAAAGAAAACCCTAAATAACCTATTAGGTGGACGCGGAGAAGTGCGATTGCGTGAGCAAGCCGAGAGAGATGTGCGAAGGGAACGCGTGTTTCGCCAAGCTCGAGCTATTCGCCGACGAGAAGACCGCGATCATGCAGGTTTACATGAATCTATGTATCTATGTTTTTTTTTTACCAATCAATAACAATCGACATCTATGTAAATAATCAAGATCGAAATAAGCATTTTTTTAAGATAAATTTTTTCCAGAAGGGCTGCATCTCGGACGTGCCGGGCGGTGCAGAAGGCTGCCAGTACGCGAGCAATTCCGAGACGATACACTGCTTCTGCTCCGGCGATCAGTGCAACACACGAAATAATGTGCGCAGAGTTTCGGCTTGCTCTCATTCAGTCTCTCTATCTTTTTTTATATTTAAATTACATACATATTTTGTTTAAATATAAATAAAAATAAAAATTGTAGCTGGGCGACTTCGCGGCGGGCCGCCTTCCCTCCGTGGAGTGCTGCGCCTGCTCGGAGAAGCTCGGTGAGCACTGCAATCGCGACGAGTGCCCGCGAAGGTGCACTGGGAACTACTGCGTCGTCGACTTTGACGGGCTCGAGCAGGCCAGTTTTTCAAAGGAGCCAAAACTCACGCTTTTGCCTGACATCGAGCATGTCATTTAGAGAGACAATAGTCGAACAAATTCAAATAGATTAGATTACGTTTCGTATTTGTTTAAGTCACTGGTAAATTGCATTATGTAAACACAGTGAAATATAGTTATTAACAATTTACTATTTCCTCTAATTGAAGCGCGTGAGAGCAAGCCGAAAATCTGCGCACATTATTTCGTGTATTGCACTGATCGCCGGAGCAGAAGCAGTGTTCTTTTTCTATTGCATCAGCGAAAGGGCGCTTCTATTAGAGGAATTAATTCTGTTGTTCAATCATCCCAATGATAACAGATAACTGAGAAAATATCTTTAACTTTTGTCATTTCGGGGGGCTCTGATCGTGGTGTTAAGAATCACTCAATTTCAGGGATGTGGCCTTGGCTTCCCGCGTCTGCAAAGCTTTCTGCGAATGGAGAAGTACACGCGATGGCAGGGCAAGCCGATTTGTGCCAGGTACCTAAACTATTTACTTATTTTTATTACTACTCTTAATTCAGGGTATGCTAGAACAAATAGTAAATCTTCATTCGACAAATCCTTAACAGAAATTTGAACAGAATTAATTTAATTCAAAAGATTATTTTCAAAATGTATTTCTTGAGATACGAAGCGACGCCGAACACGGTGATGAACGGGTGCACGTGCACAAATCCGTCAGGGACCTGCAACGAATTCAACAAGACGCGCGAATTTCAGGCTCATATTTTATTTTCGATACATTCCTTCTTTTTTTTTCTTCTCCTGCACCTATCTATCCAGCCTATTTTCATCTTACTAATTTCTGGGAACGTCTAACGTTCGAGTGGACCTCTAAACATCAAGCGTACGTACGACTACGTCGTTCTACGTGTTTGTGCGTGCTAAATATCATCGCCCTTTAAATAGATCAAGAACGTGCTGGAGCGCCGGCCCGACGCGCAGCAGTACTGCTACAGCTTAGCACACAAGTCGGCTAAGCCGTTCGGGCAGGAGGCATTCAAGAAGTCAGTATTTACGGAGGAAAGTGCGGGTTTGGACTGCGAAGGCATATGATTTGGCTACACTTTCATCCCCGCTTTAATCAGACAAGATTACGCCGAGCATAAAAACATGAGATCTGTGCGAAGTTTGTGCGAGCGTGACTGCTTTGTCTTATTCCCGGAGATATTTGATGCCTTCTCAACGAAATTGAACCGTAGCTTAAAATATGCATATTCATTCTACGTATGCAGCTTGAACTTAACTCATGCATGTCTCTGAACACTCCTGTTTTTTCCTTAAATCTCTCTCTTTAATCCCCTCTCAGTAAAAAAATTCGATTTAAATGTGTGCTCAGGAAGTGCAGTCATTTTTGGGTCGAGATAGCGCGTGAAAACGGAGATCGGCTCAGGGATGACAGCAGCATTCTCCACTCCTATCAAATTTTGCTTGATTATAAATCAGTATCGAATCAATAAAAATTGTTCAAACCTTCGAGGTCAATTTTCCCGACCAAAGTGAATTGACTCATGAAGATAAACAATATCCCTGATGGCTCCTTTAATCTATCTTCACCTCCAGATCCACGACATGCGAAGGCCAGTACTGCTTCATCTCATACACGACGAGCGAGATCGTGCTGGAGAGCGCCGACTTCGAGCACAACTACGACGATCACCACGTATTCGTCGGACACGCGCGGCCGCGATTCGAGATTCTCGCCGGCTGTCTCAAGGTCGACGATGACCAGGTCATTCTTTTGATAACGTTTTTATTATCCTTTTAATCAAAAATATCTAAATTATCTATATACATATATTATAAGCATAATAATGAAAGTATAAAGGAGGCCAATACAGAATAAGAGTTAACTATATTTCTTATGTTTTCATTTCTTTTATTATTTTTGTTAGTTGCAAATCCCATTCTGGTTTTGGAATTTATTCTCCGATACATTTCTAGTTTTCGCATATAAACTTTTAAAATCAATAAATGAATCTGAACTGGGATTAGCAGTCGTCTTCAATTTCAGAAGCTCTCCGTGGGCTGCACGGTGGAGTACTCGTCGAACTCGTCCGAGCCTCTCTCGAAGCACTGTATCTGCGAGTCCCATCTCTGCAACTTCCATCATCTGCTAACGGACGCGCCTGACACGCGGCCGCGAGCCATCACGGTTTCTCCTACGCCGCCGCCGCCGCCCCCTCCCCCGCCCCCGACCACCAAGGCTCCCGTGCCAGCGCAAGATACCCGCTCCGCGTCTTCATTCGCACTCGACTCGAACCATGTCAACGCGTTAGATGAATCCGCGTCGCAGAATCTCATTGTAATGAAAGCGCCGCCCGAGGCAACCGCGTCAGGGCAAGACAATCTAACAAAATGGTCATCTCTTTTCCTCCTACTCCAGCCACTTCTACTACGGTAGAGACCAAAAACAACCGACAACAAAGACATCTGTAGATAATTTCTTTTAGACGTCATAAAAGAGGAGCAAATAAATTCCTGGAATATATTTAGAAGAGCACACCTAAAATGGTTTATTGGGAATCAACAAATCGCAGAATGCTATACACATATCACATTCTCAGCATCTCCTTTCTCCTACTTTTTTCTTTCTCGTATTTCTTTTCTAATACGTACTGTATAAGGTCCGTTTTTCTTCTAAAAATAATAATGTTAAGCAAGAGGTCATATTTGGATTGTAAATATGTGGTTCTACCAACGATTGACTTCAATGTTCTTATTTTACTTACCTTAGCATAAATATTCATACATCATTATCGCTTCATTATCGGGGCAAATATCGATCTTTATATAATTTGCTTCTGCCTGAAGTGAACAGCACCTTTATAGCAGAATTTCTCGATTGTTCTAATTTATTTTATTCATTACACGATTGCGGGTTTACGTTTTCTTCCAGAATACATGCACATGTTTTGCTATATCTCGTGATTGTATGCACGTATAAATCGACTACTGAATAAATGCAGGAAAAGTTCAAGTATCAAGTGTGTACAAAATAGAAAGTATGTAAGTAAAAATCTGTTCAAAAAGTATTAGTCATTAGTACCATCAGCTCGCAAATTGTTGCAAACAGAATAATGAAATGACTTTACATGCATAGGGTTAAATATATCTTTCATTTCATCAGATTCTATTAGTTGAAAATTCATTTTATAACTACAAAGTACTATTCTGCTTGACTAGATTGGAGGCATATTTTTCGTTGACAAAAAGTGTTTCGACTAGGATAGCGGTGGTCGCACTTTTTTTCTTACAAACAAAAGTTAGAGAATTGGCTAGCATTATTGCAATTTTATTAACAAGATTGTTGAACTACATATAATTTTTTCAAAATAGTCAATACAAAGAAAAACAAAATTTGCTTATGTATTCTACGAGCCTTGTCATCATTAGCTGTATATGTTGTTCATTTGTCTATTTTATATGTTTCTCTTGCCTTTTCATTCACACCCATTGCGCTTTCCATGTGTGAAATGGCCGATAATGTCATTGTTCGCACGCCGTGTACCTGAATCGCTCATTGTCAAAGCGACTTCGTGCTCTCTTCTCTTCACTTTTATGCGATTCAAGTGAGAAAACAATGAGGCTCTCTTTTTATATAAGGACATTTTGTTCCATTAATTTATCATTGCCGTTATGTAAAGATATTTTATTTATATTAAAAAAAAATCATTTAAGCCCTCGAATTTGAAGCGAAGCGGTGGAAGAAATTATGCCACTATTAATCTCTGTTAGTGCAAGAGTGCTAGTCATATCATTGCATTGGACTTCTCTCTATTAGACAATGAAGAGCTCATCGCATTGGATTCAAGTTCATCCTACGAACTTCCTCCCTTTCGAATTCACTCTCATATGCATTACACGGACAGGCATTGTTTAGCCGAAATGAGAACAGAGCAACTGTTGGCGAATAGAATAGAGAAATAGAGCGAGAAGTGAGAGGAAATGAGAGAGAGAGAGGAGTGAAGAGACACTGCGAGAAATGAAGTTTTCTTCAAAAATTCTTCAATTCTCAAGACGTCCACGAACGGCTTCCATTGCTCAGCACCCTTTTTGCCGTAAACTTTCCTCAGACTATTTTCTTGCTTCGAATTCGAAAGGCCTAAAACGTCAGCGCACTAATCGCCACCAATCACGGTTGGCTGTCTCTTCCGCCTCCTCTCGGCTCGCGCTGCTTTTCACGCGTTTTCCTTGGCTCCCACGAGAATAAGCCGTCTTCGCTGTCATCACGTTTGAAAGGGAAGAGAGAGAGAGAGAGCGTCAGAGTATAGGGTAGTGAGAGATAAGAGAGCAAGAAAGAGACCAAGAGGAACCTAGCGAGTCTTTAAATTAGAAAAAGCTGGTGCCATTAGCGGAGGCCTTTATGCGTGAGAAACTCATTCCCCATCGTCAGCTTGAGCTTCTCCACGGCTTCCAGGTGTGTGTGATTCCAAGGTGCTTCCAGAATGCCACCGTACATTCCTTCCTCTCACCATTAAAAAAAAAAAAGCTAGTCGGCTTCTCAACAACTTTCTTCTTGGAGAAGTAAACTTTCGCATGTATATTTCTTGAGACAATGCGCCTACCCCTCCATACAATAATTTTGAAAATCCATTAATATCACTCAGAAGGCCGATCAGCATGCGGCTATATAGATTGCAGGCACAAAGGCAGCAAGAAAATCAGCAAAAAAAAACGAAACTTTAGTGGCGTGTGTTCTATCTTTTTCTGTCCACACCAGACCCGGCGCCAACATATGATGCACTTTCTGCTTCGGTCTTGACCAGAGTATGCAGAGACAAAACAATAATATGCCAAAATGATGGATCACTGACAAGCAGAGCAGAAGAGGGTGTGAGGAGAACTATAATAGACATCTGTTAGCCGCCCCCGTCAGCATGTGTGTGAGTGTGACTTTGCCCACCACTTCTCTAATGCCCACCCCACCCCCTCCACTGTCGAAACCCCTCCATGGAGGGCCCCCTGAAAAGGTGCTCTGTCTCTCGGTAACCGGCCTCATCCGGCATGCGTTGCACGCGATTGCAATGTAGGCGGACATCGCCACCGGATTCACCCCACGACATCCCCCCACCCAAACTAGATATTTCTATCACATCATACACGCCACACGCTCTCTTTATGTACAGTACTGGCCAAAAGGTTATGATATTTTGGTTTTTCATGCATATCTTTTTTCAATGTAGAGTAAATCTGATGAAATTTTCAGTGTTGCTTTATTATGGTGTCAGAAATCTAGTAGTAGAATATTAGTCTCATTGACCGATTATTGATTTAGAAAAAAATCAATAACTCAACTCTGCCGATTTCACATTTTGGCGTGCTGGGCAAAATAATTTATTTCTTTGATCTTCGGGTAGTTTTTATTGGAATTTTAATTTATTTGCATTTTTGAACATCCTGTCGATAACATTTTGGTCTAATCGTGATTGATTCACATGCTTTTACATGCTGCCTGGCTCCAGTACACGATTCATGCTCTCGGCTTGAGATCCAGGTGGTTCAGGTGGATAAAATCTTTTATGAACTATTATGCTTATAGCTATAATGATGTCAATATATTCACAGGTAATCATTGAACAAATTCAGATGGTTATTTGAGCTGTGGAAATTAGATGCTAACTATTTGAGCTCACTTTGTTTTTTTTTTCAAGTTTTGTCCGCAGTCCAAACGTGCTCAAAGTGATGTTGTGCGGGAGCCCGCGATTCAAAAACGCTATTGCTCATCTATAATGTTAGTTAATACACTTTAACACATTAAGCAGTCTTATTTCATGCCTGGCTTCATGAGGCCACAAGAAACAGTAGATCGTTTGAAAGTACCCCTGCAATAGAATAGTACATCATCCGACAAGACAGGAAAAGAAATCCAAAAAATTTACTATTGAGTCAAAAATCACTTTAATCGATAGAGCAGAGTATTTGGCAATCGTAGAACTCCAAACTAGATAATTTACTTTTGTAACTGATCTAGTATAGGCAGCTGTAATACACGGCAGTACTATATAGCAGGGGTACATTCAAACGATCTACTGTTTCTTTAGGCCTCATGAAGCCAGGCATGAAATAAGGCTGCTTAATGTGTTAAAGTGTATTAACTAACATTATAGATGAGCAATAGCGTTTTTGAATCGCGGGCTCCCGCACAACATCACTTTGAGCACGTTTGGACTGCGGACCAAACTTGGCAGCGGCGTTCAAAGTGAGCTCAAATAGTTAGCATCTAATTTCCACAGCTCAAATAACCATCTGAATTTGTTTAATGATTACCTGTGAATATATTGACATCATTATAACTATAGGCATAATAGTTCAGAAAAGATTTTATCCACCTGAACCACCTGGATCTCAAGCCGAGAGCATGAATCGTGTACTGGAGCCAGGCAGCATGTAAAAGCATGTGAATCAATCACGATTAGACCAAAATGTTATCGACAGGATGTTCAAAAATGCAAATAAATTAAAATTCCAATAAA
Source organism: Allodiplogaster sudhausi (assembly GCA_945643635.1). Taxonomy (NCBI): domain Eukaryota; kingdom Metazoa; phylum Nematoda; class Chromadorea; order Rhabditida; family Diplogasteridae; genus Allodiplogaster; species Allodiplogaster sudhausi. The sequence continues at coordinate 6,611,146 of CALZFC010000009.1, forward strand.
AACTACCCGAAGATCAAAGAAATAAATTATTTTGCCCAGCACGCCAAAATGTGAAATCGGCAGAGTTGAGTTATTGATTTTTTTTCTAAATCAATAATCGGTCAATGAGACTAATATTCCACTACTAGATTTCTGACACCATAATAAAGCAACACTGAAAATTTCATCAGATTTACTCTACATTGAAAAAAGATATGCATGAAAAACCAAAATATCATAACCTTTTGGCCAGTACTGTACATATGCTAAGGAGAACTTCTACCGCTTATTTTTTATATACATATGTTTTACGACATTGGGAAAGAGACATCTAGACCCCGTTAGGAACATAGAGTCCAACATCGCCAAGATGTTTTCTGTAATACAAACATACATTTATGAGTGAATAATAAAGCGAAGCTTTTTATCTGTATATTTTTTGTAAATAGTATTGAGCTTCTCGTTTTGTGTGCATGTTATTCTTCAAAAATCTTTTCGCTTATTGTTCATTTAACAATGCGCGCCTTCTCGAAATCGCTCGTAATATGGAAAAATATCACGCTGGCACTGAATAGGAAGAGAACGCAATGAGGATCTGAATGCGGCACGTGAGCAGAAGAGAAAGAAAAGGAAGACTTGTTGTTTCTTTCGCGCTCTCCAATTGCCAAATGTGCAAACAATAAATAAATGCATCGTCTTGCTTTTCCATCTGCTTCTGGCTCATTATCGTCCTTTCTTCATGCTCTCTGGCTCTCTCGCTATCTTCGCGCTTCACTATCTATCTCTTCTCTCTCTATCTCGTATCTCTCTCTCGATCTAGAGCTTGGAGAAAAAATTTTGCAGCTCTTCACGCCTCATATAGCAAAGCAATCGCACATCTCCGCGCGGTGTCTTCTTGTTTTGCATAGGCCTTCAATCTGTTATGCTTACTGTGCTTCCTGCAAGGGAAATAGTCTTTTCTCCTTCCTGCTCTTCCCCGCCAGACCTGGCAAGTCAACCACTCTTAGAGATGCGATCTTGTGCCATCATCATCTTCAACACCGTCATTTCTTGGCATACGGGAGAGCGAGAGAGCGTGAGGGATTATGAGAAACTCAGAGATACATCAAGTATAGCAGCTTGAAGCCCCAAAATAAGCCAATTGCACATTGACCCTTGTTCTTTAATTCGACGAAAACAGCAGACAACATGGCACTCTCTCTCTCCCGTTTTCCCTCTTAAATTCAACCTTCTCTCTTCCTCTTTGTCTCTCTTACTCGCATCATACCTCATTGTTTATGTCACGGGAACAATGAGCCGGCTACAAATTAGTCTGGCCCTTGGGGTGAAAGTTCAAGGGCCAGCGAAAAAGAGTGAGTTGGGTATGGCAGCGCAAGGCTTATAGTATTACCAAAAAATGGTAATGTTAAAGCTTATATGTAGGTAGTTGGCCCAGTCCTTACCGTGTCCTGATATACTAGCACAACTTTACTGACTGTAGGGGATTTTACGGCAAAAACAAATATCGTCTGTTATGTATGTTACATTTTGGAATTAAATCTGAACTTATTGTTAAATGACAGTATTTCATAAGTGAAAACATTGGCGAAAGGCAATAGTCATGGTTTGGAGTAACTTGTCATCTTGAAACATATAATTATTTTTATACATTTTATTATTTGGAATATTTCAAATTTGGTAATATCAATGATATTGTAACATTCACGGAGAGAGAGAACCAGAGAGAGAGAGGGGGACAGAGAGAGAGAGAGAGCGAGAGAGAGAGAGAGCGAGGGAGACGGGGTGAGAGAGAGAACGAGGTAGAGAAAGAGCGGAGTTTGGCAGTCCGGCGAATTCTTCGTCTTTGCCGGCGTCTTTTGCAGCAAAATGTATGTGGCCTTCGAAGCGAGTGCAAAATTCTTAATGCGCGCATGTATGAATGTATGCTTGCACTGTCCCCTTGCAAGTGATAGCAAGCAAGAAAAGAAACCAGAAATACAAGGAAAGCCGTAATAAAGCCATTTTCCCATAAGCTTTTTATTTTGTAAATAAATTGTAGAACATGTTGCATAAATCAACTGAAGCATGCGAGAGAGAACTAATTATGTGCCAAGTATCAGGTTTCTACGAACGAAGAGAGGCCACTACTTTATTTATAGAACTTTGTGCCTTTTTCAGCTTCCTCCTCTAATTCTTTTGTTCTGCATTCCCTTGCTCATCTTACCTTGGACGCTTCGTGACCCTCTGTCACTTCTTTATCTCTCTCGCTCTCTCTCTCTCTCTCTCTCTCTTGCTCCCTATCAACGCATACAGCGTGTGATGTATGGAAGAGTAGATGCGATGCGCATCTTACTGCCATAGTTGCATCGTGGCATCTTTTCCAATTTGCGTTTGCCATGTGCCATTGTCTCTAGGGGGAGAGTTTCACTCTTCATTCTCACTCTTTCTCTCTCCCTCACTCATCCTCTCTCCACCCCTGTCTCCCTCTCTTCCTTTTATCTCTCTGCCTATCTCGTATTATCTCTCTCTCCCTCTCCTGTTACTCTCGACACGCATGAGTAGGTGGCACCAGGAAGCGGAGGCGGTCCCGGTTGGGGTGGCCTTAGCATTAGCCATCTTCATATGGTCATCTTTCCTTGTGGCACCCTCACAAAAAATCGTGATACTAAACAATAATTTATTTTATTCTTGTTATATCTGATATATAGTGAAATATTCATGATAACTGATTATGGTCCGATTTGCAATGTAGCGATGTGTAAAATGGCTTCCTTGCTGGCAGCTGCTCTCTGCAGCGCAAAAAAATTAAGAGCAAAATGAAACTCTGCTGCTACTAAATTGTCCTCAGTTCTGCATATCTCCCTGTCTCTCTCTATCTCTCTTTCTAGTTTGCAAATAGCGAATGATATGTAGAAACGTTCGCTTTTGCAGAGTGAGAGAAGCGGAACAAGCATGCAGAAAAAGAATTATAATGCACTCCAGTTGAATGTGAGTGACGTTAGATCCGTATGAGATACGGTAGCGAGTTCTTCTCATTCACATTTTCAGTATTGGCAGACTGCCAATGCGTAAATCCGGCTTGAATAACTCCTATTCACCTTGAAGACTTTACGTTTTTTTTTGGAGAAAACCTAAGATCTCAGGAAAAGAAATAGCGACGGTGAATAAGTTGATAAATAAGCCATTCAGAGTGAATCAGACTGAATGAGTCCTGCAACTTTTTTTTTGGGAATGTTTGGTGATGTCTCGTTTTCAACGAACCATCACTCCGCTTATTGTTAGCAAAAGGATGTACACATCACATGCATATCCCTCGCCACCGCTAAGAAAAGTTTTCCACGACGGCATTTGACATTTTCTTTAAAGTTTAATATGTTTTGCGCAAAGTATTCGTGGGAATTCTTTTTCCACTGCCCAATCGCCTACAAAAATACACAGTTTATTGTGTTAAAAATCTTAAATTATGGTTATTCAAATCACTTTCAAATTGTAATTATGGGATTATATTCGTGTCTGTCGAGCTAGTTCCTCTCATATTCCCTCTGTACTCTTGCCTCATGTCTCACACATTCGTTCCATTATCTCTTCTCGTTTGTTAGTAAGAATAATATCAATTGGAGATTCTCAGAGGCAAGATAGAGAAAGAGAAATTGAGAGAGAGATAGATAAATAGTTGAACCAGCTTTTGGATGCTTTGAAATTCGAGCTTGTAATTGTTGCTCTCTTCCAGCAGATACTTGCACCTGCAAGGGAAGTTTTCATCCTCATCCTATCCTTTTGTTGTCCATTGTTAAAATTTTTTCTTGCCTCATGATTTCAGCATTGCCTTGTGCCAAGAAAAGAAGTTGACTGAAAATGGTTTGACATCACAAAGGCTGTATGATACATTTTCAACGTTAACTGTTAAGATAATAAACATTCCCAAACTTGGCCGCCGTATTTTTTTTTGTCTTTTTCCTTTGCTACTCTTTCACTATCTCCCTCTCTCTCTCTAGCTGTCTCTCTATCCTTCTCTCTCCATTTCTCTCTATCTTTTCCTCTCTTTCTCTCTCTCGCTCCCCTCATTCATTCTCTCACATATCTCGTGTTGCACGCGGTCGTGTAACATGATTCGTGTGCTGCCTGGAGATGCGTGCTGGCCGTGGCATAAACGGCCATTTGCAGTGACTCTCTCATGAGCTTCATATTTCTTTTCCCTCCATTTCTTCTTTCGTAGCTTGCAAGAATGTACCCATTACTCTTAATTTAGGATTGAAAGAAAGTGAGAAAAAGGCGGAAAGGTGAGAATAACAACAGCCTTCTTGCACGACAACTGCACTCTCGTGACTTTTCCTGTCCTTTTTTATCTAGTTTACCTCTCGTTGTCTCGCTTTATCCCTTATCGCCCTTTCTTGACTTCCTCACAAGCAAATGTTATCTCGGCCATTTGAAAAGACTTCCTCGTTTGGTGATCTGCGAGAGAGAAAGAGAGAAAGAGAGATTGGAAGAGAAAGAAAGAATCTCCGAGTGAGCTAGAACGGGAATCGAGCTCGAAGAGCGTACTTATATTTACTCCTCCATCCCCACGCTTTTCAGCACGGCACAATTCTGCTCTCTTCTCTTCCTTGTACAAATCGGTGCGACAAGACATATGCAAGAGAATCAGCATATGTACATATGTACATACCCCTATGAAGCATCGGCGTTATTCTCGATTCACATAATAAAAACCTTATCTCAGAAGATGTCGCCGATAAATAAACAGGCTTATACGGTATGCCTCATTCTGACCGCTATTTCCCACTTTGGTACCATCGAATACCGTAGTCTAGACGTTGTCTTTGTTCTCATTAATTTTTGCTCTATATGCATTGACTCTCAATGTTTTCAATGTTTTTGCTCATCTAAATTTCGAAAAATTAATGAACCTCCACATTCAAAACGCGCTTCTTTCGCGTTAGGCCTTTTTCATTGCTTCTTGTTTCGTGTTCGCCATTCCGTTATCTGTCTGTTTTAGCCGGAACAAAAGGGAAGACAATGGGGGGTATTGCGTATGTTCGGTCACGAATGTATTATGGCATCTTTTGTCCAGATACGGTAGATGAGGTCATAGATACATGCATATATCACATTGCTGAAAAAAAGATGAGAATGAGAAAGGCAGCCACTTCCGCAATCATGGTTTGCATTCTTTCACATTCAATCGTTCGTTACCCGAGCAGAATGTTAAGGAAAAAAGAAAGGCTCCTGGAGTACACTTGTGGACTCCGAGCGATATTGGCAAAGAGAGGTAGGCAAATGTCGAAGAGGATATTTCAACGAGTGCAAAAAGCACAAATTGAGAGTCCCTGCCACTGTCTTGTTTCAGATTGATAGTTCCAGGATTGGGGCTAGGACTGACAAAACAAGAGACCAATAAAGAGAGAGAGAGAGAGTGAGAGAGAGAGAGAGAGAGGGGAGAGAGAAAGATCAAGGGAGAGAGCAAGAATACTAATGCTAATGCACCAACGTTTTTTTCTGCTTGTTTTCCCGACACGTATGTATGTTTGCCAATTTTCGTTGTCTTCTCCGCGTTCAAACTAGATTAAGAGCTCCTGAATGAAACAAAAAGAGGCCAAATGAAATGAAAACGTGAGTGAGTGACTGAGTCAAAGCTAAACCGTCCGGCGTAAGAGGAGAAGAGTTTTTGCCTCGACTGAGAATATTGTGGGCATCCATCTATGCCGCCTCCTCGAATTTGTTCATTAATCTGCCAACTGCTGAAAGCTGACACCATTGTTTTCATAGAGGCCGCCCGTGGATGGTTGTATCTTTCTGCTCTCTCTCTCCATCTCTCTCTCTCTCTGAAATTAGTCTTCTTCTTTCATAGCATCGACTCGTTTCCGTCCGTCTATAGCCTTGAGCAAATAAAACGAGCGAAATCTCCATCTTAATAGCTGAGAGAGTAGAAGTAACTCTCTGCCACGCGAGGCGCGTATTGTTCTGGAGTCTGCTGTTCTCCTGAGGGAACAGAATGACGGCTGCCATATCGAGAGAGGTAGGAACGCGCCTGGGGATGGAGAGAGCAAGGGAGGGGATTGAGTGGGGTTTTAGGAGAAGCCGTGTCCAGGCTGCTCCCGCTGATTCGCCTTTCCCACTTGTTTTCCGAAGTACAGCGCGTTCTCTGTAGAAGCTCGCTCCGTGTTCCGACCAGGAGGAATACATCACGAGCAGACAATCACCGCTGCGCACGCGACTGTGCATAGAGAGAAACGGAGAGAGAGAGGAGCAGAATGAAAGAGAAAGAGAGGGAGAATGAGATAGAGAAAGAGAGAGGGAGAGAGACACGGGAAAGGAATGTGAGAGAGTGGCGAAAAAGGGTGAGAATTCAAGTAGAAAAATAATAGAAAAATCTCCCATGCTCGTAATGATGGCGAGAAGTACTGGAAAGATTGTACGAATTAAAGGAAGAGAGCTTCGGAATTAACACCACTCTCCTTTCCCTCTTTCCTTTTGGTTAATTGTGCCCATTTTCGTCATTTAGCGCCAAAAGCAATTTGCATTCGCGCAGGAACTAGTCTCAGTCGGATATAAAAAATAAAGAGAGAGATAAGGAAGGAGAAAAATTGCATTGTTATGAACGCTACGGGAGGCAACATATCGAGCTGTTGTGCTCTTTCATCGCCCCCAATTCCAGCTTTCATATGCCTCACTAGCTTTCAAGTTTCCTGTTCATGAGAGAGAGAGAGAGATTGAGAGAGATAGTATGTAATGAGAGGAGGTATGTAGATCGATTGGAACTACATGAAACACCGCTATCTGATCATATCCAACATGTGAAGCGACGCTGGGCAGAGAAAGCAAACCCGTGACTGAATTGTTTGCAGGACGGCCATTTCGTTAGCAGATTCATTCAACTGTGACATATGTACAGCAGCTTTGTATCAGCGATAGCGATTACGCAATTCCAACTAAAATATCCCCTTCCTCGAACTCTGCAATGATGACAAAATAATGCCGAAAAATTTTTCGCGCGAACTAAAATATGTTTCAGGCAACAATGTGTTTTTTCTGCTACTTACCATTAAGACAGCCAATCTGTAAGGCTCGATCTGCCCTCTGCAATGGGAATTTTTTATTTTTAAAATCGATGAAAACTTGATCATTTGTACTATTCGACATGCTCTTTAAAATGGTGAAATCGTGATTTCGAAAAAAAAATTTTCTTTCGAGATCTAAGCGATTTAAGGTTAAAATTCCAATAACTCAGTTATTTATTAAGATTTTTGAAATCTCTTTTTTGTGACTTATAGCTCTTTACATTATCTTTAAAAAAGGTCGTGGTGACGTTTCGTGAAAACAACTTTTAAGCAACAAAAATCGTAAAAATATATTTAAAAATATGGTTTTTCTGGTTTTTCTGACCAAGCCACCACCGGGGGGAGGGTAAGCTGTTCATAGAAAGAAAGCCCGCGAAATTTGCAACAAAGCTAGATAAGTTTAAAAGAATTCTAGGATAACATATTTTTGGAATTTTCACTTAAGCAAGTATACTCGACCACCAAACTATCATGCAAGAGGTCCGGGTTCGATGCCCGCTCGGGACAAAGTTTTGCACTGTTTTGGAAACTGGCAAAAAACTTATTTTCAATCGGAAATTGATGGTTATTCATCTCATTGCTTCATAATTTTGTTCAAACTTTCTATTTTTCACTCTGTTTTCAGCAACTGAAAATTTCTTTCATACTGCTGAATGAAGTGTCTGCATAAATCTCTCCCCATTCATTCTCTGCTTCTCTCTCTCTATACTTCTCCCTCTCTCTCTCTCTCTTGCTCTCTCTCGCTCTCTCAAGTGTCCTCTCTCGGTTTCCCTAGCTCTCTGCTTCTCTCCCTCTCTCGCGCCCTCTCTCTCTATCTCAAGTTCAGCAATGTTTTGGAAACTGGCAGAAAATATTTTCAGTCTGAAATTGATGGTTATTCATCTCATTGCTTCATAATTTTGTTCTAACTCTTTATTTATACCTGTGTTGTAACACCTGATCACGGAGATACTACTAATCGACTTTTTAGATATAAGTTCATCACTTACTTAGTCGATAAGAAGGTACAGGGAATATAAAGAGGGGGGTAGGACGACCCGCAGCCGGGGAAGTGTGCCAGCCTCTTCTTCTGCTCTTCATCTGCTCCCCTCTCCACCCCCTGACTGGCAAGCGCTCGGAGCCGCCTCATCCCCTGGGGGCTGCTCCTCTTCCCCGGCCAGGTAGCATCCCCCCCCCCCATAAGACCATGACTGGTCCCTCAGTCAAATGGAAAAATAAATAAAGAAAAGAAAGAGAATCGCAACTTTCCTTAGCCACAAGCACACACCACCCACAAGACATGGACCACTAGAAACTTGGGGGAAGAGAGAGGTATCGAGAGATTACAAGTGAGAGAGATGGAGGGCGAGTAAGAGTAAAAACAAGATTAATTTTGGTTCTGACACGGCCTTAGAAAGTCAAACCCAGATTTATCCCCAACCTCGTGAAAGGTGAGGCCCAATAAAAGTATTGAAACTGAAGCCTGGATTCACTCCCCGCCAATAGGAAGAACGAGACCCAAGAATGTTTTTGCTCAAGCAAAAATTCCCTCCACACGTCCGGAGGTCGAAGCCCTCAAAGCCAATAAAAGTTCAGAAATTCAAAGATACGGACCGGAGTCGAGGCCATAATTGGGAGCGTTCTCTTCGCCGGATATTGGAAGCGAGAGAGAGAGAGAGAAGCGGAGAGAAGGAAGCAGAGAGATAAGGAAGCATAGAGAGCGAATCATAGAGAGGGAGAAGCAGAGAGAGAGATAGAGAAGCAGAGAATGAATGGGGTGAGATTTATGCAGACACTTCATTCAGCACTGTGAAAGAAATTTTCAGTTGCTGAAAACAGAGTGAAAAATAGAAAGTTTGAACAAAATTATGAAGCAATAAGATGAATAACCATCAATTTCAGACTGAAAATATTTTCTGCCAGTTTCCAAAACATTGCTGAACTTGAGATAGAGAGAGAGGGCGCGAGAGAGGGAGAGAAGCAGAGAGTTAGGGAAACCGAGAGAGGACACTTGAGAGAGCGAGAGAGAGCAAGAGAGAGAGAGAGGGAGAAGTATAGAGAGAGAGAAGCAGAGAATGAATGGGGAGAGATTTATGCAGACACTTCATTCAGCAGTATGAAAGAAATTTTCAGTTGCTGAAAACAGAGTGAAAAATAGAAAGTTTGAACAAAATTATGAAGCAATGAGATGAATAACCATCAATTTCCGATTGAAAAAAAGTTTTTTGCCAGTTTCCAAAACAGTGCAAAACTTTGTCCCGAGCGGGCATCGAACCCGGACCTCTTACATGATAGTTTGGTGGTCGAGTATACTTGCTTAAGTGAAAATTCCAAAAATATGTTATCCTAGAATTCTTTTAAACTTATCTAGGTTTGTTGCAAATTTCGCGGGCTTTCTATCTATGAACAGCTTACCCTCCCCCCGGTGGTGGCTTGGTCAGAAAAACCAGAAAAACCATATTTTTAAATTTATTTTTACGATTTTTGCTGCTTAAAAGTTGTTTTCACGAAACGTCACCACGACCTTTTTTAAAGATAATGTAAAGAGCTATAAGTCACAAAAAAGAGATTTCAAAAATCTTAATAAATAACTGAGTTATGGACATTGGAATTTTAACCTTAAATCGCTTAGATCTCGAAAGAAAATTTTTTTTTCGAAATCACGATTTCACCATTTTAAAGAGCATGTCGAATAGTACAAATGATCAAGTTTTCATCGATTTTAAAAATAAAAAATTTCCCATTGCAGCCCTGTATTGCTGCGCCCTGCTCGACTCTTACGGATAGGCTGTCTTAACTATTTTATCCCTTGATTCTTGGGCTGCTTATTCTTATGCTGTCGCGAACATAGTGCTCTGCTGCGTGCTGTCTCCGAAGTTGTCTGTTGGTCCTCCTTCTCCTGCACAAACCCGCCGCCTTCTTCTGTCAACAAATGCGAATGAACAGCGAATCGTAGCTATTCGTGAAGGGCGTTTTGCAAACATCATTGAGTATTGATGAGAGAGAGAGCTGAAATACAGAAAGAGGGTAGACAAAGATGAAAGAGAGAGAGAGAGAGAGAGAGAGAGAGAGAGAGAGGATGAAACAGCCATGAGAGATTAGCAGATGTGTAAATTAAATAGGAGAAAGTTATGAGAAAGAGAAATAATACCCGTGAATATCACTGTCGGTGCCCATGCGGCAATTTTCTGCCGTTCAAAACATAGAATTAGTCTTTGCGTGTGTATGTACATACCGTGACACATAGAAGACACTCGAAAAATTCTTTTAGCTACCCCGCGCCTCGTTTCGTCTGTTCTGTCTCTTTCAAAACTGACATTCACACATTCATTATTATGCTTCTTAGGCTTTTCGCACTGGCTCGAATTTGAATGTTTTTTTCTCACGCTTAAGCGCATGACTTTCTTCATTCTTCAACTTCAACTTCAACTTTTTTCCTGGTAAGTCTCGATAGATGTTGTGAGGACTCTGTCTCTTGCATAGGAGGACCGTGCCAAATAAGGTGACAAGAAATACTAGGAGAAGCTCCGAACAAGTTGATCTTTGAGAGGAGAGTCAGATCAGAAATGAGTGCCAGAAAAAGAATACGTGGGTAATGTGTCAAGATATGTATGATGAGTGGGAAAGAGTGAGAATGAGAGAGAAGACAAAGTAGAAATATGAAATGGAGAAGTGAGAAGAAGCAAAAAAGAAGAAGTACAGAGTGAGAAGAGAGATATCCATCGGCGTTCGCTTTCCTTCCCATGTGAATTAGAGAGACAGAGATGGAGAGCAAGAGAGAGATACAGAGAGAGATAAAGAGGAAGACAGAGCGAAAGGGAGAGAGAGAGAGAGAGAGAGTTTCTTCTCCTAATAGACGTCCGCTCATTGCCAAAGGCGTTCACTCCTCTATGTGTGACAGAGAGAGGGGCGTGAAATTGGCCCGTCTGAGAGGGCGGTAGAGTGAAATGGAATTGGCGTCCAGCGAGCAACTCACTTTCTGTCCTACCCCTCTGTCGGCTCATCTTCTCTCTCACGCTCTCTCTCTCTCTCTCTCTTTATCACCCTCTTTATCTCTCTCTCTCTTCCTCTCTCTCCACTCTCAGACAGTCTTTATCTCACCCTTCTCTTCCGCTCCTCCTCCTTTTCGGGCTCGGGGCGGTCACTGAGAGGCCAGTTCATATGCACAGATCCCTCCTAGAATCCTGTCCTCCTTCTCCTCCTGCTCACTCATCCACCCCCCCCCCCCTCATTCTCTGTTAAAAGCATCTGCACACATGCACAACACTCCAAGCCCTCATCTGGGGGTGGTTCCACCACCCTTTGAGACCAGAGATTGACGATGCCGCATTGACATATAGCAGTCACATCCGTTGATATTTATGTATGTTTCATTACCCATTTGTTTTACCGCTCTTAGTAACCATCTTGAAAAATATTCTTTAAAAAGCCTCATATTTTTCATCTCCCTTGTCATTTGTTTTGCTAAATATTTGCTTTCCCACACAAATTCTTTGACAAATTTCGTCTTATTCTTTATTCTTCTATTTACTTATACATATGCATTTGGTGAATACGGCTGTTCTCGTCACTGGATATTCTTGATTAGCCTCTTCACTCTTGACATCATTCGCAGCAGTGATTTTGTTCCGAGGAAAAAAGATTGCATTTCATGGATATCACACTTATTTTTTCATTTTCAATTACTAGATAACTTCTCATTCATGCGTGATCTATGAATTTTCTCTTAGAGAGAGAGAGAGAGAGAGAGAGAGAACAAGAAAGCGAACCCCGCATTCGCTGCTCCCGTCAGTCATACTACGAAGTCGACGTGCTCATTACTCGCTTTGTAATGCATGGCGAACTTGGTTGGCTTCGGTTTAGGCGTGAAAGGCTCACATCCTTAGCCTTTCTGACTTTTCCCGGAAAGGCTCCTTAAAGTGGCCCAGCAGTTATAGTAGTATCCCCGGACAATTTACTAGGCATATGTCCATCAGGCACTCCCCAACCTCTTCAGCTGGACCATGCAATGCTCGTGCTCAGGAATCATGATCCCCCTTATCGCACCTGGACATGCTACTTCGTGTGAATGCAAGGCATTATCGCGAGCGAGGAGCCGCGTGCAATTTACAAGATTAGCAGAGCCCACTATATCTCGCGAGAGGGCAAAAGCACAAGTTGCACAGCGGTTAAAGTCAAAAAAAGAAGTGAGAGGGAGAGCATCCACCCCCCAACCCCCCACCCGACTGCTTGCTTGGCCCAAGCGTGTATACCCTTTGCTCTTCCTCATCCGGACCCTTCAACTTGTTGCAAACTTTCTCTCTCTCTCTCTCTCTCTCTCTCTCTCTCTCTCTGCCTGTTCTCATGCTGCCTCACTCGCTCTCTCTATCGCGCTTTCTTTTGCGCACTAGCCTTCATCTCTTTTGAACTTCCTTCCGAAATTTTGCATCTCTCCTTCACGCTTATGAATCATTTTGGAAACATTTTGCAGCGCGTGAGTACGAATTGATATGACTGCGAGCTGTGTGCATATGTTGGAACAGTTAATGTCAAATGATATGCTGTCTTCGGCCACCTTCATCTCTCTCATGTCTCTCCTCCCTCTCTCTTTAGGGATTGATTATATGCGTCCCATTTATAATCTAAGCGTCCCAACAAATAGTAGGCGTTCCATTATTTATCCAATCCTCGAATAATGTTATTCATGCAGTAGCATTGTGTTCGTCGTCCTTCTTCCTGTCTTCAACATCGCCTTCTGTCTTTTCTTTCCCCGGCATCTTATTCACCGTTCGCGCCTTGAGTGATTTTGTTGTCGCCCCGCGCATGGAGCAGAAAATAAAAAAAGGGGTGATGAGGAGCTGTGCGGATAGGATATTATGTAGCGGAACGAAGAAGCGACCACCTGCTTCTCCCTCTCTATTCCTCTTTCTCTCTCTCTCCCTCTTTTTCCTTGGCTTTCTTTTACCTCTTACTATCTCTTTTTGCCTAGCCCTCTCTCTCTATCTATCTCTTTCTCCCGTTTCACTTTTCCCCTCTCCACCTCTCCTCAGCGTTCGACCCGGATTCGTGTGTTCCTCTGCTCTCACATTAGGACTGCTCGATGGTCGGGCATTTTCGAGTAGGCGGCACAGATTGCTGTCATCAACGAAGAAGGCGAGGAAGACTGGCTATAGAGGATCAAAAAACCAGACCAAAAATTTCCGAACGTCAGGGTTAGGCGACATGATAGACTTCTCAATTGCATTACCAGCCGGAGTGCTTATTTCGGAAGAGAGGGACTAGGAGCGTGTTTAGAATGAGATCGTGCGAGAGAGAAAGAGGACGAGCGATTGATGGGGAAAGCAAGAAACCAGAAGAGCGAAAGTTAGAGAATGAGTGGAAGGGAAACACAGAGAGGGAAACAGGAAAGACATCAAGAAGGGGAGAGAGAGAATGAGAGAGAGAGGAGGGGAAGAAAAAGAGAGAAAGAATGAAAGAGAGCGAAAGAGAGAGATAAAGAGAGAGAGAAAGAAAGAGAGAGAGAGAGGGAGTGACCGATGTCACCGCGAGTCTCCATCGTCGTCCGCGCGGTCAAGAAGAGTGCGTTCTCCTCTCCAAAACACGCCCACCATCAGCCCGTGTCATTTCCGCCTTTCGCTCTTTGCTTTTTTTGCGCTCCTGGCTTCCTTGTCTGAATTTAAATAAGCGCATAAATAGAACGTAGAAGGGGAGGAACTTTTGAGTACAAGTTGATTTTCCTCTCTTTATCTCTCTCTCTCTTTATACATATCTGCCAAACGCTTTTTCTTCTCTTCTGCTCTCAAATCGCCGTCGTCCTACTCTTGTCATGTCCAGTGTCTAAATTTGCACATCATTCGGACTATCGAAGACAGTCTCTCGGGAGGCCCCCCGCCAAGGTTCAGGTGTACTGTGGGCAGTCAGTTGAGATTGCAAATGGACATCTTTGATTTCTCCCCTTCGTCCTTGGCAATTCAGCCTCGTTAATCTCCCCTCGTCCTCTTCTTTTTCTTCTTATTCTGCATATCTTCCAACGACGTCTTTTAAGCAGTATGTCTTTTAAGCGATTTACACTGCTCTCACGAAATGGAGAGCGAGAGAACAAGGTACAGAGACCGAGAGAGAAAAAAAAAACAAAGAGAGAGGGTAATGAGGAAGAGAGTAATTTAGATATATGTAGAGCGATAAAGGCCGAGAGACAGAGAGAGAGAGAGAGAGTGACAGAGAAACAGATAGAGAGAGAGAGAGACAGAGAGACAGAGAGCGAGAAGCAGAGAGAGTGAGAGAGAGACAGACGAGGACATACCCCGGGCGGCCACAACGACGCCCTCTGTTTATCTATCTGCCGCATCCGTCCGGTCTCCTCTTCCGCTCATATCCTCCATGAGATCCCTTCATTCTCCACGCCATTTGAGTTCCGCAATCTTTTCTCTCTCTCTGTCTATCTCTCTCTCTCTCTCTCTGTTTCCATTAGATTCAATCGTACGTGCCTCTGTGTCCTGTATCGGCTAGGGGTTTCCTTTGGTGTTGCCAGTCTGTCGGGCTTCTTCCAATCTCAGCTTCTACCTCTTCTTTTGACTCCTTCTCTCTCTCTCTCTCTCCTCTCTCTCTCTCCTCACTTTCTGGGTATCCTGCAGTACATCATTCTTTATCAAGAAGGTCGTGCTCGAATTGTTTGTCAGCTCGCAAGTTTCCTGCTTAATCGCTCGCGATAATCTTGTTACCTCTGCATGCTTTTTCGTCTGTAGTAGTATCTCAGTCACTGGTCTATGCTTACGTTGTCTGATGAAGTAAAACAAAAACTAGCTTTCGTGTTGCAGAAGACCGGGGGAGAGAGCCTGGTGAGAGCAGGTTAGAGAGAAAAATAAAGACAAAGGGAAAGAGAGGGTGTGTGAGAGAGACAACGGGAAAAGAGAAGAGAGAGATGGAGAAAAAAAATAAAAATAGAAAGAGAAAGAAGGAGACGGAGAGAAGATCTTTTGTTTTCTTGAGGGATGTTTCCTTCATTCCACAACGTCGTCATCCGTCTCATAAGGTAGACCCCCCCCCCCCCCCTTTCTGACCAAGAGCCTCGCCAGTGAGCTCTCCCCCATCTTTTCCACCTGTTCTAGCATAAGAATCCCTATTATACATATTAAAATAGGTCACGCATGACATGCTCATATTCAGACTCGCCATGAGGCACAATCACATAAAAGTTATTAACTTGACTTATTTTTGTCTTCAGACATAATAATTATTTCTACTTCCTTGTACCTAAAGATTGCTCTCTCAAACTCATTTTTCATGAGAATAAATTGCAGTGAAATGGTCTGAGACGTGCGGAAGTGATGTACGTGGCAATTTTTTTTAAATATTTATTCAAAGCTCATCTCCACGCTTACTTTCTCTCTCCTCTCTTTCTCGCTTTATCCCTCTCATCCTCTTCCTCGAAATGCTTCTCTGTTTCCCTGATACTCTCATGGTCAGCACCAACTTTCTCTCGTGCAATTTTTTCTCCACGCATAAAAAGACGCGTCATTTCTAACAGGGAAGTTGCTCACGAGCTCTCAACTCGGACTAAGGCTCATTAATTATTGCTCTCGTTCTTGTGAGACCCCCTTTTACTGCTCTCCGCAAGAGATCTGCTAAGTGATTTCTCGTCCAATTGTGCAACATTTCTGCAAATTTTCGTGTTGCAGTTTGAAAAAAATGTATTTCTTCTCGAATGAATGATATTCTATATAGAATACTTACGACAAACGTATTAGACACACATTTAGCATACTGAATACACATACAGATTTTACTTTTATTTTCAGTTATTAACAGGGTGCACCTAATATCTTCAAGCAAACAAGAGAAAGATAGAGAAGAATGTCAGCGTGACGACTGCGTGGCCTCCAGCAATGGATGAGATTCTTCCCTCTGCGCAGTCGTGCGAAGCCTCATTCGCCTTCGAATGCCTCAACATTGCCGAAGCCATCGTCACCATTGCGTCCACGCTTACTGTCACTCTGGTCAGCTCCATTAAATTATTCCTATTTTATTGTTATAAAATCATACATAATTATAATAATCATTATTTATATTGTGAAGAAAAGGAAAAGAAATCCAACGAGTTAACAAAGCCTAAAGCCGCTTACACACATCGTTGTTTATATGGAGCAACAAGATTCCAGGGCCAAGACCAAGGGCCGTCTTTCTCTCGCACGCATTACCAGTCTTTCTTTCACTCTGCCATACTGTCTGGTTTTTCTACTGCTCTGCACTGAATTTCATATCCTCTTCTCACAGAGTGAGACTGAAGATCAGCACTTCTTCAATTCTCTCATAATCGTCATTATTATTGCTCTTCTTCTTCCTCTGTCCCGCCGTTACTTGCGCAACCTTCCTTATTGGCCTGACCTTCCCGCAAAAATTGGGCGGAGACAAGATGAAATTCATGTCCAATGCCTATGCAGACTAAACAGGGAAGTTTCCCAAAACTATCATCATCCCTCATGTCCTAGACATTCTTCCACTCCAATACTCTAGCCTTCTAATTGCCATATTGTATTCGGAAGTGGGGGCAGAAGGCCCCATGTGCACTGCAGGGCTGACTGCCTGCAGTCGCTCAACACCGGTGGGGGCCATTTATGTCCTCTCTCTATCTCTCTCTTTCTCTCTCTCTCTCTCTCTCTCTCTCTCGTTTCATCTCTCACCAACTGCTCCTCCACCTCTGTCTCCTGCCCCTCTTTTTCTGGCTCCAAAGAGAATCGGATTACTGGCTATGCCAGGCGCGCATGCTTTATCCTTAGGGGCTCTAACATGTAGCACTGCTAGACCCCGATTAAACAGAGATAGAGAGAGAGAGAGATAAAACACGTGGCTGACGAGAGAGTGTGCAAGCGTGTGGTGGCAGAGAAGGACGAAAAAAAGCACAAACCGATGAATGAATAAACGAGTCTGTTTGTGTGGTACTTATCTGGTACAAAATAGCTTCCTACTTTCCTCCTCAACCGGAGTACCAAATGTTTTTCTCTTTGCCCCTCCTGAAAAAACGCATTAGAATTTGAAGAAAAAAAAACTACCTTCCTGTAAGTTAGGGTTGTTTGCAATATTACGGTTCGATTCTGCAAAAAGAAGAGAAAGAAGACGAAGAGAAACGGGGGTCCGCGTCACTCCCTCACCTTCTGCACAACCACCATCACGGCTCTCCGTGTTTTGTTAACTTCTTTCGCCTTGGCCCGAGAAGATGGAGTTGTAACCGTCCGTCAAGATGATTTATGATGCACTTCGTATGGCAAATAGTAGCCATCATCATCATCATTTCCCTGGAGAGATAGAGAGGAAATGTGTGAGAGAGAGACGCAGAGAACGAGAGACAGACAGAGAAGGACGGCATAGGGCAGGCTCTTCCGTCAACACAGTGTCTGCAAGTCAAATCTCTGCGTGAAAATCCCGGATAGCAAAATATGCAAATTTAACGGAGAGGATAAAGGAGCAGCAGAAGTGCTCCGTGTGGTCCGTCTCTGCTCTTTGCACTCGCCCTCCACCCCCCCCCCCCCTGTCTTGTTGTGACGGTCGAGTGCAGTTAAGACCACAGAGAAAAGAGCACCGAGTGATAACTTCAATGTATTATTTATTATTGCTATGTTGACGATTGAGCAATCAGTCACAAAGTCTAGCAAACGTTGACGAGCATCTCATGATTTGCAGCTGCAGAGCGCCTATAGTAACAAATTATGGAACATTCACAGGGCGGATCGGTGTTCAGTGTGCCCTCTTTCCTGTGGTCAAAAGTGAATTCCCAGAGAACGCTGTTTCCTGATTTTCTTCACGCTCTATCTTTATCCTTCTCTCGCCGTCTAGCTTACATCACACACTCTCCACATTCTCTCGCCCGCCTCTATTGTCCTCCCTCCATTCCTCCCTTCATCTGGCGTCATCCAACACACTTTCCTCTCTGCTTGCATTCTAAGAAAACCCGTAGGGCTTGTCCTGATTTGTTGGAGGGCTTAGTTAGCTGGCGTGCTCCTTGAGGCTGGTCTGCATGATCTCTGCTCGTTTAAAGATTGAAGAATGTCCTCATGGCCCTCGTCAACTCAATCTCGGCAGATATGTATTATGCGTTACTCGGGTGTTGTAAGCGCACTTCGCCATAAGTGGCCAGAGTCAATTCGGGGGAGCAAAAAGGTAGAGGGAAGTGAGAGTGAGGAATGAATAAGGAAGAGACTGACGGAGGAGAAGGGAGGGGGGGGGGGTGCCAGCACCCATGTCATTCTGAGTGACATTGAGTTGCACCATGACGGTTGTCTCGTTTCGCACTCCTCGCAGAAGGGGGCGATTTGGCCCGGATAAGGCTCCTCTCTCTGAAAAAAAAACTCCCCCCAAAATGAAGGCGAGAAAAACCCGCGGGAAAACGACGAGCGAGAGAAAAAATTAACAAACATGAGAAGCGGCAAGGAAAAAAAGAGAAGATATTATACTAGTTCGACGCGTTCAGACATCGCCTGCACGAACGTACAGATATTTGACAAGAGGCCTGACACGCCCGGAATGCCAAGAGTTCGCCCCCCATGCCCTGTCACTTTGCAGAACAAGTGTGAAGGAACAAGCAAGTAGCAAAGGAACATGTTCGCTCAAGGCACAGGCATTGTAAAATTAATAGCGAAAACCCTATTTTTGGATGACTTTAGATGCTATTCCAGAAGGTCTTATGAAAATCAAATTCCCCCCAAATGTTTGTCCAGTTCTTAGAGAGTTTGAAATCCCGAGACAATCTTGAGAATTGATTAAATAACACAAGAATTTTGGTGCAATTACGCTAAACGATTTATGAAACAATTGTTGCAAAAATGAAAATATTATACATAAAAATATTTTTCTGATTCAAGATCATCATTCTCGGGAACGCGCTGGTGGTGCTGACGGTCTACTTGGATGACAAGCTGCGGAGGCAGCGGCAGAACTGGCTGATCGTGTCGCTCGCTGTCGCTGATCTCTTGGTCGGCCTGCTCGTCATGCCGCTCACTCTGCTCTACGAAGTACTCGGCAGATGGACGCTCGGTTAGTCTCATCTCATTCTTCTTTTAAAGAGCACACACGAAAGCCAAATCATCGTCATAAATTCTTTTACATGATTTTTTTTCTCCTAAAAGTGCCCCAAGATTCAAGCAATTGGAAGAAGAAATTATGAATTTTCAGCTCTTTTCAGAATAGTTATAATAGTCTAGTTCGAGATTGTAAAAACATTGTCTTACATTTCCATAATTTGTCTGAGCTTTACTGAAGCTTGTTTCTTTGCCCAAGATAATATCAAAGTGTAGAGATTAGAAATATGTTTTTACAACAACTTGTGTGATTCTTTTCTCCAAAATCATAATCAAATTCGGCTTTCATTTCCTGCTCTATGCGCTATGAATCATGATCAGCCAATGGCTGTTCATATGCAATTGGTTTTCCGCATAAGCTGCATGCTTAGGACCATAAGTCTCCCTTCCCGCCGGACGCGCTTTCCGGAGAAGAAGTTGGTATCAAACTTTGGGGATTTGCGCAATAAGGCAAATGAGGAATAAAAACATATGGCGCACGGCGATCCCCGCGTGCTTGCATATGAAAGATGTCTCACTATCTGCATTGCTCTGCATATAATACAGCAATAGATTAATGCATGAACAGCTTTTATTGGCATGTACATACATATTCATTCTCCCGTAATCCGAGCGGCTCAAACCGCATTTCTGCCCCGGTCGGCGAATTTGTAAAGGCCTTAAAACATGAATATTGATGAGAAAATAACACAAATTAGACGTGCTTTTACTTTGTATGTTTGCGATAATACGATCAAAACAATCGCGTTTCCTCACTCAGTGAACCTATGTTATATTAAGTTCTAAGAGACATACATTCTAACTTCTTTTCGATGAACTATACTTTAGTTTCTCTCTTTCCTCGAACATCGCCAACTCGTTTTTTGGTCCTTTCCTCCTTTATGCCATCTGAATATGAGAGAGAGGGTGATACTTGTCTGACCGAATGAAATTCCATCGGAACATATGTATCTCGCTGAAAATGAAGTCCAGAAATGGCGAAAAATTTTGCGAGAGTGCTCTCGGTGGTTCTTTAAGCATTGAACTCAATTTTGAAACTCTGCCTTCGTGGGCTCGCCGAACATACATACATAGATACATGCATATTTGTATGTGTATACATATGTTCGCATGGATATATGTACATACATGCATACATTCATATATTTATGTACACACATATGTACTTATGTATATAAACATTTACATAGAAGCATTTGGACAGTTGCATACATATCAATCTCAACCATGGACCACGGACGCCTTGTCTCATGACCTTTCAGGAAATTGCAACGAACAGCTGACTAGGACTCGAGCGGATGTACTTTTGCACATTCACTTTTGCCTTCGATTCAATGAGAGAAAGATGGAGAACCCTTTCAAGACCATTTCTCGTTTCCTGAGTTGTACATTACTATGATCCAATCTACATACTTATGCACATGTTGTTTTCTAAACAAAGAATGTGAACTCGTGGGTGGTGGTACCGATTTCCCACTTAATTGCCTGAGGCCACTGACATAAATACATTAGAACGAACATACCTCACGTCAATGATGAAAACGCTTAAGATCGTCTTCCCCATTAGAAGGCATCAATGATGCCGAATAAAGTAAAATGTGAAAAATTGTGATGTGTCTTCAATGGTTGTCTTTAAGGGGCGTCAGATACGAAATAGGACAAATAACCAATATGCCTGCAAGCTTTAAGTGACTTTAAAAAATACAATTTTATATCAACTAATTCAGACAAACGGAAAACCTTGGAGAAAATAAAATTAAACAATAGAGTTACTGAATGAAAGCCTTAATGTGAAAGCTAAGTCTATCTCGTCTCGTTAGAAATCTTTTGGTTGTTTGCAGGCGTGGTGCTATGCGAGATGTGGCTGGCGCTCGACGTGCTGTTCGTGACCGCGTCCATCTTGCACATCTGCGCGATCTCACTCGACCGCTACTGGTCCGTGACGCAGCCGCTCTCCTATCCGTCACGGCGCACACCGAGCAGGATGATGCTCATGATCGGTGAGCTTTGCGATTTCACCACACAGATTACCTTGAACCACTTTCAGACTCTATTACAATACATAAGCCACCCCGGGGACCAAAGTTCGATTACTCCATACAAAACCTCTGGGTCCAAAACTAAATTGTGCCAGCGCAATCGCGCTGGCGCTAATCCTTAACAAAGGTGTTCATTGGTTTCGAAAATGAAACTTATGGATGCCATGGCTTCCTGAAAAGTAACATATACTAGCCGGCCATGACTTGTCATGTTGTGTGCGAAGCTATTTGTCGTCTTTAGGTACCGATAGAGAGCTAACTTGGGCATAGTCGGTGCCTTCTGGCGATAAAACCATAAAAAAGGAAATTAAAAATGAGCACAAAATCATTCTATGTCCTGTCGTAAACATATCTAAAAATAACCTTTCTATATTCCGTACAGCACACCAACCATCCATTGGCTTCACTTCTATTTTATTCATGCGCGAATTAAGTTTTAGCTTTACGGACAGAGAATGCGTAGTTTGTACATAGAAAGAAAAGCTGGAACTGTAAAAAAAAAATTAGTTTTAGCCAAGGTTGGAAGGTTAGAAGGCTAGACGGTGGATTCGTGCTGCTTAGCACCACTTCCTATATTTAATTAGAAGGATTACACAAATATGTTCAGTAAAAGTCTCTATAGGTTGACACACTTGCGAATGAGTTTGCGCACGATTTGTAGGAAAAAAGGTCAAGACTTCGTCGAAATCCACAAAATCTCATAATCATATCATTCAATGTATTCCTTATCTTGAGAAGTAAGCTTGCTTAGTAAAATTCGGCTGCAAGTCTCTTAAGCCAAACAAAATACTTCTTTCCGGTAAACACATGAGGCGAGTTGAATACTATATGGACGAAAAAAGAATAAAAATAAAAATATATTTACATATATGTACATGAATTTATGAGAAAAAAAGAGTTCCTCTTAGAAAAATAAATCTTCTACATTTGCAGGAACGTCGTGGCTCGTGTCGCTGCTGATCTCGCTGCCGCCGGTGTTCGGCTGGCGGCCCGAGAAACGCGGCCAGTCCGACTGCGTCCTCTCCACAGACAAGTCGTACGTCTTGTACTCGTCGCTCGGCTCCTTCTACATCCCCGTCATCATTCTCGTCGCAGTCTACGCCAAGATCTACTCCATCACCATCCAGCACAGTCGACATAGGCTGCAGGAGACAGAGCGGCTTGATCAGACACTAAAGGCGCACACCAAAGGGAATGGTCAGAGAAAGCTTAATTTAAGCGATTTATATTTAAATAAGATACAATTGACTGCAATATCAGTCAATTTAATAATATAAAATAGCTCAAATATTCAGGCAGTATAGAGCGAGTCGAACTCGAAATTATTGACGATTCGTCTGATCCGCCCGACAGCGGGAGGAAGATGAAAAAGGTTGGTGCTATTTATTTAAAAAAAAAAAAGGTATTTTTGAAACGTTTGCATAATTAGTGACTTTTTCAGTAAAATGGAGAGAATATTGGACAAAAAATTTTCAAGCGTGAAATATAGTTTTTATAGTCACCGATCGCGCAAGTCTGCTGGCATCTTCGTCGCTCCTCCGATGACGCCGTCAAGTCGCACGAGCAGAACGGCAACAAGGTAAATTATGCTCTTGAACTCCAAAACAAATTATCAATATTTTTCAGAGGAAAATACCTAAAATAGCTATTGAAACTTATGTCTAATGTATAAAATAAATTGGTTGTAAAAAAATAAAATGAAATAAGCCATTTCTTTTGAAGCTGCTGACGGAAGTGTCGTCAGGCCGGTCGGAGGGCCACGGCGCGCGCCCCTCGTCGCCAGTCGCCACCACGCCCTTGCGCGCCGCCCCGGATGGCTGTTGTGAGACGACGGCCGTCCTTCCCGCATCCGCCATGTCGCGTCGTCGTAAGCTCAAGGCCAAAGAGCGCCAGGCAACCATGCTGCTCGGTCTCATCCTCTCCGCCTTCATTCTCAGCTGGCTGCCCTTCTTTGTCAGAGATTTCTTCTCTACCACTTTTTTACTCATTTATTTAATTAATTTGGTTAGAACAATTAAAGTCGCATGGCTTGACATACATAACAACAAAATAATTATATTGTTACAAATCAAGCAAAAACAAAAAAAAATTGTTTATAAAAAGTTATTTTTTTAAATAAATAAGATAGTAAAGAGAAATATTTCAGGTGATGTACGTCAGCGGCGCGTTCGGCGTAGAGGCGCCGCAGCTGATTTTCAAATTCTTCTTCTGGCTCGGCTACTGCAACTCGGGTATCAACCCAGTCATCTACACCGTCTTCAATCGCGAGTTCAAGCGCGCCCTCTGCGGCCAGCTGCGGCGGCTCTCGCGTCTTGTTCGGCCGCTCTTGCTCGAATAAAAAAAGCTTCTTCTTCCAAATGAATCACCTTTTAAATAGCCTCGAATACCCAGAGTACTCAACTTTAAGTGAATATTTGGCAAAAAAAGACTTTTTTTTACTCATTTCTCACACTCAACATGTTCATTAAGGATTAAGTTAATTAAACGCTGATATTTTCAATTTTGAATATTTGCATTTCCCCACAAGCAAGGTTTTGAGAAAAAAATTTTTTTCTTCGTAATTATTGCGTGATTGCCAAGACATTTAGTAGAACAGCATTTACGTACAAAGGTTTCATGATCTCACAAATGTTTTTGTAGCGTACTTTGCTTGTATTCTTGCTCTATTTCATTATTGATTTTCTCCTCCTTTATCGATCTCTGTTGTGTGACTAATTTTAAAATATTAAGCAATTAATCCAAGCCATTTTTTATCATTTCTCGGGTATGACGTGAGCTATCCTCTTGAATAGGCCATGCTAATTTATTATTGTGCTATATTCAAGAGATTTCCAATTTATTGTTTCTTGTTTGCAAATAATGTGAATTTCGAAGCGATTAAGCCTTAAGTATTATTTTACTTAATATTATCGTGCTTACGGGGTTTTAGTAAGAACGCATTTGCGATGCTTTAGTGACTTTATTGAGGTATCGTATTGCCGGTCACTAGTTCTTCTAAGTCAATGCATAAGAAATACGCGTATTTTTCTCGCCAAAACGTCTGCTGTTCATTCCGTTGCGTATCATGTCGTATTATAATCAACTTTGCAAATAATAAATTGTTCAAGTGTGTATTCAATCCTAATGTAAAGTTTAAAAATATATGTTGGATTTTCGGGATTTTTTCCGGTTATTCAAATCATATATCTCCGGGGAGTAATTAACCTAACCATAAGTTTTTTTTCTATGTTCGTCTTGGCGTAAGACATATGAAAATCCAGAAAGTTTGAGCGATTTTCGTCCATTGCATTCTCAGCAATAGATACGTGAAAATTGGCGGGTAGAGAATTAGCTATGGTAGGTCAGTGCAGCATTCTTATTTCCCGTGCTCTCTCGATGAACGAGCGTATTCACACTGGTTCTCTAGCGCAACTGTACTACCTTTGAATGAACAGACGGGGGATGCAAGATGGAAGGGATTTCGAAGATACTTTTCCCGCCAGACTCCGATGGAGTGAACAATGGGCTTCTTTTCCTCGCTAGCCCACCGCTTCTCCAGAGCAATCATCGATCATGGGCGATAAAGATGGTCGAGCGTGTGGTGGTGAGTCATTCCGAATGGGACGTGATTGGAGAAGGCGCCATCTGCCACTAGGCCCCTCCAGCCCCGCCTCGAAAAAATATGATATTTGTAAAAAAAAATTATCGTTGCTTCCAGGTTCAAGGAAGCTACATTTATTCGCATGCATTTCATCAGCTCACCATTGAGTACATGAGATTTCAGTCACAAACCAGATACATAGCGACACGATCACCAATTACTATGTTTAAAAGAATACACGTTCATGAAAATAACATTCTTTTGGCTTAAATATACACGTCATGGATTTCATATATGCAATTCTCTCATTATTTTGGCTCTGAAAGATACATTTAGGGCAAATTCTTTACAAAAAAGTAATTATTATTTTATAATAATTAGTGCCCAAGTTAATTTAATAATCGGACTTGCATATCTCTGTATATCAGCTAGCGTCCGTCTAAATTTGACTTATTCTCGGAACACGTTTGATTCAGGCCCGAACTGGAAAGTGAGTGGTAGCAGAAATTATATCAACAGAAACTGTAACGGAGGGACATAAATCAAACAACAAGTATGCTATTTAGTACAATGAAATTGAGATAATGAATAAATAAAATTTGTGTCCAGCGATTGGTTGACAAATATGTATGTTGCCAAAAGGTGTTGGTCATCAGATTACTCTGAAACTTTTTGGCTTCTAATAGAGAAACCCGTTTTGTCAAATTTTGAATTTGAAACAATGCGCCGAAATCACAGATTAAATTGCTTCTATGACAATATTTCTTTTAGCCACAATAATGAATGTTCTAAGATCATTTTAGTGTGTTTCTGTCTTTTGCTAAACGGCACTGATTGTGCGCTTTTCGTAGAATCCAATTCGCTGGCCGAGGAAGTGGGCACGCGTGGGGCGGTCGACGATGGAAGAGGCGGAGGATGTCGAGCAGATCGAAGAGCGCACCTGGCACTCGTTGCCGTCGCCACAAGTCGACGACATCAGCGTCTTAAAATAATGTAAATCTCACCATGCACAACATATCTTTCGATCAATTATCGATATCACAAACAGGTCGAACAGAAGCTTCATGTTCACATAAGAAGATGTCGCGTCCAGAACGCAGATGCCTCTGCTGATTTCGTAGGTTAGAGCATTAGCAGAGCAAAAGATACACCGCACACCACTCCTGCTGTTTGGGGAAGGCCGGTATTACATTTTAAAGAGGGACAAAAACAAATCACGAAAATACATCAAACTTAATGCTATAGTTAGTTGTTGACAAAAGTATGGAAATAGGAGGATTAATATTAGGCGCAAAGCTGCAGCTGCGGATTGTGAAAAATTTTCGGTGTAAAAAGGATCTGGAAAGGTGTTTCGGTGGAAGGAATGGGAAGAGAATGAGCGTGAGAGTCATAGGAAAATCTCAGCTAAAAATATGGCACTCATTCCCTGACCTCAATTTTGTCACGTGTGGAGTGGAGTGGTGCTGCCACCATTTGTTGTGATGCTCTGTGTGTGCAACGAAAAGAAAAGAACAATGTAAAAATGAAGACTTGGAGAGTTTCTGGTGCCATTTAGCTGATACTGTCATCTTATGTCAGATTTACTAGTGCTTGCCAAAATGATCATTCGGGGTCCATGTTTCGGTGAGCGAGTGCTTGTGATTACGATAGATCGGCACAATGAAAAATGAGAAAGACATGTAAGATTGAAAGGAACCTTGTGATTCCGGTCGCCTGCGTCTTTCTTGTTATTGTTATTGTTGATGTGGTTGTTGTTGCTCTTGCGGGAGACGAGTCGGTTTGCCGAGTCAGCGGACTGGCGGCCAAAGATCATGGATGGCCGCCGAAGACGGACACCGCCCCTCTCGGACACCGCCCGGGGCCGGCACAGCAAGTAGTGCAGCTCGCGCCGTAGCTGAGTGTTGAAGAGAAGGTACACCGTCGGGTTCACCTCAAATATGTGTGTTTTTTTATTTAAAAAAAATGTATAAAGCCAAAAAAATCTGGGGTTTTTTAAAAAATTAAATTAGTAAATTGTAAGCAAATAGGAAAAAACATTTGATTACTGAATTATTGATGAAGAAGAGCGAAGTCATTAGGAAGTAGGCCCATTTTGACGTCGAAATGTGCGGCAGCCACTGCCAAGTCGTCCAAGTCATCAGAAAGACGACGGAGACGAGGAAGAACTGGAAGGGGAATGGAATTGTGCATGATCGTTGACAAATGTTAGGCGTAATCTAATAGAATTATCCTGACCATTGTAGTTTAAATCGCTTGTTCTCTCTCGCCCGTGTGTCAATGGTTGTGTTTTGGGTCCTATAGAAAGTAAGTACCTGAATGAAAAGGCGCATCTCCTTCTTGCTGACTTGGCTCCTCGGGGGGCGCACAGAAGAAGCGCGGGCGCAGCCGTTCATCTCACTGTCTCTTCTCGTAGACGCCAAGGTGACGCCGTTCATTAGGGCGTTCTGCTGCTACAATATTGAAAATATTTATTTGCAAACATCTTCTAATGACTACTCTGTAGTCATGCATACGTTATCTACATAGTACCATTCTTTTAATGCTTGTATTTTCTTCATATTATCTGAAAATTGAACACGCTTAAACGTACATTTACATTAATATATGTTAAAAGGAATGACGTCCACGCAAAGAAGCAGGCTAATTAATTCCTCTGAACGCAGAACTCAGTAAAGGTATAACATAACCCAAGTGGTGTTTAACGCATCGCTCATGTATATTCTAGCGTAGATTACAGAGATGTTCCAGGTTAGTCCCTCAGATCGAAAAAAAACAAACTCCAGCGCCGGAAAATTAATGAGAAGTGGAAAGAAGAGGAAAGCGTCGAGACCAATATGAGTAGATAGTTACAAATATGTAAATTGGCGTGACAGCGTTCACCTTTAGGGTTCCGCACAGGTGCAAATTCGAAATAACAAGACATGAACAAGAGACACCCACAAGCAATATTAATCATATGCAGCTCTTGAAATACTTGTAAGTTAGACTATATTTCCTGTGTAAAATATAATAGAAAAAGGAAGAGTTAAATGAAATAAAATTAAAAATAATGAGGAAATGCCCCAACTGACGCGTGTCCGTATGGTGAGCTGATACTTGGCCATGGCGCGGCCGCTCTCGCGCACCTTGTAGATTATCACGGCGTACGAGAGGATCATCAGGATCAGCGACAGTGAGTTCACGCTCATGTCTACGTACTTGTACCTGACAAATGCACATTTTTGCCACCTCGCTGTCATCAATAAACACATGTTAAAGCATGATGAAATTCGTTTCTGCCGTATGCCGAATGGACAAATGTATTTATTTGGGTTGTATTTTTATTCTTTTTTGCGCGCTTATTCGTACGACTCACCACGTGTCCATCGGCTCGTAGACCGTGATGTAATAGTCAGAGTTCCAAAGAGTATGGCAGCACGGGAAGAGCGTCGGCAGCGAGACGACGAAGCCGAGGAAATAGCCAAAGGCGATGATGAACAGCGACTTGCGCCGCGAGAACATCCACTTGTACTCCATCGGATAGACGATCGAGACGAAGCTGGATTGAGTGCTAGTTTATTTATTTATTTTTATGGAATTTATTTAAAAAAAAAGTTTAATCTCGATTAGTTATATACATATTTAATCATTTAAGAGAAAATTATGTTTTAAGTGATAGTGGATACATAGTTTATCTTGAGATCAAATGAAGCATTAAATGTATATATATATAAACAAACCGATTGCCCGCCATGAGGCCGAGTTGGAGCACAGCCGTGTACCAGAAGAGATCATAGCAGAAGAGCATTATGACATTTCGCCACGACCGGTACTCGACGTACGCGGAGTGGAAAGCAGTCGCAGGCAGCAGATGCACCTTAAGCAAGGGAGCACCCAATGGGTAAGGAAATCTTAAATTACCGCGGAAAATGTACGGCGGGAACCAATTCATCTTTCCATTCCGCTTTCCTTTAAACGATTACGAGCACTTTTCCATTAGTTTTCTGAATCAATTTACATAAGTAGTACGTATACAATTTGCTTATAGATAGCTAATTACAATAAATATTGCTTAGTTGATTAATGTATTTTACTCATTATTTTGAGTAATACTTAAATTCAAGTCTAGATTAGCACCAATGATATGTATAATATTGAAAGCACACAATATTTTGTCACAATTTTATTTTACTGGCTACTTTATGCGCGTGAAAAGTACAACACTTAAACTTCGTGGTATGAGTTCGCGAATATTAATTACTTTCAAAAATACGAGAACGTGAAAAACGAACCAAGGAAATGATGGACATGATGATGTCGCAGACGGCTAGCGATATGATGAACCAATAGCTGAAAATAATGCATTATTTTAAGGACATTATTGGTGGTATTTTATCATGATCTTGTATAATCATTGGAAAATGCCAGTAGCCGGTTTATCCAGCAAATGTTTCGATATTTTTGAATTTTATCCATTTGTGTTTTCACCTTAATAACCCACCTATTTTTTATCAACGCATCCAAAGCCTATGAGGCTTCCTCACAAGAAAGAAGAAGAAGATTCGCTCATATAAGTGTGTGTTTTGGTGAGCATCCCATTGAATGGGTGCATCTCCTTCAGCTTTCACTCCATTCTGCCGTACTCTTCAAAATGACAATCAAGGCCGTATCAGCCGCTGATTTCCGGCATGTCGCCTCGCCTTTTTTAAGCGTTCATACTACTAAAAAAATCTAAATGAATGAAGACGAACATACATACTACAAACATATATAGTGTGTACACATGTATGCGTCCGTTTTGTTACAAGCATTTTTTTGCCTTTTCTTCCCAGGACCAAAAACCGAGCACTCAAAATAGGTGTGAAGAATGAGAAGCTTCTTCTTCTCTCTCTTGGCTCAGACACCGGGCAGCCTCCCAAGAAACGAAAAGTGCGTTGCTTTAAGGCAAAAGCCATTAGCTGTGCAGCCACCACCACCTCTCTGGGCCATCCCGGCAGAGCCAAAGGCTAGGCAGAGGCATCGACACAGATGGGCAAAAATAAATGCCGACTGTTTATCAGCTGGCCGGCAGCAGAATTACGCAAGATGGAGGAAGATAAACTGACAAAGCAAAATAGCTAGGATGAAGATAAAGAGGAGAGGAGCAGATATCAAATTGAGCAGAGACCGTCTGTGGCTGATTTTCAAGTGGTCTCTCCAAATAAATCCATATAACACTCTGAAAATACTCTCCCAGTTGTGAAGCGCAATCATCGGCCATTTCTGAGAGAGCTAAGAAAAAGAACGATGAGAGGCACTGACTGCCTACGCGCGACCCGACTACATATGGAATGTACATAATTTGTCGAGCTCCGCGCAGCGACGCGCGAGAAAGAGCAGCAGCCAATTGAATTGTAATACGCAATTGCGAGAGGAGGAAGGCAAGAGTTCAATAACACGGGGTAATCTTCATTCGTGCACAGTTGCGCCGGAAGTAAAGAAGAAGAATCCTATCCTTGACAACAACCCGGCTTCACGTTCACTTCATTCTGCTACCTTTTTCTGACTAAAAAGTTCATGAAAATCTTTCTGTTTCTTTGCCCTCCATTGTATAAATGCTATCTAATGGAATGACCGGCATCATATTCGTATTTTGTATTCAATGAATATCGACCAATAATAAAATAAAATAAAATAGCAATAATGTTTTAAAGGAGCAAACTTGAATTCGCGCTTTTGTACCTGGCGCAAGGCGAGAGGGCATGTGATTTAGAGAGACGCGACTACATACAATGATAAGTAATTTAAAAAACGGATGAACCTCGTGGCGGCGCGCATCGTCGTGCTTCGCGCGATGCCGATGAGAATGAGAATGTTGGAGATGAGGGCGTAACTGAGCATCACGAGCCAGCTCGCCACGGCGATCAGGTCATCACGGCGCACCTCTTCCGTCCTGAAAGATTTCGTTTATATTAAAATGATATATAATTTAAAATGGACGAATATGTACCTATTTTAAGCTCAAAATTGTACTAAACATGAATGCATATACCTAATAGTCATCAGGTCCGCCTAAATTACACCACTTGGAATATATACGTTTTCTTTCATTTTCTTTATTTCTTTATTGATTTTACACAGTCGAACACAAAAGCTAATTATTTATTCTCGGAAATGACAAATTTTCTTTTTCGCGCCATTGAGCGGTGAGCCAAACTGACAGCAGAGCTCGAACGGAGAAGAAGGAACTGTTCTGCCGCCACGCCTCGTCCACTTCCGACATGCTCTTCCTTGTGACAAGTCTACTAGAGAGAGAGAGAGAGAGAGAGAGACGGAGAGAGAGAAAAGCGATAATGGAATGGGGCGAGAGAAAGCGATAGAAAGATAGCAAGAAGCCACGCACATATCATACATTATTTGTAATTATGCGGCCAGTCAGAACGAACAGACAGTGATGAACACGAAATTATGTATTTAAAACACTCGAGTAGAGACGAAACATATTCTATCTTTTCGCAATAGCCCGCTCTTTACTTCGGAGAAACACCCACGGATTCCTATAATAAAAAAAACGTGTGCAAGCATATGAGACGCTTCTCTCACTCAGTTATAAATGAGACCCGGTCATATCTAAGAATATTTTAGGTAAAGAATATGAGAAGAATATTGCCTAAAAGTGTGAGACTATTTATGGGCATACTTGAAGGCTGTCGTCGTCCTTTTCCTTCCTTTGTTTCGAGAGGCATGGATCACTTACGAATGTAAGGCAACTCTCTCTCTCTCTCTCTCTGTCTCTGTCGACTGGACATCTTACCCTCCTTATAACTCCCACACTGCCCTCACCTTTCTCTTCTTCTCTCTTTCCCTCTCTCAATCTCACTTAATTTCACTTTTATCTCTCTATTCTTCTTCCATCCTCTCTTCTTCGCACTCTCCCTTTCTCTCTCTAACATAGAAGCCGACCGACATAGTTCCCTTATCCTGACCACCACTTTCTCACGCGTCCGAAATGGCAACCATGTAACTCGGAGACGTTTTCGAGCGCGCAAAGTGGAGAGGAGACGAAAACGGGAAGCGGTTGAGAAAATTTTCCGTGCTATTAAATTTTTATCTGTCCAATATATATAAATACAATAGAGAAGGAGGGAGGGAGGTGAGAATTAGACAGATATTGCAAAATGGGCACATGAGAGGGAGAGAAAGAGAGAATTGCGAGGCAATTATTGAGAGACCATGGGGATGAGACATCTCCATTTACAGTATACGCGCCGGAACGTGCCAAGGCCTAAAATGCAAACAAGTAAGCAGAGTCGAGATGCTGAAAAGGTGCCAACTTGTTGTCGGCTTCAGGTTTCACGAGTGGAAACATCTGTCAGAGCAGACAGGAGCGACTGTTTATTTTAAATAGAGTTCCACCTATTTGTATTTATTAATCCAAAGAGTGTTTGTATGGATATACCCGCACAATTTTGTAGCGTTTGCCCACTAAAAGAGCCGCACGCGATCTATTTGAATCCGACATGCGATACATAATTATTACGAATAAAGTTATCAGCCGGCATAGTAGAAAAAAGAGCATTTGCGAGAGGAATTCCTCTGATATACTACGACTCGGCTTTAGTGCGAAGCTAGCAGATTAGACAAAATAAAAATGGCAGGAATGTGTTAAGAGAGGAGTGTCCGTTGACGGACATGCCAAATATACCGTATTTTTTCTTTTAAACAGCGACAAAAGATTCGGAAGAATATCGAGCAGGTTAAAGTTTAGAAGGTCGCAGATAGTTTGCAAGTAGTCCGGCTTTTCTCAAGCGAAAGTCGCGCGTTGCAGATTGAGAGAGCAAAGAAGTGGCGAGAGTGGACAACAGAGAGGCGAACGAGAGAAACAAAGATTTAAAAAAAATGTGGTGGAGATGTTGAATTGTGGAGAATGAATGGAAATGCTGAGAGACGCAGACAGACAAAGATAGCAGCCAAAAAGAGAGAGGTGCTCCAAGCAAGAATGGACGCCTCTCACTCTTGCGCATAAGCCGCTGACATGAGAAGTCACGGCCCGAATCGGGGGAAGAAGTGGAGGGGAGGAGGGGGAGGAAGGGGAGGAGGACACTGCAAAAGGTAGCAATGCAGTCACAAAGGGGTCTCAAGGTAGATTCAGCGGGGTATTAGTAGAAGAAATCTGTGGCTCGAGCGTTCACATGGAGAATAAATTGTTGGACGGAACGAGCATAACGATGCTGATATTAGTTAAAGGAATTTTAGTTTCGAAATTAATGGACGGGCGTTGAAAGGTAAGAAAAAATAGAAGAAAAAGAGAGAATGGAAGAAAAAAAGGAAGATTTTGGCAAGATGCCAAGAAACTCCTAAGCCGTCGCGCACTTTTGCAAGTCCGTTCGCGCTAGAAGTGCACCTCCATGCTGCCATCTGCCGAAAAGGCCGCTTACAACTCTGAGCTTCCTGGCTCGTTAGTCTCCTCCTCTCCCTTCCACTCTCTCTTCCTCTATTTCTCTCTTTCTCCCACTCCGTCTAAGAAAGAAAGCCTGGCGCTCTTGGACCTCATAAAGTAAAAGAACGAACACACAGAGAGAGAAAGAGAGAGAGAGAGAGAGAGAGAGAGAGGGAGAGAGAGAGAAAGAGACAGAGAGAGGAGAGAGAGGAGTAGGAGAGGACCAGAGTTTTAAAGGATGCGGAACGTCAGATAGCGAGAGAGTGAGATTGTTAGATTTGAATAGAGTAAAGAAGGAAAGTAAAAGAGAAGGACAGAGAGAGAAGGCGGAGAAGGTAAGCGAGAGAGAAAAGGATAGAGAGAAAAGAGGAGAGAGAAAGAGAGAAAGAGAGAGAGAGAGAGAGTGAGAGAGTGGACGGGGAAGCACCGACTACCCTCTGATTACATGTACCGGAGGGCAGCAGATGTAGACGTCTGTCCGGTCATGTTGGATTCTCCAATGGCAGCAATTGTGCAAGAGTGGTAGAGAGCTCGGAGAGTGAGAAAGAGAAGAGAGAGAGAGAAGAGAGAAGAGATAGAAGAGAGGGAGAGGGTGATGGGGAGTTAGAGAAAGAATTCACTCCCAATATTACTCAAGTATGAGAAGAACTAATATGTCTTCGTTTCAGCATCTAACCGAATTGGAAATCCGGGCTTGAAAATTTCGATGAATGCCTCCTCGTTCTCCTTTCAATCGTCGGGTGTTCTTTGGTTCGAATAACGCGAAATGCTACCATATGAAAGAGTAAGGAGAATGTCTTTTAAACGCATCCGTGCACAAAGTTTACCATCTATCACAAAAGGCTATTCTAGCAGCACTTAAAACCATGACCTCAAAAAAATTCACCAAATCCACTTTTCTTCATGGCTGTACTCCCACACCGCCTTTTTGAAATGTTTTTCTTCCATTAACGAAAATCCATAGTGAGTAAGCTGCGAATAAATCCGCTACTATTGAGTTAATTTGTGCTGAAGCATTCGTTCACTCACTCTCCATCTCTCCCTCTCTTTCTCTCTTTCCCTCTCTCTCTCTCTCTCTCTCTCTCTGTCTCTCTCTCCTTCTTTTGCTCTCTCTCTCAATCTATTTCTCTCTCTGCCTCTCTCGCTCTCAATCTCAATAGTTCCCTATCATCCACTCTCTATGTCTTCCTCTCTGCTAGCCGAGAAGAAATCTCATCACAGAAATATGGTTGAATGGGAATAAACTAAAGCAGAGGTTGGAAATGTCCTCGAGGGATTGGGAGAAGAAGAAGGAGGGAAGAGAAGTACGAGGAAAGCGACGGCTAAGGAAAAGCTTCGGACAGCAGGAGAAGAAGAGCAGAAACTAGAGAGCGGTCGATCAAAACAAACTCCCTCGTACAAGCGGACAATGCAAAGTGGGGAGCATAGCTCACGCTATCATTATTTTATTGTTTTCTCTGTTCTCTCCCTCTCTCTCCCTCTATCTGTCTTCTCTTTCTCGATACGATAGCCTCTCCGCTCTACCATCTCTTGTTTAGTACAATTTAAATTAGCTCTCTCCTTCTCTCCTTCTCTCCTTCTCTCCTTCTCTCCATCTCTCTCTCTCTCTTTTTCTCTCTCTCTCTCCTCACACCAGAGTAGTGTGAAAACCACGCGGCAAGTGCTCCAGACAGACAAGAAGACATCGCCACGCTTTTGCACGCATCACAAGAGAAGCACACTCACATCACTGTCGCAACACTAAAGGAGTGAAGAAGAAGGAGTAGACGACATTACGGAAAGAGCTTTAGAGGCTTCATCGCCAATCTATTTTTCTTTCTCTGACATTATCGCTCTCTCTCACACTATTTCTCTCTAATTTTTCTATACCTCGCTCTCTCTTTCTTTCTCTTTCTCTCTTCTTTCTGTCTGAATTTTTCTCTCTCCCTCTCTTTCACATCTTCTATACCTCTCTCTCTCTCTCCATCCCCATCTCCTTTCAGGTGACAGGTGGCAGTAGAAAACTCTCGCCCATCTAGACTACTATCATCTGCCAGCGGATAAACAAGCCGACATGAAATTAAAACTACAAGTCTCGTTTGGAAAAGCCGTATTCACTGAAATCACCGATGACCAACGAAGCGACGGAAAAGCCCATGAGTCATGAGAAAAATGTATACAGATAATATGGTGATAGATGTTTTACAGAAATATAGCCATGTTGTATAAGATATGTACATATTATTCACTATTTTCTTCCACGAAATGGTTAATATTTTGTGATATTCGAATAAGCACAACGATCATGGAATAAAATCATAAGTGCTTGCCAGAATGAATGCGATAACGAGATGTCAAGGAGGAGAATGAGAAGGCAAGGAAAAACAACGCATGACAATAAGCAGAATAAGGTGTAGGAAAGAGGACGGGAAGAAGCATTCTAAGTGGAGACTGAACAGGGCAAGGTAACCATGGCACATGGCAATACAAAAGCATTGAGAAAGCAAAGAGAGAGGAGAGAAAGAGAGAAAGAGAGAGAGAGAGAAAGAGAGGGAGAGAGAGAGAGAGAGTCATTAGCAGCTAGGGATAAGTGGCAGACCAAAACTTTTGGATATAAAAATCGCAGAGGTTAAGTGTTCAGCTGACAAAAGGACTGATAAACAGTCGCATTGCTATTCTTGGATGTGATAACGATGGGAAAAGTGAGAGAAGAGTGCAAAAGATGAGCAGACTCTTCAGAATTAGCAGAATTCATATGGGCGGTAAAAAAGGCGAAAATTGACCACCAAATAGCGCCCGATGTCTGTCTCCTCTTTGAAGGTTTCCCCTCTCAGAGAATGGCAGAACTCTTCGCATACTCAGTGGCTGTAATTGTTGTGTCTGTTGAATCGAGAAAGAAGAGAAGGAGATCAAAAAGGAACAACCGTTCGTTTCTTCGAAGAGGGATACAATTACATGAAAAAACATGCAAGAGAGGAATAGCCATTTCAACATAACGAGATCAAGAAATGAATGAGATGTTAATATCTTGCACTTTATGCCTTCAAACACAAATCATATGGGCTAATTTTGAGGGCAAGATGAAGATTACAGTACACAATATCTATTTTCACATGCACACTCTCCTTCGATCTCTCAAACCCTCTCTCTCTCTCACAGCCTCCTATCGCTGTTTCTCTCCCTCCGTTTGCCCCTCTCAACCTCCCTTTTCATTTGCTACTCTTCCTGGCTTCGGCACCAATGAACGAACGATGCAGGCACGCCGTAACAAGCAGGCGAGAATGGAGCACAATATTTCTGAGCCGGAAAAAGTGTGGTGATGAGCCTGGAATGAGGGGAAAAGGACGGCAAGGAGAGGAGGGAGTGGGGAGCGGTGCTGTTCTGGTGGAAAGAGAGGGGGAGAGAAAAGGGAGTAGGAGTGTCTCCCTGTCAAGGCAGCCGCGCCACACCCTGTCGACATTCAATCAGAAATGCAGTCAGCGGAGGCATCAGCAGCCTTCTCGGCTCCCGTGTTTTGGCTGGCGACGGCGAAGTCGACATCTTCGAAGATTCTCGCTCGGCTTCATCTTCTCTCCCCAACCCCAGAGGCCATGACGAATTGTCTGTCGGCGCCACAACAGCGGAAGACACATCTCCGATAGCCGCGCACGATTCAATGAGAGGAAACTTGAGCTTCATCTTCTCGCTTGCCTCCAGAACGCCGTCAAACTCAAACAGGATTACGCCATCCAGGCGTGAACTAGCCAGCAATCATCTACAAGAAAAGGCAAGCGACGCCTCACAAAACACCTCCGACCATCAACTGACCATGGGAAGCAACAGAAACCAATAGTTGAGCAGTAAGTTACTTCTCATACAGAAAGATTACTCCCGTTCTCAGAATGCCGCCGACATGAGAAACGAAGTGGGCTTGAAATGTCAGAAAGGCAGTGAAAGAATTTACTTGACACCTAAAATATCTAAGCTCCGCAATGTTAACTGATATGATTTCAGGAATCGAAAAAGTCTTCCACCTTTTTAAGACATGTAATGGAAAAAATTCAAAGTAAATTTTGATGAGTTCGAAAAATAAATTTACACTGTGTTCTGAAGGCCCATCTACATAAGTCTCTTTAATGTTGGGTACGAACAGCCGTACAATAGCTTCGCAAATTGCATCTTTTAGCTTGTCTTTTGTTGTTCAAGACTTATTTTTAGATCGATATTGGCAACAGCCGACTTTAGATTTCTTTGCAGGCCTACAAAATATTAGCCTGCGGATTTGCAGATATAAAAGAAAAAAAGAAGCATAAGTTGTTCCACTTCTTACTTGCGGTACATCAAGCATCATATAGAATAAAAGTCTGCAGTAAACAGACAAGATCTGCGAGATCATTTAAAGAGAATGGATCGGAAGTTACCGAGAGAAAATGTGTGTGAGAAAGAGAAAGCGAGGGAGAAAGAGAGAAAGAGAGAGAGAGAGAGAGAGAGAGAGAGAGAGAGAGCGACTGAGAACGCGGAAGTATGCAAGTAGGCCTGAAAAATAGGCCGACGGAACAGAAGATTAGAGCCTCATTACTGAAATGACCAAAACAGAAAGCAGATATAATGGAGTGGGGCAAATGGCTGTTCTCTTATAGTGGGGCTGCTGTTGAATCAGCCATTCTTTCATCGCTTTACAACATATATAAAATATAGACTCTCTGAACCCTTGGCTTGAAAAACATAAGTAGAAAGATTTGCGTTGAGGTTTTAGGGAGCAAATGGTCTGACGGAAAGAAAGACTCCAGGAAGATGCTGCTGCGCGTGCTTTTTCGATGCTTTTCTGGGAAAGGGAGGAATGGACTGGTTTCTTCTTGCAAGCCTGGCAGTTACAGAGCGCAAGAGAATGAAGAGGGAGAGGCCTCTGACGGAAGCGGCAACGGGCTTAGGAAGCACCTACCGGAGCGAGTTCGTGAGGAAGCTCTTCAGGAAGATGAACGGCCATGTGAGTAAACCTTCGCGGAACCTCGTGCTACGCTTG
This sequence comes from Allodiplogaster sudhausi, assembly GCA_945643635.1. Taxonomy (NCBI): domain Eukaryota; kingdom Metazoa; phylum Nematoda; class Chromadorea; order Rhabditida; family Diplogasteridae; genus Allodiplogaster; species Allodiplogaster sudhausi. The sequence goes on from CALZFC010000009.1 coordinate 6,649,189, forward strand.
ACTTCCAGGGAAACTCCATGAACAAACACAGGCAAAATGAGCCTCTCACTATGGAACGGGGGCGTTTATCCATGTCCATTCATATTTATGAGCAACCAGAACAATTCGTCTGGCTCGAAAGAGTACATCTGCGCGCGGATTATTGAGTGTAACGTATGCAAGAATAGCAAAGAGGAGAAGAACGTTGAGAGATGAGACTGCACTAATAAGCGATCTCTCAGCCATAACTCAACTCGCACTTTCCACCACTCTTCACTAATGAACGAATAATAATAATATTCATTCCAAGAATAAAGATTAAATTGTGTATACACATTCACCAATATCCATAAGCTGTCATTGTTGTCGGCGACAATATTAGAAATGAAGAGTTTTAACGCTTGACTTATTTCAAAAAGGGGTGAAAAATAGTCCTTCCAGTCTTATGTGGACTTGGCATAGACTTTGTCAAGTGCAAAGATCTCACGGCATTTTGCATGCAGTCTCGGGACTTCCGAGTGGGCAAAAGGGGAAGATGAAAAAGATGAAAAAGATGAAAAAGCTGGACAGGAACAGTGTTCTCTTCTTCCAAAATGCCGCATGCGCAAAAATGTGGAGAAAGGTGCAGAGACATACTAAAAGTTAGGAGCGAATCAAATTGAATCGCCAAAGAATGCAGAAAAGATTAGGAGAACAAGCGAACGTTAGCGATGACGATGGAACGCGAAAGAACTAACCAAAGAGGGCTAGCAGGGAAAAGCAACCGTCAACCACTCTAACAGCACTGGAAATGACAACCATGTCGACGCAAGCTTCATGCCACGTATAATATATTGGCGCATAGCGAAATGGTCTCAAAGAAGCTTTTTTGAACTCAAGTACCTAGCCAGTGAGAAGGTATGAAACGAATTTTGGGAAAATGAGAATTGCTTATGTCACCCAGAGAATAGGACTTTATGGGCCTTCATACTTTTTTCCGGATAGGATGCATCACTGAAAATGTATGTATGTAAAATACTCTCGATGTAGGGGCAAAGCCATTTCCTCTAAAGTGCATCAACCGAGTGGACTTGTCATCTTTTTGTTCTTTCATTTCAGAGAATTCATCAGTGAAGTGCCAGCTAATCATACTCTCAACAGAATAAAGACCATATTTCTTTCGATATTCGCCAATTCTAATAAAATCAGTGGCTCTCCAAAACCCCCAATGAAACATAGTAATCCACCCTCAATTTGGACCCCGATAATACTGCCCGACGTAATAATTTGTAAAAAAAAAAAGAAGATATTTTTGGCGCTTTGAATAAATTCATAGCTGGAAAAATGTCTTATCCGGAATCAACGAATCACGGCATAAGAATAACGCCCTCTCTTTAATAGAACAATCGTTTTATTTTTGTTCAAATTGAAAAATAGTGCCCCACGGGTCCTATTAGAAGATCGTTGGTGTAAAGGTGCATTTATATGTATGTATGTTTGTCGAGAATTGGGCGCAGTATTGAACGAACTAAGTTGGCGAAGGCAACTTCATCGGGGTTTCTACCGGCAATTTTTTCGTGTGAAAAAGGAAAGGATGTCTCTGATAACTTTGCCGGTGTTCACGGGACGCGAATTGCGCGCTCTCTCACGGGCCAGGTTCCCTTTGTCGTCACCCGTGGACCTACTTCCTCATCCTATTCTCGGCTGGCCTACGCACCAACAATCCTTTAAACATACTCTTTCTCAGACCTAAAAGTTATTCGCATCACTCGTGTTCCCCAAAGAGCATATCGAATAAAACTCCAAGAAAGGTATATGCTCTCTGCTGATGGTTGAAAAATTTCTAAAGAAAACGGCTCAAATCGAACGAAAGAGGGCACAAATAAAAGAATGCGAGCTTATGATTTTAGTTCTCCCAGACAATGAAGAGGAATTGAAAAGATCGCATTCGAAATGCTGCTACCGTACCCGCAGCTGAGATAGAAAGAAGTCTCTAGTCTGGCATTAAGAGTGGACAGGTGGGAGGCGACTAACAATGGAACTGTCTGAGCCATTCGTTTGGCCCACCACAATGATTAGAAAATAGCCATGAGGGAGAGGGCGAATGAGAGAGAGAGAATGAGAGAGAGAAGAAAAAGACTCATGTTCATCTCCTTTCCACTCGGATTGGGTGTCAAGAGTCATTGGCGTCAGCACTCTCGCCCTCTTTCTCCCCCTGCAAGCACCCTGAGAGATTGGCCAACGTGGCCTGGCGCACCAGCTTCTTCTTGAGCGTCTCCTCTCTTTTTTCCACTTTTTTGTCCGTTCTCTCCGTTCCTTTCATCTTTTTCGTTCGCTTCTCCTTTGCCACTCTCTCCATCTCTCTCTCTTATTTCTCTTCCTCTCTCTCTCTCTCTCTCTCTCTCTCTCTTTTCCTCGATCTCCCCCTCTCTTCCCACCACAGTCGAAGATTGGCACTCTTCATCATGTTGCTTCTGTGCTTGTTGATGTGGCGGTTCTCGTGGAAGAAGCAGAAGAAAGAGAGTAGACAGCACGGCAACCAGCGAACGAGGGAGCGGAAAAAGAGAGAGGAGAAAAACATGGTCCCTGCTCGAAATCCGGAAGGCAGACACCAAAAAGAAGCAAGACAGACTAAGAGCGATAATGTGTATGAATGGCCCCCCTCTCCTCCTCCCCCCCCCCCCCCCCCCCCCCGTCCGGTCCCATGGGACTTCCATCGTGTCTGTCTGATACTCTTGCTAAAGACCCGGCAGGCCAGTAAAAGCGCCACTCTGACCGTTCCCCGAGCGTGTCTGAGAAGAAACCACTTGTGCGCCAATCTCATGGTCGCATCTCTGACAAGGCAGGGATGAATACAAATGAGACAACCAACCCACCCGGAGAGACAAGTCTAAAGGGAAATCGGGCCGAAACACTAGTTGTTTAGCACCGAAGATGAATGTGACCTCGTGACAGCAGAAAAGAGGAAGAAGGAATTTGGATGCCTCGTTTGAACAAACGGAGATAAATGCCAGCAGCTACGCAATACAAGAGGAAAACTGACATAAATATACGTATTGAGGAAAAAAAAATATCTATTCTAGAGATTGGAAACGCTAATGGTAACTTGGATGAAAGAGAGAAATAATAACTCGAAAAGCCAGGTGGTTGAATTGCGGAAGTTATAGATGCATGCTGCTTTACATGGAAGTTGAAGGTCGAACCTTCGCATGAATTGTCTCTTCTCTCTCTCCCTCCCTCTCTCTCTCTCTCTCTCTCTCTCTCTCTGTTCGCATCCTCTCTATCTCTCTCTTCCTTCTCTATTTCTCTGCTATCTTTTTCATGCCTCCTCAGAAATAAGGGGTGTCGGCGACACTTGGATTGAATTAGAAGAACTCAGAGTCGGAGGAGGAGACGGAGAGAGGAACTCGGAAGCAGCCTTCAGAGGGACGCAGGATTTATGAACATGCCCCGGAAGCATAGGATGAGTTGAGGAGTGATAGGCCGGCAGAGACTTTTATACATAGGTATGGAAAGTTGATGAGGGTGAGAGAGACAGAAAGAGAAAGAAGAGAGAGACAAAGAGAGTGAGAGAGCGAGAGAGATAGACAGCGAGGGGTGCAGAGCAATATTAGTGAGTACGCATACGGGTCGACCCGCGCTACTCGGGAAGCAGTAATACAACCCGTAGGGCTGATCCGCTCTAGGCTCTCCTTTCCGAGGAGTTTCAAGTGACAGATTGATTCAGACGTGAGCAGCTAGCATGCAGATGATGATGATAGAGAGAGAGAGCGAGAGAGAGAGAGCGAGAGAGAGAGAGAGAGAGAGAGATAGGAAATGACAGAATGTAACCTGAATCACAGGAACAATACAAGTTCCGAACAGAAGAGATCTTTAAAAAAAGGAAGTAGCCTATAAAGTGCCACTTCAGAAAAGGGAACTTTTAGCTAGACTCCGCGCAAGCAGGACCACCGTAGGTGCGCATAGTACAGATATTTTTATTCATAAATTAGAGATGCACCTTAATTCTATGTTCGAATCCTTCCAAGTACATATACAGTTATTTTAGCAAAGCTTTGATAAACAAAAATGCACATTTTGGATGTTGAATGCAAAAGTGTCCAGAACGTACGGTATGCAGCCAGAAAGTAAGCAAGGAAACTAGTAAAAGAAAAAGGTTGGAAGAGAAAAGAAATACAGAACATGCTTTGCTCTCCCTTTAGATTCCACATATATGTCAACTTGGCCAGAATTTGAAGAAATATGCTCTCTCATTCCATCGCTCTTCATCCACGAGGAGGCTATTTTTGTCTTCTCTCTGTGTCTGTCTCTCTTCTCTCTCTTCTCGCTCTCACTCGTTCTCTCTCTCTCTCTCTCTTGCTGGTTGGCTCTCTCCTCGTTCCAATTGCACCGAGGTTCTCTTACCTTGTATCATATATATAAATGTCTACAAAGACCTCGGACGGGGCAGGAAATTGGTGGTGCCTTCGGCTTCCTTCCCATCGCATCATATCCAAATATGCGCGTGCCCTTATTCGGATGCCCAAGCTTTCCCTTGCCCGAATCTCGTTTTCATTCCCACTCACATTCCAGAGTTCATTTGTTTACCTCTTTTTAGATTTTTATTTTTCGAACACCGAAGTTTTCTATAATAGTGATAAGATAAGCATTTTAAATGTTAGAAAGGGCAGCGATGCATTTGCAAATTACGGTCAAATTAGCAGCTTTCGAAACTTGAGATTGAACAAATATAAAAATACATATCTCAAAAAAATTTGTAAAAAAATTCTTTGTTTGTAATCTTCTGCCCATAAAACCTTCGGTTTCTTACTCTGACAAACAAGGAGAAAGAGCGATTATGTCCACATGCTTCTTCGAATGAGAGATTGGAGGGAAGCTCAAGAGAACGAGCGAGAGATCTCGAGTTAAAAGTAGACAAAGAGGAGAGTACGAGATTGAGAGAAGGACGACGTGCATAAACAACAGTGAGAAAGAAGAAGTGAACTGAGTCGCAGAACTCACCAGTCTAATTCATACTTTGTTCTATAATCGCGATAGGCTGTTTCTTTCGCTGTCTGTCTCGATATCTCCCCTCTCTAATCTTCAGTCATAGAACTCACGTCAGATGAGAAATACTGAAGTCAAAACATGTTTATATTATACACACAAAATACTGCCCTAAAAGTAAGCAAAAACAACGAATCCATTTTATATACTGCCTGTTTTCCCGTCGACAGTGGAAAGATTACTGTATAAAATCAGGCACTGTTCGCATATCGCATAGACATGTCACTATAATCTTTGATAACATGGTAAAAAGTCCTTGGTTGGGTTTTTTTTAAATCTCGTTGAAAATGCCTACTACGTTTCTGAATATACATACATATGTATGAACAACTGTAATACTTCGCCAGACTAACCGAGTGCTTTCATCGACGGCAAGCAGGAATGACCAGTTGCTGCTGCTCATGGCGCTCGTCCTTCTCGGGATGCCTCAGATAGCCACTTCATTGTCGCTGCATTCTTCGACTTCTCAGACGAGTACTTCTTCAAAGGATAGCAATCACCTCACTATTTCAGCCAATAGTCTCGACAGGATAAACACAAGAGAGCAGTCATGCACAGTACGATAACTCGAAAGCGTGGTTTTAAAATTTTGTTTGCCGTGTTGCAACGAAGAGTCACTTATCATCTGCACCTGTAGATATAAAAAGCGGCACGATGAAATCAAAAAAAATAGATAGATGTGAAATCAAACGCCAGTCTTATACGATTCAGCGCATCAAAATGTTTAACAGGCTTATATTCTTACAATATATACTCGTCAATAACTCATTTTTAAATTTTTTAGGCACAAAGCAAGTATCTCGAAAAGACTGAAAAAGATATTCGTATCTCATATTTGGAAGCAGCGTTTATGTTATTGCCCTCCTGTAGGAAAACAAGCGTCGGTCAGTTTGCGATACAAATGGAGAATAAAATCGAGCAACGGAAACAATGTTAGTAAGTGGTGCCAACCAGACGACGAACTAGAAATCTGAAGCCAACAAGCTTCGTACTGACCTGCTTCTTACATGTTCGTTATAAGCTTCTCTCTCTTTCTTTTTTTCTATGTACCACTGCCTTTCTATTTTTCTTGCTCTCTTTCTTTCTCTCTGTCTCTATCTCGCTCTCTCACTGACAATGAGAACCGTTTCTCCAGTACCCCTCTGCTCCCACGCTATTCATCGCTCATCTCTCGCTCTCTTTTCTCTCTTTCTCCCAGTCTCTCCTCAACACGCTTCATCTTTCACATGCCGCATCTCATCTGATTTATTATACGACGTCCTTTATAATGGGCCGTCCGTTGCTGTGGATGATGAACCCAGCATATTGCACGAAATGACTGGTCTCTCTCTATCTCGGGAATGCCAGGGGCGACCCAGAATGGGGAGGAGATTGGGGAGGTAGAGAGGGGGGGGGGTAAGATAGAGAGAAAGAGAGAGAGAGAGAGAGAGAGAGAGAGAGAGAGAGAAGGTGAAGCCTGAACAGATCGCGCACAGAATTCGAAAGCGGCTCCATTGTTGATGCGATAATAGGCGCTCATTTTTGTTCGGGCAAAATGGGAATGGGCAGACGAGGAGGAGAAGGAGAGAAAAAGAGTATGGCGAGATTCAGAGTAGAAGAAGACGACGACGAAGAAGAAGAAGGCGGAGAAAGAATGGATCAGGATTCGGATTGTGCTGAGACTGCCACGAACTCTTCTTCTCATCTCACGCATTAAGAAAATCACCATTCAGCCATTCAAACGTCCACTGCCAAATCGGATGTGCAATTGGCAGTTCGCGAGGAAACTGAAATTGGGGAGATATAGAGAAGAGAGAGAGATTGAGTTAGAGAAAGAGAGATAGGAAGAAATGAAGAAATAGAGTGCATTCCTCTGTTAAAATTGTCTGTGGTAGAAGGCCAATTCATTGACAAGAAGATGAATAGTTCGTAAAGAAGAAAGCAGTGAATCTAAACGAGAGAGAAAGAAAGAAAGAGAGAGCGAGAGACTGAGTAAGAGAGAGAGAGAGGGAGAGAGAGACAGAAAAAGAGAGAGAGAGAATACCTCCTTAGGCATTGAGTGAAGACACTAGGAAAGATAGCAATATTGCGGATTCATCCACGGCCAATCAGACATCAAACGGGATCCACCACCATCGTCCGACGTCAAAGAGAAGCCGTCGTTCTCCCTCTTTCTCTCTCTCACAGAACTCAGCGGCAAGAGGCAGACTAGAGAGGAATCCAGAATAGAGCATCAATAAGAGATGCTTGGAAACAAGAGAAGGCGTGAAGGAGAAGAATGGAAAGGTGTTTGAGAGAAAGAAAGATGGAGATGGAAATGGAGATATAAGAGTTGGGAAAAAGAGAGAAGTTGGAGCGAGCACGTCGAGGTTCGCTACCTCGCCTACGTATTCCGACAGAAGCAGGCAACTGCATGGAATTTTGCCGGCGCCATTTACGACCTAAATCTTTTTTATCTTCTCTTATTGTTTGTTCTCTCGCCTATTTTCACTCTCTCTCTCTCTCGGTTCACTTCTCTCCTTCTCTCTATTTCATTCTTCACGAGTAAAGAACATCACATGACATGCAACAAGAAGAGAAAGAATAAGAGGGACACCACATGCTCTAAAAGTATGCCGAGAGGATTCATGAATTCATAATTCATCTTTGAGAGTTTCAATAGGTCCTCCTCCTCTGCCACGGCTGCCGAGAACTCCCCTCTTTTTCTTACAAAAAAGAAACAACACACGCAGCATCTGGTCGGGTGGGAGAGATCAGAAAATGTGTGCATTCATATTATTCATCTTCACCAATATTCACTCATTTCGCCTACACGTTCCTCGGTCTCATTTCACACAAACTCGTCATTGCAAACTAAGCTCTGAGCATCATAGCCAATGTGAGAAGCATTTCTAGACCAAACGGCTTTTCATTGTCGCAATTAGTAATAAAAGGAAAAAATGAAGCGTCGGCATTTTGGTGATGTTGAATAAGAAGAAAAAAAAGAGAGAATCGGTAACGGGAGCGATTATGTTTTGGGAAAGGAGAGGAAAGAAAGAAGCACCGGGGAAAAAGGAAGAGATTTGAAGTAGTTTGAGACAGAGGTACAGTCAGAGAGGGGATAGAGAAACAGCGAAAGGATGCAAGCCTGATACTTCTTAATTCAATTGTTTACCCTCTGCCATAGAAGCTGACACCGGGATATGCAACTTTCTCAGGACTTCTTTTGCTTTCTGTTTCTCTCCCTTTTCCTGTGCCCACTCTCTCGCTCTCTCTCTAGCTTCTATCTAGATATCTCCCTCGCTCGTTTTTTTTGATGAAACGGCGTCATTCTTCCTCTACGGACTGTCCAGTAGAGCTAAAAGGGGGAGAAAACACAATTTGCAACGACTCGCATCATTGTTTAGCTAGGCAAGAGAACGTTGAACTCGCTGCCGGATGGACGGGCGGCAATTTAAAGGTCTCACCAGTGCTTCCTTCCTCCTTGCGCCAGTCTTCTTCTTCTTCTCCTTATTTCAGACTTCCCATTCTCGGACGACTCCCTGCTACTAGTAGTTTCTTCAGAGACTTCTGAGATGGACGTAAACGGGGGGGGGGGGGGGTGGGAGGAAAGAAGAATCCATGACTCTCTCTCTCTCTCTCTCTCTCTCTAATTGTGAAAGGGGATCAAGACTTTTGAAGTGCACTCTTGGGGTCAATTGATAGCCGCCAGAGATATGCGCTTCCTAGTATCTTCAATAACGATTAAGACAATATGAGGGCAATCTGGGATCTCTCTGCGAATCTCTCTGTGTCTCTGATTCTCTCTCTCTCTCTCTTTCCCTCTTTTACTCCTTCATGAGACTCGCACCGTTCTTGTCTCCATCACTCTCTGTATTTCTTTTTCTCTCTCTCTCTCCCTCTTTCAGTTTCTCTCCTATTGCACTCCAAAAGCTATCGGCGCTGGCGCGGAGGTGCGCGAACAAAGATATCAGAGCTCACAAGTTAAATCAGCTAGAAAGAGGGTGAGCGAGAAAGAGAGAGAGAGAGAGAGAGAGAGAGAGAGAGATTGAGGGAGGGAGAGATAGAGATATAAAGAGAGAGATAGGAGAGAGAAAGACAAAGGGAGGAGACAGATAAAGAGAGAGAGAGATGAAGGGAGAGAGAAAGAGAAATGGGAGAGAGAAATGGGGATAGAGGGAGAGTGAAACGGAAAAGAGAGGGAGAAAGAGAGAGCGCGGGAGAACAGAAGATGAAGAGGTAGAGGGAAAAGGAAAAAGAAGCAGGCGAATGGTCATCACTGACAGTTGAGCAGTGTTGAAGCAGAGCTACCTTACGTCCCTCGGGCTCTCCTACCTCTTCTCCCAGCATATCTTGTTTTCTCCCTCTCTCTCTCTTGCTTTCTCTCTCTCTCTCTCTCGCTTTCTCTCTCTCTCTCTGTGTGACTGGCGCTCCTAACTTCTTGAGAATAGTCGCTCGCCTTTGTCTCTCGCATCTCTTCGCTTAACCCTTCTAGTTAGCACTCTTTATACCCTTGCGCTCCCTCTATCATCTCTCCCCTCTCTTTTCTTTCCTTGTCTCTCTTCCTCTCTCTCTCTCTCTCTCGTTATTTATCTCTCTTCCTCTCTCTCTCAATCTCTCTCCTTCTCTCGGTATCTTTCTTTCTCTCTAACCTTCTCTTTTTCTTTCTCGCACCGTAATGCAATAGAGAGCGTATCACCAGTTGCGAACAGTCTCTGAGTGGCTGACCGTTCGTGTCGTTCCACTTCGTGTCCATCGCGGAATCGACGACACGGGATTGGCGATGCCCTCCGTCCCCGTAGTCGAGTAACAGCCATTACAACGCGTTCCTCGTTGGTATATTTATATATTTTTCCTTTTTTAACGTACAATATGAATTCTCGTACGCATCTGTCACTTTTTTGCATTTATTTAATAATGTAGTTTATTTTCATGTTGCAGTATGATGTAAGAAGGTGAATAAAATTTCTCAGGTGGGAAAAGCCGGCCTTTTATTTCCACCCGTATGCACTCATTGCTTGTTTTTGATTATGCAACGGGTGCATTGCGAGTGGCGTTTTCTACAGTATTCAAGAAAAGAAATCAAATATCTCGTTAAATGCTGATTTTCATAAAGCCAGACCACATCCAATCGATCATATTAATATTATATATGATCGATTGGATGTGGTATTATATATATATATATATATACTATATATGTATATATATAATACCTATATGCTTTCCTTCTACCTTTCAAAAAGAAATAAACTAGAAGTGTTTCCGCGCATTCTCTCCTCTCTATTTTTCTCTGCTGTCTCTCTCTCTCTCTGCGCCTCGCATTCTCACGTTTTCTTTTTTTGCATATATAATATTGCATATTGGTTACATCTAGAATCGTAGAAGTTCTCTTTACCATGAAGGATGACTCGGTACTACTTGGCAACACTCTGTATAGAATTTCGAACTGTACATATGTAGGTTTTAAGTAAGGGATCAATAAGTACCTCAACCTTAGTACTGAACTGTAGACTTATTCTTAATATGTGTGATAGGAACAGAGCTTTTGCGAAAAGTTAGAAAGTTAAGAAACAACCAGGAATGTGAGCGGGAGAGAGAGTGAGAGAGAGAAAGGCAATGACAAAAGGACCAGAGATCGGTGGAGAGAGCAAGAATAGCAACCAACAACTGTTGTAGCGCTCTTGAAGCACTTAGCTCTCCGAGGCAGGCATGCTTGAAGCCCAGAAATCGGAGCCCCCCTCCGGCGCCTCTCCCTTTCTGTCTGTCTCTCGCTCTCTCCCTCTATCTCTCGCTGCGCAGAATAGAAGATCGCTCGTTTCTTCGTTTCCCCCCAACCCCATCGCTTTGTGCCGCCGCCCCTGGATACTCTCCATTACCTTGTTCCCGCTACTTTTTGCTCGTTCCTCCCTATCTCTCCCTCTCTTTACTTTTCTCTCTCTCTCTCTTTCTCTCACTCTCGTCTTATTGTTAGATAAACCTTCCCCATGTTACTAAGAGTGTGAAAGATCAAGCGCTTAGAATAATTCGATATATATGTATGCCAATGAATAGCGGTAAATCTGTACGATTAGATCCATTTTATCGATTTGAGCATTAGTAGTGCCATTCTTGGATGGAAGCCATGTGATAATGAAACATACCTAAGCTCCAACGCTCTGTTCATCTTGCTAGCCAAAATTTCTCTCTCTATCTCTCGCTTTATCTTTTTCACTCTCCTCATTCTCTGATGTTGCGGAACGCTCTAGAAAGACAAGAGCGGAGTTTGTCCGAGTGACCGAAATGGTCAGATGATAGGATGCCACTTCCAACAAGAACACGAGTGGAAGAGAAAGAATGAGGGAGAGAGTGGTAGAGAAAGAGAGGGTGAGAGACATGACGAGAGAGAGATAGAGAGAGAGAGAGAGAAAGAAACGATTTCAGGCGAGATTTACTGGAGACTTGAACGGAGAAGATGATAAGTGAGAGGAGGAAGAAAGTGAGGGCTAGTGAGAGATAGAAAGAGAGAAAAGAGTGTCGGGAAGACAAGTGCGAGAGCGAAGATATGAAGAGGCGGCACGCGGAACGTCGTAAAACGCCTCAGGGATACGCGGGCATTAAAAAAGCAAAGAAACACATTTGCGCAAGCCTTTGCTGCTCCTGGATGAGGGAATCATTTGGTGGAGACAACGGGAACGGTGCTATTGAGAGGAGAGTACAAGTGATGACAAGACGAGGAGAGGGTGAATAGAGATGGAAGACAGGCAGACGACGTAAAAGTATACAGAATCCGGAAGAGAGATAGAGAAAGAGAGAAGCTTCCGCTACCCTTTTCTCCCAGATCGGCTGACTACCCGATGCTGTCTCTGCTCAATCTCATCATTGCCTCGGGCACGGTGCTCAGAAGCGACAACGAGCCATGGACGCCGATTTCCTATCCGGACCCGAGAAATAATTCGCTTAATGTTGTCATTTTTTTCTTACACAAATAAATAACACTTTATGAAAATATAAGCAGAGTAAAGCCGAAATTTGATAGAAATTTTGTTTAAAAAAATAGATAGAAAGAACTTTCTTCTTATCTAAAAAAGAAAACTACACACATGCTTTGTCGCTGTATATTGAGGCAAAAGAGCGCGAATTCAAACAAGCTTATTACAAATCTTAATAATAAAAAAGAATAATAATAAATAATAATAATAATAATAATAATAATAATAACAATAATAATAATAATAATAATAATAATAATAATAATAATAATAATAATAATCATTTATGTAATTTTTGACTGCAGCAATGCAACACGCCGATCGACTCGACTCTCTGCGACCCCGACCACATCCTCACCGACCAGTGGCGTGACACGATTCACAAGAACATCCAGGATCAAGTGAAACGTTAGAACTCTCCTCCTCCTCCTTCATATTGCCAAAGCAATTCGATAGCATTCGCTCTGGCTAGAAAATAAGACGTCTAGGAGAGGCTGACACAAAGAAGCACTTTCTTTTTTCTTCTCATAACTTATTCAAAATGAGTCAGAACTTCGAGAAAAATATATGTCCCAGTGCATACGTTCCAGCTCTGGTAAGGAAGTTGGAGATAGAAGGAGTAAGAGAAGTAAGGGAGCGGCAAAGAAAATATAAAGAGAAAGCGAGAAAAGAATAAAGGGACAGAGAGAAAGAAAGGGAGAAAAAGCCGAGATGAGAAAGTTGTGCTGGGCTCGGATATATGTACATGCACAGACATAGATTTGCTTATGCACTGGCAGCTCGGCAGCTTCCGCCTCACTTACTCATTGAAATGACCTCCCCGTCTTCTTCGTCTTCCCCTTATTCCTCTTCCGCGTGGGTGCGTGCTCCAAAATGAAATCCCGTCCCCCTTCCCTCTTCTTAGCCATCTTCTGCACGCAACTCGCGCCCTTCAGCATAATGAAAGTGGACTCATATAAAATCTGGATGGAGAGGAATTTTGCAAAAGAATGTTTACCTTTCCACCGCTCTCTTCCTCTCTCTCTCTCTGTCTCTCTGTCTCTCTCTCTCTGTCTCTCTTTCGCTCACATTCATAACAATGTTTTCCTGCCAAATAAAGGCTAAGGAAAACAAAGTTAAGAAGCGTTTAATGAAAAAATATAATATTACGTTGAGTCTGGGGAATAAAGATGATTCAGGCCTGAAAGAGGCCGATCTCCTGTACACGGAGAATGCGCCCGAGGAGTGTCACTCGAACGCGACGGACGGCATTGAAATCTTTGTGATACTCGCCAAGCGAATCCAGACGTCTAACAACCAGACGATCAATGGCACGGACATGGTAGAGAGGGCCAATCCTGCCATATCTTAATTACGGAATAACACACTTGACAGATTTCGGCGTGTCTTTTCATCAAAAGACAATACATGTGTTTTAAATACTTTCTGGTTAGTGAACGAAGAAGTTCTTATAGACTAACTTTGGTGATGGCCTCGCCGACAAGTTCGGCCTGTCCAACCGAACGTGCCGCAACTTTCTGCTACTCGTCGGCGTCGAGCAGGCTAAACTCGCATACGTTCGGGTACTTATAGGGCATTCGTTACGAAGAGTTGCTCTATCGTTCGTTTCTTCCAGACCGGCTCTCACCTCAAGCTGCCGCACGATCTCATGGAACGCGCTTTCAACCAGACAAACAACTTCTTCAAAGAGAAAAACTACATGGAAGGACTCAACAAGTTCATCGATGAGATCGGATTCCAGATGATCGATCCGTTCAAGGTTTGCAGGGAGAGAAAGATAGAGAGAAGAGAAGAGAGACAGAAAGAGAGAGAGAGACAGAGAGTGTGAGACAGTGAGAAGAGTGCACACAGACAACAACAAAGTTGCACAGACGCTGGATAGTCGAGTGGCTGCTCTAGCCTAAAGATCGCAGGCAAACAAACGTGATAACATTGGATTTAAGAAAGATGTTAGGGATGAGCAGACATTATCGATAGGTTGGTGGGTCTGTTTATGCAAGGGGGATATCAGTTGGAGCGGCCGTGGGTCTGCAAGGGCTCTTATCTTACCTGTAAGCGAGAGTGGCTATTCACAGGATGTCACGACGGAGGGCCCGGAAGTGACAGAGACGACCGAGGCAGAGGCGAGCAGTGTCAACGCGACAACGACCGAGGCAGCAAATGCAACCGAGAGCGGAGCAGCCGAGACAACCAGCGAGCTAACGAGACTCGGCGACAAGATCGAAATACGAATACCGATGTTAGAGAGAGAGAGAGAGAGGGAAAGAGACGCAAACTAAGAGTGCGTGACTGAGAGGGATGAGTCCATAACTTTTTGCAACCCGTGGCCCGGTGACCCACTGGATAATATGTACGTCGGTTTCCCGAGCCGAGCATTATAGTTTCGAAACCTGCCAGAGTCGAAAGTTTTGAATTCACCTTGACAATTTCTGGTCAAAAGAAGTAATCTACATATTTTTTTTCGTTCAATTTAATGTTTGGTTTGCATGTTTAGCATATTGGCTACTGAAAGTGTAAGTCAATTGCTTAGCAAAATTGATAGGACTCGAACAATCTTCAGCTCCGGAAACCGATACCTTATCCATTAGGCAAAAAGGTGATATGGAAGCGGTAGCGGCAGGGGCCCCGCCCCCGGGCTGACCTCGGTGGCCGGGCCGGGGCCGGATATTTTCCACCCCAAGCCATCCCTTGGTAGCCGTCGTCAATAATCACTTTTACGTGGATAGCAGAAGATTGCAGTATCGAGTCCCGCCAGGTCATAATATTTCGATTCGCTTTGAAGATTTCACTTCTTTTTTCGCTTCCTATTAGCCCTGTAACTTACCTAAACTCTTGAAAAACAGTATTCAGTGATGTTGTAAAATAGTGGATCCTGGCAGGTCACGAATAACCTCCGGCTCCGGAAAATTACGACTTATCCATTCGACCATAGGGTCAAGGCGGTAGCGCTACCGGTCTTCCATAATCACTGTCACATTTCTAATCACACTAATTGATGTCCATGCTAAAAGAGAGGGACAACGGTGGTAACAAAGAGGCACGGACTGAGGGTGCGAGAGTGAACTAGTCGCAACCGATGGTACCCACGGCCCTGTGTCCCAATGGATAAGGCGTCGGTTTCCGGAGCCGAAGATTGCAGGTTCGAGTCCTGCCAGGGTCGATAGTTTTGAATGCAAAGCACCGAACGAATAGCTCCGGCAATCCTTGCCTACGGAAACGTCCCAAATCAGTTTTAAATTACTAGATGCATGGAATACAACTGAAGACAAAAAATTCACAAATGAAACGGTTGCAATTGAAGAAAAAAGGTATGACATGGCTACAACACAGAAAGAGATTATTGTTTAAATTCGGAAAACTATTCAGCTGGGTGTTTTTACTGATTGCATCGCTCGTCGGCCTTCTCTTCCTGGGGGCAGCCATCGCTGCGCTCTCCACTCATCGCTCTCGCCTCTCGCGCTTCACCGCGCATTTCCAGGTTACAAATGCACATTTTACAGTATCCTTTCATTTTGCAAAAACAGTCGTGAATGCAAAGAGCCAGCAAATTAAGCTGGCACGACCACATCATACATATATTCAGAGCATGGTGAATCCGGACTGCCGAGACTATGAGCATGACCGGTCGCATACAATTGCCGAATACAAGGATAAATGCTCTGATCGGTGAGCGTTTTCCACAAAAAAAGTCAGAAAAAAATCCTTTCTGCTATTGTAGCTGGCAACAGACAGAAAGTAAGGATATTAAATCTACAGCAAAACAAGTTTTAAATGAAAATAGATGAACCGACAGAGAAATTGGCTGCAGGCTCGCGGCCAATCCTGAGAGCGGCGAACAGCCTCCTCCATCTCTCGTGTCAATATCAACATATGATCAAGTGCGCAGTCTTTCGCGACCAAGGTTTCCACATTTACTGCTGCTGCCATTTTTCTTT
Organism: Allodiplogaster sudhausi; assembly: GCA_945643635.1. Lineage (NCBI taxonomy): Eukaryota > Metazoa > Nematoda > Chromadorea > Rhabditida > Diplogasteridae > Allodiplogaster > Allodiplogaster sudhausi. The sequence goes on from CALZFC010000009.1 coordinate 6,665,057, forward strand.
GTTTTGCTTTTGGTTTTTCGCACCGATTGCCTACAATTAGCCCGTGGTATTTATTATTATTATTCAGGACGCAGTCCACAGTGCGGACGCAAAAGTTGAAGCGACGAACGCGCGAGAGCGACTGCCTCGGACGGAGCGAAGGCGAGCGAGAATCGCGCGAGAGAAAGAGGGAAGAGCACGGCGCAGAAGAAGCCAGGGAGGAAGAGGAGGAGGAGGAGGAGGAGGAAGCGCGCGCGAGGGACGAAGGGAGAGCGAGAGCGCGCAGCATCTCTCCCTCCTCGATCGCCTCGTCCATTTCCGACTCTTCCGGTCCTGATGACAGGAGAAGGCGTCGTGATCATTCGGATGACAGCATTCGGAGACGGAGAGACAAGGCAATCAGGCATTTTCTTGACACCTAGAAATAAATAAACAGCCTTCTTAATTATAAAATATTGACAGATTAAATATTGAAGGGGGGATACAAATAGAGAAAATATTTTATAAAACAGATTTGCAGCCCGTCTGCCTGAGCTCGTCGGAGTTGTCGACTGACCGCGTCATGACGTCATCTCCACTCCCGATCGGCTCGCTCGAAGTCTCGCAATTCGACTCTTCCCCCCACAGCCAAGCATCGCCGCAGTCTGTCGTCTAACGACCGAAATAAAGCATTAATCTCCTATACAAGTATTTATCAAAATCTTGACGCCTTTTGCGATCTTTCTCATCTTATTTATCAATATTTACATACATATTTATTCGTGCTTGCGTGTAGCTAATCGATTGGTCGCTGTCACGAACTGGTCCATATCACAAATAGTATGTTAGGAAAATATTTGTCATAACAAACAAACAAAAATAGCTAGGGACTTCTTCGATGTATGTATATGTTTGTCGAGGGATCTTTCCTTCACTAAACGTGCGTGATACGCAATGTTTTCTTGATTTAAAAAATCCCTTTAACCTCTTGTTGGGATTACATAAAATGCCCTCTAACAATAAGAAGCGTTGTTGTTGTTGAATGTTCGTCGGAGAAACTGCTCATTTGTATAACAACTTCATCATTTGGGGCAGCACAATGTTAGTGAAAATATAATGTTCAAATGAGATAAACTATCTCTCATTTGCTTCTCTGATTATTTTAAACAATCATTAATTGGAAGGAGATATGTATGGTGCTTTCCGACATTGACCACTAACTGTGAGCTTTTGATTGCTGCCAGACCGTCGACCCACACGATTTCAGCGTTTCTCTACCAATTCTGAATTTCCGTCTGGCCTGCGTTGAACACGGGTCCGGGACTTGCAAGAGTGCCGCTGCATGGAACGAGTTCAACCCACACCTGCTCATATAACACCGTCAACGCATGGATTTTCATGTCATTCAATGTTCTCGTCAAAGAGCCAACGATTTGCGATCAAAAAATCTGTAAACCTTCATTACTCTAAGGCTCGTAATGTATGCCTTAGGGATGTGGTCAATCATTTCCCGTAACATATTCGTAGTCACACTTTGTTGTCTTGCCGATACCCTCGCTGACTACGCTAACCAAACTGATGACTACACCCATCACTAAATTTAGATGGTTGCACGATTCTTCTTTTCTCTTTAGACCGACACAGATATGTATATTCGTCACAAGTTCAAATGAATTTTAGAGAATATCTGTTGGCTTATTGGATTATGGCCAAAGTAATCTGGTAATACTATTATAATTTGAATTTTTCCTTAATTTAAATGTGCAAATTCCATGTGTAAGCTTTCTTTTTTTTATACGATATTGCTCTTCTTTGCCGAATGCCGTTCCTTCAGAGTTTTATTGGTCTTCCATTCATACAGCTGAGCTTGCGGAATGCGCCAACAGTACATGCTCATTCTTCTCCTGCCTGCCTGGGTGTTCGGCTGCTTCCGTTCGTTGGGGCCCAAGGAACTGCCCGTGGTCACATCAACGATGACGATGACGACGACCACGAGTGCCAACACAAGAACCGAGACTATCCTGAGCACCACCACCACAACTCTGTTGCCGCTGTCGATTCCGAGTCACTTTGTATTAATTTATTTAAAATGAACCGTAGGTGTTCATTTCATGCGACATGCCTTCCTTTTATGCAATGCATATCTCTTTCATAATCTTGTGACACTAGAAGAAGAAAAACAAAAAGTGTCCTAACCAGAGTGCCTGACGTGCGGTTTTCCCGTGTTCCAAGCTCCTCCTCTCTCCGAATGCCCCCTCGATCACATCTGCTCCGATTCCACTCTCCTCGTCATCACAACTTCTCCCTGCGTCCAAGTCACTTGCAGCACTGGAGCGACGCTCGTCGTTGTCAGTGAGACATCTATTGAGAAAAGCATCATATTATGTCAACTACAAAACCTTTTTCATGTTATAAAAAAGCAGCATTGAAATATCGCAGATCCCAGTCAAATAATCGGCATCGCTTTCTACTAATGCAGGCAGCTGGGAATGTCGCTACTGGCGGGCTGAGCTGCTTGCAGAGCGGCGAAGGCTTCTCTGATACGGCGGATCCAGCTGTCGTCTATCCCGACTCTCCGATTGTCTACTGTCGCTATCGTTTGTTTACGTTCGCGCTCTGCCTTCATTTCGCGCTACTACTATTGATAATATTACTAATTTTTTTAAAGGATGATAAATTATATTTTATTCTATTTCCAGCATATCAGTGTTCAAGCCCGAACATACAGAAAGCACGACCCCGAAGGACGTTGTCATGCCCGCCCGGCGTCTTCTGCTATCCGCCGCATATTCAGCCGTGTCGGATGTCATGCGACCCGTCCACGCCGATGGTGCAATATGTACGGCTAATATTTACTTTGATTTTTTAGCACATACATGAATGGTATTCTCTGATTATCGTAGATCTGAAGCAATATTGAAAAATCTAAGTAAAAACCCATTCAAAAAATAAGCATTTCTTCTATGTCTATAATTTGTGATATATATGGAATAATTTGGTACTGTCTCATGGGCTTTTTTGTCGAAATAGCGCGCTATCCAGCGTTGAAAAGTTTTCCTCTAGTTTCCTGGAAGTCCGGATATGCGTATTCTTCTGCCGAGCGAGGTCATCTGCCAAGCAAATCATTTATTTGCTCCGATGGGTTCCACTGCCAATTACGCCACTTGCTTTGTGCAGCGTCAGTCTGTTTCTTCTCATCCACTGGTCAATTAGGTGTCTAAAACTCTTACGATTTCATAGCGAGAAAAAATTTTCTTTTTAAAACAATGATAGTTTCAAGTTATAAGAGCTCAATTTGTTTTAATTTTCAGCATTCCAAATGGTTTAAACATTTCAAACAACCGAAGGCTGCAGCCCTCTTCCGTGCCTCCGCACACTCGGTGGCGTAACAACTAACTGCGCCGATGTTGTACATTTGTTTTCTCTTACTTTGTGTGTTACCGCAATTGGTTTAACTTTATTTCACCTATAACTATTTCTCTTATTATTAGTATAAACCTAAATTGGAAGAATGAAGAAATCCAAAAAGGACGCTCGATGTTTCCTCGCGAGCAACATATTCAGATTTCTTCGTTCTGTCCCCACTGTTGAAATGTTTACAATCTTGCCCTCTTTCGATTTGTTTAATTCATATCCTACATACATAGGTATATCATACAATATTTTCTATCTCACGCTTTTGATTTTCTATTTAGTTTTCCATGCCAAATTTGTGTTTTCAATCTTCTTTTCCAGGTTTACTTTGTTGCTAATTACCCGAATAGGCCGCCTGCAGTCTTCGGCTCTTGTAAGTCGGGCGTTACAATCATTAAAAATGTCCGTACACCGCTTATGAAATATCATCTGAATTTTTCCCTTCTTCTAACTATCAAACATTCGCAGGGGGACGGTGCAGGGACGATTCAATTCCTAACATGCGACGCGGAAACTGCTCCCACCTACAATGCTGGAGTTACTGCGGTTAGAAATGGTGGGAAAATAAAATATTCCCGAATTCAAAGTAGAGAATCGTGTTAATTTCCTCAGAGCAGAGGGGGTTTTTGTGACTTTGGGACACTTGCAATCGAAGTTTCTAGCTCAACCTGACCAAATAATCCGAAAAAAAACAGTACACTATTTATTCGCCTCGGACCTCCTTTAAAGGAGACCATAAGGGAAAAACTCCTACCACGAAGTCCCTGACGGATTTGGACGGAATGATAAAAAGTACGGAGTAAAGAACCAACAGAAATGGTGCTATTGCACCTCCCCTCTCGCCCTAGAAAAATTTCATTTTTCTATAACCTTGAAAACATTATGAGGGATGCATATAGTGTTCATAACGAAGTTTATGTTTTCTCTTAGTTATAAGTCGAAATGCTCCAAAAGTTTGGGAGACCATATCTCAAGTTCTACTTAATATTTCGCGAAAATCTTTTTAATGTTAGATTCCTTGTTCAAAACTACACAAAAAAGTCCGCGGTGACTATTTTCGAAAAAAATTATTTTTATGACTTTTGCCTAATTTAATTTTTTTTTATGTGCTTTTCAGTCAATAACTTTTTTTTACTATTACTTACAAAAAACTGAATCATCCATAAGAAAAAGCAGGAAAAACTACACATAATATGTCTCTACGAGGAAAAATCTCGGTTACTTTTTTTGGGTATCTCCATTTGAATATCGGTTTCTAAGCAAATTTCGGCGTAGGCTGCAAACCACGATATCAATCAAACTTCATAAATTCTTAAACTGAATAGTCTATTCGATGTCATTTTTTATGCTCTTCAAAATGGTATATGATTTTTACATAAAAAATTAAGTCTTAAGGTCGAAAATTGACTTTTTGTGTTTTGGGCCAATTTCTGGTGTTCAAATACGTATTCTTTGGACCTTTACTGGGTCTTGTACTCTGATTTTCAAAATAATATTTAGACTAAAAGAAAGAGCAGCTAAAACTGAGTCTGATATAGCTTTATTACCAAAATCAGAGGATACTGTTTTTGGGAACATGTATTTGAATGTTGCCTGTTGAAGGCGATGTTACTGAATATTTCTTAGAAAATATTTCAAAATTGTCATATTGAAAATCTAGCACCCAATAATGGGTATTCCATGATTCTTTGAAGTTCTTTTATGATATACCACTCATAAGTGCTCAAAAAGACAAGAAATTTCATATTTGCGGGCCTAGATGGCGAAATAAATGTACGAAAACTCCTTCGAAGTCAACTATCAGATCATTTGTGAGCCCGATTGCCAAGAAGGTCATAACCATTCGAAAGAGCTGTTCGGCGAAAGGTGGTAAAAATGGAAACTATGTTCTGAAAACTCAACCATAATGTTTGATAAGACGAGAAACATGAATTTGATGTTCATTTTCTACTTTTAAGTACCATCTATGGCACGCTTGATCGAAATGGAAATTTTTTTTTCATATAACATTTCATTCTTCTGGCCATTTTTACCAGCTTTCGTCGAACAGCTCAAAATAATCGAAACCTGTAGTCGATTTTTTTTTCGAAATTTCAAGATTTCTGAAACATGTACAGGTTTTGCTCTTTCATCGGTGGATATATTATGTAAAAGTCTCTGCTCTTTCGAATGGTTATGACCTTCTTGGCAATCGGGCTCACAAATGATCTGATAGTTGACTTCGAAGGAGTTTTCGTACATTTATTTCGCCATCTAGGCCCGCAAATATGAAATTTCTTGTCTTTTTGAGCACTTATGACTGGTATATCATAAAACAACTTCAAAGAATCATGGAATACCCATTATTGGGTGCTAGATTTTCAATATGACAATTTTGAAATATTTTCTAAGAAATATTCAGTAACATCGCCTTCAACAGGCAACATTCAAATACATGTTCCCAAAAACAGTATCCTCTGATTTTGGTAATAAAGCTATATCAGACTCAGTTTTAGCTGCTCTTTCTTTTAGTCTAAATATTATTTTGAAAATGAGAGTACAAGACCCAGTAAAGGTCCAAATAATACGTATTTGAACACCAGAAATTGGCCCAAAACACAAAAAGTCAATTTTCGACCTTAAGACTTAATTTTTTATGTAAAAATCATTTACCATTTTGAAGAGCATAAAAAATGACATCGAATAGACTATTCAGTTTAAGAATTTATGAAGTTTGATTGATATCGTGGTTTGCAGCCTACGCCGAAATTTGCTTAGAAACCGATATTCAAATGGGGATACCCAAAAAAGTAATCGAAATTTTTCCTCGTAGAGACATATTATGTGTAGTTTTTCCTGCTCTTTCTTATGGATGATTCAGTTTTTTGTAAGTAATAGTAAAAAAAAAGTTATTGACTGAAAACCACATTTAAAAAATTAAATTGGGCAAAAGTCATAAAAATATTTTTTTTCGAAAAGAGTCACCGCGGACTTTTTTGTGTAGTTTTGAACAAGGAATCTAACATTAAAAAGATTTTCGCGAAATATTAAGTATAACTTGAGATATGGTCTCCCAAAATTTTGGAGCATTTCGACTTATAATTAAGAGAAAAAAATTGAAATTTTTTTGAAAAAATAAACTTAGTTATGAACACTATATGCATCCCTCATATTGTTTTCAAGGTTATAGAAAAATGAAATTTTTCTATGGCTGGCGCTCCTTGACCTTTACAGAGAGGCTCTCTTAAGCAAAACCCGGCCAACGTTGGCTGCGCGCACCATATGTATGCAATTCATGGGCATGAGTCGGTTGGCCCCAGCAGCCACAGTGTTGCTCTGTCAAAAATTTTTGAAAATGGTCTGAAAATAAAATATTTGGGAATTCAAAGTAGAAAACAGTGTTAATTTCCTCAGGGCATAAAGGTTTTTCGTGACTTCGGACACTTGCAATCTAAGTTTCTAGCACAACCCGACCAACTAAGTCGAAAAAAACAAGACACAATTTATTCACCTCGGACCTCCTTTAACGCGAGGGAGCGAAGTTTCACGGACTTGCTTTTGCTGCGAGAGAAAGGTAGAGATAACGGTAAAATAAAATAATAAAAACATTTTTTTTCAAAAAAATACTACTTGATTTTGTGTTTATCCGCCCAAAATAATAAAAAAATAAGAAGAAACAAGGAAATTGAAAAGAAAAATTTTACGTTTGCAGGCTACATGTGCCGACGTGAGAGCTTGCGATACCTCATGCATCACTCCAAACCGTCAGCCCCCGGGTACCTTCACCACCACCGCCGTTTACAATTACTGTGAGATTGCATGCACGAATGGCAATCCCATCCAGTACACGGTTAGGGCAGTTCAAGGATATCAGCCACATTTCATCTCCGAACGAGAAGTTTTGTTGTTCTTGAAGTAGTATTCCGAAAAAATGCGCCATATGGGTGTGTCATCAATTTGTTTCTAGAAATAAAATACAATTAAAGGAGGAAATTCAAGCAAGAAAAATTATTAGAATGTCAAGCTATCTTGCAATGATTTTAAGTGAAAATAGATGGAATGAATGAGATTTGTAAGTGTTCATATTTCAGCTTGTCATCGGCACTGCGAGAAAGATTCGCTGCAGCGTATTCTGGGGGCTCGAGGTCTTTGACGAGAACGGAAACTCTATTAAAGTGCATGATGTAAAGTGCACTTGAAGAACACGAGAACTCTCATTCCAAAAAGGTAAAGATAAAGTTTGGATCATTTTGTTTCTTCGAACACAGCGAACACATAGCAGACTTCTCAGGATCAACACGATTCTAAACTGTGTGAAAAGTGACTTGCTAAAGGAAGACATGGCTACTTGTTCTGCTTCTTGGCTGACAATGGTACTTAAGAAAAGATATATATCCACATGGATAGCTACATACATATGTATGTGTGTATATTCAACTGTTATTTGCTTAAAACTGATGGGATTGGAGCAGAAAAGAGACTGCCGATCTGAAACGGAAAGTATATGTAATTCAGACAACCAACGAATCGAGAGGTCGATGGTGTGCGAGACCGTAGAATTATGGCGGCAGAGTAATGTAATTTTTAGCCAGTTTTCCGCATGCTGTTCAGTTGTATTTTTGTTCAAAATAAGAGATATACGGTAGTTCTTCAATGGAACTGCCGAGAGAACATACGCAAATGGTAGGGGAAATGTTCAGAACATGTCCTATATGATGACATCATGGTTCCATGTTGCTACGGAGCTTTTACGCCTTTGTTGTTGCCTTGTCACCTCGAGGAGGTAGACAACCTTAGACAACCTTCGATCCTCTCTTATTCTAGTAATAAAAATGAAGCGGGCTACCCTAGAACCGGGGAAGGGGGGAATACACTCGTCCACTGGTAATGATGCTATCGGAAGTCCATTTTGGTGCGGTGGTTTGAAAGGGGGAAGAGCGAACGAATGGCCACTCACATCAGTTCAAGAGAAAATGAGAGAGAGAGAGAGAGAAAGAGTGAGAGAGGAAGATGTTACAGATATGAAGATGCAAGGCATGGAAGTTGGCGAAGACAAGGCCAAGGAGGCAGTCTAACTTGACAGTATTTGTCTCTCTTTCGTATCCCACCCCCCCCCTTTCTCCTCCGCCTCTAATCATCGCGGCTATAAAGTAGTTTCAGTCACACCTTCTCCAACACGTGTTCAATGTTCGTGGCTAACCGGGCCTGAACAAGCCAGAGAAGTGCGGGCAATATTCCCCCAAAACGCTATGCAATACACGCTTGGCTTAACTTCGCTGGTAATTGAGTACTTGGCTGCTCTAACGAAGCAGTGTCTACATTGATTTACTACTTGCAATTGCAATATTCTATTTTATACGGGACTTCCGTGTCCCTTAGTGTATCTGAACGCGGTTTCTTTTTAAATGTGATTCGGTGGAAATGTTTTTTTAAAGTAAATAATTTGTTTTCAGAAAGCCATAGAGATCATGGTTCGCTTCATCACTCCACCGCCGCGAGTCGACGCTTCCGCGTTCGTGGCGGAGGCCATTCGCGGCGCGTTCATGTCATCGGGCATCGGCTACTTTGCAGGCACCATCGATGAAATCGCATCCGACCAGCCGCCGGCGTGGCAGAGTACTTTCACGCTTTTCTTAGCTCCATGCATACTTTCCTACCCCCCCCCCCATATCTATGCTTGAATATATACCGTTTCTCTATCGTTACCGTGAGTAACATCTCTTCTTTCTTGTATCTGTCTCTAGCTTTTCTCGTAATCTCTTGATCTCTCATTGTTTTATCCTCTCTCTCTCTCTCTCTCTCTCTCTCTCTGCCAGCCTGGTCCATCGGCCTGTTGGTCATCTCGTTCTGCTCGGTGACCGCTCCGCTCGGCATCGTGATCCTGCCATGGCTGCTGCCAGCCTTCTTCTACCAGCATCTGATGACCTTCCTGATTGCTCTCGGCGTTGGTGCTCTCTCGGGCAGCTGCTTCTTCATCATGGTGCCGCAGGTAAAGAAGACATATAGCAATTCTAATCCAAGCATGACTCGGATAGAAGCTCCTCCTATTCGAAGTACCCCACAAAGATATTTAGAAAGTAGAACAATTAAACAGCGTTATTTATGGTCCTTTTCAAACTAACATATGGGCTTAGTGATAACTAGGATGTTTCCCCTTTACTGAAAAGAAAACTTAAAAGATCCTCCAGCCATGTAGGAGGAGATCGCCCCATCATTGTTTCCATAGCATTTTTCTTGAACAAACAATAAAAGCACCTTCATTCTATTTTTAGGTGTTTTCGCTTACTTCAAAACTAATAATCAATCATTTTATTAATTGCTTCCTTTGACGATCCTGCATTCATTCCATGAAGGCCTTCACGATTGCCACTCTGCAAGAGATCGACTACGAGACAAAGTCGTGGATCATGATTGCGACCCTCTACGTGTTCTTTGTCATCGATCGCCTCCTTCAATACGGCATCGAGTTTCGACGGGTTTGTCGAGTTTTGCTTTTGTTGTTATTTTCGAAAGCCCCAAAAACACCCTCATGGTTAGAGAAAATTCTTTCTTTTCAGAGGCGCCGTGCTGCGAAGAAGGCGCAGGCCGTCTGGGACGTTACTGGGAAGACGCCGGAAGCGGCTGTCGAAATGGGCAAGACCAACTTGCATAAGGTGAATTTAATTCCTTTTTTTTAATTCATCGAGGAATGGGAAGCAGAATTCCATGGCGTCACTTATGCAGAATTTGCTGCAGATAAAAAAATAAAAATGCAAATGCAGGTTTTGCTTTCTACGGTGGCCCCTTTTTCGGTCCCTCACACTTTATAAAATCGTTTTTCACATGATGAAGACATGGTGAGAAAAGGAGAAAGACATCTTTCAAAATACGGCATGCATACCATCCATCATTCCGTCAGTGAAACACGCGCCTCTATCAAGCCCGGCAATCTGGCTGAACAGGCCCGCGTTTATGCACATTTGTATGCACATTGTCATTGGGCTAACTCGACGACTTGTTGACTTCAACTTGCGTTTGGCTGGAGACTTTTTATGGTCTAACGCCTATAATCTGATATATATCGTATCTCCCTCCACTCTGAATGGTTCGATGAGGAAACAAACTTTCCCAACTTCGAGGTCAGAGGAAGTGGGTTCAAGGTGGTCGCGTAGGAGCATATGTATGAACATACATACTTATTTACATATGCACATGCTATACATGCATAAATATCTACATTCGCGTTCATTTAAACGTCAAGTTATTACGTTTTGCTATAAAATCTTCTAAACTTCACTTCTTTCAACGAAATCTTGCTTGGAAATTTACTTGGGTATTTAAAAAAATATTTTTTTTTGCTCACGATCAGATTAAATTTTTATTACCAATTTTCGGCATACATTTACGGCGATGTCGACTAAAAGCGCTGATTTAACCGTTTTTCATATCGTTAGCAAATATCGGAATATTGGAAATTACGGGACAAAAAACCGAAATAAAATTTTCCTTGGTCCACATATCATTCTTTTTACTATATATATAGTACAAAGTTCAAGAGGGCATGTGATCTTAGCGGCGAATTCTGATCGTGAGAAGATAAGAGAATGCTTCGGAGATACGTCATTCTTTACTGCAAGCCTCTGCTCGCACTTGTTTTCTTAGGCGCAGCGGGGAGATTGCATCAGCAAATGATTTTTTAGTGTGCCGATCGAAAATGCAAGTATCCTTTACAGGGCGGAGCAACGTCGATCGACTCGCAGAAGAGCCTCTCGGACATGGCAGCCTGCAACGTCACTCACGCTGTTCGTTCCAACAAGGAAAAAGGGAGACAAGAATAACACCATGCAACATATCAAAGTCACAACGTTCTTAAAAAACTGATTACTATCAGATGGACGTAACAACAAAATATACAGTATAATCTCGCTAGAACAGCCCTTTCAATAATTGCAATACGGTGTACACTGCTACATACCTACATATATAATTTAGTACGGCGCATGCGACAAGGACGGCATGGGCATCGAGGTGGCCGGTGTGAATTTGGAGGAGCCAAAGGAACAAGAGGTCATAGAATCTATGGATTTGGAACACGTTTGTCATTCTGAGAAAAAAAACAATCTGTCAACTTGATTTCGCTTCCTCTTGTTAACGATAAAAAATAATGAAGCTTTCGCAGATTGCCAACGTGGCCTACATGATCGTCTTTGGATCTTCCCTTAATAACTTTGTCGATGGCATGAGTACAGGTTTGCCTTTGCGTACATCCATCTTACACTTCAATTAGTTCGGTTCATCTCAATCTTGTCCTTTGAAGGAGCCGCCTTCTCCGATTCGATTCTCAAAGGTATCAGCATCGGGATCGCCGTCGTCTCTGAACAGTTTCCGCAGGAGCTCGGTATGTTCGAATGACGTCTGCCTCTTTTAACTCAAAATTCATTAAATGCCAGGCACACTGGCCATCCTCATCAACTCCGGACTCGGACTAAAGCGCGCCATCATCCTCAACATGGTTGGATATGGCGAAGAAGAGACAACTGATAAGACACACATAGGAGACGATGAAATATAAATTAGCACAAAAATAACCGTAGCCCTAAAAGATGGCCAGAATATATAAAGAGTTGTACAAAGGTGGCGAACGGCCTTTCACTCGCTGGCTTCGTGGCCGGCGTTTGCCTGGATGAGCTGGACGACACGACCGACTCGTACATCTTCGCCATCTCGTCCGGCATGTACCTCTACATCTTCATCGGCACCATTGTATGGCGACGATAATTTTTTAATTGGAAACATTTCGTAAGATATTAGAAAAATCTAAACATGTGTATAGGAAAAAGAAAATAGTAATCTAAAATGTTAAAATTTCTTGTTGATCACAGATGCCAGAGCTTCGCGATGGCGTCGCGACGCTGATGAAGCGCGATATGCGCGAATCGCTCATCGTGACGGCCATCCAGTTCAGCGGCATCGCATGCGGAGTTTGTCTAATGTACTTCATGGGCAAGATGGGCAGCTCTGTTCAACTCGAATAGACAGCGAGAGAGAGAAAGAAAGAAAGAGAGAGAAAGAGAGTGATCACCGTGATCGTTCATGGATCACCAACTTTCTCGCACGTTTCACACACCACTTGCTATCTATTAAAAGAGCTATACCTTATACCACATTCACATATCTTTACATCGCCCTAAAGAAATCAGCAACTTTTGAGCAGCAAAATAAAAGAAGCACTGAATGTACATTGACGCGTAGAAAAGACGTCCATGTACATACTATATATTATATCACAGTGATATAAACTGAGGAGTGAGACAAGTACTTCTCTATCTTCTCTCATAACCAGACCTCGCATTAGCATATTTCTGTCGTGTTTTAAACGTATTACCAAGCTGCGTAAATCTGAATTCTCTACTTTTACTACCATTTGACATCGTCAACAATTCGAATTCCCTCCACTCAGATTATGTCTGGTCGTTGTCACTAAATTCATTTTGCACATTTTAATGCTCCTGAAGTGTGACGCATCCATATCTGTATGTATTTTGATCTCGCGTAAAGTGCCTCGAACTTGAGACAAGGAATGAAGAGCGGTAAACAACCTTCAACGAACGAAATGAGAAGGATCTCGTGAAAGAACTGGAGAGGGGGGGGGGGGGCAAGAACAAGCCCGGCGCTTGTGTGGCTCAAATTTAATTTCAATACTGCTCGAAAGACCGTATTCGCTCGTCGAAACGGTTGTTCGCCGGTATTATCACTTTCGTTCCAATGTACACCAGGAAAGCAATCCTGAAGCTAGATTTTTTTCCAGCAAATTTCCGGCATAAGTCACCGGTTCTAAACACCTTTTAAACTCAAATGATTAATTGCCATCGTTATGTTGCTAAAAATTGTTATCGCAAGCAGGAATGTTTAGAAGAATTTTTTTTAATTAGAGCATTGTGTTGACGTGCAGCTCGCAACTCTTCATTAGTTCTTTAATGGATTCTTTGTTAATAGAAGGTGAGCATGTGTAAATGTCTAATCGAGGCAGATTTCCACAATTTATGTTGATACAAAATTATTCAGTTCCACGTATTACGACGAATCTTACGTACATACATATAACGTTGGATACAGGATAGAAGTTGCCTGATTGGTCGAAGACGGAGGGCACAAAGTTCGTCGGCACGCCGCATCGCAGCTTCATTGCCGTGGAAACCACTCCATTTAACTGAAAACGAGTTACTGCCTGAACCATGTCGGAAGTTTTGAAAAAAAAATGCCAATAATGCATTCACATTTCTTTAAAACGTCAGTCTCTAAATCTTGAACGACTCGTTATTGATTTACAAATAGTCGAAATTTGGCTGTTATCTATTTTAATATGCCTCTTCGCCTCGCTAGGCCGCTCTCCGACTTCACGCGCTCTATAGACCCAACTATAACTGAACAGCATGAATATAAATAATCAATAAATTAATTATGTTACTAACTGTTTACTAGTTCCTTATGATAAGTTGTTCTCACCGTATATTGAATGGGATTGCCATTGGTGCATACAAACTCGCAGTAGTTGTAAGAGGCGGAGGTGGTGAAAGTGCCCGGAGGCTGGCCGAGGGGAGTGGTGCATCGGTCGTCACACAAGCTCTTGTCAGCACATGTCAAACTTGAACATTTTTCATGGCTTTACGGCACCTGTTGCTCATTTATCGTGTATTTCAAGCAATATTTATTAAAGAAAATGAATAAAGATTATGGTGTTAATTTATCCACAGCTGAAATGATTGTAAATCTCGCCCAACCTTGACTGCATTATCAAAGGTTGGAGCGGTGACGGAGTACCAGATAAGGAACTCTTGTGGCCCTTGAAATCCACCCGCCTGGAAACGAGAAGCCATAGTCTATACAAAAATAGAAAAGGCATGCTAATATATATTTATATGAATATATCAACCGATACACTAACGTCTTCACTTATTAGAACTCCCGAAGAACAGCCGACGAAGACTCTGGTGTCACGAATGGATAGGTTGCAACGAAGTAGACCTTAAAAGGAGGTTACATAGGATAATGATTGGCAAACATTTTTACTATATAAAAAAGAATATGTATGTATGTATATACAAATACATATATATAATTGGCTATAAAGGATGTTTTAAAGTAAACTACAATGTCAGCACAGTTCGTGGTGTAAGTGAGATAGCCGGCGCTGCAGGGAAGCGGAGCGCATCCTACAACTGGCGCGAACGTGGGAACACCCTGCGTTGCTTGAAAAAATATTGTTAGCTTGAAATAATGATAACGATTAACAAAAATGGAATAAAACTAACGTGCAACCGCGCAGCTCGAGTGTTTGGCAGACGAGCCGGTCGGAGCGAACTCGTGATTCGCCTGGCATACGGACAGGCTCGGAAGCAGAATCCTCATGTCGTGCGCGCCCGGACTCTGGAAGAGACACGGATGCACCGATCTACGTTTCTATTTAAAGAAAACCAAAAACAGTACTACCGTACCCACTGCGCAATCGGCGTCTGCGGGTCACATTGGATGTAGCAGGGCGTATACGGGTAGGCCGAGTAGCACAGATAGCCTGTTGGGCAAAAGTTGCGACGCTTTCTGCGGCGCACATGCAACCTGCATGCAAAATGCCTTTATGTTATACCGTATTTTCTCTATTAGTGATATACCGTATTTTCTCTATTAGTGCCCCTCCCTCTATTAGAACCCCCCTCTAATTGTGCCCCTCTAATTGTCTAATAGAGGTGTATCTGGAATCTATGCTTGAGGTATGGGCTTCTCTTCCCAATGAACTGATTGCAAATTCATTCAAAATCTACCGTAAAACTGATATTCCAGTGATGATTCCATTAAACTAGCTATTATTCTTCGTTTTTGAGAATAAAGTGTTGTTATCAAACTTTTGGTCAATCACATTGAAAAATAGTACCCCTCCCTCTAATAGAACCCCCCCCCCTCTAATAGTGCCCCCCTCTCGCAGGGGTATTGAAAAATAGTACCGCCGGGGGCACTAATAGAGAAAATACGGTATTCACTCTTTTCAACGACTGTTCACCATCGTACTTGAAAAACTGGAACGAAAATGACGGACGGTAACGGCAGTAGACGGCAGGCGCGTCGAGATAGACGGCAGCCGGGTTCGCAGTGTCGAAGTAACCGCCGCCGCCTGGCAAGCATGTCAACCCGCCCGTGTCAACGTTGCCAGCCGTCTATAATAGACTTGTTTGGACTATCCTTACAGTTTTGGTGCATATTCTTATAACTTTATTTGTCGATTTAAAAAATTACTATCACTAAAATTTGGTAGAACATGTACTTGAATTAGAGCCGAATTAGTTTCCTTTTTTTCTCCAGAATTCTCACTTCTGTCCTTCATCTCTAATTATAAGCATGCAACGGCGTAATGAGGCAGAGCAATAAAGTTGAAAATGTTTCCTTGAGAGAAGTTTTAGTATATATATATATTTTTTTAAGTATAAGCTTCGTATTGTACCTGAACACGTTTATTCAACAGTACATTTTCCATTTAGGGCGGACTGTAATGTGTCCACTCGGAGAGGCTCCCATTACGCAAGAGCGGGTCCTTTTCGTATGTCATTAACGAGAAAGATTCCACTCATTCACTATCTCACAACCGATCTCGTTTAATTAAAGAAAGTGACATGAGTGCAGGACGTATGTAGGTATAAATGTGGACAGGAGAAAGTGAAATGAACTGACAATGACCAGCGTAGCTCCGGTGCTGCAGGTGACCTGTACGCAGGGAGTCGTGGTGATGACGAGGAGGGTCGAGTCGGTGCAAATGTGATCAATGAGACAGACGCCAGCTGCCGGAGCTTGGTAGACTGGCAGGCCGCATGTCAGGCACGCGGACTAGGAAAGGCACTCTCTGTCAAGCCACTGGTCACATTCAAACGCTAATCCGCAGTTCTATTTCTTTTGGAATTTATAATTTGGACACCATATAAATAAAACAAATAAATATCAGTGTAGTACAATATAAATAGGAAGAACGCGAAAATTATATTGATGTTCAGAAGAACAAGAACGCATCAGAGCGGAAAAGAAGGTCGCCTGACGTGGAATTGGCAGGGGTGGCAGTGTTGTCGTGGTGGTGGTAGACGTTGTCGTTGTCGTTGTTGTTGTGGTTGTGGTTGTAGCCGGCGGAGTTGTAGGCACCGGAGCACGGAAGCAACCGAAAGACAGCGAGGAGAGAATAAGCAAACCATAAAGAGGAATCATCTAAAATGGACTTGAGAAATTACCATATGGAAATCAGTGAGGACACACAGCAATGTTGTTATTTCTATGTTCATTCATACATATGTCTATATGTACATATCAGAAAAAGTTGAAGAACTTCAATAAGATAAATCAATTAATGATCCAAAAACTCAGACTTATTGCAATTGAACTCCTTAAAAAAGGAACTTATTCTAGAAAAATTAAATCAAAAGCTGGTCGCTTCCATGATGCAGTGATCGAGCAAAGACTAGCAAAAAGTGCCCACCCTAATTTTTCCTTTTCCGTCACACACACTCTCCCTCTCTCTCTCTCTTCCTTGCTCTGTGTCGCAAACAGATAGGAAACATGGTCATGAGATGAGGATAGAAGTGAAATTGCTAGGCCAACGCTTGGAGTCATTGAGAGGCCTTGCTCGAATCAAACTTGATGACAAATTTCATTCAAAACTTGCTGGCCATATACATTAAAAGTACACAATTATGTATGCATACATATATAAGAGCATATTTAAACGAGGATACAACACACAGCGTTTTGATCCCACTAGTATGAACAGCAACGATACTTGACCTATCTACGGACATATTCCGAGGATTTTGATCAATTTACTACCGATGTTCGTCAGATACATGTGTATATCAAGCCAAATCGGCCACTTGTCATTGATTTGTGCACTAAATCGAACGATGAAAAACATGTATATGTTGGTGATTTCAAGACTGGCAAATAAGAAGGCGGTCAAAGCTTTAACATTACGGATAATTCGAAAACGGAAACCAGTTTACATTTGTACCTTATCATCATGCTACTGCTTGTCGTTAGAATTTTCGCAACGAAGTGAGCAAGGAATTTGAGTCATATTAAAACAACTACACAAAGCCACTGTTTATGATGCACGGTTTCTGTCTCATGAAAAAGGAAGTGCAATTACATTACAATTTCTGAAATTACAAACAAAATATGGTCACTTTATTTCTTCACGTGCAAACGATGTTTTGTACGGGAACATGGTCTCCGAACTCGTTGAAGACGGACGGCTGGTAGTTGATGCTGCAGCGAAGCTTTGGATCACTCCGTTCAGCTGAAATAAGTAAACAACTCAAAAAAGGCTTCTGTTCGTTGCTCACAATGAGCATTAGAGAGGATTTAAATCGAAAAATGATGATATGAATTATTAAATTTATTTGTTTAGAGTCCTCTAGTAGTATTGTCAGAAGATGAGTAAATAAAGAAACAATGCGTAGAATGAGAAGGTACTCACAATAGAAAGGTGATGATTACAAACAGCACCACATTTTACCAACACAAAGCTAATAAAATTATAAATAAGAGCTTACCTCCATCTTGTTTAAATATTGATAGAAAGAGAGTGGAGAAAAGAGATAGAGAGAGATCGCAGCGAAGAAATTCATTAGGACCACCTGGCTAAAAGCAAATCCTTGAATTATTGCTGATCACGTTAGCCATTTAAATTGCAGAGAGAAAAAAGCTCAACAAACGAACATTCTTCAAAATTAAAATACCAGTGCTGCATGCATGTCGCAACGACTGCAGAAGCAGTATTCGGGAAAATTGCAACGAAGTACACCTGAACGCCGAACTAAAGTACATTTCATGGAGAAAAGTGGAAGTATATTTTTGGAAGAAAATAAATCACTTTAATGGCTAATTAACATTCCCTTCCTCCGTTATACTCATCTCAAACTTTGACAGTTATGATTTCATAAATTGCACTGTGGAGATGGTATTGAACTCCAACACAGATATGTATATCTCACGAGGCAATAAAGGCTGGCTACTGCCAACTGCAATCATTATTCTATCTGCATCAAATGCATATCGACAATGTGTGTAGTATTGACCATTCCAGTAATACTCAGCAATACGTTGCTTTAGACAACCCCGAATCAATGCAATTTCGGCCATCAAGCAAATTCTACAATATTTATTTGCAAGCTTCTTATTATTCATATCTATGTATGTACATATGATTATGCTCGCCATAGATATTGATAAATAATGCACATGAAAGAAGTAGAAAGGAAAATTCCAAAAACAGCAAAGAAGGAGGAAAATTCCTTGATTCATACTAGCTGAAAGATGAACAATGAGCAAAGTGCGAGCAAATGAGAGAGACACAGATCGCCGCAATTTCTCTCTTTAGCCGATTAAAGGAGGAGAATCACCGAAAAGTTGGTCTCCAAAACATTGGATGATGGGTGTTTTCTTCGTTGAGTGTGCTATACTCTAGCGCCGGCTTAATATGTATGATGGCACCGTACAAGGTGATAATGTTGATTTCTCCACGTGGATGTCATCTTTCATCTACAACTGCAGTGGAAAAGTGCCTATCCATTTGTTACCGGACAATCAAAATATTAAACCGTGATTTCGTTCCATTGTAGCGCATAAGTGCACTATCCTGTTTTTTTCAGTCGAAACCATTGCGTGTTTGCAATAATATACTGAATGCTTGGTGATAGCGCGTCTTTAATCTAGGAAGACACAACGGCTGATACGCTACATCAGGCCACGCAAGAGCGAACAGACGTGGGCAGAGAAGAGCACAGAGCCCGGAAGAGGATTGACCATTTCCGGACTGGAATTGATAGTAAGGATAGCCGTGATGCTGATCATAGCGAACTTGCTAAGTATAACGAGCCGTGTTCGAGTGAAACTTGCTTAATCCATTTGTTGATTTCGTCGTGACTGTCTTAATTCAAAGTTGGTCCATTTTTCTAAAGCTCGTATCACTTTTTTCTCGATAGGAAGGAGATGTCTCGTCCGGCATGTACCACTACATCTTCATCGGCAACATTGTATGGCGACGATCATTTATTTTAATTGGCAACATTTCGCAAGATAATAGAAAGAGCTATACATGTGTATAGGCAAATGGAAATATTAATTGAAAATGTTATAATTTCTTGCTGATGTTAGATGCCAGAGCTTCGCGATGGTGTCGCGACGCTGATGAAGCGCGACATGCGCGAGTCACTCATCGTGACGGCCATCCAGTTCAGCGGCATCGCATGCGGAGCGTGTCTCATGTACTTCATGGGCAAGATGGGCAGCTCCATTCAACTCGAATAGACAGCGAGAGAGAGAGAAATAAAGAGAGAGAGAAAAAGAGAGAAAGAGAGAGAGAGAGAGTGATCACCCTGATCAGTCATGTATCACCCACTTTCTCGCACGATTCACACACCACTTGCTATCTATTAAAAAGGCTATACATTATACCACATACACAAATCTTTACTTCGCTCTAAAGAAATAAGCAACTTTTGAGCAGCAAATATCGAAAGTAGCACTGAATGCACATTGACGCGAAAAAAAGACGCCCATGTACATACATACTATGTGTTGTGTGAAAGTGATATAAACTGAGGAGTGAAACAAATGGCATTGTACTTCTCTATCTTCTCTCATAACCAGACCTCGCATTAGCATATTTCAGTCGTGTTTTAAACTGATTATCTAGCTGCGTGAATCTGAAAAAAAATGAAAATTTATAATTTGAGTTCTGGACTTTAAAAAAATTCGACTGGTCAAGGTCATCACCGTAAGAAAAATTTCGACTGATCAAGATCATCACCATACTCATCGTGATTTACCTTCACATTTTAATGCTCTTGAAATGACATATGTATGTAGGCCAGGATGGCCAAGTTCGTGTGTCCGAGTGAGATGTGGTAGACGACGGAATGGGATTACAAGTTTATAAAACAAGTTAAAATGAGATAAAGAATAAGAAAAGGACGAAGAATGCAGCGAAGAGATGAAATAAATAAACCACAGACGATCGATTCCTTGATCCTTACTGAAATCGACAGCAGAATCCTCACCACATGAACAACGACGCGGGCCCTTCCGCGGAGCAGGAAGAGAGCAGCCACTCCGAGCCAGAGCAAACACTCCCAACTGACCACCGGACTCGCAATACTAACACATCGACAGTGATATGGCTTACGTGCCATTCCTCATCTTACATTTACATAGAAAGAGTACATTTGGCAGGGAAGAGGTCAAATGTATAATCCCCTATCCATACCGATATCTGTATGAATGTTGATCTCGCGTAAAGTGCCTCGAGCTTGAGACAAGGAATCAAGAGCGGTAATCACCCTCAACGTTCGAAAAGAGTAGGATCTCGTGAAAGAACTGGAGAGGGGGGGGGGGAGGGCGAGGAACAAGCCCGGTGCTTTAGAAAAAGGTTCACTTTAATTGATTTGAAAGCCGATGAGGAGGATAGATAGGCGCAAACCTTATCCCGCCCGCTCAAAGGAAATATCCTTGCCAATGCAGGCAAACCGTACGTATTACCAGTGGTGCATACAAACTCGAGTAGTCGTGAGTGAATGACATTGTGAACCCTAGCATCTGTCATCGCACAGGCTCAGCGCAAATGATCTTCAAAAATAAGATAAGATAGCAATGCTCACAATTATAACACGGATGTAGCTTTTTTATTATTATGAGTTTACATACGTTAATGAAGGTCTCAATATCCACGAGGAACACAAGAATGAAATCAGGGGCGGTTTTGGACAATATGCAAATAAATCAAGTAACTTCAGATAAAGCATAATTGTGCACAATCTTGGCGATATACATGTACATATGTATGTACATACAGTGCCGTGCAAAATTCTATTTACTTTTGGTTTTTCATCTATAATTTCCTTCAAAGTAGATGAAAGCGAATGAAATTTTCAGGGTTTCTTCTTTATGCTGTCACAATTATAGTAACAGATTATTGGTTTCATTGATCTACTACAGTGCGAGAAAAAAAATCAATAACTCGAATCACCAGGGTTGAACATTTAGGAATGCTGGAGAAAATGTTTTATTTGTTTAATCTTCCGGTAGTTTGTATTGTATTAATTACTTAGCTTTATTCTAGAACACCTTCGCGAAAACTTTTTGATCTGTTCTCTATTTAATAACACTCTGTTACATGCGGCCTGGCTCAAAGTTGCGATTCATGCACTCGGCTGACGTGCAAAAGGTTCAGGAGGATAAAATCAATCATTTAATGCTATTCATATACTAATAGTTATTTAAATATATGCACAGATAGTCACCGAACGAATTCAGATGGCTACTTAAGCTTTGAAAATTACCTGCTAACTATTTCACCGCGTAATTAGCACCTCGGGCAACATTCGTCCGCAGTCTGGACCTACTTAAAGTCATGCCATGTGGGAGTTTGAATTTTAAAAACGGGTTTGTCTATCACAAATGATTGTTACCCGGCTCTTCGATATTCAGAAGCTTTATTTCAACCCAGGCTTCACCAAGTCCTCCAGGAGCAGTAGATCGTTTGAATGTACCCCGGCATAGGGAACTGCATTGCCGTATAGGACACGAAACTATACCCAAATTTTTTTAGATCGAGCCAAAAATCACTGTAATCGATACAGCAGAGTGTTTTGAAATAGTCTAAATCTTAATTGGCTAATTTAATTTTATGATTGATCCAGAACAGAAAGCAGCCAGTAAACTGTACTACTCTATTTCGGGGTACATTCAAACGATTTACTGCTCCTGGAGGACTTGGTGAAGCCAGGGTTGAAATAAAGCTTCTGAATATCGAAGGGCCTGTTAACAATCATTTGTGAAAGACAAGCCCGCTTTCAAAATTCAAACTCCCACATGGCATGCTTTAAGTAGGTAAAGACTGCGGACGAATGTTGCCCGAGGTGCTAATTACGCGGTGAAATAGTTAGCAGGTAATTATCAAAGCTTAAGTAGCCATCTGAATACGTTCAGTGACTATCTGTGCATATATTTAAATAACTATTAGTATATGAATAGCATTAAATGATTGATTTTATCCTCCTGAACCATTTGCACCTCAGCCGAGTGCATGAATCGCAACTTTGAGCCAGGCCGCATGTAACAGAATGTTATTAAATAGAGAACAGATCAAAAAGTTATCGCGAAGGTGTTCTAGAATAAAGCTAAGTAATTAATACAATACAAACTACCCGAAGATTAAACAAATAAAACATTTTCTCCAGCATTCCTAAATGTGCAACCCGGGTGATTCGAGTTATTGATTTTTTTCTCGCACTGTTGTAGATCAATGATACCAATAATCTGTTATTATAGTTGTGACAGCATAAAGAAGAAACCCTGAAAATTTCATTCACTTTCATCTACTTTGAAGGAAATTATACAAGAAAAACCAAAAGTAAATAGAATTTTGCACGGCAATGTATACTAAATGTTTTATATATAAATGATAATTAATTGTCATCGTTATGTTACTTAATAATGTTATCACAGGCAGGAATGTTTAGAAGAATTTGTTTTTGGATTGGAGCTTTGGGTTAACGTGCATCTCGCTTCTCTTCATTGGTTCTTTCATTGAATTGTTGTAAATATAAGGTGAACATATGAATGTATGTACATATATGTTTGATCGTGGCTGATTTTCACAACTAATGTACATGAAAATAGTTCTGTTCCACGTACTACGACGAATTTTACGTACATATAACATTGGTCACAGGATTGAAGTTGCCTGACTGGTCGAAGACCACGGGCACAAAGTTCATCGGCACACCGCATCGCAGCTTCGTTGCCACGGAAACAACTCCGTTTAACTGAAAACGAGTAACTGCCGGAAGAATGTCGGAATTTTTACAAAAAATTCCAAATGCGTTAAGATTTCAATAAAACATAATGCTCGAAAGCTCGAACGGTTCGCTATTAATTTACAAACAATCGAAATTTGTTTGGTATGGATTTTACTATGCGTATTCGCCTCGCTAACGAAGCCGCTCTCCGACTTCACTAGCTCTCCAGAGCCAACTATAACCGAACAGCATGAATATAAAAGAATCAATAAATAAATTGTATTAAATGATACAATGTTTCTAAGTTCGTAATGATAAGTTGTACTCACCGTATATTGAATGGGATTGCCATTGGTGCATACAAACTCGCAGTAGTTGAAAGAAGCGGAGGTGGTGAAAGTACCCGGAGGCTGGCCGAGAGGAGCGATGCACAAATCATCGCAGATGCTCTTGTCGGCGCATGTCAGCTGCAAATTGAAAATTTTTCGAAGATTTTCGGCCCTTTGAGCTCATTTATCGTCTGCTTGGTGCTTTTTTGTTCAGAAATCAAATGAATTAAGACATGGCAATAATTTATCAACAGTTGAAATGATTGCAAATATCGCCCTACCGCGATTGCATTATCAAAGGTTGGAGCGGTGACGGAGTAGCAGATGAGGAATTCCTGTGGCCCCTGCACGCCGGGCCCCTGGAAGCTAGAAACAATAGAAAAATGAAAATGCATATACATATTTATTTATAACAACCTATAAACGAACGTATTCTCCTATTAAAACTCCCGAAGAACAGCCGACGAAGACTCTGGTGTCGGCGAATGGATAGGTTGCAACGAAGTAGACCTTGAAAGGAGGTTACATGAGAAAATCATGGGAGAGCATTTTAACCATATAAAAAAGAATATATATACATATATATATATATATATATCAATGGCTATAAAGGATTTTTTTTTAAGAAAACTACAATGTCAGCACAGCTCGTGGTGTAAGTGAGATAGCCGAGGCTGCATGGAAGCGGAGCGCATCCTACAACTGGCGCGAACGTGGGAACACCCTGCGTTGCTTGAAAAAAATATTGTTAGCTTGAAATATTGATAACGATTAACAAAAATGGAATAAAACTAACGTGCAACCGCGCAGCTCGAGTGTTTGGCAGATGAGCCGGTCGGAGCGAACTCGTGATTCGCCTGGCATACGGACAGGCTCGGAAGCAGAATCCTCATGTCGGGCGCGCCCGGACTCTGGAAGAGACACGGATGCACCGATCTACGTTTCTATTTAAAGAAAACCAAAAACAGTACTACCGTACCCACTGCGCAATCGGCGTCTGCGGGTCACATTGGATGTAGCAGGGCGTATACGGGTAGGCCGAGTAGCACAGATAGCCTGTTGGGCACGCAAAAGTTGCGACGCTTTCTGCGGCGCACATGCAACCTGCATGCAAAATGCCTTTATGTTATACCGTATTTTCTCTATTAGTGATATACCGTATTTTCTCTATTAGTGCCCCTCCCTCTATTAGAACCCCCCTCAAATTGTGCCCCTCTAATTGTCTAATAGAGGTGTATCTGGAATCTATGCTTGTGGTATGGGCTTCTCTTCCCAATGAACTGATTGCAAATTCATTTAAAATCTACCGTAAAACTGATATTCCAGTGATGATTCCATTAAACTAGCTATTATTCTTCGTTTTTGAGAATAAAGTGTTGTTATCAAACTTTTGGTCAATCACATTGAAAAATAGTACCCCTCCCTCTAATAGAACCCCCCCCCCTCTAATAGTGCCCCCCTCTCGCAGGGGTATTGAAAAATAGTACCGCCGGGGGCACTAATAGAGAAAATACGGTATTCACTCTTTTCAACGACTGTTCACCATCGTACTTGAAAAACTGGAACGAAAATGACGGACGGTAACGGCAGTAGACGGCAGGCGCGTCGAGATAGACGGCAGCCGGGTTCGCAGTGTCGAAGTAACCGCCGCCGCCTGGCAAGCATGTCAACCCGCCCGTGTCAACGTTGCCAGCCGTCTATAATAGACTTGTTTGGACTATCCTTACAGTTTTGGTGCATATTCTTATAACTTTATTTGTCGATTTAAAAAATTACTATCACTAAAATTTGGTAGAACATGTACTTGAATTAGAGCCGAATTAGTTTCCTTTTTTTCTCCAGAATTCTCACTTCTGTCCTTCATCTCTAATTATAAGCATGCAACGGCGTAATGAGGCAGAGCAATAAAGTTGTAAATGTTTCCTTGAGAGAAGTTTTAGTATATATATATATATTTTTTAAGTATAAGCTTCGTATTGTACCTGAACACGTTTATTCAACAGTACATTTTCCATTTAGGGCGGACTGTAATGTGTCCACTCGGAGAGGCTCCCATTACGCTAGAGTGGGTCCTTTTCCTATGTCATTAACGAGAAAGATTCCACTCATTCACTATCTCACAACCGATCTCGTTTAATTAAAGAAAGTGACATGAGTGCAGGACGTATGTAGGTATAAATGTGGACAGGAGAAAGTGAAATGAACTGACAATGACCAGCGTAGCTCCATTGCTGCAGGTGACCTGTACGCAGGGAGTCGTGGTGATGACGAGGAGGGTCGAGTCGGTGCAAATGTGATCAATGAGACAGACGCCAGCCGCCGGAGCTTGGTAGACTGGCAGGCCGCATGTCAGGCACGCTGACTAGGAAATCGCTATGTATCTGTCAAGCCACAGATCACGTTCAAACGCGAATACGTAGTTCTTTTGCAATTTATAATTAGGACACTATATAAATAAAATAATAAATACAACAAATAAATATCAATGTAGCTTGAACAATAGAAATAGGAAGAATGCGAAAATGATGTCGAAGTTTCGAACAATATGTTCATATGTGAGAACGCGTCAGAGCGGGTGCAATGTGGAGGCGGCAAGAGTAATCAGATAGCTTTCTTAAGTTGAACGAAAGCTCATTCATGGAAAAAAGAATGCCGCCTGACGTGGAATTGGCAGGGGTGGCAGTGTGGTCGTGGTGGTGGTAGACGTTGTCGTTGTCGTTGTGGTTGTTGATGCTGTTGATGCTGTTGGTGTTGTTGTTGTGATTATCGCCGGCGGAGTTGTAGGCCCCGGAGCACGGAAGCAAGCGAGAGAGAGCGAGGAGAGAAGAAGCAAACAATGAACAGGAATCATCTGTAAAAGGCTTGAGAAAGCTCCATTTGAAATCAGTGAGGACACACAGCAATGTTGTTATTTCTATGTTCATTCATACATACATATGTCTATATGTACATATCAGAAAAAGATGAAGAAATTCAATAAGATAAATCAATTAATGATCCAAAAACGCAGACTACTTGCTGTTGAACTCCTTTAAAAAGAGGGAACTTATGCTAGAAATATAAAATCTTTTGAAAAAACCTGGTCGCTTCCATGATCCAGTGATCGAGCAGACTAGCAAAAAATGTCCCCCTAATTTGCCCTTTTCCGTCTCACACACACTCTCTCTTCCTTGCTCTGGTTCGCAACCTGATAGGGAATTTGATCATGAGATGATAGTAGTGAAATTGCTAGGCCAACGCTTGCAGTCATTGAGAGGCCTTGCTCGAATCAAACTTGATGGCTCAGTTCATTCAAAACTTGCTGTCTAAATTAATTAAAAGTACACAATTATATATGTATGTATAAGTATATGTACATAAGATCATATTTAAACGAGAATACAACACACAGCGTTTTGCCCCCATTAGTTTGAATAGCGTCGATATTTAACTAATCTGCGGACAAATTCCGTGGATTTTCACCAATTTACTGCCGATATCCGTCAAATATATCAAGGCAAATCGGCCATTTGTCATTGCATATAGCACTAAAGCGAATAATGACGACCTTGGTCTCAATCGTGGAATAGCGTTTTGTAGCAGAATACTTGCTTCAAGTGTTGTCTCATCATTTTATTTTGAAGTAGATAAATAAATAAGTAAAATACATATTGTTATTATTTTTTTTTGAAGTAGATAAATAAATAAGTCAAATACAGTATGTTGATGATTTTAAGTCTGACAAATAAGAAGGCGGTCAAAGCTTTCACATTCCGGATAATTCGAAAACGGAAACCAGTTTACATGTGTACCTTATCATCGTGCTACTGCATGTCGTTTGAATTTTCGCAACGAGTGAGCAAGGAATTTGAGTCACATTATAACAACTACAAACAATTAACAAAGCCACTCTTTATGATGCACGGTTACTGTCGCATGAAATAGGAAGTGCAATTACATCATACATAATATTTGCAATTGCAAAAGATGTGTGCACTATATTTCTTCACGTGCAAACGATGTTTTGTACGGGAACATGGTCTCCGAACTCGTTGAAGACGGACGGCTGGTAGTTGATGCTGCAGCGAAGCTTTGGCGCCGTCGCGATCACTCCGTTCAGCTGAAATAAGTGTTTTTCTCAAAAAATTGGTTCCGGTTTATTGCTCACAATTGTAAGTCAGAGAATGATTAAATCGTAATACAAATATTAAACTTCCCTGTTTAGGGTCCTCCCGTACTATTTTCAGAAGGTGAGTAAATAAGGAAACAGGGCGAGTGGGGGCGTGAGAAAGTCCTCACAAGAGAAAGGTAATGAATATAAATAACACGTGCGCACTAACCGTATACTGGATGGGATTGCCATTGGTGCAGACAAACTCGCAGTAGTTGTAGGAGGCGGAGCTGGTGAAGGTGCCGGGGGGCTGGCCAAAAGGCGCGATGCACCAGTCGTCGCAAAGGCTCTTGTCTGCGCATGTCAGCTGCAAGAAATAGGTGCGCCATTTACTTAAATTAAAAATATTTAAAAAAAACTGTAAAATTAAGACCATTATCAAAATAGAAAAAAAAACAGGAAACTCGCAGTGGTCTTCTTAATTTTAATCAATATTTTATCAACACAAAGCTGATTAAATT
The DNA here is from genome assembly GCA_945643635.1 of Allodiplogaster sudhausi. NCBI lineage: Eukaryota > Metazoa > Nematoda > Chromadorea > Rhabditida > Diplogasteridae > Allodiplogaster > Allodiplogaster sudhausi. Next base: position 6,693,156 of record CALZFC010000009.1, read on the forward strand.
TTAAAAAAGAGTTCATTTCTATTTTTTTAAATCAAGATACATCCTCACAATATTTATCATAATATCGCTTGAAAATGAATGAAACCTTTAAAATGTCCCACCTGAGTGGCACCAGCGAAAGTCCCTCCCGTGGTGGAATCGCAGCGAAGAAATTCATTAGGTCCACCTGGCTAAAAGCAAATCCTTGAAGTATTACTGATCAAATCAGCCATTTACATATATTACTGAGAAAAAAAAAACTCTACAAACGAACATTGTTCCCGATTAAGATACCAGTGCTGCACGTCGCAACGACTGCAGGAGCAGTATTCGGGAAGATTGCAACGAAGTACACCTGAACACAGAATAGAACTTCATTTCAAGAAGATGGAACTTTATTTTCACTTTAATGGGTAACCGTGACATACTGGCTGCCTAACTCAAGTGGTTGAGTCAGCCATTTCTTTTTGGAACTGAACCTATATACATACAACGTTTGCACAATTGGTTGGGTAGGCCATGAATCCAGCGACAAGGCATGGCAGAGGGTTGCAGCCGTCGATTGTTGGAAACGTCGTGACCACCTGGGATGCTGGAATAAACTACGTTGTTGCTAGCCACAATTTTATAATTAGGTTCAAAGTAAAAAATAAATAAAAGAACTGACGCAGCGCAATACAACTCGCGTATTTGGCAGAAGAGCCGGTGGGAGCAAACTGATGATTCGCTTGGCAGATGACTTCGCTTGGCAGGATAATATTCATGTCCGGACTTCCAGGAAACTAAGTGATATATGGTATAAATATTATGAAAATGCAAGTCATTTTACAAATAAATTCGTTGCGTAAAATAATATTTGATAACTAGGTGCCTGCAAGACATCCTTGAAAAAGGATGCTTTAGCTGTGAAGTTGCTATCGGTCTCTTACCCACTGCACCATTTGCGTTCCCGCACCACACGTCATGCGACATGGCTCCCACGGCCACGCCGTGTAGCAGAAGACGCCTGTTGGACATGCGAAGGTCGCGCGGTTGTCCCAGCCGCATGAGCATACTGTAAAGGTATGAAAATGTAAAAAAAAATGAGGCAAATTAGTTTTCCACAGCGCTGGTTACAATGAGACTTAGGACAACATCGTTGTTGCAGCATATCATTGCATTATAATTTAGAAAATAGTTTTGAAAATCCAGCGGAGAAGTTCTCGAAACAGACAATATCGGCAGTAGACAGCGGGCGCATCAGGATAAACGACAGCAGGATTCGCCGTGTCGAAGTAGCCTCCTCCGCCCGGCAAACAAGTAAGTCCACCAGTGTCAACATTGCCGTTGGCCTATTAAGAACAGGTATATCATAATTTTAGGATAGTTGTTGAATTGCTGAAGAAAGGCAGTAATACTTGTTCATTGTAGTGGAATAACCACATAAGAGCTATTATGAAAAAAATTAACAAAAAAAGAGATTGATGCTCATTTTTTAAAGATCGCATTGAGTTAAAAGAGGACGAAATGAATGAAGCTGACAACAACAAGAGTAGCGCCATAATCGCATGTTGCTTGAACGCAAGGTGACGTCGTGATGACCAAGAGAGTCGTGTCGAAGCAAATGTTATTGAAGGGACAAGAGGCGACAGGCGGCACTTGGTACGTAGGCAAGCCGCATGTCAGGCACACTGGCTACGACACATCCATTAGGTATTCAAAATTAATAATTATAAATAGGTGGAGAAAACAAAAAAACTGAACACAAATACCGGTGCAAAATTGCTAACACGGAATTGGAATCGGCGAAAGCGTGGTCGTAGTACTGGTGGTGGTCGGGACGGTTGTGGTGGTCGTCGTTGTCGTCGTCGTAGTTGTGGTAGTTTTCGTGGCTGGCGGCAGAGTAGTTGGCGTCGGCGCCCGGAAGCAGCAGAGAGACGTAGCGGGAAGCAGAAGGAAGAGAGTCAACAGTTCATGCATCAGCTAAATCCAGCGAATTATGCGGGATAATCACTAATCATTACGCATGCCTGCGCAAATGCATACGAACCCGGCCCGTGTGTGCAGTTCCTAAAATTCCAGCTATATTCAGCATTATGCTGCTGTAGAGAACCCCGGATCAATACAATTTCGCCCCCTAAATACAAAGAACTCCTTTTTTTTACAATCAAATAGACGATTATGCTCGTTACAGACATCGATCTATAATGCACACGAAAGAAGCAGAAAAAAACAAATTCCAAAAACAGGAAGGAAGGAAATTGCTGCGTTCACACTCACTGAATGGAATGTCTGACAATAAGCAAAGCAAGTGAGAGAGAGAGGCAGAGATCGCCGCTCCTTCTCTATTTCGACGATTAAAGGAGGGCACTCATCGAAAAGCTGGTTTCCAAATATGGGATGCTGCGGTGTCTTTCTTCGTTGAGTGCACTTTAACCATTTTGAATAATAATATATTCGAAGTTGCTCCAGTAACGAGTAAACATCACTTTATAGTAGGTCAATTAATGCTTCCTGATAGTAGTGTCAGCATCGTAAGAAGGCGTGGTGTTCCAACAAGACGTTTGATTCGGACTGGATGTCACCTTTAATCTATAACTGCAGATGAAAAGTGCCTACCTGTAAATCAAAACTTTAAAATCCTACTTCGCTCCATCATAGCGCAGAAATGCACCATCCTGCTTTCCAGTCGAAACCATTGTGTGTTTGCATTATTCATAGTGCATACTCGGTGATTGCCAGTCTTACTTGGTAGACAAGGCTCCATGAATTTACGGCACGATACAATGGCTGATAAGCAACATACAACGGCTGCACCCAGAGTGTAGAGAGGGTGAGGCACAGAGCAGGAAGAGGATTTGGCCATATCCCGACTGGAATTGATAGAAAGGGCAGCCTTGATGCTGATCATAGCGAACTTGCTAGGGCAGTGGCTGCTCGCCATCAGCCACCGCACACCACCGCTGGGCCTACATCGAGAGAGGCATAACGAGCCTTGTTCGAATGAAACTTGCTTACTCCATTTATTGATTTCATCGTAACTGTCTCAATTCCAAGTTGGTCCACATTCTCACTTTTTTCTTGGAGTGTTGATTGAATTCACAAGTTGAGATAGAGGGCCCAAAGATAAATTTATATATACGGCGCGTGATGGGCTACATAAAAATAAGCTTGAGTGTTGTACCAACTTGGGGGAAGAGCGAAAACTACAGTCGTAGAATTGAATGGAGGCGGGGTTAAGGCTTACCTTTAATGGAGGTCCACCAGTGTGTCCATTTCCATCAGACATTTCAAAATTATCTTGAAAGAACGTTGCCGCAATGTTTTCAAACGTGTTGTAGATCATTTGGCAAAGGAGTTAATGTATTGTTTCCTCTTTGAAATGCAGTTTTCACTGGATTAATAATGGCCATCTATCACTTCTCGAGTCATAATTATGCACTATATTTACACTATTGTAAATATCTGATCTTTGTCTCTATCCTCAAAATACAGTCTCCCGTTGGGATTTGCGAGAAGGTAATTAATTACCAAGGAAAGAGATGTGTTGAGATGCCAATAGGAATAAAGAACGATAGCTAATTCCAAAAGCGTAGAGCAGTTGTGCCTATAAATTAAGGCCCAATTTGCTTCATCTTCATATAAGCTAAATGTAGAGATGTCATAAATGCAAGATTAAAGGTGTTCGGCCGATCTACTTGGCAGTTCAGGTTCTTCACTAGCATTGGACGTTGTCCGCATGAACATCATTTCCATTCTCCTCAAACACAGCTGCCTCGAAGAATGCGTTGCAGCGAATTTTGGCGTCGTGATGACTCCATTCAACTGAAAAAGAACATTTAATTGCCTGATCGCCCTCTTGAATACATGTTTATATTTTCCAATAACGTTTAATCATCTTAGGCACTCTTCGAATAACATTTGGAGACCCGTTTCTAACTTTTTGGGACTAATTAGGAGTCCCTGAAGGGTCCCGCCGCATGGCAAGAAGCAAGAAGCTTACCCTGCCACCCCCCCCCCTCCCCCATATGTCAACGCTGCCTGCTCTCTGTAATGAAATAGCGCCACGTCAGGCATGAAAGAAAAGAGGAAAAAAACTAAAAATTAAGTGTTCTTGAATGGTGCTTGTGAAAAAAAAATAAATATAAACTGTGAATAATAAATCATTTATATTTAATTTCTGAGGCAGAATGAAAAGCAAAAGTAAGTAAAACAAAAATAAACCATCATTTGTTGTACTTATATCGACGAGAGTGCTGCAAGTGACTTGGATAAGAGTTACGTGTAGGGGCGCAAGGGTGGTCTCGGGCGGTTTAGGTCGGGACAGTTGTTGTCGTTGCGATTGTCGTTGGCGTGCTAATTGTAATTGGCTTCGTTGTGGTGGCAACGGGCGGTGAAATGGCGCCCGGATTCAACCGATCACCGAGGCTGAAACAGCATGAGCTTTTGAGCACCCGTCGCCCGACTGAACTATTAAATCCGGGAATATTTAAACGCCGTCCGTTCGATTTAAAGAGGTAAGACTTTAAAAAAAGATATAAAGGCAAAGTAATTCGGAAAAAAAATTTTCACCTAAATAATAGTGATATTTTCCCTAATGTTTCCACAACATAGTGTGTATCCCCTTACTTATATCCAACATGAACAAGAAAAGTAAGGAGAATCGAACTAACGTAAGAGCAGTTCATCGACGAGAGCCATAATACTAATTAACAACTTCAGCCTCGAGGCCAAGAAGAAGCTCGGCTGCGTGCTCTTATTGCGCTGGAGAAACCAACCGTTTGGGACACAGAACATCCAAAAGCATAGAAAATGCAGCGGCCATTACGGTTTGTTCACACAACCTCCTTTCCCGCAGGAAATCACTTGCTAAGGATGAAAGAGAGCTTGCTAGTGTCCATTCGTTGTACAGGATTTTAGGTGATTACATATGACCAAAGAGAAGAGAGTTCGGGCGATATTCTCAAATAGGAACCGGTAGATAATAAAGTCCCCATTTTTGGCGAGCTACATAAGTTTGGGTGCGCTGATCAGAAAAAAATTATAATAAGTGATTTTTTCCTCTTTTTGTTCAGATTTCAGACTGCATCAATGAAAGCCTGTGAGCAAAAGAAATAGTAATGAAACGATCTCGTAACTAGAATATCATCTGCAAATGGTGAATTAGGTGAAAGCTATTACATGCACATATGTATGTATGTATGTGCAGTACCGCTCAAGGGGTCAATGCTGCGTCGGCTATAGCGGACGCGGCCAAATGAGCCAAGTGGAAAATCTCGCTGCAGAAAGCGTTTTCAGGGAAAACACATATCAATTTGAGATCCCTGAATTTTTCTTCACTAATCCCGTTAAGAAATTTTTTTACAATTTGCGAAATTAGCATTTTCATGACGTACGGTGACACTATTGTTGCGTTCTCATATGAAATTTCGTATGTCGCAGGTTCGAACCCCAAGCGGAGCTAATGTTTTGCTGCAATTGTTTTTTTTTCTGAATTTTTCAAGAATTGTTTAAGTGATTAGTGAAAACAAATTCAAGGATCTCATATTGATATGTGATTTGCCTGAAAACGCTTTCTGCAGCGAGATATTCCACTTGGCCCATTTGGCCGCGTCCGCAATAGCCGACGCAGCATTGATCCCTCACCGTTGAGCGGAAGTGTATACCTACATATGTATGTACATAGTTTCCGAAACAGCATAGCGAACTTTGGAGATCATTTGAAATTTTATTCAATTAATCTAGATCAAACATACATCTCAGTTTCAATAATGAGCATTCTCAGTTGTTGCAATATACGAATGTGATAAATACATACGATCATCTCGTAATCGAAAATTTTAAGAAAAGTTATCTAGTGGGGAATGCTTCGTGTTGCGTATCAGTATGCTGGAATCTTTGCTTGGTGGTTAAGGGTTCTTCACTGACATCTTACACTACTGACTGGGACGATATCGCCGTTGTCGTCAAAGACTGCTGGAGGCTTAGGTCCTGTACGGCAGCGCATCTTCATTGTCGTTGTGGTCACCCCATTCAACTGAAAGGTACATGCTTAGCGGGGCGGCCAATGGACCTTACAATTACCGTGAGATGCTTATTATTGTTTATTCATCGTACCGTATACGTTATGGGGCTACCACTCGTGCAGACAAACTCGCAGTAGTTGTAAGCGGCGGAGGTGGTGAAAGTGCCCGGAGGCTGGCCGAGCGGAGTAATGCATTCTTTGTCGCACAGTTCTTTATCAGCGCATGTCAACTACAAGCAATATACATATTTCTAAGTTTCGGTTTACCTTTTTTTAGATCTACTAAGATAAATGAAGATCAGAATCCAATGTGATTCCTAACAGCAACAGCGCCGTCAAACGTTCCGGCGTACATTGCTTCGCATGTAAGGAATTCACTTGGAGACTTAAAGCCGCCTGCCTGATGAAGAAAAAACAGGCTCACAATCTTGACATCTAATTTTTTTAATATGATTGAAGAATGCTACTCAAAATGGCGTTATTATATTGCCAGCTCATTAAATAAAATGAACTTACGTATTCACCAATCAATACCCCGGACGAGCAGGACGCGTACACAGCTGGCTGCCTATTCGGGAACATCGCAACGAAGTAGACCTCAACACAAATAACGGTCTTCCAAGCATGATTAATCGTAACAGCCAGCCAGCTATCGATGTTCAGGATGGATATGTGCTACAAATATCCAGAAAGAGTAAGTGTCCAACGTAAATAAAATCAGAATAAAATGACCGTGGCTGTATATACCATGACGGTCTAACATTCTTTTCTGATATTTCAAAGATCGAAGAAGCCTGAGTGTGAAAATATTTGCATGATCGAACGAGACTAACAAAGGCTATGTGGTAAAATACATATAAGACGACTTCAAATAAAAAAAAACTGGATTTTCAATATAGGCGAACATTTGGTCCCGGAACATTGAATATTCCACTACTTGTTATTTCTAGTGTAACAGAAAAATTACAAAAACCTCCTTCGTTAGGAATGGAAAATAGTTTAATATTCAAAATTCTCGGACAACATTTTCTTTACTAAAATAGCTTTTTCAAAAGATTACATCGTCTTATATGTAAAAAAAATGTCTCGCCAATTTATTTCAGTGGTTGTTTACCAGCGCTTATGTCCTTATGTTGGGCATTTTCTATGACATTTTTTTAAAAATGTAATACTCTTCCAGAGGTAGAGTCCTTAATTATGTAAATGCGCTAACAACTTTTGAACAGTCCGTTGCAACTGAATCGTATTGTCCCATACTGCACATAAGAGGCGCACATCCTTCGATTGTCGGAAACGTCGAGACAGCCTGAGCAGCTGGAAGTCACCTTTTTTGTTGAGTTTATCGATTAAAAAAAATCTTTGATTGTAATGACCAACGTGATACAACACAGGTCGAGTGCTTTGCCGAAGAGCCAGTCGGAGAGAAGCGATTATTCGCTTGACAAGTCGCAGAGCTCGGAAGGAGAATCGACTGAGCAGGCGTTCCAGGGCTCTACAATGAAGCACGATTCGAAAGAATAGTTTTATTCTAAAAGCATTGAGATGTAAATATTCTCTTAAATTTATTAGCAGTTGTAGGTTCGAAATTTTGTCGTCTACCATTTCTCTCTCTTATGGATACAAGTAATATCTGATGTGCAACGAGAAGCAAAGCTTGCACCGCACCCATTGCGCCATTGGAGTCTGCGGATCGCAAGTCAGGTAGCACGGGTCCCACGGATGAATCGAGTGGCAAAAGCTTCCAGTGGGACACGCAAACGTTGCAGCGCTGTCCCATGAGCACCGACACGCTGCAAGATGGTGGCAGACAAAGATGATTTTTATTTAGATTGTGAGAAAGTTTGATCCACAAAGTTCCTTAAAATATTTTCTAAGTAAGATAAACTACATTTTTGAGATAAGAAGTAGATTAAAAGGGAACCATATCGACAGTAGACAGCGGGCGCATCTGGATAAACAACAGCGGGATTAGCCGTGTCGAAGTAGCCGCCGCCGCCTGCCAAGCAGCTCAGCCCGCCCGTGTCAGCGTTACCGGCTCTCTAAATTATAGCCTATGTACATATTAATTGATGTCTGGTATTTAGTGTAAAGCTAATTTGAACGGGAGGTATCGTTTTACCTTAAAATTAAAGTTGAGAATCGCACATGTTGCAAATTTTGCCATGGAAAAAGGACAGGTTGATTGCGGTCTCGTCAATGAAATATATCTTTCAAAAGCGTACAAGGACGAGAGTCGCGCCGTAGTTGCAGACGTACTGAACGCACGGCGTCGTGGTGATGAGTAGGAGGAGCGTCGTGTCGGTGCAAATGCTGTTCACTGCGCAGTCTGCCGGCACGGGCGCTTGGTACACTGGCGGTGTGCAAGTCTGGCATGCTGACTAGGAGATAAGGCCAGCTAAACTTTGGGATGCAAAGACCAAAGGAACTTTGCTATATGTCAGCAAATATGAAGAACAAAATAAATAAAAAAATGTCCATCAACATTTTCATGTCAAGAAATGTAGAAATAAAAATCGCCGTACGCGGAACGACGACTGGCAACGGCGACAGCGTAGTCGTGGTTGTTGTGACAGGAGTTGTTGTCGTTGTTGTAGTTGTTGTAGTAGTTGTGGTCGACGTGGTTGTAGTGACGATCGGAGGAGTCGTAGGGGAAGGCGCTCGGAAGCAGCCGAGCGAGACGTGGGCGAGGAGAAGAAGAAGGAGCAGCGGTGTCATGGACATATAAATTGCCGAAAAATCTAATCGAAAGAAGATACGAATTTGTACACAAGTGGTAACTAAATAAGCTTGAAGAGAGACAGAAAATGGCTCGTGAAGAATAAGGCCCGGGTTCAACTAACTAATGCGAGCCATGCCGACGGGAGGATACGAACCACTCACTTTAGCCGCAAGCCGGTTTCTTCTAGGTCGGCTAGAGTGCAGGGAAATATAGCTGCAAAACGTCTTCATGATGGCCCCTTGCAGCGACACATCTCTCTGGGAAGGAAGTGATCACTGGTGCTACACAAGTGAACGCGCATAGTTGAAGGATGAGAGAAAAGATAAAGGAAGATATTAAAAAATTTACGTCCATATGAGCTTTTGAGTTTAAAGGAGGGCGAACTATCAGCAAAAAAAGGTGCACGAGAGAGTGCGATTCAAGGGCTCCGCTGACTTTCCCAGTATCTGACCTGAATGCTTAACTCCTCTCGCTGAACGAGAGTTTCTCCAAATTAGAGTCGGAGTAATTTTTTATTGGCTTACCTTTTGAAATCCATGTACATAAGCGAAAAGCGTTCGGCGAAAAGTTTTGCAGCTGCAGCAGGCGGCCTTGAAGGGAGAGTCAGCAAGTGGTGAGATGTATGCAGGTTGTTCAAGGTTAACGTTTCGCTACATACAAATTACTTCCTCGCGTTTTTCCTGAAATATGAAGTCATGTTTTAGTTTAATTTTTTTTGTCCAAGGAAGAAGCAACAGTTGCTATTATTGAAACAATTAAATGTGAGATGTCGATATGCTCTTTTGGGTGAAAAATTTATGTATGTATCTGTGTGTATACGTTTCGCAGGTAGCGTCCTTCGAAATGTTTGCCGAACGTCATACCTTAAATTTGTTGACGAGTCAGAAGTTTAGTGAAAAAAAGAAAATGTTATTTTGAACACTATACTGTGTGTTCTTCTTGTAATGACGAAGAGATGCCTTCAAAGAGCTAACATCACAACCTATTGGCCAGCAGGAATCCCTCGCTTGAGCCAAGCAACAAACACTGAGATGACACGAAGTCCTCGAGCACTAGCAAGATCATTCAATTGCGAAATGTCATGAGTACAGGCAACAGGAGGTCGTGTGTGCGAAGACAACAAGTAAATGAATGCGAAGCGAGTCTCTTTGCTGGCGGCGGTTGGAATAAAAGGGCGCGGGCAGGGGAGGGAAGGCAGTTCAAGCAGACTCGGCAAGCATGGCAGCCATCTCATTCCTTCTCTTTGCCGCCTTCGCCGTTCTCTCCGCCAAGGCTCAGCAGGACCCGCACCCGCCTTTCATTGCTAATGTACGCATTTTTATATGTTGATCTATTCTCTATTTTTGTAACGGTTAAAATTCAGTTGGTTGGTAGGTAAAACTTTATATATATATATATATATATATATGTATATATATATTTATATATATGTATATATATGCATGTATATATATATATTATATATGTATTTCAACAGGCTCCGCAATCGGTAAAGGACAGCTTCGGCCAGCTAATGCAGGCAAATGTGAACAAACCAGAAGGCCAGGTGAGAATACAAATGAAGTCGTTTAGTAGAACGCCATAGAATTTACTCTTGTTAAGGTGGACGCTGCAGTGGATTCTTGGGTGGCCAAGCAGTCCTCTGACATCCAGTCGGCCTACAGAAACTTCAAGGCTCAGATGGCTGAAGAACAGCGCAAGGCAAAGGCTGCTCACCAGGCGGCGGTCGCGCGATTCTCTCCGGATGCTCGAGCTGCCGATGCCAAGCTGAGCGCGGTTAGAAATAGAAGGAGACGGAGTCACTTGCCTGAATAAGAGATTAATTTATTTTCAAAATTGTTCAAAATGAAATGTGACATATGTAGTTCTGCATTTACATTTTCAGATCGCTGAGCGCCAGGATTTGACATTCGAAGATAAGCAGAAACAGATCGGCACCATCATGGATTCGCTCAGCCCCCAAGTGCACCAGGAGCTCCAGTCCGTCATGTAGTCTCATTCCCCGTTTGAGCCAATTCTCGTTCTACAGTCCATCCTTCCAAGCGTGTCGTATTCTCCTTGTTAGGGTCACAAATGTAGAGACTTCAATAAGTGTCGTTTATCCGTATTTTCCAATGTCTTTCACCGTTTTCTTGATAAAATTTCTTCATCTTTTCAAATCAAGCAGCTTTTATAACACCTCGGACATGAGACAGTTAAAGTATTCTTTATCAAAACGATCAATTTGTTGCGAAAAGACAATTTGCCATCTTCCTATGCGAGCTGCTGGTTGAGGAAGTCCTTGAGCGCCTTGAAGAAGCTCATGATGTCTGGGTTGGCGCCGGGTGACGGTTCGGTTGGCTTCGAAATGGGCGCCGTTGATGGAGTTGTAGGCGCTTCCGTGGTGGTGGTGGTGGGCGGTGCGGTCGTCGTCTTCTGGCAATTCTTGCCGCGGCCGCCGCGGCCATTCCAGCCCCACCACGCGTTGACGGAGGAGACGACGAGGAGAAGCACGAAGAGATGCATAAGACGCATGGCTCAACTTGAACTGGATGAATGGATGACGAGAGGACACTCTTGCCCTTCCAGCAAGACCGACCGCTATTTATAGAAGGCCGCACAAAAGGACGCTTTGCCACTGCAGCCTAATCCAGCGTTGGGAGAGAGAGAAAAAAAGTATACATCATTTTCAGGATGGCATGGCCAGGTGCTCAAACAATTCCGCCGCTATCCATCCCAATGCACCCACCGATATGATGTAGGCAAAATTCCATTTTGTAAAACAAGAATTGTTTGCACCAATGCGAAGAAGCTATGTTAGTTAGTGATATTGTGCTACATATCAATTGCATTATTTTTTAATGATTTAGGAACTTTATCCAATTTCTTTTGAGTGTTCGTACATAGCACGTTAGGTTATCACAGCGAACTCAAAATATTTCCTTACAAGTAACTGAAGTCAATCAGTTTAGATAGTCCAGAATGAACACAATAAATAAAGCGGCTGCTGAACAAACAGACAATTGGGAGCGCTGAAGAAGAACGGAGAAGGCTCTAGGAATGGAAAGAAGGGAATATTGAAATATGTGCATCTCTAGTATCCCGAGCTTGTGAGGTATTCTGAGAGCTTCTCGATCGCCACGCGAGCCTCGGATGCCGTGTGGTTCTCGCCTTCGAAGCACGCGAGCAACACGGCTGAAATCATACTATTTCAACGACATTTCTTATTGTCTACATTTCCGAGGACAGCAAGTCCTCTATCTCCATGACTCTTGTCTTAGCGTCTGTCTCTTCTACTCTCTTCTCCTTCTCTCTCTCTCTCCGTTGCCCAAGCCAGACCCGTCTTCGTCTTGGACGCGAAGAAGCCCCTCTTTTCTTTCTTGCCAAAGATGAGATTCTCCTCGATGCGCGGCACGACGTAGTGGCAGCCGGCGAGGTCGACTCCCTTGCACGGCAGCTCAATTCAATTCATTTATTATCATTCTTGGCTTTTAAATTAATTATTTTTGCCTGACACACGTGTGAGAGGGAGAGAGCATGTGATTTAGAGAGAGTGATCAGAAAAATGGAAATCGTTTAAGGTTGAATTTCAATGTTCCTTTGAAATAATGTATTCACTCTTTATATGTTAACATAGTTTTTTTTCAAAATTGATTCATTGTGATACTCATATAACATTAAGAAATAATTTTTAACTTTAACATTAAAGATTCATCATTCCCATGCTGATCGATATGAACGAATAGGAAAGTAAATAAGCAGAAACGGAGAAAGGGCTCCTTCCACGATGAGTAATTGGCATTCTCTCCTCTAAGAAGAGAAAGGAAATGATTCAGATTCCTTTCCTAAGCGACTCTCTATTATTCATTGATTCGTTGAAATTCTTGGGAATAGACTGCAGACTTCTTTTCTTTTTCTCCTTCCTAATTTCGGTGAAATTTTAGTTTTCCATGTTGATAAAACCTGTGCCATGTCGTCAAACGATTTGGCGAGCGCCTTGAGCTCATCGGCCTAAAATCATTGAGTATTGTAGGACTACATTGATGATAAGAAATATAGCAATTATTGATTATTGAATGCCTACTCAAGATTGGGCGCACATTAGTAATTTTATTATCATTGTTTTTTTTAAGTACAGAAAAATCGAACCTTGAAGTTGGCATCGGCCGACTTGGCCCAGACATCGCCGGCCGGGTACGACACGATGACGCAGGCCTTAATGGCGTCACAGGCCTTCATGTTATCGATGTACTGTTGCCACGCAGACGACATGATGGAAGTTCTGGCTGAAAAGAGATGCGGCTTAATGGGCCGTCAAAAGAAGTATGATAAAACAGACTCGCAAAGGATGATTAAGTTTATTATGCCCATAAAAATATCATACTAATACAGTGCAAAATTTTATGCCAAATGTCGATGTAGCGGGAAAAATTAACATTATTGATGGTCTGGCTGTCTTGTCAGCCACCAATCATTTACTCAGTATGAGATGGCTTTTGAGCATGCGGCTCCTCATATACAAGCGTGGCCTGAGAGGCGATGATTCAAGAAGAAAAGAGAGATAGGAACGAGAGGAGAAAGTAGAGAGGAGAAAGAAGAAAAAAGGAAGTGTGAGGGATGCTCAGAAATAGAGAAGGAGGTAGAGAGAGAGAGAGAGAGAGAGAGAGGGAGGGAGAGATTGAGAGAAGGAAAGTGGCTAATAGTCATGCAGCAATAGGAGAGAATGGAAAGAGTCGGAATGCGAGACAGCAGAGAATGAGATGCATTTCCGAGAATAGGGGAGAGTAACCGCTAAGAAACGGTTGAGAAATGCCGAGGAATGTTTTGGAATGAAAGAGAGAGAGAGAGAGAGAGCGAGAGAGAGAGCTGCGAGCGGCCTGAAGGGATGACGCATCATTTTCAGGTGTCTTGGCAATTCGAGATTCGAAAACTGCCGAACATTGCGGAGCAGAAGAAAGAGGGATTATAAGGAAGAGAGAGAGAGAGTGAGAGTGAGAGAGAGAGACAGAGAATTCGGTTATGTCTCGATCAATCATAACGGAAAGTAATGAGCAGCGAATAGCTATGAACTGTTTGATATTTATGTTCATTTCAGACAGTTCATTTTTATATTTCATGTAATTTTTACATCTGATTTGCATTAATTTTTTTCAAGATAGTGAGTCTACTAAGATCAGAATTTAGTGATATTCCATATCCAATAGATTACTCGAACATCTTTATCACAGTGAGATGTATCAGACAGGGCTACATCGTGGACTGGAGCTCTTGGCGTACTTGGGGGCTGAGCGAATCCATGATGGTGCCGATCTGTCTCTGTTTATCTTCGAATGAAAGGTCCTGGCGCTCAGCGATCTGAAAAAAGACGATGTCCAGAATTTCATTAAATTTCTGCCACATATTTTTTAACAAATAAATTAATCCAATTTCCCGTTGCGACTCCTCCTTTAATTCCCTTACTTACCGCGCTCAGCTTGGCATCCGCAGCGCGTGCCTCAGGAGAGAATCGCGCGACCGCCGCCTGGTGAGCGGCCTTTGCCTTTCGCTGCTCCTCAGCCATCTGAGCCTTGAAGTTTCTGTAGGCCGACTGGATGTCAGAGGACTGCTTGGCCACCCAAGAATCCACCGCAGCGTCCACCTTAACAAGAATACATTCAATGTAAAACTATTAAGTTTGTATTCTCACTTGGCTCTCGGGTTTGTTCACATTTGCCTGTATTAACTGGCCGAAGCTGTCTTTCACCGACTGCGGAGCCTGTAAGAAATGCATATATTCAGAATATTTTGTATTAGACTCGATCTTTCAAAATAATAATATATAAAGTTTTACAAAAAAAAATTAATTTTAAAAACAGTTAACATAGAGAGTGAACTGCTCGAAACAAAAAAAGAGAATAATTAATACATTAAAATAGAGCACGAACATTAGCAATGAAAGGCGGGTGCGGGTCCTGCTGAGCCTTGGCGGAGAGAACGGCGAAGGCGGCGAAGAGAAGGAATGAGATGGCTGCCATGCTTGCCGAGTCTGCTTGAACTGCCTTCCCTCCCCTGCCCGTGCCCTTTTATTCCAACTGCCGCCAGCAAAGAGACTCGTTTCGCATTCATTTACTTGTTGTCTTCGCACACACCAGCACACCCTGTCGACCTATCGCTGTTCATCGCGTTTGCTTAATCCTTTTTTAGTGCTTCCCGACATGCCATGCCAGCGTGTTTCACTAGGCTGTCGTCTATTCAAGCACCGTCATTTGTGAGAGAGATTGCCAAAAACGTCATAACCATTCGAAAGAGCAGAGACTTTTGCATAATATATCCACATATGAAAGATCAAAATATGTACATGTTTCAGAAATCTTGATATTGGGAAAAATATCGACGACAGGTTTCGACTAATTTGAGCAGTTCGCGAAAAACGATACCAATTGAAATTATGTTCTGAAAATTGTACCATATGGTTTTTTGAGACGAGAAACATGAATTCGATGTTAATTTTCTACTTTTGTGTATCATCCATGGTACTTTGATCGAAATATAATTTTTCCGCATATAACATTTCATTCTTCGATCAAAGTACCATGGATGATACACAAAAGTAGAAAATTAACATCGAATTCATGTTTCTCGTCTCAAAAAACCATATGGTACAATTTTCAGAAATAATTTCCATTGGTATCGTTTTTCGCGAACTGCTCAAATTAGTCGAAACCTGTCGTCGATATTTTTCCCAATATCAAGATTTCTGAAACATGTACATATTTTGATCTTTCATATGTGGATATATTATGCAAAAGTCTCTGCTCTTTCGAATGGTTATGACGTTTTTGGCAATCTCTCTCACAAATGACCTTTTAGTTGGCTTCGAAGGAGTTTTTGTACATTTATTTCAGCACCAATGCTTGTAAAAATGTGATTTCCTGAATTTTGAAGTACTTTTGAGTATTATATCGTAAAAGAACTTCAAAGAATTCTGGATTACACATAATTCCGAGCTAGATGCTTCAAAAGAACAATCTTAAAATATTTTCTAAAAATATTCAGGAATATCTCCTTCAACAGTCCGTATTCAAATACATATTCCCAAAAAGTGTATCCTCAGATTTTAATCTTAAAGTTGTATCCGACTCAGTTTTAGCTGCTCTTTCTCGCAGTATAAATATTATATGGAAAATCAGCCTACAAGATCCATTAATCGTGCAAAGAATGAGTATTTTAACACCAGAAATAGGCCTAAAACACAAAAAGTCTCAATTTTAGGCCTTTAGACTAATTTCTTTTGCGAACAAAGTATATGCCAGTTTAAAGAGCATAAAAAATCACATCGAATGGACTATTTCTTTTTAAAATTGAAGAAGTTTGAATGAAATTGTGGTTTGTGGCCAAAACCGAAATTTGCTTAGAAACACATATTCAAATGCAGATACCCAAAAAGAGTATCCGAGATTTTTCCTCGTAGAGATACATTATATGTAGTTTTTCCTGCTCTTTCTTATGGAAGATTCAGTTTTTGGAAAGTCATAATAATAAAAAAAGTTATTACCTAAAAATCATTTTTCAAAAAATTAAATTGCACAAAAGTCATAAAAATTTTAATTTTTCGAAAACAGTCATCCGGGACTTTTTTGTGTATTATTAAATAAGGAATCGAACATTGAAAATATTTTCGAGAAATATTAAGTATAACGTTAGATATGGCCTTCCAAATTTTGTTGACAGAAAACAAAACCGCCTATCTTAATACACATGGGTCGCGACCTGTCCAGCATGTGTCATTGACACGGTCATGACCGCAGGGCAATAATTTGGTGGTCATGTCCACTCGACCGCCACCCATGGTCATGACCAAAGCGAGATAGTACACATTTATGCGAGATGCAGAGCGACACGCTCATGGATATGACCCTGGGTCATGACCGAATTCATCATTTCAACTGAATGTGTGACCCAATGATCGCTTTTTACCATAATTTTTAAAAGCACTTTGCGCGGGATGAATTTCATTTGTCAGCCAGCGATCAGTCTTAAATCTTTTTGAATGTTGTTGTTTTGCAGCTTAATTTCTGTTATCACCGAGTTATTTGTACTTCATTTTAACAGGCTGTCGTAGCCCGCACTCTCGGGCGAGCAACAATCACAATTGCTCCGCGAAAGTCCGAATAGGAACTTTATGAATATGCTTACGCAATTGTGGCGGTTTTTTCCTACCGTTTTTAGCATTTGAAAACAAAACTTATTGAATACATTTCTTAAATCGAGAATGATGAACTTAAAAATGTTGTTGCAGAAGCTATGGCGGAGTGATTCGCATCGGAGTGATCTCGGCAGAGGGCACCACCAGAGGTGCAAGTTGGCCCAACTTTTTTCCCCGGCCGGCCCTTAGGGCCTAAAATCTCGGCCCGGCCCGGCCCGCGGATTTCGGGCCCTTGAATTTTGGGCCCGGGCCGATTTTTTAAACATGTGAAATTCCTACTTCTAATTCGTCCCTTTATCATAAAAAATTTTTTGTTCGATTTACTGCTTTCTTTTATTGCATTGAAAAGCGGAATACGACTCCTAATCTGCAATATTACGTATGACCAGTACGAAATATAGCGGTCGTGAGCATGTTCGCCTACAAATTTACGAAAAATGGGCCCAATCGGGCCCAGGGCCGGGCCCTAGCTTGGGTCCGGCCCTGCCCAGCCCGGGCCTCTTGCACCTCTGGGCACCACCATCTCTCTTCCGCGCGGACTATTGTGGATTCCCCACTCTGGTCACTATCACGGCCTACCCGGCCGTTTCCAAGCAAATCACCAGCGAGTGAGGATTGCTATGATAATTCACCGTTTTAAAAGGTCATTTCATCGATTCCTCCTTTTTTAAATTCATTTTGTCGAATGGTGGGTGTATCTGTGTAATCCTTGTTTGCTATTTCTCATTTCTTTCCGTGTGAAGATAATTAAATCTTACGCAAGATAACCGGAACTAATACCAAGTAGCAGTCTTTCGCATGGTTGTCTATGGGCTGCTTGTTCGTTTTTCGACATTACGAGCTAATGTTTTCTTCATGATTGTCAACTCTTTAAGGTTATGAGGTTGAAAATAGTATTGATAGTTGAAAGAGATCGATACACTTATATCATTCCTTAATTTCAAGTCGCCTTTCTCCTATTACGGTTCATTTCTTTCATTGCATAATGCAGAAACTTATTTCAAGTTGACTTTTTTGTTGATGTTTCTGTTTGTTTTACGATGATTTCCGGTTATTGAATTAACCCAATTAAAAAGGATTTAACATGTGTCTGAATTGCCTACATTTTATTGACACGCACTCCTGAAAGAAAAAATAACCGATTAGGCATTAATCCAGATGGCATATGCGCCATTCCAACATTGGGGATTGCAAACAATGGTCATGACCTTGGTCGTAACCATGGTCATGACCTGGTCACGACCTGTCCTCGACGTGGTCATGACCAAAAACGACATGTCATTGACAGAACGTAAGATTAATCACGCGGCAGTGGTTTGTGTTCTATACCGGTCAATGCGCTAAGCATATTGAATTTTTCCTAAACGTTTGAATAAAAAGCATTTTTTTTTATTCGGCTAGGAGGCATATGTAAATGCATGAATTCTTGCATTGATGTGTACTTCTGACCCTGTATGATTCACACAATGTGTAGTGGCTGTTGAACTCTTTGATCTATATTAGGCAATAGTAAAGTACACTTGTGAAATACCAAATTGCCCAGATCAGCTTTATTGACTTATCTGTCTCTCAGTTTTGGTGCTGTCTCTAGCATTTCTCTAGATTAACACAAGGAATACTGAGAGCAAGAAAGGGCGTATAACTGAGCAGTAACTTTTTTAGGTGATCACTGAGTGCAATAAGGCATGCTGGAAGTTTCACAAATGTTTGGGAAGGAACATGTTATAACTTGCTATTGATCATATGGATAGCTATTCTGAAATTCATTTAGTTCGCCGAATTGAGAATAATAAAAAGAAGATTCATTCGTGCATACTAACAGTAAACGATTTTCTGGCAAGCGTCAAGTTAGCCTGAACATTTTGCTTTCCTCCTAATCTGGAAAAGCCACGAAAACTTCTTACAAGGGAACCATCTGAAGATAAGTTGGAGAATTTTGATCTCACCTATCCAGATCGATAGTCCAAGTCGAGAAATGATGATAACCATTTTTACTTTTTCCTTAATGGCCTCTGGCGATTTTATATTGATTTTTAAATTTTGCATAAAATCGCGGATTTAGTGACCTTGCCATTGTCAATGTGTCACTTAAGCAATTAAACATGGCCTGCGCGGCGCAGTGGGATGCGCGCTCGCCTGCAGTTTTGAGCGTCGCAGGTTCGAACCCCATTCGGTTCAAATATTTTGCTGCAGTTTTGCAAGTTCAAATTTGAAGAAGTACATAAAGAGAAAATTTTTTCAATGAGAGGAGAGTGCATATACACTTTAAATTGGTGTTAAAAAATTTTTACTTGTGTATAAGGGCATTCCGTGTTGGATGGTGTTCAATTCGCCCTTGCTTGCGAATCCACTATCAACCTATTCAGTGGGGCCTACCCCAAAAAAGTCGAGGAAAAAAATTTCCCCGAAAATCACCACAGGGGGGTAATTTGGTGCGAGGATTGCGAATATCTAGTTTATTTTTAATTCTGAAGTCATTTAAAAAAAAGTTACGGTAAGTAGGTATGCGGTATAAATTCCAAAAAAGAAGTACGGCGTAAACAACAAGAAGTATGTAGACTATCTGTCCGAGTTCCTGTTGAGGAAACAGTTCGGAAAACAGAAAGGAGTCTTCTTCCACAAAAGGAGATCAAAACAAATTTCTATATTTTTTTTAATGACTTCAGAATTAAAAATAAACTAGATATTCGCAATCCTCGCACCAAATTACCCCCTCTGGTGATTTTCGGGGAAAGTTTTTTCCTCGACTTTTTTGGGGTAGGCCCCACCGAATAGGTTGATAGTGGATTCGCAAGCAAGGGCGAATTGAACACCATCCAACACGGAATGCCCTTATACACAAGTAAAAAATTTTTTAACACCAATTTAAAGTGTATATGCACTCTCCTCTCATTGAAAAAATTTTCTTTTATGTACTTCTTCAAATTTGAACTTGCAAAACTGCAGCAAAATATTTGAACCGAATGGGGTTCGAACCTGCGACGCTCAAAACTGCAGGCGAGCGCGCATCCCACTGCGCCGCGCAGGCCATGTTTAATTGCTTAAGTGACACATTGACAATGGCAAGGTCACTAAATCCGCGATTTTATGCAAAATTTAAAAATCAATATAAAATCGCCAGAGGCCATTAAGGAAAAAGTAAAAATGGTTATCATCATTTCTCGACTTGGACTATCGATCTGGATAGGTGAGATCAAAATTCTCCAACTTATCTTCAGACGGTTCCCTTGTTAGAACATGCGCAAATCTCCGCAAGGCATGCAATAAGAGCAGAGGAGTATCCAGCTCCGATGATTATCAGAGGAATCTTCAGGCCGCCCATGGTGAACGGATCGAACGAGTACTCTGGCGCCTTCGGCTTCTTCTGCATATCCTTTGTCATGAATCGCGGCAACCAGAAGCTGTCCATCTGCAAGGCAAGGCTCTTTTTTCATTTATTGTAAATCAATTAATAAAACAACATGCATAAGACATCAAGAAGATCACAAGACCATAAATAGGTGGGATTATTAATATGACATTGCAAAATTTTAATTTTCTTGCTCAATATAGTATGTTTTAAACGATATTCCCATCTATATTTCCAAAATCAGATAGCGTATTCGCCAGTTTACAATTACACTGAACCATTCAGTGTTCAATTTCCTCCAATACTGGCAACCAAAAGGAATTGTCCAATAAAAAATTAGCATGTGTTATTACGAACGTGGATCGATTTGCATTTGTCTAAAACGTCGTTAAACGAAGTTTGAACCATTTGAACCGGCAAAATATGTCGCGTCTGAAAATAGGACTTGCTGCTATTGTTAGCGCGGGCCGAACTTTAACACTGTCCTACTCCCAGCGTGACCATTGTGAACTACGTGGCTATGCAATATCTTTCTAACAAAGCCGACTGACAAGCTCCCTGTCGTACATTCCGAGCAGAAGATACGAGACATGCCTGCGTATCTGTGAGGCGCCCTTGTGAAGAAAGAAGACGAGTGGCATTTGGTCAACTTGCAATTCGGAGACGATCTTCGCATACTTCTTTGACTTCTTTAAGGCCTTCTTCTGCCTCGACGTGACATTTACCCTAAAATTTAGGTACGATTAATTTTAATCTAGTGTGACAAGGCTGTTAAATATTGACATCATCAAGCGACAGGGCCACTTCAGTGGAGTGTCGCTAATCGCGAAATACGGATAGTGATTGCGCTCTGTGGTCAGCAGAAACGTCTTCCTCGATTTGTCGCACGCCTTCAATTGGCCAAATAAAGGCGTTATCTTAACATTTCAAAATCTTGCTCTATAATCTATTCATTCTTGGGATAATCTCCACGACTAATCTAAAAGAAAAAAAAAGAATTGCAAAGAACCATATCGATTGTTCGCTGCTTGTCCTTCTCGATGTGGATGGGAGACTGCGAGCCTGTCAGACGTGTCAGCGCGTCAAACTGAGAGCATACATACATCGACTCTTTCCACATTGATTATTTAAAAGGCTAAAGATTGTTGAAGAATAATGCCGCTACACTTTTCTCATGCATACAACTCAAAAAATACCATTGTATGCGATACAATTCCTTTGTAGGGAGAGAGAATGTCGGCTTGCTTTGCTGTCAAGTCATGAAGAAGCTCAGAAAGCGTCCTAAATGAAAGATATTACGGATTACTGCTGATTGATAAATTAGCTATTTTTTCAACAGGTGTGTTAATGCTATTTATCTCATTATTTATCTCTTTCTCTCTCTCTCTATCTCTTTCTCTTTCTCTTTCTTTACCAAGCAAATTACAGGAAGTATCAAAAAAAATATCTTCATGTTTTATCTCCCATGTAGTTAAGTTTCCCCTAAAACCTATGATATCGAGTGGAGGTGGCACCGCTTTATGAAAATTTCTATTTAACCAGAAATTTGCACAACGACTCTAGCGATACACCTGTTAACCAAGCAAAGAATGTTTAAGTGTGGGAAGAGGAGTTCTCTGTTCCTCCTGCCCAATTGCACTCTATTTCGTGAGGGATGAGAGATACAGACGTAAGAGAAATGCGAGACAATGAAACAACGTGAGAGAATGAACAAATAATAGAGTGTAGCTGCACATACGTTTCAAATTTAAAATTTTACAGCGGGCCTTAAATCAAAGCACATCCAGTTGGGAGTTTTTGCAACGTTTGAAGAGAAATTTTATCAGATACGGTTTTCTTCACTTTGAAAGCGAAATATGAAAAATACTTCGACTTGCATTGCGTGTTGCGGGACACTTTTCGCTGCCGAGACAGCGTACGACGAAGTGTAAAAGTAGTAGATGCCGACAGTTCCGAGCAGAAAGCAGTACGATGAAAGCGACTTGTCAGTGAAAGGCGCAATTTGTGATTCTCCTGGGCGGCTCGCCCCTCGAAGGAAGAGCCGCCTGTAGTATTTGATAGTTTTATTAGAAAATTATTAGACTCAGTAAATGCGAACTTCAATATTAAGATGGAAAAAAGTTTCAGTCGACCATTTAGCTATGGCAGTCCCGTATATCAGACTAATTGCGAGCAGAATACAGCCACAGATGGAGATTGGAAAGACGAGAAACTGAGAAGGCGACCAGAAGGCGGCTTCATCAACCCGCGAGTAAAAGGCGGTCTCAAAAAGCAGCCCAAATAATACTTTTAAAAAATTATATTTAAAAGAAAATCACTAAGGACTAACGAGGCCATAGGATACTGGAGCCGAGTATTCAAGATATTTTAATCGGTCATCTGACAGCGACAGATCTTCGGCTATGGCATCAATCTAAGAGAGTAAAAGAACCGGAGCAAGTGAGACAATTTGTCCTTGTAAACAGTCGCATTCAGGATTTGCTAGAACAAAAAAAAACACAACAACGACACGGTTTGCCAAACCTCTCCAGATTGAATCATGCCCGTTGCACCACCGAATGTTCCGTTAACGAGAAAATGCTCACCTTAAATAATATCCCTTGCATACTTATTACTCGCTATTCGTCAAAGCCTAGAATTAGTTTGCCAAAATTCACATGAAAAAATTCGAAAGTGACTACATTAAACAACAACAAGATAATCAAAAATAATGGCTTACCGTAATCGTTAAATTTGACGAACTCGATCGTCGTGTCCATGAGATCAGCAACGTCCTGCCAGATGTGGACGGTTATGCCTCGGAGCGCGCGTGTATGCGGATTTCGATAGATCTGTGGAAATCGGCCCGTATCGAGATAGCCGATGCGAAGTGGCCGTCGCAGCTTCCGACGACAAGGGTTCGGACGACGCGTGGATGACGGCGTCGTTGCATTGAGTACGTCGGAGAGGAGGTCGTCCATGGGTTAAGGAAAGCTTGGTGTGTGTCACGTCCTCACTAAGGAGAGAACTGACGGAAAGAAAGAAGTTGTCTGGAAGTGGGAAGACGTGTAAACAGACGAGCATTCCATTGCGAATTCATGCGTTCTTCACATGGAACTAATAGAGAATGCATATGCACTTTGATATGAAGAAGCCCGCACGCTTGCTTGTCTCGTGAATTGCCAGCCGGCCGCATGAGCAGCCGTACTCTCCCTCGCCGAAAGAATTGTCCTTCTTCTATGTACAAACATATATTTTGTTTTACCAAAGTCATAAGAACATGCAGTGTCATATTTCGAACGTCCGTCTTATCACGTCGTAGAATTTTGTTCCAGAGAAGCCATTCGATAATATTTCTTACCGATCTACATAAGTGTACGCGAATTTTTTTACGTGCACTGAACACAGAACGATCATTATTTGCATGTCTTTATCGATGGAGTCGACAATGAAAGCAAGAAAAAAACCGAGACTACTCGGAGCCCGGCGCAGCCACTGGCGTGGGCGATGGAGAGGGCGACGGAGAAGGCGAGGGAGAGGCCGAGGCTGCGGGCGAGGCAGAGGGTTCGGGAGAGGCAGAGGGAGCGGGCGAGGGACTCGGCGATGGCGTCGGACTCGCACTCGGCGCTGGTCCACAGAGGCCGCACGTCTTCGGGCAGAACTGCTTCCTCTGCAGTGCCGTGTAAGCCTCATGAGTGCAGAAGCCTTTTGAATTCCACATCACGCAGCTAGAAAAATAAAATTTGCTTTGGAAAATGTACATATGTATGTACCTTGAATTTTCTTCAATGTATCTTAATCATTTAGATATGACAAAAAAATTGCTATCTTAATGATAGCAATCAAAAGCTGCAAAAGTGCAGAAGCCTTGCCACTGGCGGCAGCTGAAAAGGCGCATCCAAAGATGAGGAAACTGAGATGAAAAACCTTAATTATTCATTCTTCTAAGTTATGCTTTTGCACTCAAAAAAATTATACGAGCAGTATATGCACATTTTGTATTTTATGCTAAAGTGGCCTTGTATTTTCCCGTGATCTTCAAAAATCTACGAAAGCGTCTATAAGCTCATTAAATAGGCGTTTCAAATTGGTAATTGGTAAGAAAGATGACGATTGCATACTTGGGATGGTTGTCTTCGCAGCTCTCGGGAGGGCAGTAGCCGCAGGACTTTGGACAGAACATCACCTTCATGTCCGAAGTGTAGGCCGCCGACAGGCAGAAGCCTCTCGCGCACCACACTCCGCAGCTCAAGTGAGGAATTCGTTGTTTTATTTTTCTTGTTTTTTTTTCAATTGGAAGCCCCTTCGCGCTATCGATTATTTTAGCAAAAATCGAAAAGTGTACCCTTTTGTGTGCAATTTTCATTTATAAATCTTGCAGTATAAAAACAAGCGCTTAGGCTTCGATAAAGCATTGTTATTCTTTCGCTGACTAACTTCGGACTGTTGTCTCTGCATTGTGCATCAGCGAAGCCAATGGCGAGCGTCAAGATTACCATCGAAATGAACGTCGTCATCTTCGTCTTGGATTGATATGAAAACACAAAGTGAAGCAAGGGGAGCCGAAATAATGAATTGGACATTGTTGAGGAATTAAAAAAAGTGAAGAATAATACGCTTTTGTGGCTGAATAATACTAGACAAAATCCCAAATCGGATGTGACCTGTCAGCATCAGGTCGTCGCCCACCTTATATTCTGATGGCGTACTCTTTGCTCAGGCGTGCCACCCTCCTTCCCTCTCTGAGCCTGTCCAGGGGTGGCACCAACGGATCTTTCATGCCATGCACGGCCCTCGCAGATGCCACGTCGATCGCCGCAGTCACACGCCTTTGTGTGATGATCACACCTTCCTGCTTAAAGGAGGGCAATCACCAAATGTTTTTTTCTTTCTAACATTACGTGAGGTTTCAAATTGCCTTCGCCCATCGCTCATGGACGCGTGTGTTTAAACGGAGCGGGCTTGTGCTTCCTGCGAAATAGCACGCCTGAGTGAGAGTTCTTAATCTCAAGGCAATTCGAACGTGCAATAATAATCTTCCTCGTTTAATAATTTTTGAAAGTATTATTAGCGATTAGTGCTTGAAGCAACGGATTTCTCAGACACCTGACAATGTATTTTTCCTTTCAACATTCTATTTTTTCTGCAATGGTAGTACCTTCTTCGCAATCGGCCACGTTTCCAAAATTCCGCAAATACACCTCCACTCTCGCCAGGCAAGTGAGAAGCGAGCCAAGAGTTCAAAGCACTACACTCAAGTCAGAAATATAGATACTTGGCAGAGTGGCAAAATTTGTGCGAATGAGTATTCCACGTGGTGAATATTGTATTCCAGTCAGCCTCCCTGCCTTGTTTAAATGCCATATCATCAAGGGACAAACGGTGAAAAAAAATTTGTTATGTCTTTTCCCCAAAAAGTTAGTACGGATGTGCGCCGTTCGCTACTTTATATGATGTTGTTTTTCGTCATTTACTTTTCATAATTCTGATGGCATGTGTTCTTCCTTTCCTGGTAAGATAAAGCGTTCCTAAAGTATGTAGCTCCTATTATTTTAAGTTTGAAATACACAATAGAAGTGATAACAATGTGAAACGCAAGCTTCCTAAATGATGAGTGTTAAATGATTCTTCTAACTACCCCGAAGATACGGAGCAGCTAACAGATACAACTAGAGAGAGAAATAGGATGAAAACAGTTGTCTCGTCTTACAAGTTCGTGTTTTTCACACGTAAATCATCAAATATGTATATACATCGACTACGACAAAGCTAGTTCTAAATACTTATGCAGCTACCACCAGTAGTTCAACAATTTTTCCCATTTATTTATTCAAAACAATCTCGACATCTATTTCGACTTCTTTGAAAAGCTGCTCGCTAACAACATTTTCAAGCTCACATTTAGCCAGTTTTTATGAATACGTATATGGCACGCAATTTTTTTCCCAAAATCCTGTTTCAGAATGTCACGAGCTGAAGGTTCAGTCGGTACTGAAGGAGACTGGGCTGATCTAATTTTCCATGCTATTATGATTTTTTTTTCATTTAGGATGTAATCCATACAAAATGAGTCCATAATTCCATTTCTATTATGATTTTTTTTCATTTAGGAGTTTTTTGTGTAATCCATACAAAATGAGTCCATTTCGGCGTTCTCTCGTTCATCTCTTTTTTTCTTTTCCTCATCGAAGATAAGTTGAGAACTTCCTGTTTTCATTTTTAACCGTCCCTTGAATTTAAAGCGTATGTATGACGTGGAAGAGACAGCCATTTATCGACTGATTGATTCAATCTGTGACTGGTAACTGAAGAATTATGTATATGAGCGTTGCTGAAGAAAAAAGTTTCAATAACCATTTCCTAATAATATTCTCAATTCTCGGGCTCAATATTGGGCTGTATTTGCTCGTATTTCGATTGGTAGGTACAAATGTATCGTTTTTTTTCTCCAAAAGAGAACAATAATCCATATCATTTATCGTGTACATCAAAATGAATCATGGGACATCTATTCGGTTTTGCCGGCTTCACCCTCCGTCTCTCCTCCAGTCTTTTCCTCAGTTTCTCCACCTGTTTCCCCTCCAGTCTCTCCTCCTGTCTCTCCCCCAGTCTCTCCTCCAGTCTCTCCTCCGGTCTCTCCTCCAGTTTTGCCCCCAGTTTCACCACCAGTTTCTCCTCCCGTCTCCCCGGGATTCTCGGGCTCAGGCTTTTCTGTCGGCGCTGGTGTCGGCGCTGGAGTCGGCGCCGGCCCGCAGAGACCGCACGTCTTCGGGCAGAACTGCTTCCTCTGCAGTTCCGTGTAAGCCTCATGAGTGCAGAAGCCCTTGGAATTCCACATCACGCAGCTAGAAAAAATTGAATTTGCTATGACATATGTATGTTCCTTGAATTTTCTTTAATGTATCTTTATTACCCGTAAATCATTTACATAGAAGTAAAATGCTTAAGATTGAATTATTGCCTTTATTATTGGGACATGGGCGTGAGAGCATGTCATTATAGAGACACAACTTCAACGGTCAGGAGAATTCGAATTGATTATGGATGAGTTTTGTTCTGCTTAAATAAGACAGGCTGACTTGGGATGGTTGTCGACGCAGCTGTCGGCCGGGCAGTAACCGCATGACTTGGGACAGAACTGCTCCTTCTGCGACGCCGTGTAGATGTCCGACGTGCAGAAGCCTCTCGCTGCCCATGTTGCGCAGCAAAAGCGTAGCATAATTCTCTTTTTTCTTTCGTCAATTCTTCACCTTTCCTTTACATTCACCACCAAAATGATAATACATTGACTTACATAAAACAAGAATTCATCAAAGTGATGCCATTTATCTGTATGATTTAGCTCGTTCAAAAACACGTTTTAATAGTCGTTTTATAAAGGAAAGATTGGAAACTTCATGAATGAATTTGTGTTTATTTTTGCATTGGCTACTCAACGAGAGAACGTGTGATAGGAAGAGAGACATATGTACATGCATGCATAGATAGTGATTGAATTAAGAGTGCCTCTCTGTAAGACTCAAGGAGGCTTGTATAGGCTCCTGCCCTGAGGAATTTTTGTTTTCTTTTACTTTGAAAACTTTATGAGGGATGTATCCCTTGTTCATAACGAAGTCTAGGCGGTCAGAAAGTTTAGAAAATTTTTTTTCACTTAGATATAAGTCGTAATGTTCATAAAATTTGGATGACGACAGGATTCGACTATTTTGAGCTGTTCTGAGATAAATGGTACCAATGGAACTTATGTTCTGAAAACTGTGCCATAAGGTTTTTTGAGACGAGAAACATAAATTTGACGTTCATTTTCTACTTTTGAGTACCATCCATGGTACTTTTGCCTGAAGAATGAAATATAATATGCAGAAAAATTTCATTTCGATCAAGCGTACCATGGATGGTACTCAAAAGTAGAAAATGAACGTCAAATTTATGTTTCTCGTCTCAAAAAACCTTATGGCACAGTTTTCAGAACATAAATTCCATTGGTACCATTTATCTCAGAACAGCTCAAAATAGTCGAATCCTGTCGTCGATTTTTTCGAAATTTCAAGATTTCTGAAACATGAACTGGTATTACTTTTTCATTGGTGGATAAATTATGCAAAAGTCTCTGCTCCTTCGAACGGTTATGACCGTTTTGTCACTGCGGCTCAAAAATGGCCTGATAGTTGGCTCCGAATAGGTTTTCATACATTTATTTCACCAGCAATTCTCGTAAAAATGAAATTTCTTGACTTTTTGAATACTTTTGAGTGGTATATCATAAAAGAACTTCGAACAATTCTGGAATACCCATTATTGGGTGCTAGATGTTTTAAAAGAACAAATTTTAAATATTTGCTAAAAAATATTCAGCAATATCGCCTTCAACAGTCTGCATTCAAATACATATTCCCAAAAAAAGTGTCCTCAGATTTTGATTATAAAGCTGTATCCGACTCAGTTTTAAATGCTCTTTCTTGTAGAATAAATATTATGTGGAAAATCGGTCTCCATGACCTATTCATGGTCCAAAGAATGAGTATTTTAACACCAGAAATTTTCCAAAAACATAAAAAGTCAATTTTAGGCCTTTAGACTAATTTCTTTTGCAAACACAGTATATACCATTTGAAAGAGGATGAAAAATTACATCTTTATTCGCGCATCGGGCCAATGTGTTGATGGAATGCACATGGGGATCTATCACATGAGAGTGGGCGATCAGTGGGCACAGGCGATTACGACGAAGTGGCCGAAGAAGATTAGGCAGATCTTAGCCCGGCCAGCCAACGGTCTCTCCGGGAGCAGCGTCGATTGATTGAGATTGAGGATGATCGAGCGCAGGTCGGGGCGGGGGGCGAACTTGTCATTTTTGACAAGGGATCGAATGAAGAGCGGCGCCACTTGCCACTAGGCCACCCCGCCCAAAAATTACATCGAATGGAACATTCTATTTTACAATTGATGAACTTTGAAAGAAATTATTATTTGCAGCCAAAGCCGAAATTAGCTTAGGAACGCTTATTCAAATGCAGATACCCAAAAAAAAGTATCGGAGATTTTTCCTCGTAGACACATATTATGTGTAATTGTTTCTCCTCTTTCTTATGGAAGATTCAGTTTTCTGCAAGTCATAATAATAATAAAAAGTTATTGCCTGAAAACGACATTTCAAAAAATTCAATTGACCAAAAGTTATAAACATTTTAATTTTTCGAATATGGTCATCTGGGACTTTTTTGTGTAGTTTTCGACAAGGAATCGAACAGTGAAAAGAATATTGAGAAATATTAAGTATAACGTTAGATGTGGTCATCCAAAATTTATGAACATTACGACTTATATCTAAGCGAAAAAAATTTTCTTAACTTTCTGACCGCCTAGACTTCGTTATGAACAAGGGATACATCCCTCATAAAGTTTTCAAAGTAAAAGAAAACAAAAATTCCTCATAGCAGACGCTCCTTGATCATTACAGAGAGGCTCTCTTAAAGAAGGAGAAACGCCCACTTATCAAAACGGCTATCATGTTCACGAAGGGTTCAACAAGTTATCCGCTATCATTTTTTTTCGAAAATGATGTGTCTGCAAAGCGGTTTCGCTTTAGTTTTCACAGAGAGATGCTATTTATAATTCTCTTCGGCAGCAGCATATAAACATGTAGATGAATTTTATGGTTTCTCCAGTCTATTCAAAAAAACAAGGACGATCGCTGACAAATTGAAATATAAAAATTGAATAATTTGGCGCCGAACGCAGCACTCTCATTTCACAAGACAAATTAAGAAGGAGCTATTTGTGCATCTTTTGCGCGCACTCTTCGCATTCAACTACGGGAATTCGGCAGGTGGAACGCGGTAGAAGATGAGAACGAGGGCTACGAATAAGAGATAAACTGAAATTGGCATGTTGGAAATATTGGAAAGGATCCCGTGTTCGAATTAGACTTTAGTGGCTCATTTGTGTTATGACCCGTTTTGTCCCTTTCCTTTTACTGAATCTTTACTGTTGCTTTCGATATTTTTGGCATTGACATATATTTGCTCTGTGAGAATATGTACTTCCGGAAGCTTCGAGGGCGTTGGCTTACCGCGCAGTGCACCAAGATCGCCAACCGAGAGGTAGACAGCTAGGAGGTGTAAAGTGTGCGATTCCATATACCTTTTTCAGCTAACCATAAGCTGGCAAGCCTAGTCCGCCAGGCGGCCGCTTTTTAAACGAGACAGTAAACGAGTCGAGAGAGAAAAAGTCAAAAGTTCAGGCCGGTCTCATAGCCAGTCCCACTGTGCAAATAAAGAAAAGGATAGAAAGATGTCTCGCCGGTGACATCGCTAACACTTTACACCTCTAACTATCTCTCTCTCTCTCTCTCTCTCTGTCCATCCTTCTCTAACCTTGTTTCTTCCTTTTCACACAGAAGAAAGCCGTTAGCTAATGATAAATTCAAGGATTAAAGTTTGAATGCGTTAGAATGTAATTCTCAGCTATATTTATTTTTTTGTCCTTTACATACTTTACGGTATTTGCTGTGCAAATTGAATGTTCCTTAGAGGGAAAATGTTAAATTAAACTACCTTTTCCTATTCTTAATTAAACAAATTCTGGTTTTAAGCATTTTGCTTGCGATACGATCGGATGCGTGTAACTATTCTCCTTCTCCTCCAGAAAACACAATAATCCTTATCATTTATCACATTTATTGAGTACATCAAAATGAGGCATTGGTCATTTAGCTACTCAGTTTTTCCGGCTTCGCCCCCAGTCTCTCCACCAGTCTCTCCGCCTGTTTCACCCCCAGTTTCTCCACCAGTGTCTCCTCCAGTCTCTCCACCTGTCTCTCCCCCTGTTTCCCCTCCAGTCTCTCCACCCGTCTCTCCCCCTGTTTCCCCTCCAGTCTCGCCTCCGGTCTCTCCTCCAGTTTCTCCGCCTGTCTCCCCTTCAGTCTCTCCACCAGTTTCACCACCGGTTTCTCCTCCGGTCTCTCCGGGATTCACGGGGTCGATCTTTTCTGTCGGCGCGGGCGTTGGCGCTGGAGTTGGCTCAGGCGTCGGCGCCACGGTTGCCTTGGCGCAGAGATTGCATGTCTTTGCGCAGAACTGCTGCTTCTGTCCCTCGCTGTATTGCGGGCTCGAACAGAAGCCATTCGACTGCCACAGCGGGCAGCTAAAATGAAGTTACAAGTTATTCAATCTCCATAAATGTAAGTGAACTATCAAAGGTTTCTTTTTCAGTTTATAAAAGAATTTATCTTTTTTTGGAATGATATGAAAAGTTTTCTCATTGTATTGAAATAACAAACTTGGGATGACTGTCGCCGCAGCCATCCGCTGGACACATTGCGCATGTCTTTGGACAGAACTGCTGCTTCTGATCGGTCGTGTAGACGGCGGAGCCACAGAAACCATTGCGATTCCATGACGGGCAGCTTCAGACGATATTTTCTTTTTTTTTCTCTTAGAAATGATGCCTTTGCAGGTAAGCAAATGGGGAAACAATTATAACGTAATCACAATCGTACTTGGGATGATTGTCGTTGCACGCGGCGTCCATGAATGCGAAGAGAATAGCGGAGAGTGCAGCGAACGGGAGTAGCGCCATCTTTTAGAGCTCGGATAGAAAATTTGCTTATCTGAAACATATATTGAACATATATTGAACAGATATTTATTTTAAGAGCATATTCGATTGCTAGGAATGACTTATTGAATCAAAGTTTGTAGAAAACAATTTTTCTTAAATGAAGATACTAGCCGGTTTGATGGACTTATGCTCTCCTCTCATCCTTTTATATCAGCGCATTTTCTTTGCACAGGCGCGCAAAATGGCTGTGGGCGTTAAGAAGGCTTCAAATCTTGCAGCCTTGCCAGTCACGTGGCGAACTTTGCCCTTTGCTTCATCCGTCAGTCAGACTTTTGCATATAATAGTTTTTTTAAGTTGCCGTAAATGTGGCGCTCACTGCTTTTGCGCTGAGCAAATAGATGGAGACTCCTGAAGGCGTTCTAGTCTGTTTTTTTGCCTTTTTCATTGTTTGATCGTAGAGACCGGACTCACTTCCAATCCAGAATATTCATTTAGCATCATAGGCCACGTGGTGAGTTCCTCCTTCCTGTCAGCTTAGTTCTTCACAGAGCGCAAGCCATTTTCACGGCTCTCTTTCCAATTCGGAAGTACCATCGGAGCATTAAACTGATGTGGTCGGATCAAATTTTT
Source organism: Allodiplogaster sudhausi (assembly GCA_945643635.1). Lineage (NCBI taxonomy): Eukaryota > Metazoa > Nematoda > Chromadorea > Rhabditida > Diplogasteridae > Allodiplogaster > Allodiplogaster sudhausi. The sequence continues at coordinate 6,725,543 of CALZFC010000009.1, forward strand.
TTTTAAATTTATTATATCTTTATTTAATAATATTAAAGAATTGTAAATGAACTTATGAAAAAAATCTTTATGAAAGCTTGTAGAAGAAAAATGGTTTGTTGAATGCCATATGAATTGCTATAAATAATTTCTTCATTAGTACCTCGGAGTATTAATTAAGAAAATACGGCATTTGCCACTTGTTTCAATAAAGTCTCAGCGATTACTGGACTGGAGATGTTGTCTAGTTTTAAAGTATTATATTTTCATTCAGAGGATATGTCTCAGTTTATTCTATTCAATCCCCTCGCATTTCACGGCGCCAAGTGGCTGCTACTTCCAGTAAAAGGCACAAGTTAGTCACTTTTTTTAGTCTGGCTCTTCTAGCTAATCTTCCTTGAATTTCAGAAAAAGCGATCTAACTAGAACACGAAATGCTAATAAAACATTCATTTTAGAAAAGCAAAACATAGAAAAACTAGCAAGAAACAGTTTCTTCAACATCTCTTCTTCTGTCCCTTTGTCTTTCTCAATCACCCTCCCCTTTTTCCCCCACCTTGCATGATTTTAAACACTATCTGTACCAATCTACAATCTCCTTGCGCTGCCAAGGAAGCTCGGCCATGGCTGTCAATTGGAACTGCCATGGTTTTTTATCTGAGCTCTAGTGTAGCTCCATTTCTGTGGATTGCAAACACCGTACTTTTTAGCTATCGGGCCGCGAATCGTTGTAGGAGTTTTTCCCTTATGATCTCCTTTAATGCATGAGTATGCCTTGAAATATACGAATGTATATCCATCTGTATGGGTCTACCAATATCTATTGAAAATAAATATCCGTGGCAGAATGTTTGTCGCAAAATTTGGAACATTCTGCCATGGATTTTTATTCTAAAAGTGATTAAAAATAAAGTATATAATGAAACAGTATCTAGTTTCGGTCTTTGTTCAGGTCGTGTGGAGCTTCTTGGCGTAGAAAAAAGCATGCACTCGCTCAAGTACAAGAGCCATGCATGACAGGGCGACGCCCGTGGTGAGCATCACCAAAGCGGCAAGGATGTCCATGGAACGGACGACCCTTGCTCCTGCCTGTCGAGAATTTAGAAAGAGTCATACCATTTTAACGTACCTTATGTGTTCGGTTAATTTCTTCAAGTGGCCTCCCTGTAAGCCGTCGCCAATGGAGAGAGTATACCTTGAAGTAAGAGTTGTCTTTATTTACATTAATTTGACTCTAATTTATATAAATTACAATATCAGGATTGTAGATTTTCATGATGATTTCGTTCAAGCGCTCCAAGTCACGACGAGAAAATCGCTTCCGTGACAAGTAGAAGCAGTAAGGATCTGAAAGTCAGCGGCCTAAAGAAGGATTTTCAAATTTTTTTTATACACTTTCAAATTGCTGGCCTATTCTATACACAAATTTCGTTGTGCTCTTTTGTACACGGTTAACCTAGAAGTCAACGATCGGGGTGCCGTATCTTTTTGCTCTGTGGACCCTTAGTTGCAATCTTGTGGTCTATGTTCATGGCGCGTCGAGCTGATTCCAACGCACTATTGTACGACCTATCACAACGCACTATCGTCTGTACGACTCCTGGGGTCCAAGATAAAGACCCCTCGAAAACGACGGGTCATCCACCTGCTGCTCCCTCACCAGCTTGTAAAGTCTCTGGCCAAGACGAGGCCTCTCTGGCCAAGCCAGGCTGGGCAGTGGCGCCCCCGGCTCGGTGCGAAACGTTTCGTCGATCCCACATCCCCCCCTCCCCTACCCTTATCTATTTTCTTACTATTTTGCAACTGAACTACTATATTATCCTATTTTAGTGCTGTCACATTGAAATACATTATTTCATGAACGATAAATAAATAAATTAATTAATTCCACAATTTCGTGTCCCACTTAAAATTGCTCCAAGTCCGGGCCCTTACAAGAGAGAAGTGCCCTCAAGCCCCTAGGACCCCTTCATAAACTAAGTTACCCACCTAATTTGCATATCAACTTAATTTGCATATCAACCTAATTTGCATAAATTTGCATATCAACCTAATTTGCATAAATTTGCATTTCAAAATAATTTGCATAAATTTGCATTTCAAAATAATTTGCATATCAGCCTAATTTGCATATCAACTAATTTACATAAATTTGCATACCAACCTAATCTGCATAAATTTGCATATCAACCTAATTTGCATAAATTTGCATATCAACCTAATTTGCATATCAACCTAATTTACATAAATTTGCATATCAACCCAATTTGCATAAATTTGCATGTCAACCAAATTTGCATAAATTTGCATATCAACCTAAATTGCATAAATTTGCATATCAACCTACTTTGCATAAATTTGCATATCAACCTAATTTGCATAAATTTGCATATCAGCCTAATTTGCATATCAACCTTATTTGCATAAATTTACATATCAACCTAAATTGCATATATTTGCATATTAAATTAATTTGCATATCAACCTAATTTGTATAGATTTACATATCAACCTAGTTTGCATAAATTTGCATATCAACCTAATTTGCATAAATTTTCATATTTGGAGGACCTATCAAGGAGAGACTGGGGAAGATTTTTGTCAACCTAATTTCCATAAATTTGCCTCGGTCTAACAATAAGCCTTATCATAAAACCATATTTATTGCGAAAGCCTAACTTAGAGCAATAAGGTGTGGCACTACAGCACTATGAAAATTATTTGAAGAATTTTTAAAAGTCTAATCAAACTTATGAAACCATCGTTTTCCGATGCTTCCGGGGGAGAAAATAAAGCTCTATTTGGCTACCGTCTCGGACAACAGATCTTAGTACTAAATTTCAAGTCGAAAAACACTACCCTTCTTACAGTCAAGAAGAAAAGCACTACCCTTAAGTTGCAGAAGTCCAATAAAATCTTCGAAATTCTCATAGTACTAAGAAATTTGAATAACCCAAATAGGGTTGTGTGAGAAGACCAAAGCTAGGCGTGTATAACCCTAGCTTAGCCCTGCTGAACCCTACTAGGCGTGCTAAGCAGTAGGGGCTACCACTATTTTTGCTTAGGGTAGGGAACACTACTATTCGTGCTTAGTGTAGCGGCCACTACTATTCTTGCTTACTCTAGGGACCACTATTCTTAGTACTGAAACCCCCGCTCGAATACAACCCTATTTGGGTTATTCAAATTTCTTAGTACAATGAGAATTTCGAAGATTTTATTGGACTTCTGCCCCTTAAGGGTAGTGCTTTTCTTCTTGAATGTAAGAATGGTAGTGTTTTCTACTTGAAATTTACTACTAAGATCTGTTGTACGAGACGGAGGCCAAATAGAGCTTTATTTTCACTCACGCATAAAGCGTGAAGAAAAGATCATTACTAAACCCCCGGAAGCATGGGAAAACGAGGGTTGTTGTTGAATCTTTACTCACTTGGCAAACGCATGTATATGCCCGTGAAAGATGATGGAGCAGCATTTGAAGTGTCTACACTGAAAGACAGTAGTTTTTTTTCTGAATTTTGAGCTATTGTCCGAAAAAAGGTATACCTGAATGATAATGAAATGAAGTGATTGGACTATTACCGCACAAATTTACATGGAGGTTTATAGCCGGTGTGCGGATTTCTGGTGGGCATAATAAAATCAGGCATGTACGCGACGTTGCGACTGTCCTCGCACACCATCTCGGCCAGCTGATTAATGTTCGGCACCACCTTGAAAAAAACCAACGAAGAAGGCTATCAAATTGATAGATAAGATTAGGAACGTTGACAAAAATAACCTTGCCATCCCTAACAGCGTCATTGCTGTTGCCGTATAATTCGCCCATCTGTAATGTTTTGATCCTATGTTGTTCACTGTGAAATCATATAAATGAAAAAAAAATTTAGGTTAAAGGAGACCATAAGGGAAAAACTCCTACCACGAAGTCCCTGACAGATTTGGACGGAAGGATAATAAGTACGGAGTAACGAATCAACAGAAATGGTGCTACTGCCCCTCGCCTCTCTCCACAGAAACTAGTGGCTTGAAAAACTGGTAGGTGGGCGCACGTGTTAAGCAAAATCCGGCCACGCTGTTGCTCTGCCAAAATTTTTTAAATGGCGGGAAAATAAAATATTCCCGAATTCAAAGTAGAGAATCCTGTTAATTTCCTCAGGGCAGAGTTGATTTTGTGACTTCGGGACACTTGCAATCGAAGTTTCTACTTCAACCTGACCAAATAATGCGAAAAAAATACACTATTTATTCGCCTCGGACCTCCTTTAAGCCAAAAGTGTGCCTGACCTCAACTCTTTCAAGCAAGTCCGAACTCGGTGACAATACGGTCATCTGTTCCTTCCGTAATGCTTGCTTCAGTTGCTCGTACATTCTACAAGAGTTGTTTATTTATTTGCTCTTATACATAATTTACAAAAAATGACCTTTTCGTCCGTTTAAAATATAGATTCTTAGCACGGACAATCGTCGGAAGTGCACAATGTTCGCCGTGCAAGTGAAGAGCGCTTGGTAGATCAGCATCATCATGACGATGGCGACGCCGTAAAAGAACAAGACGTGACGGCCGGGCTGAAATCGAAGAGCTGAACTCGTATGGATGAAAAATATATGTGCAAAAAAGGAATTCTTTTACTATTATATACGTATTTCTGGCATAATTTATGTCACATGGTCAGCTGCCTTTGCCCCACCATGGCGGCAAAGGAGTTTTGCCCAAATGGCGTGGCAAAGAGTGCCAGCAATGCTCTCGGTGAAGAGTCAAGCCTTGCTGCCGCTCCTTCGGGCTGCCTCGCCAGCCCGAGCAGTTCTCGTAGACATCCTAGCATCCTCTCTATGACGGCGACAACCACAAGCGAGGCCACCAGACAGGCGACAGTCGTGTTCGAGAAGACGAAGATGTTCGCGCTATGCTTCGAGTGGCTCTCCACTTCACGACTGATCAGTGTATCCTGTCGAAGATTAGTCGAGCTCCCTATGTTATTTCATTTGATTCGTAACATTTGTAATAATCGATAAATCAAATACCATGGCGTAGAGTACGGGCATCGTCGCGTGAAACTCGCGCACACGCTCCGGCTTGTAGACGAACTTCTCGAGGGTCGCGTCAAGCGTGTCATTCTGCAGCATGCCGAGCGCGCCGCTGAAGCCGAACGGCTTGCGGACTGGGATATGCAAGCAGATATTGCGGTCTACCTTGCTGGCCATTTATAAAAGAAGTAAATTAATACCTAGTACTGTCTCATACTTTATGTAGTTGTTTGGGTAATCAGTATGCTCAATGAATAGCGATTGATTCGAGCATATGTAGTATGTATTACAATTGCTGAGTATTCAAGTGCGTGATCTTAAAAGAAGGTGCTTACCGAGATTCTTGACATGCACAAAGTCGAGGGAAGTACCGGTCGACTGGGCAAAGAGCGTCCAGATCTCCACAAGAATTCCGAAGAAGACCCCCGTGTCCGGCCGGTGCAGATAGAGAGGGAAGCTGCTGTTCTCGTGCAGCCAGCCGAGTCGGATGCGCCCGTCACGCAGCTTCATATTATTCTATTAACATCTCATAGCATACGGCCCAAAACATACTCTTGAATTCCCGCCATTTGCCTGACAAGATTTGATTTAGATTGACGCGATATCGAAAAGAATACGACAAAATTGGCACAACTGTTGTCGACTACCACAACTCGTCCAGATACATATATCCTAGCGCGATCTTCTGCTCGCCCGCGAGGGCGTCTGTGCTCTGGGTGTACGAAATTCAATATCACCTTTTGACTCGCACTATTTTCTCCTCCCGTCAACCCACGTGCACTCATCCTTACCTCGCCCTCCATGGCTGCCCCACTCTCTCTTTTCTCTTTTAAGTTATTTCTCTTACGTTTTCCGACTTCCTCGTTTTTGAATGTCCCCTTGCCTTTTCAGAGCAAATATAAGCCGACTTCCGCCCACTCTTAATTCTCCTCAAGCAGCCATAATGGTCTCATTTAGCATCAGCTATTAAATTCGCTAGTACGTCGCCAAGCCTAATTTTAGAAGAAGATCTTGTCAAATATGTCGCGTTTGTATCTCTGATACTTGTTACGCTTCATCCGAAAATCCGATTTAATCTCCAGATGGATGAAAAGGTCGTGCACGGTGAAGCGGAACAGAAGGATGTACAGACGAGTACGGAAAGAGGAAGATAAGAGAGAGAGGAAAAGGAGAAGGGTATTAAAGAGGGAGATGCGGAAGAAGAAAGAGAAACGAAGTTAGAGAAAAAGAAGAGTTACTGAATGACTTTAGTGCTGGCCGACAACTCATTCTTTCTCGCTACTCTGTTCCGCAACTTGGAAATTTTTCAGACCAGAAAATGGAAGAAGAAGTGAGACGAGATGGAGAAGTGAGAGAAAGTCAGGACGTGTTGAGAAAATTTAAAGAAAGAGTGAGCAAGAGTGATTGATAGAGAAAGAAAGAGAAGCAGAGAAAAGGCTGGAGTAGACTGGACGATGAGGGGGCGTAACCGAGAACTGAAGCACAGATATTAACACTGCGGTAGCGCTCGATTTTGAACGGTTGGAGGTGAGAGGTGAGTGTAACGGCTGAGGCACTTTCCAGGCTGTTGCTCCTTTAGCGAGATGCATTGAGAGTTCGTTCTCTAATAATTAGAGAAATCAAGTCATTTAAGACATCTTCATTCGGAACGAGCGGTCGAGCCGAATTAGAAAATGGCCCGCGCCACTTCTCTACGTACTCTCGCAATTCTACTCGCTAGCGCCTTCATCTTGCCCGGTAAGTATTAAAAATAATTTCAAAAACAAATGTTCGAAAATGCCATGGATTACGTGCAAGTATTTTTCGCCACAATGCTATGTCAATTTACTAATAAGCTATCATGATCAGGCGGCACCGATTCCGCGTTCTGCGAATTTACCGAGAGCAACATGCACGTGCAGTACGGCTTGCAGCAGGTTCGCAAACCGCTTTTAGATGACAGCTCGCACCCTCTCTTCCCCTTCACAAAACAGCCAATTTACGTGATCAGTCAACACTTAGTTATGTAGAGGCACAAATCGGCATGAGCAAGGGTTTTTATTTTGACATTTGTTCTGAACACGTTTGACGAGTGCGCGGGACGAATGTTCCTTTCTCATTTCATGGCGTCATCCACTTCCGTGTCATACTCACCGGAATTCTACCGACTTATAGCACATGGAATGCCATCGGCTTTGGACGAAGCATGGTGAGAGTTATAGGAAGGGAGAGAGATACCGTGAGAGATACAACGAAATAGAGCGAGAGAGAGAGACAGAGAGAGAGTAGATAATGTAGAAAGATGGATAAAAATATGTATTTAGAGAGAATATGTGTGATGGCAGGAAGATGTTAAGATTAGCCTGCTTCCTTGTTCGCCGTATCTTTGCTTGCATTCCTACTGCACTTTGCTTTATCTCTCACATTACCTCGGCATTTTCTCTCTCTCTCTTCGGGCTTGAAGTGCAAGAACTCCTTCATTATGGCCATGCGCAATGGTTGTGTAACAGTCGGGAAGGTGGTGGAAAGGAAAGGAATGAGAGATGTAGTCGAGAGAGAGGGAGAGAGGGAAAGTGAGTGAGAGGTTAGCACACGAGATTGTAGCCTTGCCTGAGGACATCGGTTGAAATGGCACAATGCTTGTGCACAAGTGGAAAGCGGAAAGCTGATTGAGAGTTAGAGAGAATATCGAATGCGTAGATACTCTAGAAAATTTCTTTTACACCGTTAATTTATTAATATATTTATTTTATGATTTCTCTTCAGTGGTCCGGCATTGACGTAATCATGATTCGCATCATCAACGGCCGCGCAACCATCTCCGACGAGTACGTCCAGGGCTTCCAGGCACCGTACGCCGATTCGGTTGGGCCCTTATTTTTTGTTGTAATTGTTCCTAGAAATTGGGTACTATTTCTTGATCTACAGTGGAAAAACTTCTACGTAACTTTCTATCACAGCTGTTATTCCGCACATATATATGAAATAAATAAAAAATATATAATTTTTATATTATTATTTCGCAGTCAAACGACGTGATCGTCGACCAGATCAGCTACGCCGACGGCATGGTCATCATGTCCTTCCACAGAGCGGCCTTCAACGGCGACACCCGATATGACGCCCAGATCAGCGGATGCCAGTCGTGGAAGGTGAGGGATTCTTTCTCTCTCTCTGTCTCTTTCTCTCCCTTTCTCTGCTTCTCAGCCTTGTTTCTCTCGCATTCCACATCAAGCAGTTGTGCTGCAAATATTGCAGCAACGGAACTCATGTTGAAATTGTTTACGTCTTGTTTACTTTGACCAAACATTACTTGTAAGTCCCAATACAACAATCGTGTTTCAGTCATTAGTCGCTGCATGCAATCAGTTTGACTCTCTTTCTACTTCCATTATGCTCTCCCTCTCTTACCTTCTCTTTCTTTCTCTCTCGGCCATTTAACTTTAATTTTGCTGACATCTAAAGATTGTTCTGAATTGCGAACACTGCCAAATGCTTCTTGCTCTTTCCTCCCGAACATCGCATACCTTTCTCCATTTAAAGAACTCAAATCTCTCCCTTTTTCAACTGCATCACTTTCTGGGCTGACTGCTGAACGGAAGCCATGGCAATTCTGAAAGCTGAATAATAGAAAGAGAAGATAGGGATTGCAAGAGAGAACTGAGACAGAGAACACTCTTTTCTCTTTCTCTATTTCACTTCCTCGCACACTCACTTCCTCAATAACTCTCACTTTCTCACTTACGTTCTCTCCTTTTCTCTTTCTCTCTCTTTCTTTCTCTCTCTCTCGTTCCTATTCCCTGCTATCCTTCTCACTCCAAGAACCCCGCATCGAATTTAGCGAGAAGGTAGAAACTTGTTCTGTACCGCGCAGTAGCAAGTAAGCCCAAGTAATCCATCATGAAGAGCGAAACATATCAGCAGGAGATACAAGAGTTTCTGTCTCTCCCTCTCTTTCCTTCACACCATGATCATGCACTCTTTCTGAACTTGTAGGACTTGAATGAACGGCTTAATTTAAAACCGAAAAATAAAACAACATATTATGGTATATTGTTTGTGACAGATTTCATGAAAGTAATAAGAAAGTGTCGCAAAAACGTCGACACAATTTAAATGCCGTGTTTTGCAGTTTGCTGCCGGATCGAATCCGCTGTCGCCACGTGGAGAAGTCTACCACCATCGCCGCACGCCGACCGGCAGAACCGTCTGCATTGAGCAGTGCCGAATTTGAACCATTAAAATTTTTGCATAAATATAACTTTTTCAGTTATCTACTTTAACATTCGGGGCAATTAATCTTTCATTTAACACCTCCCATGTACTCTTCAAAGTTCTTTGTCAATTCACCGATATAAGGCTCATGAATTTTCAAGCAGCTACTTTCAGCAGCTAATGAATTTGCATTAGCAGTTGTTCCCATTTTAGCCACACATATCCTTTAATAAGTGCTTGAATATAATATACATACGTACGAGTAGATGAGTTTTTGTTGTCCAATAACATATTCCCTTATTGGAAGTCACACTTTAAATTTAGTCTCTAATCCTCTTTTGTTCTTCCAAATTTCAGTTTAGAATGCTGTCTAGCCTGACGATGTCATACAAGTTATTTTTTTTATCGTGTTCAGTTCTTTTATTAACACCAACTGTGTGCGATGTCATGTGTCGTAGTGTATCAACTTCATTGCTGCAGATTTTTAGAAGAAATTTACAACTAAAATGAATGAATAATGACAATACATACATACACATGAACGTACTTCCATTCCCGCTGAAATGCAGAGAACATGCGATACATACAGTACCGCTCAACAACCAGGGGTGCAGGAGCTTTCGGAACTTTCGGAAAGTTCCAAAATGTCCGATCAAATTTGTGCGTTTCTCGATAACCGCACGTCGATTTGGTTTGCATATTTGGTTTCAGGCACTCGGTTTTCACCATAATTGAGCATTAAAATGTCAAGATAATGCATATTCACCAAAACGGAAAGTTTTGTGAATCCGTAATCTCTCACTATTTCCCGCAAATTCACAAAACTTTCCGTTTTAGTGAATATGCATTATCTTGACATTTCAATGCTCAATTATGGTGAAAACCGAGTGCCTGAATCCAAATATGCAAACCAAATCGGCATGCGGTTATCGAGAAACGCACAAATTTGATCGGACATTTTGGAACTTTCCGAAAGTTCCGAAAGCTCCTGCACCCCTGGCTGTTGAGCGGTATTGTAGGTGTAATGCAGCGAAGGTAAACGGTAAGAGTTTTGACACTTTGTAAACCTGTGATATTCAGGCCAAATGCGTGCAGCAGGAAATGAGATGAAGTATCGGGCAGACAGCGAAACAGGAAATAACTTAATGGAAGGGATTAGAAGAAGTTAACAGAAAAGATGCATGAGAACTTGAAGAATTAAATGCGTGCTAACGGGGAGGATTTCTTAGTTTGGTAAAGCGAATAGTGCTTCAGTTTCATGGATTAAAGAAACTGATGTTCATATGATGTATGTATGCCTAGTAGATATTGTAGATCATTGAGGCAGGAATGGAACAGGTAAGTGGTCTTTTTGATATCTCTAATGTTCACAAGCAGATGCACTACATGTCCCAGCTGAAGAGATGATGCTTAATTAGAATGTCCTTCACGCCCTCCTTAAGCGGCTCGTCCGCACTTTTGCTATCACCGATTACCTAGAATTAAAATACATCCTTTATTTTAAAAAAGAACAAGAACAAGTCAATCATTTATTAATCCGGAGATACCCACTTGTGAGAGGACTTTCCGCTTCGCCGACGACATCATACCCGCCTTCTTCTTCTCGTGCTTCTCAAGACCGTCAATCTCGAACGTCGGCGAAAGTTTGAAAGCGAATTGCGAGAGGAGACGGAGTTCGCATTTGATCTTATAGTTGAGAAATGAAAAAAAAATCCAGTAGGAATATTCATACATATATATATATATATATATATATATATATATATATATATACGTATAAGCATATATATTTTAAATAGTCATGTATTAATACTTCTAAAAGCATAGTTACAAAGTAATTTCTTTACTTGTTTCCAGGCCGGCGTACTAATAAATGCCCACGAATGGTAGTACAGCGCACGAGTTGACTCTGAAACGGCCAGCTAATTAAATGAATGACAGTTTTGTTGTTGTTGTTTCTTTTTGACAGGCTTATTTTTCTTCACCAATTCGGGCTCCTCCTGGACATTGACAAGTCTACCTTGATTCGCAGAATTGCAGAGGATGTCGAACCAGAGATGCAGGCATTGCTCATTCACCCCAACCACGAGCAGCGAACGCAGCTTCACGTCTTGGTGTGCAGATACCTGTGTAAGCAGTGCGGGAGTGTTAAAAAATATTGTTGCTATCCCTCTGGAGACGAACAATGACTTAGTTTATCTACTCCGCTGACGAATTCCACGTTTTTTATTGTCTAGGAACTACAAACCTAAATATGTATGTATGTATGTTGGGGACAGAAATTTTAAATATGAGTGCGCCGATCAAAAATCATCCCGTTCTACACGAGTTCCTCACCTTATTACTTTACACGTACCTACACCGCCTACTGATGGACATGAACAACCTGCCAAACCGGTCACACTGGTTAAACGGACTAAAGGGCTAGCTTTTCCTCGTTTCTATTAAACCAGTAATTACTTGAAATTACCACAACTGTCCATCAAAGCTTAAAATGAGAATTTCATGCGCAGTTATAACATATAACTGCATGTGTCGCGTCATAGCGTAGCGATAAAAGACACTTTCTTAATACTTTCTTCCAACGCTCAACTCTACGTTGTTCACAATTTATGGCCGTCATTTGTAAAACATGAAAGGCGTCGAATGGCAAAAGAGTTTGTAAACCTGATTGTGGGTGTCGTTAATATGCTGCACAGCTCTAAAGAGGAGCTCCTCGGGCGTGAGAATCTACAAGTACACTTCAACATTCACTTAATGTTAGGAAAAGTATCATATCCGATCTGGCAGAACCAGAAAGGAAATTCCACAACCATTTCCCATCCTGATAAAGGATGGGGCGAAACATATTTCCGCCCTGCATTCTGCAATGCCTACCATTTCTCTTGATGCCTTCTTCCTGACAGAAACAAAAATCTCTATCTCCATTGCTCTAAGTAAAGCCTATGGAACTCCCTTAGAAGAAAAAGATATTGTTCCAATTCTACGTTGATCAATCACAACCTTGCCGTCCTGATCGAGTCTGAATGTGTTGCAAAGAGTGATACGTGAGTAGACAGCATTGAAGTGCTTCTGAACGGAGAAGTAGGCAATGTCCTCTGAAATTGTAATGATCTCCTATGAAATGTGCACATAAAAACACATTTTTTTCCTCTACATTATTAATTATCTTTTAGCAGTTTTCTGTAACAGACTTTGTCCTTTTCGGTCACGCCAAACTAAAGCTAGTACGTTCCCCTGGTCATTTCACCTCGAGAAGGAACCAACCCCACAAGGTCACCATCATTGACCGCATCAAGGCTAACACCCATGCTAGTGTGCACAGGGAAGCGAATAAAGTACACGACCGGATATTATAAAACAGAAACAATGCATAAAATAATACAAAATACATAATTGCAATGTGCATATCTTCTGTCTTCTCTTTGATCTAGGACTCCCAATACATTCAGTAGATATTATACAATTATAAAGTAAAGTAAAAGAGAGCTCAAGTTGTGAGTTAAAAGTGAGTTGATACGCAGAATAAGAAAGAATACAAAAGGTGCTCTGACCAATGAACGACCACGGATGGAGTGCCGTCGTGGGATACAGGGTGTTCTCGCGTATGCCATGATCCATGATCTGTCGGAAGGCATTCGCAAGGCGGCCCCGAATGTACTCAGTCACCTCGGGCGACACCTCCTCGTCGCCGAAGATCGTGTACGTCTTCCCACGCTCGTCCACGACCTTGGAACAAAAAATATTCATTCAGCAATGTTTTGAACAGTCGTAAAAAAAATGCTTTCAAAAGCGTAAATTGTGACCTCAACAAATTTGGCCGGAAACCATCCTCGCAGCCCGTTGACTTCGCCGACCCAGCAATGTTCGTCCTTCTCGCTAATCACGGTGATTATGTCGTTTTTCCTTAAAAAAACATTTTGTGCGGATCGTTATATTTCCCCGATTGTGTTTTATAGTCCTATTGAAACTGGGTCATGGAATTCCCCTCGATTTCACCAGCTTTGAGGGTAATCGCTATAGATAAGTCGAGGTAGGTTAATCCTTTTGAGTCGGCTGACCGAAAGCCAAGTTCGTCCTCGTCTTGGCGCGCAAAGTCGAGAACGGCTCGAGCGCGTTTGTGGCCCTCGCGGTGGCTGCTCATAAAGTTGGCGAAGTCAGCGTCGTGCGAAGCGGGCGAGTAGTCAGCCTGAATAAGACTAGAGTTTCTGTTTTCTGTTTACAACAGATTAATATCTTTTATTGTATTAGTTGTTAGGAAACAAGCCGAATTAAGATGACTTGAACAGGTTACGCAAATAAGCACACTACTCTGACTTGTGTTGTGATATTGTGTTGTGCCAGGTCCTGGTCGCAATCGGAGAAGTAGCGACAAGTCTGGAGGATACTCTCGCGCAGATCGACCAGAATCTCCGTCTGCCGTATATTCTTGGTCTTCGGATCGTTCACTTCAACCTGAGTAGGCGGATATTTTGGTTCGAAAAAAGTAAATGCCTAAGGGGTTTCTTGGCTAGATAACATGGAGATGATAAAATAAAATAGTTATGTGTTTACAAATAGTGCGTTAGAAACGAAAGAGAGCCAACAGTGTTCGAGCTGAACATGTGCTGAATGATGCTCTTGGAGCGCGCGACCTTACGCCGCGTTATCTTCTGCTTTGGCAAGTTCGTGTCCGTGGCGACGTTGACGATCGTCCCGTGCTCGGCCATTAGGATCGCCTGAAGAACTGATTGATTACTGTATTTTAATTGTTATCAATTAATTCTTAATTATAATTTAATTTTTGTTATTTTTTATATAGAAAACATGTTAGTATGGATAAAATTATTTATTTTTACTATTTGCTTCTTTGATAGTTATAAAGAATCAAGAAAGCAAACAACATCAACGGCGGGACATTTGAAAAAGGGAGAGCGTTCTAATATGAAATGTGAAATTATTGATGCTTGTGCACTCTATGTAGGAAAGAAGGAGAAGCTCCAAGCTGCGTGGACAATTTCAGGGGCACAGTTTGTGGGGCTAGGAAAGTGAAAGAACGGGAGAGATAGATTGCGAAAACAGAGATATACAGAGAGAGCGAGAAATGAGAGAGGTAGATGATCAGAACGATAGAAAGAAAAAAGGAGACACCGGACATATAGCATTATTGACTAGGAGCTTTGCCCAGGGCCTACAGGATGATAGAGAGAATAAAGGCAATGAAATGCTGTTGGGAGCAAATGCAGAGAGAGAGAGACAGAGAGAGAGAGAGAGAGGGAGAGAGAGAGAGAGAGGGAGAGAGAGATTGAGAGAAGAGGGAGGGTAGAACAGCAGCGATTGAAAGGTGACAGCGATACAGAACCATCGTGTGTCATTCCGTTGTGATACGCTCTTTCTCCATCGTTCACTTCTTCCCTATTTCCAACCGCTTCTGCTGGTCTCGCCATATTAGCATACCACTCTCTCTAACCAATTCCTCTCTCCGCCTCCCCATCGCCTTTTTCTCCCTCTCGATCACTGTTTCTTTTTCTCCTTCTCTCTATTAGTCCATCCCCCCTCCCCGAAATGGGCCAGCGAGAAGAGCCAACTACTGCAATGCGACACGAGTGGCATGCCTCCAGGACTGTTTAGGATCAGTTTAGTCTTTCGCTGTACATTTTGATGTAAAAAATTCCTTTGCTATCATAATTTGCTACTTCGCTGCCTCACCTGATACTTTTTCCTGAGTTCCGTGATTAGAATGTCCGAGATGGAGAATTCATATGAAGTCATGTATGCGAAGAGGCGTTCGTTCTCACTCTCGCGAAGCTAAACAGTCAATTTACCAAGTTTGAACTATGAGATATTGGAATTTATGCTGTTCAATCTATATTGAAAATTGTTCACTCTCCTACCATTTGCGGAATTTGACTGAGAGCATTGAATATGTCTGCAGAGGACTTTGTTTGAGTTGCGAGCTCGACGATCTCTTCTTCTTTCATCTTCAGTAATGAAAGGACAGTCTGAAATACGTTCTTGCCATGAGCGAAGATGTCTTATGTTCACTAAAATTCTTCCTTTTTTGCCTGAGATCATCTCTTCCTCTCAAAATCGTTCCCTTTCTCTGGTCATCCACTGTTCTAGTATTTCTCTTCATTTTTGTGAACTGCTTACTCTGAACAGCGCAATGCTGCCTTGGAAGAAGAGCAGATCCCATATGCGCAGTAGCACTCTGGTCGGGCAGACGCTTGCGAGCAGTGTAATCAGCCAGTTTACAAGAATCATGTTGATCTCGACGCCGTATTCGGCGAGCACCTGAGTAATACTTCATTTTAGTCAGTGCTATTCTAACGTAGAAATTGAAAATTGAAGATATGATAATGCTAAGGAGACGTTAGATGCTGCTTCCTCTATCTATAGCAGGAACTGAAAGAACGCTTGGACGTACCTTGTACAGATCGGGCACATGCGTGCTCATGAGATGCCTGCAGACGCGTTCATCGGCCTGCAGCCCGAGCAGACTCGTGCTGTAGTAGTTGGCCGGGAGGATGTCCTCGATCAACGCCGTCATCAGCCAGAAAGTAGTCTGCTCCGAGCAGACGAGCAGAAGCGTAGCCACCACCACGCCCATTCCCTGGACAAGTCAGGATTCGTCATACTTCCCTTTTGTGTTACCACCCCTTTCGGTATTATTTGCCTTTTTTGGAACATTTCTTTACATATACCAGGGCTAGAAATAATACCTAACTCCTGATCTTGATCATTCACCCCTGCAAGTTTTGCCCGAGGGGCGTGGACCCAAAGGGCACAACGTGCGGTCCCGTGGTGTAGCGGTTAGCACTCAGGACTCTGAATCCTGCGACGGGAGTTCAAATCTCCCCGGGACCTTCCTTTTTGCCGATTTTACAGGATCACTTAATTCGAAAGAAATCTGTATGGGTGTAGTGGCTCGCACTCATAATAAGGCGTCTAAATCCTGCGACATAAATTCAAATCACTTTTTTCGGAACTGCCTTTTCGTCCTCACATATTTGAAAGACGTAACACTTACTTGGCAGTATCCAAGATCGGGGTAGATGTATGCGATTGCTTTGAGCACCCTTCTCAAGGATTCGATGCCGGCGCTGTTCTTTCGGAAGAAGCAGATGTTGTTAGGCAGTGTCCGCAGGAGATCCTTCTCAATCTGCACGCCGATCGAAGGGTTGTCCTATGGCAAGGAGGGCGAAAGATTTGATTTGGCGGCGGGAGAATTGGGGATGGTCATAGCTTCATATGTGATTTGAAAACGCCACCATATCTGTTGTAGCTAGACATAGTGGCAAAATATTTCAGTCGAAAAGGAAATTAAGAAGTGCTACCGAAACAGAGTGGCGTACGACATCGTCATACGAGTACGGCGCTGCCTTCTCCTTTGCCATGCCGCCGCTCAGGCGTGCCCACAGGAAGGGTCGCATCGGATGAGAGATGCCGTAGTCCTGGATTAGCTTCATTTTATTCCTTCTTCCTTAATTACCAATACCTCTCTAATAACCTCTTGTGATAACTCATGGAAATTATCATGAACACATTAAAAAATTTCCCAATCGGACAGAGAGTGAGGGCGGAGAGTGATCAACTTAACCTTGATAAGCGCTTCTATCCGATCACAGTTCAGCTTCTTCGCTTGGACGAGCGACCAGCGTAGTTCCTCCTTCACCGAATCTTGCGCAAAGTTAATCGCTGCTATCCACTTCATGCTATAAGTGCTGATATATTAATTGGTTGATCAAGATAATTGAGCTACTGACCTGCTTTCAAATAAATTATCACAATACAGCAAATAATCAAGTTATTCTCACCGTAACTCAGAATCCGCCTTACGCTCTGCTTCTCTGTCGTCATCCTTCATTCGTTGCCTGCTTACGCTTCTCGCATCATTGTTGCGGAAGCCGAACTCGTCAAATCTGGACGAAGTCAAATACCGTTTTTTAGTGGGGCGATAAAATAAAAATATATATAAAAGCAAGAAAATGGGCAAAAAAATTAAAAACAGACAGCTCGATCGGGTCGTCCAGAATGCGAGGCAGTATCTCGGGCAAGATCGAGCCACAGGGACGGAAGGCGCCGTCCGCCGAGAGGGGCGACGAGTGGATTGGTGCGTCCAGCTGAAGGAACAGACTCTCTTCTATAGAGGACAGGAGCTGTCTTACAATTAGCTCGAGAGAGATAGAGCGCGATTTATAGAGCTATATTGTGAGGGAGAGATAGAGAGAATTTGCTATATTGAAGCTGGGGACTAGCAGCCTGTCCGATACATAGAACCTCGAAGAAGACTGTCAAGCAGTGCGAGAAAAACATTAGCTCAAATTTTCTATCAGATCTCTTTCTCCTTCTACCACTAGCCCTCTCATTCTCTCTCTACCTCACCCCCGCCCCTCTCACCTCTTTGGTTGTGTCGCAGATCTTGCGTAGCGGCACTGGGGGCACTCCTCCAGATCCGCTCGCTTCATCGTCCTCGTCCTCCGCAAGACTCTCGGCATACTTGCCTTTCTCGCCTAGTTGGGGAAATCACTTACAATATGGTGTAAAAAAAATTTTCTCTTAAAGAAGGGCGATCACCGAAAAACTGCAATTGTATGTTCAAACGTGCAAAGGTTTCAAGCGGAAGTCCATTTAATTACTCAAAATATTACGGTAGACAACGAGGCTAAAGTAGCGCTGGTTTCGAAAAATCCGTTTCTTTTTCGAAGCGATATGTTATTGCTCGTTTACTAATTTGATACTGTTTTGCCTAAAATTCTTTAGTTTACTCAAGAAAATTCACATCAGAAAGGTGGTAAAGCATAAACCAAAAACATTCTTGAAATATTTGTAAATTTAATCTTCCCGGGATGGGTACGTGGCCGTTAATCTACCATCGAGTGCCATTTTTGCACTGACACCAATCACAAATTCATTCAAAATTTGTACTTTCAAGTATCTTATACTTGAATATGGAACCTTTTTTGTGCTTTTTCATTTGCTTTTTCTTTTTCCTCATGCCCGAGACAATTCGAAAATAGCTAAGATGTTTCATAAATCGGCAATGACTTTTCGGTGATCGCCCTCCTTTAAAGGAGGTATCCGGGGAATAGTTAACCTAAGACGGGTAGAGTTTAGCTACAGTGCCTCCTATTTCACATGCTGGAATTAGCTACAGTGCCTCCTATTTCACATGCTGTCTCGACAGGCAACTTTATGAATGCGGCGCATTCAAAGTTTTTCTATAGTGCTACAGTATAATTATTCGCCGGATACTTACTTTAAATTGTAAAATGGAGAATTTTTTTCAAACAAACTAAGAACGGTAAAAATAAATAAATGTGCCTTAGAATCGTATTCATGACTGGCCTACCTTTGGTGTACTTGCTCATGCGCCCTTTCTCTCGCACACCTCAGCCGCCTTCGGCGACCAGCGTGCCTCTCTCTCTTACCTTCCGCCAAAGCTGCAAAATCAAAAAAAGCTATTACTATACATACCATTATGGAGGTACCATAGTGGTATGTATAGTATAAAAAAAAATTCCATGCCTAGATTGCTCGAGCATGAACTGAAATAGCGTCTTAACGGTGAAACGCGGATTGCTTTTACCCGTGGAAGGCGTAGTCCGTCGCTTCGTCTTCCTCCTTTCTCGTTTTATCGCCTTCAGTACTCTGCCTCCTTTTTCTCTCTATTTCCCATGCGATTCGTCTTCTCTCATCACTCTTGCTCGTCGTCTTCTGCCTAGCCTGTCTTCGTTGCGCGTCCTGGCAGCTTCATCTCTCACCCTCACTCTCTCTCTCTCTCTCTATCTCGATCTCTCCCTCTCTTTCTCTCCCACCCTCATTCTCCTCGCTTTCCTCACTGCTTTCCCTCAGCTGCCCCCGGCACCATAGTAGGCAGAATCGATAGAGAGAGCCAAAGTGCCAACATGATGTCAAAGCTATCGCCTCATAGAAGCCATGTGTGGTTTTGGGTGCGGAACATGGCTGACAATGAGAGGCTTATTTCCCACCATCATACCTATCATAGGCACTACATGAGTCAGGCGGCCTATTGTGGAGGACGCAAGAGGAGCAAAGAATTGCCCGGAGTATAATTTGACAGCTCTATCTGAATCGGGCCAAGAGATGGAAACGAAATGCAATGATTAGCAAAATGATAAGCGAGGACCCTGAATGATAGCCCTGTTTCCTAAGAGGACCCATGTACCTTCCAACACGTTTCATTATAGTAGACTTTAGGAATTATGCTGCGAAAATATACTAGTAATTTTTGTTAAAGGTTAGGTTCAGATTTAATTTGTTTGAAAGAAGACATTAATATGTAACGCGATTATATGAAAAAAAATATCGGCTTGAAGGAGTAAGAAAACGCGCAAACAATTCTCACTTGCGCTTTTGAAGGTTCATGAAATGCGCTGATTGTCAGGCCCTCTGCGGAAGCTCTAGTCTTGCGGGATGGGCTTGTTGTTTGTGGCCCGTGAATCTTTCGTTGCTTTCTCTTGTTTACTCAATTCTTTTTTTTCGCGTTTGATCGGGCGCGGTTACATCGTACTTACTGCTTGCTTTGTCGTGGCGAGTTTACTCTGTCGATTGGCGGCATAACCGATGAATTCATTCGTTCTTACAATCATACTCCCTATACATTTTCTTGCTTTTTTTCTCCTTTCGTTTCCCTTCTCTTTCTCTCATCTATATCGATGTTTCTCTCTCTCTCCGTCTTCTCCCCTCTTTCTCTATCATTCACTCGTCCAGTTGCCCTGCCCGCGTGCTCCCTTCGAGCGTGCGCTGAGTCTCTTCTGCTTGGCTGCTCCCCGCAATGGACGACGTGGCAAGCGAAGGCGCCTCCACTCTCGACGACGACTGGTGAGTCGTCTTCAGTCTTTTTTTAATATAAGTCATGAAAATTAATGTGACCAACTTCTTTGATTCCTAATCTTGTTTTCATGATTTATCTGGTGGTGCTAGCTCTTGGAATGGTGTAGCATGAAGAAACAGCAAAGCGTTCTTTATGCTCTGACCAGCAGAATTGTTTGGGATTTATATTACTTAAATTGCTGTGCTATCCTTTGCTACATGTGACCATTGCATAATAACTGTCGTATTCCTCGTGTTGGTATCATTTCTTTAATGCTACCGGGGGAGCGTCCGGCTTCGAAAACCGGGGGTTAAAATATGACGTAATTTGGCAGGTGTCATTTCTCTACATTTGATACAAATATATTTTAGCACTTAACAAACGTTTACTTATTCACTTAACAAGAGTAATTTCTTTGTGTTGCCAGGGTGAAGGCGAGCGACGAGTGCTCACCGACGTCCTCTCTCAACAAGAATGACTCGTCCATCTCCGTCTCCGACTCCTCTGGCACGCCTCCCGTGCTCATCGAGTCACGAGGAATTCGATGGGCGGTAAGCATGTCATAACAACAAATCATTTCGGCTCGTCCTTTTCTGCTTGCGATATCGATTTTACGGCCTCGGCCAGGTTTTGGCGAAGAGAAGCGCGAAAAGAAGATTGATTGATGGCCTCTTTGTCCTTCCGTATCCTATGGAAACCAAGCTACATGAGTTCCGCATATGAACGTCCCCATTTCTGTTTCAGAGGCTTCTCGGCGTCCTTAATCGGCCGAATCCGAACGACTTCGAATGGGATCACCTGTACAACCTCCGCAGCCAGAGTCTGCTTAGGAATGACTGCCGGCAACTCGCAAAGGTTTGAGGAGATACTGTATAGAATGTTCGCTCTTCACAAAAAAGCCTTCATCCTTACGTGCATTTCCCTTCAGCGAATCGACAACATCAAGTCTGTGCCCGAGCTTGAGTCCTTCTTCACGCTCTACTGCAAGATGCGCCATATGGACTACACGAGAGGTGCCGGGTGGATCGAGGTTCGCGTGTCTCTGTGCTTTTGTTTACTTTCATTTATCTTATTTGGTGTAATGTATTAATTTACCTTTACTCATCCCAAATATTGCGCTTTTTCCGTCAAGGTTTTCGAAAAGCTCGTCCGGGTCGACATGCCGTACGACACCTTCTTCCACGTCTTCTACGCCATAACAACCAAATTTGTGCCGAGGTCAGCTTCTGTGAAATGCACAAGTTTCTTATCAGTTTACAGCGTGAAACTATTGCACGAGTGGAATAATTGAATGAGCAATGAAAACAGAATGCTAGGATATTTTACAGTAATTTAATGAATTCACTAGTAGTCGTATGGTACCTCCAGAATATCAATCAGACATACTGTGCGGTTATTGCAGAATGGCGAACAGAGCAAAGATAAGAAGAAGAAGAAAAAAACAACAAATGTGATTTCAGGGATACCCGTAAGCACTCGGCGATCTACGACTTGTTCCGCCTGATTCTACAGTACCACGACCCGGCCGTGTGCACCAAGCTAGAGACTCTCAAGTGCACACCGTTCAGCTATGCCAAGGTGCGCTTGCTACTCATTTCTCGTTATAAAGAGATTTAAAATAATTATCACGGAATATATAAAATGTATAATCTCTTGCCTTTCTGAACAAGGTACTTTCCAGGATTGGTTCACTTCGCTATACGCGGCGCACATGGGCGAGAAGGCATGCCATGCGCTGTGGACTGCATACTTTGAAAAGGTAGAGACCACAAGCGAGCTTGCCATTTAACAAGTGTCTCGGAATGTGATCTAATGCATATCGATTAATCAGCTCAGTTTCGTATTCTTTCAGGGTGACCCCTTCCTCATCTTCCACATGTCGCTCGCACTTCTCGTCAATGCGCGTGATGCTATCCTCGAGTTCAAGATGGAGGATAGGTGTGTATTGTTTTTTTCTTTTCTTGCGATACAAGAGTACTGAATTATAAACAAAAGTATTCTAGAATATTTTTATTGACAATATCGCATCTCTTTTTAGAGACAAGCTACCCGACTTCCTGGAGAAGCTTCCAGGAAACATGACGGAATCGGATGCTGCTGACCTAATCGATGTCGCTCTTTTCTACTCGCTGCGAACACCGCAGTGCGTCAAGGAGGTCAGGCCTCGAGAGTGCACGCTAGGCGCCTTTACTTTTACAGTATTAGCTTCTCTAGGCATATGATGGCTAGACGAAAGTTAAATATGAATAAACAACTAAGCAAGACTTTAGGACTTCCACTGCATGATCTTCGGGGCCAACCACGTGGATGAGTTCAACGAAGTCTCACTCTCCAAGCTCATCTGCTTCCCTATTTCGATTCAAGAGCTGAATCGGAAAGATCGAATTTCGGCGTCACAGACGGTCCCTGATTTATCAAAACCATGCAATTTTGCTGATTGTTGAAAGCGGCTAATTACTTTATCAAGAATGCCACTAGTAATTATGTTCTCTGTTTAAGGTGATACAGTACTTTGTGGTGGACGCGCGGCAAACGGTCCTCTTCCGCAAAGGAAGTGTGCCCGGGTCGTTTTCTCTCGATTGTCAACTGGTACCCTTCCTCGTTTTAGTTCTTTCTACTTTTCTAAATATCCGAATTTTTAAAGTAGATAAATAGATTGCGAATTTTTGTGATATTTCCTCGTAGATGGTCGACGCGCCCGAGCAATTTTCGATCGCGATGAGCAGCCTCAAGAAGTACAAATCGGAGCAGCGGCCCGAAGATCACTACTGCTTCATCGGTTACGGTACGTATGTTTTTCTCTCGATTTTTGCATGTTCAATTACATATGTATATTCAGATAATTTTATTGTAAGTCGAATAAAACACCAAGAGCAGCGCACGCAAATGAGATATCTCTCTCTTGTAAGACTCTGGACTGCCATTTCCTCCCCACTCTTACGGGAAATGCAACCTGACACCACGTCTTGCTACGACTCTATGAGGATGTGGAAAATGGGAGAGCGAGTGTGCGCAACAAGCTGAGGGAAGGAGAGAAAGAGAGAGATGGAGAGAAAGAGAGAGAGAGAGGGATAAGAGAGGGAGACAAAATGAGTGACGGAAGGGGATGCAGTAAAGTGAGACAGAGAAATGAGGAGGTTAGACAAGAAAAAAAAGTGGGAGAGGAGTAACGACAGTGAGAATTTAAGAGAGCCTCTCTGTAATGATCAAGGAGCGTCTGCCGTGAGGAATTTTTGTTTTCTTTTACTTTGAAAACTTTATGAGGGATGTATCCCTTGTTCATAACGAAGTCTAGGCGATCGGAAAGTTTAGAAAAAAAATTTTTCACTTAGATATAAGTCGTAATGTTCATAAATTTTGGATGACCATATCTAACGTTATACTTAATATTTCTCAATATTCTTTTCACTGTTCGATTTCTTGTCGAAAACTACACAAAAAAGTCCCAGATGACCATTTTCGAAAAATTAATATTTTTATGACTTTTGGTCAATTGAATTTTTTGAAAACTGGTTTCCAGGCAATAACTTTTTTCTTTGGTATGCATTTCAAAAAACCGAATCATCAATAAGAAAGAGCAGGAAAAAATACACCTAATATGTCTCTACGAGGAAAAATCTCGGATACTTTTTTTGGGTATCTGCATTTGAATATGGGTTTCTGAGCAAATTTCGGCTTTGGCTGCAAACCATTATTTCTTTCAAACTTCATCAAGTTTAAAACGGTATAGTCCATTCGATGTAATTTTTTATCCTCTTTAAAATGGTATATACTTTGTTCGCAAAATAAAATAGTCTAAAGGCCTAAAACTGACTTTTTGTGTTTTTGGCCAATTTCTGGTGTTAAAATAGTCGTTCTTTGGACCATTAATGGGTCATATAGACCGTATTACATCATAATATTTATTCTACAAGAAAGAGCGGTTAAAACTGAGTCGGATACAGCTTTTTAATCAAAATCTGAGGATACTTTTTTTGGGAATATGTATTTGAATGCTGACTGTTGAAGGCGATATTGCTGAATATTTTTTGGCAATTATTTCAAATTAGTTCTTTTAAAACATCTAGCACCCAATAATGGGTATACCAGGATTCTTTGAAGTTCTTTCATGATATACCACTTAAAAGTACTCTAAAAGTCAAGAAATTTCATTTTTACGAGCCTAAAAGGCGAAATAAATGTATGAAAACTCCTTCGAAGCCAACTATCAGGTCATTTGTGAATGGGATTACCAAAAAGGTCATAACCATTCGAAAGAGCAGAGACTTTTACATAATATATCCTTCGATGAAAATGCAAAACCTGTAAATTTTTCAGAAATCTTGAAATTTCGAAAAAAATCGGCGACAGGATTCGACTATTTTGAGCTGTTCTGCGAAAGCTGGTACCAATATAACTTATGTTCTGAAATCTGTACCATTAGGTTGTTTGAGACGAGAAACATAAATTTGACATTCATTTTCTACTTTTGAATACCATCCATGCTACGCTTGATCGAAATGAAATTTTTCTGCATATTGTATTTCATTCTTCTGGCAACAGTACCATGGATGGTATTCAAAAGTAGAAAATGAATGTCAAATTTATGTTTCTCGTCTCAAACAACCTAATGGTACAGATTTCAGAACATAAGTTCCATTGGTACCAGCTTTCGCAGAACAGCTCAAAATGGTCGAATCCTGTCGCCGATTTTTTTCGAAATTTCAAGATTTCTGAAAAATTTACAGGTTTTGCATTTTCATCGAAGGATATATTATGTAAAAGTCTCTGATGAAAGAACTTCAAAGAATCCTGGTATACCCATTATTGGGTGCTAGATGTTTTAAAAGAACTAATTTGAAATAATTGCCAAAAAATATTCAGCAATATCGCCTTCAACAGTCAGCATTCAAATACATATTCCCAAAAAAAGTATCCTCAGATTTTGATTAAAAAGCTGTATCCGACTCAGGTTTAACCGCTCTTTCTTGTAGAATAAATTTTATGATGTAATACGGTCTATATGACCCATTAATGGTCCAAAGAACGACTATTTTAACACCAGAAATTGGCCAAAAACACAAAAAGTCAATTTTAGGCTTTTAGACTATTTTATTTTGCGAAGAAAGTATATACCATTTTAAAGAGGATAAAAAATTACATCGAATGGACTATACCGTTTTAAAATTGATGAAGTTTGAAAGAAGTTATGGTTTGCAGCCAAAGCCGAAATTTGCTCAGAAGCCCATATTCAAATGCAGGTACCCAAAATAGTATCCGAGATTTTTCCTCGTAGAGACATATTAGGTGTATTTTTTCCTGCTCTTTCTAATGGATGATTCGGTTTTTTGAAATGCATACCAAACAGAAAAAGTTATTGCCTGAAAACCAGTTTTCAAAAAATTCAATTGACCAAAAGTCATAAAAATTTTAATTTTTCGAAAATGGTCATCTGGGACTTTTTTGTGTAGTTTTCGACAAGAAATCGAACAGTGAAAAGAATATTGAGAAATATTAAGTATAACGTTAGATATGGTCATCCAAAATTTATGAACATTACGACTTATATCTAAGTGAAAAATTTTTTTCTAAACTTTCCGATCGCCTAGACTTCGTTATGAACAAGGGATACATCCCTCATAAAGTTTTCAAAGTAAAAGAAAACAAAAATTCCTCAGGGCAGGAGCCTATACAAGCCTCCTTGAGTCTTACAGAGAGGCTCTCTTAAAATGGAATACGAGGAGAAGAGCGTGCCCATGCCAAATATGCACACACGATTAAAATGGGGATCTTTGAATGATGCTATCCGATTTTTTGGCAAACAAACTCATAAGTTTTCCTTTCCTGTCGGTTTTTTTGCCATAACAACGAATCAATCATGTGTTAGGGGAGTTGGTGATTCAAAAATGTTAATAAGTCCTATCATATTAATTGATCCGATTTCCATGGTATTACGTGGTGCAAT
Organism: Allodiplogaster sudhausi; assembly: GCA_945643635.1. Classification (NCBI taxonomy): domain Eukaryota; kingdom Metazoa; phylum Nematoda; class Chromadorea; order Rhabditida; family Diplogasteridae; genus Allodiplogaster; species Allodiplogaster sudhausi. Next base: position 6,751,504 of record CALZFC010000009.1, read on the forward strand.
TAAATCAGTGATTATGTGATTAACAGTATTAAAGGAAGTATCCAACGAATGATTCTACAGTAGCGCTAGAGAACGAGTTTGAATGCGCGCGCTCATAAAGTTGCCTGTCGCTCGGTCGAGAGAGCAGGTGAAATAGGAGGGCGGCTCTGACGTACCGTAGCTAATTCTCTACCCGCCATTTTTCAGGTTACTATTGCTCAGAATGTAATGGATGAAAATCGCTCAAATTTTCTGGATATATGTTTTACGCCAAGAAGAACTTGTTCACATAGAACAAAACATAGGTTAATTATTCCCCGGATACCTCCTTTAAACGGGGATTAAAAGCCGCTGTCGAGGACCCAGAAGATTATGGTGGGAAATGAGGTATTGGACCCAAACACCTAAATGTCACTCAAAACATGGTGGGGTAGGGCTTTGGGGAGGCCCAAATCAGGTTGGGTATGTCAAAACGACAGTACCTTTTCTCCCCTGACACAGAAGTTTTGGTGGGGAATATAATATATGATGATTGGGCCCGAATGCCAGGATTGGTTAGCTGTTAATATTTCTCAGAAAGGAGGCCCAAACCAGGGTGGGTTTGCCAAATCGACAGTACCGGTTTTCCTCTGGTATTAAATGAACTTACCAGAAATTTACAGTTGATTCTTCTCTTTTGGAATAATTGAAGACACTGCTCATGAGATAACTGAAATAAGAGTGGAATCTTCTGTTCAGGCGACGAATTGCTGGACCAGCACATGGTGATGGTTCTCGCCAAGTTCCTCGCCGATGGTACTCCGCACATTTCAATGCTCGACGGAGGCTTTGCTGGTACGTTCCCGTTTTCTTTTCAACCAGGAAAATGTTTCCTATTGAGAAAAGAAAAAAAAAAGCAAATGCTCATCTGTGTGTCTTATGGAAGTAATATGTAGTTAATTGTCGGGATTCCATTCCAAAGCTTGGTGGGGTTGGCGAAATAGAGTGCACTGAAATATGCAGTTCCTTACTAATTATTCTACCATCACTTCCTATATTATGATTGCTTGTTTAGCTAAATTTATTTTGTACATTCATTGCATTGAATTTACAGTTAGTATAGTATGGTGTTTACGACTTATTTTTAAGCTCTACACGCGCACCACTCATCGCTGAATCAGCTGGACCGACTCGCGGGCCACACCGAAGCAACTTGCGACATCTGCGGTGGCGGAGGAGCAGTGGGCGGCCACGGAGGAATGCTGGTAGCAAAGCTAGATTTCAATTTCCTGCCAATTTTCATAGCACTGTATCATTTTTTAGCGACAAGGTATATATTTATAGTATTATAGCGTATCTGCCTTGTTTGTGTATGTCATCTCCGACACTTCAGTCCCTGGTGTCTCGCCTGAGCAAAGCGGTTGTCTCGAAGGGAAGCTCTGTGAAGGGTCGTGTCTCTGAGATGGTCTCCTCCCGCTCGATGCCCAGCGAAATCGCGACGCATGTCTCTGCCAAGGATCGACACGGCAAGAAGTCAGCCCAATTTATTAATTTTTAATTAGAAAATATGTATTTAAAAACAGTCAAATTGTTGTTACTTGGGGAACTATTAACTATTCCTAGCAATAGAGAACGCAGACAAAAAGTTTTTCTAACAATAAACGTACAACAGCCGTTTCTTTTGCAGATATCGCTCACAACAAGCAATGTTCAGCATAGACGGCTCGTCAGGCGAAGAGGACGAGGTTCCAGCGCCTTCCGTCCATTCTAAGAAGGCCGACGGAAAGGAGAGGGTCAGAGAGAGAGAGAGCAGCTTTCTGTTTATAGTTAACTTGTTTATGTCTTTTTTTAATCATAAATCACACAAGTATCATCACTTTAATAGCATAAGTCGCAATCGTAATACATTCTACAGCTGCTGCTCTCCTCCTTCCTGGCGCAACCCGAAGTGATTGAATCGTTCGAGTGCCACGAACTCGTCGGCGACGCTCAGCTCCCGGGACATATCGCTTTGACGAGGACGCACATGCACATTCTGCATGATTGCCATGATAAGGCGAGTCTAGGCTACTTGGAAAAACATTAAATAATACGGATAAAACTGTTATTTTTGATTAGGATACTTGTATCTGTTGAGAGAGGAATAAACGCAAAATTTTAAAGCTCAGATATGAATTTGTTTAATGAAAAGATTTGAAGGCCGGCTATGTGACGACGTCCGCACGCCGTCTCCTCTCCTCCGTCTACAATGTCTCGTGCAAGAGGCGCATCCCCGAAGTGCTCACCTTCAAGTTTGGCTATGAGTCAGCGCCCGGAGACGCGCGGATCACCGCCATTCACAGGTGGGGAAGAATGTTAAGGGGCGGGGGGACGATTCAGGTCTAGGGCCGTGTTTTCTGAATGGAGTAATTAATTCCCGTTTGCTTTGTAGTTATATCATTAATTTGGTTTGCATAGCGCAATGCGAATTTAGTTAAGCAATAATGTGCCGTAATATAAGAACAAGGCGGTCCTTTTGTCTAGTGCATTCGTTCCTTAATCTTTCTGTGTTTTCCGTACTTTCATCCATTCCATTGTCAGATTTTTCATTCCGAAGGCGGGCGACTGCGCCAAGGCAGTGAAGACTGCCATCTACGCCATTCGTCCTACCGGCGATGAATTCGACGACTATTGATTCATGGGATTTCTCTCTTTGCAGATGTCCTTACACTTAGATCGATAATCCCCCCCCCTACTTTCCCGCTGAAGCGTGTCAAAGCGATTTGCGAACATCGCCTTCTCTCAAATTCACTTGAATATTACACAAAAAAAAAGATATTTCTACCGTATATTTTAGTGTACCTATACTTGTATATAATGCATAGTGTTCATGAGTCCCAATCACCCAGCCAGGCCAGAATGCCATAATTCGCTAGTTACAAAAGAGAAAAAAAGAGTTAGTCAACTTTATCGATATTGCTGATGCATGCAGATGTACACTTTACTGGTTAACCTCTCGGTCAGGACATAGATGTAATGTTTTTAGATGCTTCTTAGATAATTCATTTCTGTTTCCCATCCACTCCATTTCATCTCTCTCTCTCTCTCTCTCTCTCTCTCTCTCTCCTCTCTCTCTCTCTCTCTCTCTCTCTCTCTCTGATAGCTTTCTTTCCTCCGTAGCGAGTAGAAATTCGACATGCAAGCTTGCTTTCTTTTATCTCTTTATTCTCGTCAACTTTTGTGTATATATAATTTTTTTAATTTAGCTCAAGAAACGTGGAGTTCAAACTGTTCTTTTCTAAATGCGATCTAGTGGAAAGTTCTGTTCGCTGTAGTATGCAAGAAGTATAATAGATCAAAAATAGATTATTCATGAGCCTAACCACGTGATAATGTTTGTGAACTGCGCCGTACACATTTCGCTTACATCAGCAGCATTCTTATATGCAGGATACATGTACAATTATCTAATTCTATTGTTTACTTGGTTGTGACTCTTTCCATCTCTCTCTCTCTCTCTCTCTCTCTCTCTCTCTCTCTTCAATTTATGTGTGTTGTGTGTATGCACCGGGTTCGATCTCAGAATAAAAGACGTTCAAGTTAGCTGTTGCTTCTTGTTCAGCTATTTTAGTGTTGGTTAAAAATCCACTGCTTTATTTTTTACGACGGTTGCTCATTAAACAAGCCTTTGAAGTTTCTCGTGGGCTTTTGAAATTGTGGAAGTTTGGAATGACGTCATTGCTTATATTGGGGATATGGAATATTGCGCAATCCAGAAGCATGCCCATGAGTTTTCGTTTGTGCTCTGCTTTCTTTCTCATCAGCCCGTTCTCATTCGACGCTGAGTCATCGTTGTTTACATGACGAGTGGTGAGGAGCGGTGAGGGGAACGGCTAGTTAAGAGAGAGAGAGAGGATTTGAGACAGAAAGAGAAAGGGGGAATAGCTGTGTCAGCATTGGTCACTGGTTCCGGCGCGTATGTCTTTCCATCTCTACCGGATCAATTTGCCACGCTACTTCTGGCCTTCGCCTGGTCTGTCCTCTGTTCTCCTGAACCCTCGCTGTTTGCTTGCACACTATTGATATCTTCAGGTAGCCAGCTAACTGTTATTTTCGTTGCCTGAGATACGCAAACTCGTTTGTGCAGCCTGGATTTATAGCATCTAGGTAGTCTTTATTTTATGAGATGTTTTGTGCTAAAAGGGGTATGAGAGGTGCGCGAGTATGTTTCCTCCTTCTTATTTCATCAGTCGTTCTAGTTTTCTCTCTCATTCATCACCCTTCGAAGTGTCCGCACACCCGTTCGCCAGAGTGTGCTGTTTTTCTTGTTGTGATTTAAATGAAAAAGCAAGGTATTCAATAGGCGCCGTGACAAGCAGGGCTGATAGAGAGGAGGTCAGAAGGACAACGAGTGGAATGTATGTGTGTGACTGAAACACTATTGAAGAGAGAGAGAGAGAGAGAGAATAACGAGGCCGTGTGTGTTCTCGGCCTGTCCTGTTTAGCATTCGCACATGCTATCTCTTTTCCCTTCTCGCAATTTCTCTCTTCCGCCCGGCGGACAGTCAACGGGCTGTTCGAGCCGTCTCTTTCCGCTTGCTTCCTCTGCGTGTTTTTCATGTTTTGATGTCCATTCGTCATTTGATTTCGTCCCTACTTTCAGATAATCAAAACAATGCAAGTCCAAAGCGAGGACATCACCGTTGCCTGGGGACAGCAGCCCCATCCACTCGACACTCAGTATGGTTCGTGGTCTTTTTCTTTTTACCATTTTCCTGTACGTTTTTTTATTACTGTATACTTTTTGGACATGAATACAAAATTGTATGTAAACATACATAGGTTGCTTATTGCATTTCATGAAAATCTCATTTTTTTTTTAAATATTTTTAAAATAAAACAATTTCCTAGGCCGCTGGCGCCTGGCCGTCTTCCAGGATGTCCAAGAGTCGCTGGATCAGAACAAGCTCTTCTTCCTCTACGACCCCGAGGCGGATGAGCGCTCGCTCACTACGTCAGTGGATCGTTTTGTATAATCGATAATTGTTTTTGCACTAGTGCCAAAAACCAACGACTATATTCAGTGGTGCCCGCAAAGGCGGCGCTTCGCTGGTTGTCTTCGATCTCAATCTCCGCTGCTTCGTGGCCGAGCTCCCCCTACAGTGCTATGGTAGGCTGCTCAAGTGGCTCCCATTTCCTGAGGTCTTGTGTATATATAGCCGATCGATACACGTTTCGTAGAATAATTAATTATCTCTCTATCACTTCTCCTTCTCTCACACTGTCGCTTACCTCCTCTCATATCGATCATTCGTCTTCTCCAAATTCTCATTTCTCCATCACATTGGCCATTCGACCTTGATTGCTCTGTGGAGTTAGGCCTTGGCCTTTTCGTGCTACAAACAAGGGTAGAAAATAGACTATTCATTATTCTTAACAGCATTCATAGTATTGGGTAAGTGTAAATATTTAATTGAATTTTATGTTTTCTTGTTAACCAATAATTTAAGGCAAACAAACAATTCGATCTTGCCCTTTTAGGCAAGCCCAAGTTCGTCTTCGCCATCCGCGCTCCTTCTTCTGCTGGCGGCACGTCGCTCGTGCTCGTCTCAGAGACCAACAATGATGGCATGTTCCAGGTACCCCATCTCTTTTCCCTTTATCTCTCGTTCTCCCTTTCACTCACTCTCTCTCTCCCTTTCCCACCTGTATCCCTCTCTCTTTCATTATCTCTCTCTCCATTCATAGCTTCATCTCTCTCGCGTCGACCTCTGGCCGGAGGGGAACGCGATCGCGGGAATCTCCCCCCTGCTGCAGCAGCCGATCAACATGGCCGGCGAGTACATTGTGAGCATGCGGGAGGACGCGCCCGAGGTGGTCGTCATGGCCAATCCGGGCTTGCAGGTAGGCATTTATCTCAATCTTGTAATTATTTTATAGCGACTACCTTAATACATGTAATTTAATAGATAATTTTATCATAATTACATTTGTATTAACATAGCACTTCCCTAACGAGACAGCACGTTAAATTGAAAAAAGAAGAATATAAATGAATACTTCAATTGAGGTGTGGCGAATCGATGCAATGGCCAGCAGTGCTGGCCAGCCATCGGCGTACTTCAGCGTGCCCGGCGCCGATCTCACGCACTTCTACGATGGCTTCCTTAGCATGGGGTGAGTGCGGTGGCAACCTAGATGTGACGGGTTTTCTAACTGTACTTGATCTATCACTCTTCAGGAATGTCTATCTGCTCTCGGCCTTCACAGACGGCAACCTCGATTACTCGCGCGTGCACGTGCTGAACCTGAACAACCCTGGCCAGATCAACACGCACACCTGCCACGCGGACCCTGCACGGGGCATGCCGCCTCCGAGGAAACAGGCGGCCATCGACTCCGTTTCTGGTGAACAATAAACCTTTTTAAATGTTAATTCAAGTAGTGAAGAGTTCTAAAAGAAATGTCATAATTGACCAGGCTATATCCTGTTGGCGGGCGGTGAGATCGAGTACGGCGAGTCGGTCTCCCGCCTCACCGACTACTGGGTGCTCGATCTCACCGGCTTCCAGTGGACGCAGGTCCCGGCAGCCATGCCAGTCCCACTCATCGAGCCACGCCTCACCACTAGCAACTCGGGTTAGTCAACCGTTCTCTCTTTCTCTCTCTCTCTCCCCTCCCTCTCTTTCTCTCTTTATCTCTCTCTCTCTCTCTCTCTCTCTCTCTCTTTATATCTCTCTCTGCAGGCAGCGTCTACCTGTGGGGTGACTTCGACCAGCCCCTGCCCGGGATGCCTGCCGGCACCCATCTCCGCATCCTGCGCATCCGCGGCTTTGGCCAGAAGGTTCGTCCATCCCAGCTTCTTCCATAACTCGTTACCCGGGGTGGGATGACTCCATCTCTACTTATCATTTTCTCCTTTAAATAATTTCTCCTCCGTTCTTCCCGATCTTTTTTTACTTTGTTGAACTAACTCTATCTCTTTCACTCTTTTCGTCGTTCTCTCATTCTCTTTATTTTTCCTCCTTTCACCTCTCGTCTTTCATTTCTCTCTCTATTCCCTCTCTCTTCTCTCTCTCTCTCTCTCTCTTTCTCCTCTTTCTCTCCTCGTTTTCCCTCCGTTCCCCCCTCTGTCCACGTGCATGTCTCCCCCTCACGTCCTGTCTCATTTCAGTCGTTCTAGGCGCCGCCGCCGTCGTACCAGCAAGCGACCGCCTACCCGTCTCTCCCTCAGCAGCCTGCTCCCTCCATCCCCTCTCCCCAGGCCTACCCGGCTGCGCCCGCCGCGCCCTTCCCTGCCGCCGCCGCGCCCTACCCACCCACGGGGCCCGACCATGCACCCCCCTACCCTTCCTTCGCTCCCAACACGGCGCCTGGCTACGGCCAGAATCCCTATCCACAGCAGCAGCAGCCCTACCCCGCACCCCAGGGTCAGGGCCAGCCCCCAATGACCGCCTACTATCCGCCCGAGAAGACCAAGAAGGACAAGGACTGCTCCATCATGTAGACGACCCCACGCGGATATCGAACTAGACCCAATCTAGGCCTCAACCCTGTCGTCTCCCTCTACCGGCATCTTTTTTTAGTTTATGGTCATGCATTCCGTTTCTTTTTTCAAATGAGATTTTCTTTGCTTATTTTTTCATGCTTCTGTTATATTTTGCCCGACGACTCTGCATAGTCCTGGATAACTAGTGGCACTACCATTAGAAATGTTAAAAGGATGTTACGGCTGTACAAGACACGTCATAATATGCGCTACTTATACAAGTTAGAGAAGGCTGTACATGTTCTTGTTTTCTGCATATTTATGATAAATATCACTATTTTATCGCACTGCACATTAATGATGGAAAACACGTCTAAGCGGGTACAGCACTGCTATTAGGTGGTAAAATAAAATAAAATGAAGTATTACGAAATAAAAGCAAGAGGAGAGAGATGGATGTGGGGCTAGTATGCTACCAATAGCGGCGTATCATTAAGCTAGCGCGCGAACTGCGAATGGAGGATGGGAAAATAAAGCTGGGAGATCATCCGAACGGCTTTTTGATAGATATTTGGGAGTCTTGAATAGGACGAAAAAGGAGATTATCTGTATGAAAATAAAATGATTCAACATGAGCGTAGTTATAGAAAGTAACGATGAGAAGCACATTGAAAGATTCCCTATGACATCAAAAAAGAGAAGATACAACATGGCAGTTTCGGGTGCATAGTCCAGGACAACTGTTGAGACAATTAAACTCATCGCGTTAAGCTTGGCTCAGTCGATATACGGAATTTCTTATAAGACGGAAAAATATAGAGAAAAATTAAATGCCTTTGAAAGAGACGACATTTTATTACTTTGGACGTTGAAAGAAAACGAGAAGGTGTTCTCATCGAATCACCAAGGAACAGGTAAAGAAAGTCTCGCGCGCACTGCAGAAGTAAAGCTCTAGCGTTTCGAATTATCTGCCAAAGCAGAGCATGATCAAAGGTCGGTGATATAAAAGTAAAAGAAATTTAAAACGATGACACGGGGCATTAAACTTTTCAAGCGTTTTTTCTGACGCTTTTTCAGACGAAAACAAAAAAGAATACAACAAAGGCGTGCGTCAATTATATAAATATCCTATAGTGGCGCACATCAGATTTTCAGCAATATAGCAAGACTGAAAAGTAGATATAGTTAAATCCTGTCAAGTAATATTTTAGAAACAGAAGGGAGAGAGAGAGAGAGAGTGAGAGAAATAAGAAGGACCCTGCCATGAGAACCTTCTGGGTGCCTGATGCGTGCCTACCTCGCTATTCTGTGGGAGTAACTGACTGGATGAACGAGGAGATTATATTGAATCAGAGAGTGAGAAAGAGATATTCGAACGAGAGAAAGGGAAAGATTCTCGCGATTAAATTCTAGAAAGATGCACTAAAACATCAAAGTGTGTGAACCAGATCGTGCTATTTGGTGAAAGATTATATAAGCAATAAAAAAGATAACTCATATTTTTGCAGCGCGAGTCTTGGATTAAGACTTTGTATACAGAGGGAGGCTTATTACTCTTTTTAAAAAGCAATTCGAATTAGAAAGAAAAAAGAAGAAGATGTCGTTCGGAGATGGCGTGTTTCCGAGGAGTGTCTCTCATCAAGGTCGAAGCAGCGCGGCGGCTGCGAGAAGTGGCGCGAATGACGCAGCAAGGGAACGCGCGCTCGCCGCTTCCGCGTCTGTAGGGTCGCCGCCCAGGCTGGCCGAGTCGCCTGGGATCTGGCTTGCGACCACCGTTGTCTCCTACAATAAATGACTAGTTTGACTTTGGTAGTTCACGAGTAACCGAGCTGTAACTTAAAAAAAAAATTTTTAAACTAATCATAATATTCTTGTTATTCAGTGACTATTGCGGTTAAATGTATATATAGTAACCTCAACCGGCAGAGGTTCCGGATCGTTTCGCTCAATGTTGCATGTAAGGTCGCAGTCACCGAGCTTATCAGCGTGCAGGCCCTGAATCAGTAGTTATTTTCTCCAATTTACGTCTTATAAAATGAAAAAGTACATATGTATATATATAAAGTTATGAAGTATATATATATATATATATTTATTTATTTATTTATTTATTTATATGTGATTACTTTTTTTTATTCTTATAACTATTTGTGCGCACCTTGAACATGTTCTTGAGACTCTCGCACATGATCTGGGCCGCGTCATTCTCGCACAGCCCGTTCATCGAGTGGACGTATTCCTGGGGAAATTTGGAAAGTTTAGAAATTTTATTTTTAATAATTAAGTTTTTTTTATTTTTCCTAATGTTGTAAGAAAAAAGGTGGCTGAATCATTTTAAGAAAGTTTTCGGTTCTTTCACATTCTCTTGTGTTTTTTTGCTCGAATCAAAATTGATATAATTAAATGCAAGTATTTCTAATGGTGAACCTGAATCTTAGTGTTGACGAGATCGCACGCCTCGTCGTCGTCGCCGTCGTCGAGGAACTTCTCGCTGAGGTACGTCCCGGCCAACAGCGTCATCTCACCAATCTTCTCCTGAAAGCCACGGGCGCGAATGTGAGAAAACACGGGGGAAAAACAAATATTTTTCATACAAATGTATGTAGCTCTTGACAACTTATACGCCCATTTTTAAGGAAATAGCTGCAAGAAGAATACATATGTAAGTAAAAAATAGTCCTAGCACGCACATTTCGTAGACACTCCCGATGATGGAGCAGCACCTCCTGGCCCTGCTCGGAGCACGCGTACGTGAGCAGATAGTAGCTCTTGAGGAACGAGCCCGAGTTCTTGCGGTGCGTCAGCAGATCCGACACGGTGTTCGACACCTCGACGACCTCAGCGTGCGAGCAAGCGTGCTTCACGTCCGTGCTGATGTCGTCCTGGAGGAAGTTGACGGACATTTTTATGTTCATTACGCTTGTAAAATAAATATTCATGTCGGGCATATTTTCCTTCATAGTGTACGAAAGTTAATAAAATTTTCAGGGTTGCTTCTTTATGGTGTCAGATCTTTAGTAACAAAATATTGGTTTAATTGATCCACAATAGAGCCCGAAAAAAATCAATAACTCAAATCACCCGAGTTGCACATTTTGGCGTGCTGGATTAAATGGGTTATTGCTTCGATATTCGGGTAGCTTTTATTGGAGAAATGGTTTAGATGGATTCTAAGACATATCTGCGACACTTTTTTGGTCTAATCGATATGTCATCACATGCTTTTACATGCTGCCTGCCTTCAGCTCGTGCTCCATGCCCTCGGCCTGAGATGCTGAAGGTTCAGGAGAATAAAATTAATCATGTGCTGCCATGCTTATTGTAATAGTGAGGTCCATATATTCAGAAGTGACAAGCAAACAAATTCAGATGGTTGCTTGGCCTGTGGAAATTAGATTCTAACTATTTGTACACACTTTGATCACCGCGGTCAACTTCGGTCCACAACGCTGAAGTGCTAAAAGTGATGCTGTGCAGGTATCCTTGTTTGTAAAAGGCTTTTACCTACCTATAATGATAGTTCATAGGCTTCTCTATCTTTGGCAGCTTTATTTCATGCCTGGCTTCATGAGGCCTTCATAGGGAGGGGTAGATAATTGGAATATACCCTGGCGTAGAGTGGTGCGGTGCCGTATAAGGTAGGAAATAATCACGAGAAGTTTTAGACAGAGTCAAATATCACTTTAATCTATAAAACAGAGTCTTCTGCAATAGTATAAATTCCATTTAGCCATTTTAATGCTGTAATTGATCTATTACAGACAGCTGTCGATACGCTGCACTATTACAATAAGCATGGCAGTACGTGATTAATTTTATTCTCATGAACCTTCAGCATCTCAGGCCGAGTGCATGGATCACGAGATGAAGGCAGGCAGCATTTAAAAGCATGCGATTAAATATCGATTAGACCAAAAATTTATCGCAGATATGTCTTAGAATCCATCTAAACCATTTCTCCAATAAAAACTACCCGAAAGTCCAATCAATAACCCATTTAATCCAGCACTCCTAAATGTGCAACTCGGGTGATTTGAGTTATTGATTTTTTTCGGGCTTTATTGTGAATCAATGAAACCAATGTTTTCTTACTAACGATCTGACAGCATAAGGAAGCAACCCTGAAAATTTCATTTACTTTCGTACACTATGAAGGAAAATATGCCCGAAAAACCAAAAGTTGATAGACTTTTTGGCGGTACTGTATGTAGTATATGCAGCTTCATCCCTTGTATCAATTCATAAACAGATATTGCACACTTTATGTTTTATCGTTCATCCTCGCATTCAGTCACTCTAAAAGCGTCGTTTTCTAATTTTTTTAGCGTCAACCAAGGGAGCCCCAGTTGCAAGGAGTAATGCCAACAAAGAGTCCATTGCTTGGATTGACAGTCCACTCCCCTCCATCTTCTATCTCCACGAACCACCTTCCTTCCATCCACCAACTCAAAGTCTGCCGGCTAATTGTTGTTCACACATGGCAAGGCTTCTTCTTCCGTTTGTCTCATTCAGACTCTAGCACTATTTACCTTCCCACACGAACAGTGTTTTGCAGACACCCAACAAACCAGTGGAAAAGAAAGAAAAATTTAACTGTACCTAAATTATCTTTTTATGCACCTCCCGATGGAACTCAATCATATTTATGTCCAAGAAGGAATAGAAACGTCACCGCCCTTTTTAGTACATGTACTTTACAAGAAGGGCTTCGAAATTCAGCTTGACTAATTGTAGAGCTCAAATAGCAGTCGCATTTATCAAACGAATGCTGATGATTAATTAATTATTAATTATTTTATAATCTGCGTGCTTTATTTTGTTGACTGGGCTCACTTGGCTGGTCCAGAGACAAAGGGAAGAAGGGAACTCTCTCTCTCTCTCTCTCTCTCTCTCTCTCTCTCTCCGAGAGCTTTCGGCCTCCTCCCGAGGCACTTGCCTTATTCATGCCTCCTAGTACTTCTTCCGCTTCACTTGTGCATTTCTGCGTTTTATGCTGAAACGGGAAGTAGAGAGAGTGGAATGGAGAGAGGGCTGGAGATAGAGATAAAGAAATAGAGAGAAAGAGAGAAAGAGAGTGTCTTAGGCTTCAAAGCGATCTGCCGACAAATTGAGCCAGCCGGCCGCCGGCGCAAACCAATCGCTTCGCGTTTCGCTCAGTGATCTCCCTAATATGCGTCTTCCTTTCCCCCCGGCTTCCTCCCTATCCCAAGAACCTCTTCCAGGGGGACGTCTTAGTCCCTTTCCATCCCTGGTTCCATCGACCCGAGCCAAACCGTCCCACACCGGATCACAGGCCCGCAGGTGGTCCTTCTTGACTCTTTCCTTTCTTTCTCTATCTGACTCTTTCTCTCTCACAGAATGGGTAATCGCTTCCGGGTGTGCGCGATCGGTCCAGGATTGACCTCCGCTCCCCCTTTTGGTCTCGGCTCTCTTTTGGCAGCTGTCGAAAGGTCTCCTTGGGGAACTGCGAAGTCGCTGGAAGAGTCTCGGAGAGAGGGCAAGAAGATGGCCGCGCAAAATATGCAGCGATGACTACGATTCACACACTTTGCACCCCATTGCTCTCTCCATCTATCTCTCTCACTTTCTCTCTCTCTCTCTCTCGCTCTCTCTCTCTCTCGTTCTTCGAACTGCTGCCTGTTGTCGTGCAGGACCCCGAGCGACACCAGTCACCCCGCCGCCGACTCCGTTGTATAAAATGCCAATACAGGCGAGAGAAGTGCCAAGAGTCGTCGCTTCTTCTTTCACTACTTCCAGGACTCTTATATTTTCTCCCTCGTTCTCTGTTCATCTCTCTCTCTCTCTCTCTCTCTCTCTCTTCATCTTCTCTCTCTCTCTCTCTCTTTCTTCCCATCTCCTTCAAATAATCCCAGAGTGGGAAAGACGTGTGAATGGGCCGCTGATGGCCTTGTCACGCCGGCAGCAGCGATTTGAGAGAAGAAGAGGCTTCTTCTGCGTGCTGGAAGGAGGAATCGAGAGGGGAGGGTCACAATATGAATGAGGAGGGAGGGTTCAGTGAGAAAAAGAGGGTAATCATCAAGTCTGACCATGAGAACATTAGAAATGATGTGATACAAACATCAAGGAGAAAAGTCAGCTTAATTTTTTTTAGATATGACATGTATTTCAAACAAGCCCTTCGAATTTAGGAGGGTATGGAATAGACTTTTATATGTTAGATTATAAATTATATACATATATGTATGTACATAAATATGTACATATATAGAGAGGGGCGAGCTGACAGTCTTATCGCTGGTGTCATTTCTGCCACCCCACATCACATAAACAACTGAATCACCATTCGTTCTCTTGTTTGACACCCCCGCTCTGTCCATTATCCCGTTGTGTGATTAGAAGGGTCATTCGATTCAGGAGGGAAAGGACGGCTTCATTTGGCACCGGGGGGGGGGTGTCCGGGCGGTGGCCATTTTAACGGCGCGTTGATTGAATCGAGGCATCCGCGCGCCACATTGCCCCATCACATTTCCGGCCCGGGGGGGGGAGGTTGAGTTGGAGACACAAACACACATCACACCGACAGAGATATTTAGTGGTCGCCGCCTCAGGGTGTCAGAGGATTAACTGGACCAGTTCGGCGAAATGATGGTGGCGTGACGAAATGTGGTGCCCCCTCCAAGCCTCATTCTACGGGGTATAGCCAGCAGCCCCATTGTGGACAACGCTCTCTCACTCTCTCTTTCGCTCTCTCTCTCTCTGTCGCTCTCTCGCTCTCTCTTCTGAAGATGCAACTAATACCAGAAGAGGCCATGGTCACAACTGAATTATCTCCTCTTCCGACGAATGACCAATGGGGCCGTGTTGGGCCAACCGGATATGCTTATGTGGCTAAATGGCCAATACATTTCCATGCTGCCCCTTGGGGCGATTCGAGTGCGTCAGGAAGAATGTAATGTAGCACAGTGGAATTCATGATTTGTTTGAGTTGGTGGTTATACTGTTTAGTTACTTTCTATATTTAGATTCTTTACACTCTCAGTCTCTCTCTATCTCTCGCCCTCTCTCTTTTTACAATCCATATTTCCTCTTCCCCTCATGCAAGGAAAAATGCCAGCTCAACAGGTCGATCTTTTTATAGTGCCTCAGGTAGCTGTCTCAAACGCTGAAAGGAACACCTATTCTTTAAATCTCCAAGAACTTCGGTCTTCGAAACGAAGTTGTCAGGCATGAAATATGATAAGGTATACCCAGAGGTAGCCTTTTTCTCTCTACTTTCTCTTTCTCTACCTCCGTTTTCTGCTCTCCGGAACACAGAACAAGGCATGAGTAATGGAGAGAATTGTCTCCCCGTGCACACGCCTTTTCATGATTTGCGATGTAAAGAAGAGCACACCTGTCCGAACAACAAAAGAAAGAGCGAGAGGAATGGCGAGGGAAAGAGAGAGACAGAAAAGTGAGAGATGAAAGAGAGGCAAAGATATTCAGAAGCAGCTCCAGGAAAGAGTGGATTAGGAACGGAAAACAACAGATGTAAGAGAGAGAGAGAGAGAGAACGAGAAGTCGAGAGAGTGAGAGCAAGATAATGCTGATGACAGCTGGATAGTTCTTTCTATGGATCCCCTTCCGCCTTCACCAAACGCCATGTCCGCCTCGGCATGATTTCTCGAGTTCTCTCTTTCAATGCACTCTCTTTCACGTTCTCTTTGTCTATCCTCTCTCTTCTTCTCTGTCTCAATATCTACTATTCTCCATCTTTAAAACTCTCTCTCTCTCTCTCTCTCGCTCCCTCTCTCTCTCTCTCTTTCGCTTCTGCCCCTGTCTTATACTTTCATGCAACTCGTCAAAACGAGTGGTGACAATAAACATGAATGAGTGACTGATGTCGACCTCTGTACTGCTCCTTCTCTCTCTCCTCGCCCTTTCTCTCCCTCTGCCTTCTGATTCCACCTCTCTCTCTCTCTCTCTCTCTCTCTCTCTCTCTTTCTCTCTCTTTCTCCCTCGCCCTTTCGGCTGCCATGATTCATCATCATTGTCTCAGGCTGACGGCCTCTCTCGGGACATTTTCATATGTATTTTGACATATCTCCTAGCCATCCACCACAGGTGGCAATGTAAACTCTGTGTGCTATGGGAGATCGAAAGAGAAGCCTTGCAGCAGTCAGAGTCCACCAGCCGAGAAATCTGACGCAGAGGGGAGAGAGAGGGAGAGAGAGAGAAAAAAAAGAAAACGCTATCCTCTCACTTCTCTACTTCTCCAGCCTACAGAGACTCTATTTCGTGCTTCGCTCACGTGGCACACTAATGGAAAGGCACAAAAAGAACACATCTGCCATTAATACTTCAAAATAGGTCTCAAAATCGGTATCCATCAGCGAAAGAACCGGAATAGACTGTTTGCACCTCATTCCCTATATAAAGGAGAGCGGTAGAGTCGGGAGTTAATAATGGCTCCAAAGATTGCCAGATATAAATAAAGTCCTCCGCAACGATTTCCCGTACTGAGCCTATGAATGTTACACGGCTCGTTGGCTCCCTGAAATGTGGCTCAGCCACCTCTGCATGTCATCTGTGCCGTGTCCACTCTTCTCGGCTTGCATATATGGATAGTGGGAGAAAGAGAGGAAGAGAGGAGGGAAGAGAGAAGAGAGAGAACAGAGAGAAGAGAAAAAGAGGGAGAGAGATACTAACTACACCTGTGAGAATTTGGGGCAACAAAATGTGATACATTTCTACACGCAGACTCTGAGAGAGTGTTGTTGGCCTCGTTTTGCCTTGTCCTTCTCATCCTCTTAACCGCGCCAAAAGCCGTACAATTCTCTCTCCATACTTCTCTCTCTCTATCTATCTTTTGCTCTCTCGTTTCTCTCTCAAGTATTCAAATTTGGGTATGTGAATGTATGTGAGAGCATCATGGTCATGCAATTCACAGATCTCATCTCTCCCTCTCTGCTTCTCTAGGCCTATTTCTATCTGCCTTTCTCGACCGGGCCTCACCTGGACGATTTGAATTTCACGCCAGTCGCCTACTCTGGTTTCTTCCCGTCTTACAAAGCTGTGCGAAAGAGTGCGAGGTACTGAAGAAAGAAAGAGAAAGAGGACAAGAGAGAGAGAGAGAGAAAGCAATAGGAGATGGCGAAAACATGCTGTAGTACAATGCGTGTGTTGTGCAGACCTCGACTTTGTAGTAGCTACCCCCCAAGGATGTACTCTAACCCTGAGGGAGGGCCCTCGGACCACGCCGGCCACGCCCTCTCTCCCAGTCGAAAGACCACATCGCTTTTGACGCTTTTGTGAGCCAGCGCCTCTTGTTTTCCTTCACCTCCTCATCCACCCCACCCGATGGCGACAAAAGAGTTTGCACACTCCCTTGTCTGGTTCAGGCAGTCGGCATTTCCCTCCTAGACTCTCTGTGTCTCTGTCTCATCTCTCTCGTCGTGCCACCTTTTTGACAGCCAGGTGCTGCACGGCTGCCATCACGAGGCGCGGAAGAATGGACATATACGGACATGAAATGCATGGGGAGCGCGGAAGAACTCAGACAAGAAGGAGGAGAGAGAGGATGGCAGAGAAAGAGAGAAGCGGAAAGGGAAGTAGAGAGATAGAGAAAAACAGAGAGATATGTTAAGAAAAAAAGAAAAAAAGGAGGCGAAGGAAATAAAATGATTCCAGAAGAACATAGCAAGTGAGGACGTCGCAGGCCAAGTCTCCAACTCCAGTACATCCGTCATGTACGAGCAAAAAATTGAGGCGAGGGAGGGGAGAGAGAAGGATAGAGAGAGAGAAAGAGAGGAGAGAGAGAGAAGCGAGGTGAGGAAAAATAGAGGGTAAGTACATTGGTTGAAGAGTGGAGAAAAGAGAAAAAAGCAGAAAGAGAGAGCGTGCATGAGAGGGAAAGAAAGATAGAAAGGGAGAGACAATGAGAGAGACTGAGAGAAAGATAAAGAGAAAGAGATAGAATAGAGAGAGTGAGGGAGAGAGAGAGAAAGAGAGAGAGAGTGAGGGAGAGAAAGAGAGATGAAGAAGAGATCTAGCGTTCGCGCTCGACTGAAAGGAGAAGACGGGCACCGGCACATGGCTGCTGCTTCTTTGTCATGCGGATGAGCAGGCAGTCGACACGACGATGACAGAATATTCTATGAGGGGAGAGAGGGAGAGAGAGAGAGCGTTAGAGAAGCACAGAACGTTAGAGAGAGAGAGAGACGGATAGACGTAGAAAGAGAGCGATGGTACAAAAAATGATGAGAGCAACATGAATACTTGCTCGTGTCAAAATGCAAATTGGTTTCCTTTCTCGCGTTTTCCCCCATAATTTATGGAGGTAAGCAGAAGCAACCCTCTTGAGTATTTTCAGATAGCACTTTCAACAAGAGTCATTGAACGCCGGCCGTTCTGGAATCGGACACCGCGCTGCCTATTGCAGTGCTATTACAACGATTGCGGCGAGTTGAGGTGACACCAATCTCCTGCCTGGCTAACACCTCTCAGGGGCGTCAGAGGAGATGCCTCAGGAACGGAAGTCTATCTTATCCCTCTCCGTCTATCATTCTCATACTTTCTCGCTCTTCCTATCTCTCTCTCATTCTTTTTCTCTCTTTACCTCTCTCCCTCAGATTAGTAAGAAGAGACGCACATCAAGCAAGAAGATGTGATATGCACAGCATCCTTCTTGCACTTCCCTTGCCACTTGGCGCTGCCTTTCAATTGAGATGTGATGGATGAGATTGCGATGGCAAGTGGAGAGAGAGATAGAAGGCAAGAGAGTGACGGCAAGAGAGAGACAGAGAGAAAGAGTGAGAAATAGGGCGAGAGAGAGAGGAGGTAGAGGAGATGGAGAGAAGGCAAGAAAAGAAATACATATATATAAAGAAAGAGAAAGTGTTGATAGAAAGGGAAAGACGGCAGGAGAAAGATCGGACGAGCAAAAAAGGTACAGACATAAGATTTATAGAGAGATGTTGCAATGGAGCAGAAAAAAGACGGAGCGTCTAAATGAGTTTGGCGCTTGGGATGAAGGCGATCTAATGAATCGAGTAAGGCCGGTACAAGTCATTAACCCGGATCCTTGGCACACAATCTGGTGGGTGATAACGGATTAGAAGTAGAAAAGATAGGAGAAGTTGAGAGAGGAGAGGGAGCGCGAGAAAAGAAGGAAAGAGATTGAGAAAGAGAAAGACAAGTGCGAGAGCAAGAAAATGAAGGAGAGAGAATAATAAATATTAAGAGAGAGAAACTACTTTTTCTGCCCCGTGTTTATAAGGTACTCAGCTTCCGCGTGCGAAAAATAGAGAGTGTCTACGAAGCCCTACAAAGATACATGCATAAGTTGCAGCAGCATGTGAGTTCGTTCGTTTGCCAGGAGAAATTCGCCAAAGCCAGTATGAAGTAACAATCTTACAGTCAATGATAGAACTACATTTTATTTGTATTATAAATGTTTTATTAATGTCTCAATAAATTTTTAATTTATTTTTTTTTATACATACATCTACAGATACATATGTGTATTTGTTTTTTTTAAAGAGTTCATTTATAATTCATGAATATTCTCCTCCGCCCCCCCCCCCCTTTACCTTGATGCATTTATCCAGTTCGCGAAGATGCTTGCACTGCTCGGACGTGATCGTGACGACGTTATCCTTAAGCTCGTAGAGCGTCCACGCCCACTCGTCGAGGATGTTGATGAAGCAGCGGACGAGGGTCACGTAGTTGCACTAAAATAATACAGCATAGTTAGTGAAGAGAAGAAACGCACTAAAACAATGCACACATCTTCACAATGCGTTGTGCTACTCTTCCGCAAAGACGCTTATAATGTTTTTTAAAATATATTTTTGCTCGTTCAAGCGGTGCGTTTCTGCTAGCCAATCAATCTCTATGACTTGGTGAAACAATGCAGTAGAATTAACAGTTTATGTATGTATGTACACTTGCAGATATGTATCTCCTGTCCTTTTAGTTCTTCCCTTCGCTTTCCCGGCTGCTTTAGTCAGCTAGAACTTCTCTGCATGCCCTTTTTCCGCCGAATTCGTTTGCGTCATCCGAGAGCATTTGCCCATCTTCGGATGTTCGGCACTAACATGAGAGAGAGGATGGAGAGAGGGGGGAGAGATGGAGATAAATAGAGCGGGAGACGAGTTCAGAGAGAAAAAGAGATAGAGTAAGAGACTAAAGAAGGAGAACGAGAGAATCCGCCAACTCCATCCAGTATTCTTTTTGGAATGCGAAGGCGGGAAAATCGAACGGACTAGGCAGACGTTCCTGTGGAGTGAAACAGAAGCGATGTGGTCGTCAAGTATGAACCCCCCAAAGGGGCTTGCGGAAGTCTATTAAGGCAGCCATAAAACTCTTTGTTGCAATGAAATAATTTGATTTACGCTGTCCAGTCAACAGAAGACTATGAGAGAGTGAGAGAGAGAGAGAGAAAACGAGAAGTGTGTACCTACTATGTCTTCTCTTCTCTCTCAGCTTCTAGTAATTGGTGCCGGGTCGAGAATCGTTGCTGGAGGGTTGGCGGCCGCTGTTTTGAGTTGTTCTTGGATGATTTATTTGTCTCTCCCTCAATCTCTCTCACTATCTCTTTTTCTCTCTACCTCTTTCTATCCCTCCATTTCTCTCCCTCTTTCCCTTGCCTCTACTATTGGTCTCATGCTCGCCAAGTGCAAATTGCCTAATGATCTCTCATCTCTCTCCCTTTCTCTCTTTCTCTCCCATTCTTGCTCTCTCTCCCTCTCTATCTTCCTCCCTCACTCTCTGCTGAACACCATCTGCCTGATCTTTCT
Source organism: Allodiplogaster sudhausi (assembly GCA_945643635.1). Classification (NCBI taxonomy): domain Eukaryota; kingdom Metazoa; phylum Nematoda; class Chromadorea; order Rhabditida; family Diplogasteridae; genus Allodiplogaster; species Allodiplogaster sudhausi. The sequence goes on from CALZFC010000009.1 coordinate 6,771,670, forward strand.
CCTGTTGTCGTGTAGCCAGAAAGTAATTACCCGAGGCATGCCATGCATGAAAATGAACTCCGTTCTCTGCCTCTGCGAATTCCACCTGCTACAGTTAGTGACTTTTAGATGTGCCCCTTTTTTAAAGAAAAATCTTGTATGTATGTAAGAATAGCATGTTTGCCCTATCGACTCAGAATGGATAGTAAATATATATCAATCTATAAAAATAAAAAAAGCTCATGCGAACAAGATATTCTAAATAACGGAGATAGAAGATATAAACTGACCGTGCTCTTCGGCCCTGAGGCGACTGAAAGCGGAACGAGGCAGATGAAGCAGAGCAGCGGAAAGACGACCGCTAGTGAAGGCCGCATTGATCAAGACTGGCGAAGGAGTCAGGAGGAGGAGGCCACTTTATGAGTACTCCTGTTTTCGGCTCGAATCACGATGCCGTTGACTTTGCTCACGCCAGAAAGAGTAAGAAGCAAAAGAAGATGAAGAAGCCGGGAAGATCGATGAGAGTTCCGCCTGCAATGACATACGCACGAGTGTGTTTCAGGAAAGGAAAAAGCACGCCAGGAGAGAGAGTGAGAGAGAGGATGAAGAGAGAGAGAGAGAGAGAGAGAGAGGTGAAAGGTCGGATGAAGCCTCAGTCTGCACAGCATAGGCAAGCAAACATAAAAGTGAAAGCAAACATTTTTTTTTACTAAAAATTTTACTCATTTTAACTTTATAAGAAGAGAAGAAGAAAAATCAGCGACACTAAGAAAACATACGATTAAAAATGCCTCACAACGGACGAGTGAAGGCGTGAGCACCAAACGCGACATAATATGAGAGTGAGAATCTTACTCACCACACCTCTATAATCATCTCACGTACATATGTATCTGGACTTCTATACTTCTTTCCTCTACACCTCTTTAACTCTTTTTCACTGATCTTTGCTATCAGTCGTTCGAGCTCTCTCTCTCTTTTCTCGCGCCTTCTCTTATTTCCGCTCTCTCTCTCTCTACCCTTAATTCCCTCTCCCGCTAAGATAACTCCGTTCCCAACTTGTCAATGCTCGTCTAAGTGGTTGCGGGGAATGAAAGGCCGACCAATCCGTCATGAGTGTGCAGACACCTGTTTACATAACTGAGAACCTTCTCTAATCTCTTTTTCATACCCGCTTCCTGCCCCTCTCTCTCTCTCCAACTCTCGCTCTATATCTCTTTTCCTTGCTCAATTTTTCACTCCCTCTCTCAATGAGTAGCTTTCTAAGTAGCTTTCTCTGCCTCTTTCTTGCTCACCATCAGCCACATAAAGGTGGCCGGGATGAAAAGATGTTGCGTTAAAAGAATGGAAGCAAGGCGAAGCATATGCGGATACCACGTGAAATGTTGTTGATGAGGCAGTGTGAATTGAGAGAGAGAGGGAGAAATGTAGAGAAGAGAGGGAGAGAGATCGAACGAGTGGGATTGAAAAAAAGGTCGAACATTTAAAGAATAAAGGCAGGCAGAAGGCGATACATAAAAGAAAGATAAAGGAAAGAAACCATTACGTTATAGACATGGCAAGCAAAAGCAACAAGCAAAACATGGGTGGATTTTGCCCAGCCACTACGAAAGAGAGAAGAGAAAAAGAGAAGAAGTAAATGCAGAGAGGCGACGACCATGCGGATGAGTAAGGCGACGGCGAGTATGAGTTGGGGGGGGGTGAAGGGAGCAAGTCAGGAAGGGAAGGTATTGGCCAGAGAAGCAGAGAGATATGAAGGAAGAGAGAGACAGAAAGATATTGTGGAAGACAAAGTGAGAGAGAGAGAGTGAATAGATAGAAAGATAGGAGGAGGAAGGCAACTCACAGCTTCTCCTCCCTCTTTCTCCCTCTGGCATCGAACCACAAGAATAACAGAGGAGATAGAGAGAGGGCGAGTAGAGGAAGAGAGAGAGAGAGAGAGAGAGAGATAAAGAGAAACAAAGACAAAGACAGGTAGACATCAAGGAGCCATGATAGGTAGGAGGACATTCTCACAACAAAAGGAAAGCTGCAGGAGTCTTTATTTGGTTCGAATGCTCAAGTCAGTAAATCTTTGCTCAAGAGGTCAAAATATTTTTCCTAGCTTGAAAAAAATTGTTGTTGCGAAGAGGGTAGCTAGTGTGGTGGCTAGACTTCGAGCTTAGCTATCTGCCTGCTAATTATTGGCTCGACGAGTTGAGGCATATTGCTAAATTAGAACCATTCAAAAAAATTAGTAATCTTAAAATGCTGGCCAAGCAACGCAGACTTTCCTGATATTCATGATCATCTCTCGTTTCCAACAATTTTGCATTTCTTGCCGCCATGCCTCCCCTTCATTATCTGGCGAAAGAAGACGATGAAGAAGAAGAAGACGAAGAAAAGGAAAGAGAAAAAAGCGAGAATGAGTCGTAAATTTCCATATGTGGTGGCTCTCACTTGGACTGAGAATATGGTGAGGGCGCGCGGAAGCAGAGCATTGCATACATTCATACATGCAAGGGGCATGAGTGCAATTCGATGAGTTGTAGGGGAGAGAGAAAGAGAGATGGACAGAGAGGGAAGGAGAGAGAGAAGAGAGAGACAGAAAGCGAGAGAGAGAGAGAAAGAGAGAGAAAAAGTGGAAGAGAAAGAGGGAAGGAATGAATGTGAGGAAGACAGAGAAAGAGAGAGAAAGATATGTAGTGGGAGAGGGATACAGAGAAAGGGGGGGAAAGGGTGAGAGAGAATGAACAGCTCCTCTTCCGCTCTCGGATGACGAGTGAAAGAACTGGCAGGGAGTATTGAGGGGGGGGGAGCTCCTGCTGCTGCCAGGCTGCTCTCCGGGCGGCTCAGCAGGCGCAGACCTCCTGCACGCAGATAAACAAGAAGAACACCAGCACAACCACAAAAATCGGAACATAACAGAGTTAAATGAGAAAAAGAGAAAGAGAGAGTGAGAGAGAGAATACAGATAAAGAACATGATTCTGTGACGGTGAGACTGCTCAAAACTTAAAGAGGAAGTGATAGACCGATAAAGAATGAGGTGAAAGAGAAAGAGAGAAAAAGCGGGAAGAGTCCTTCAGCTCGACGATTCACGACCTTGTGTCGACCAGGCAATAAGCGTGAAAAAATAGCGGCACTCTCCTATTTTACGAGCAGCAACGACTTTGGCTTGATGAGATAGCCTCGGGAACGACTGCGGTCGCAGGATTGGACAGAGAGGTAAGCAGAGAGAGAGAGAGAGAGAGAGAGAGAGAGAGAGAAGAGAAAAAGAGAGAGAGAGAAGGGAGAAAGGGAGAGAGAGTTACAGAAGGAGAGAGAGTTGAAAGCGAGGGTGGCTGTCGCCCTCTCGCTCTTCTGTTTCTACTCTTTTTTATCATACTTTATCCTTCCCTTTCATGACTTTCACTCTTTGCTCTTTCGTTCCGGCCAACTTTCCATCTCATATCTTCTTCTTTCGTTTGCAAATGCACCTCAATTTAACTTTGTGGATCGCCTTGCATTTACTGTTTTATTCCTCCAAATTCTTTCGTTGGCGTTACTTTTCACAAAAAAATAAATTTGAGGTAAACCTCGAAGGCGTGATGAGGGGAAATGTTTAAACAGTTGCCAGAGTGAGAGAGAGGAGAGACATAGAGATGGAGAGAAAGTGAAAGAGAAAGAGGTTAAGAAAGAAAGGTTGAGACGAAGAATCATGGATATGTAGGAAACATTAACTAATATGATGCCGGCTAGCAAGTTAAGGAAGAACAAATGCAGAAACTTTGAAAAGTTACTAAAGAAAGAGATACGGAAAGTCTAAACAGTGAAAGGAAAAATGAAATGCGAAGATAAGCGTGAATAGAGAGAGAGAGAGAGATAGATAGAGGAAGAGATAAAGAAATGTATGCAGATGTCTTCATTAAGCTTTAGCATTTGTTTATCAATAATAAAAAAACAGGCATATTTGCCGATTCCTCGTACTCATTCCAATAGAAAAAAGGGAATTCAACATGCCGAAGAATGTCTGGTTGAGATGTTGTAGGATGGATTTTGTGTATGAAAGATGCGAGAAATGTGAGGAATAGCAACATAGAGAAGACGGAGAAAGATTGAGCTAAAAAATATAACTAATGAGGGAGAGAAGAAATCGACAGAGAGAGGGAAAGAGGGAGAGGGACAGACAGAGAAGAAATCGACAGAGAGAGGGAAAGAGGGAGAGGGACAGACAGAGAAGAAATCGACAGAGAGAGGGAAAGAGGGAGAGGGACAGACAGACAGAGAGAAATTCATGCCAAAGAGGTAGCAGTAAACAGCAAGCAATCAGCGTGTCAGAGAGGGCAAATTGATTAAGTTGACACGGAAGGCCAAGGAGATAAAACGAGAGAGATCCAGCGAATCACAGGAAGCCTTATGTCACAAGACAATGCAAAAAGAAGAGAGTGGAAATCGAAGAAGTAGAAGAAGAAAAAATGATGCAAGATTGCCCGAGAACGGAGGCCGGGGGTCGGGCGAAGATGGAGAGAGAGAGAGAGTGGAGAGACACAGAAAGAGCGAGAGAGTAGATTGAGATTGACCTAGAGAGAATCAGGCAGACAGATAGAGAAAGAAAATAGAGTGCGCGGAGAGCGGACGAATGGCAAAATGGATTTGTCGCCGTTTTTCTCCGTGACTTTTACTTTACGGAAGACGAAGAAAATGCTGATGAAGAAGGAGAAGCCCGTCGGGCAAGCCAGAAATGCCAGGGGCAACAAAAGCAAAAGGCAAGAAAAATATTAGGAAGAAACAGAGATAGTTATCGTTCTCAGAAAGCACTTTAAGCACTGCGTGGAAAAGCCTCGTTGTGGTATCCTTCTCATAATTTGAGGAAAACAATGTTCTCCATGCACTTAACAAGCATAATACGAACAGTAGGTACGAAAAGTGTAAATGGTTATGGTTAGCATTTTCGAAGAATAGCAAGAAACAACGGCGCGCGTGCAGAATTATTATTTGAGGAAATTTAGTAGAGGACTAAAAAGAACTGCATAGTTCGACTGAAGAGTGGGTGCATGGTAGGCCCTGGTGGATGAGGTGGCTGGCGGCTGCCACCCGCCTTTCAGGCCGGTCCGGCGGCCGGCGCGTCCTGCCTTCTTTCTTCTTCGTTCCATACGCGTGCACGCGCGCGCCCCGCAAGCTCCGCCCTTCTGGTGAGGGAGGGGGGGGGGGCACGGCCCACCAAGCCTCCAGGAGGCCGCGCTGAAAAGTGCCTTTTCGTCTACTTCCCTCCCCCTCCCTCAACAAATGGAAACGGCAAACACAAAGTGGCAATGCAAGCAAGAGGAAAGAGATGAAGCATGCCCCATGCTATGTCTCCGGGCCTCTCGAGGCGAAGGGAAAGGCAAAAAAGGGGGCGCGACAGAAGCACCCAGCCGCAGGCTAGAGATTTGGCTAATAAAAGCTCCACGGTGGACGCGCACTTGTGCTGCCTCTCCCCTCCCCCCTCCAGACCGCTTTTCATCTCTCTTTTCTCTTCTCTTATGCTTATTATTAGCCGAGAGCAACATTTTTTTAGCCCTTCTTCGTGCATGTGGATGAATACATCTCGCACATACGCTATGTAAGTATATGAATATTTCTTTCTCTTTTACGCTCAGATTTCACGAACCTCTTCAACGTTTTTTCGTTGCATTCTTTGCCACTTCAAGAAGATTCTTTCCTGACTACAAATTCCAGTTCACCTCTATTAAGAGAAGCTAAAAAAAAGTGAGGAAGAAAAAGATGTTTGCCTTCGATATTATTTGTATGGAGTTCGTGCACACATAAGCTACTGATGTTAGCTTTCGAAGAGCATCAACGTTTGTGTGGAGGGATGTGTCCCGGCTTTAAATTTTGCATTCTAGGTTATGCGTAATTCACGGGAGGAAGTGCCTTGAAGTTGGCTAGTGGAAAAGAGAGTGGTAGTGAAATGCAGAGATTGGGAGAAAAATCGTGTAAAGGAATGCAGAGAGAGGGAAAGAGAGAGCGAGAAAGCGAGAGCGAGAGAGAGAAAGAGAGAGAGAGAGAGTAATGGAGGAACTGAGATAGATGCAGACGACCGGTGAAGGAAGGGCAGTGCAGCAAAGTGTGGGAGTGTCCGGGGTAATGGTGTGGAGCAAGTGGGGGGGGGGTTGGGTAAAGCGCTTCTTGAAGGAGACGAAGCAGGGATGAAGAGAAAGAAAGAGGGGGCAAGACAGAGAGAACAGAGAGAGAGAGAGAGAGAGAAGAGAGAGAGGTAGTGAGAGAGGATCCCAAGGTGTCCCGGTTGCTCCAAGTATTCGTCGTACAGACAAGAAAGTTCGGTTGGTAGTAGGATGGAGAAGGCAAAATCTGGAGCGGTCGAAAAGATCAGTTAGGAAGAAAGAGAGAGAGAGAGATAAGAAAAAGCAGAGAGAGGTAGAGAAAGTCAGAGAGATAGCGATAGAACAAGGAATAGAGAGAGAGAGTGCAAGCCCAACGTGGGGGGGACTTCGAGAGCCAAAAAGAGGAAAGAGGATGTGCCAAGCCTGCCCTCCACCCTCACGAATCTCGGCCCGAGGCACTACAGAGCAAAGGGCAGCGACATGCACTGGCTAGCTGTGTGATGCTCTCGAGCGGCTTCCCATAAAACATTCAGACATAAGAGAGAGAGAGAGTTAGAGAGCAGAGGGACAAGTAAGAAAGAGAGAAAGAGTCTTGCCAAGTACTTGTATGTGTAGTGGTCAGCGACAACGGAAGAAGATGGCCTACGGGGGCAATAGTACGATTATCGCAATGAGGCCTTGTTGCCCTGCGCCTCGTCCCATCCTCCCCCTCCCACTGACCACTCCCTCTGACCCCTTTTCCAATCGTGCCGCAATCTCCTGTTTGACCAAGTATAATTTTCAATTTTCACCATTTCTTTCCGGTTTCCTTTGTAACTTCCTCTGCTAGTGCGAAATTTCGCAATAACCCCGCGCAAGAATCTAATGGAAATTTAATGCCAACTTTCTGGTAATTTAACATGAGAAAAGCGAGAGAAGGAACGAAGGAGAAACAGAAGAAGCTCAGCATATTTGAAAAGGCTGGAAGAGTGGAGTCGGAGCTGCCGAATCGACGGAAACCGAAGGAGACCGCGACTGAACTACATAACCGCCCCTTCTCAGAAGGCGACAGTAGTGTGAGACGTGAGAACTGTGGGAGGAACGATGGAAAGGCTCCGTTGAGAGAGAGGGAGAGAGAGGGAGAAAATGTCAGCGAAGGAGCGATAGGAGAAGAAGGTAAATGCGAGAATTGAATTGCAAAGTCAATGGGGGTTTCCGAGCAATTCTCTACGATTGCTCTAAGGCCATCAGTAACCCTAACAAAAAGTAAGAAGAAAAGGCTTCTTACAAACAACTGAAAGCGACCATTATACAGGTCTTGGGAATGTGCGTATTCTTTATTTCAAGAGATTAAAGCCGGAAGAAGAAAAATCCGCTGAGCCTTTTCGTTTGAGAGTATTTTTTTTTCGATCCGTAGTTTTGCGTGAAAATATGGAGGTTCTGGAGCGTTTAGTGAATGGAAAAAAACAAACATGGAAGACTTTGATCAAGAAAAAATTAAGCACAGTAATGAAAAGAGAAAGAGATGCAAAGCGACTGTTCACTCCTCCACTCGCTCACTCACTCACGCTCCCTCTCTACTATCTATCCCTCTCCCTTCTCCCTCTCTATATCTTGTACTTTCTTCACTCTTTCTTTCTGTCTGTGAATTTCTCTCTCTGCCTCTCAACTTCTCCCTCTTCTTCTCTTTCTCAATTTCTCCACATTTCTCTCTTTCTCTTTCTCTCTCTCCCTGCCGTTGGTCGAATACCGCCAGAAGCTACCGCCACAGTGAAATATGATAGCATAGGCGGAGCAAGTCGGAAGAGTCAGATAGTATAAGAGCAACTCAAGTAATGGCGGTGAGAGAGAGGAAGGAGCGAGAGAGATGAAGAGAGGGAGAGATGCAGACTGATCCAGAGACAAAGAGGTTGAAGTATAAATGAACATAGGGAAATGCGGGAAAGGGAATGGAAGAAAGTAATAGAGATTGCGAGAGAGAGAGAGAGAGAGTAAGAGAGAGAGAGAATAAGAGAGAGAGAGACTGAAAGAGACAGTAGCAACGAAGGTCGAGGATGATGAGATGAGGAAATGAGTAATGATGGACATGGCCGAGAGCATGAGAGAGTGGCAGAGAGAGAGAGAGTAAGCAAGCAGCTAAAAGGCGCGCAGTGGCCATATGCAAGGACTACCGAGGACTATGGAACGGATAAGGGAGAGCTTGACAATGAGGAAGAAGCTGGAAAGAGAGAAGTAACTCTAAGAGTCTGAGTGGAGTGCGCGAAGGAGACCCGACGACAAAATTGCATATTAGGGAAGAGCGAGAGCCGCCATCCAACCCATTCCAAGTTCGCTTACGAGAGGATGGCAGAGAATGACGAAGGATGGAACTTCGCTCATCGAGTATTCCCTGGCAGATATACAACTCGAGTGACAGTGCAGTTCTTTCTATCCATTTATCTCCTGACCAATTCAAGGAATACAGTAAACGGAATACGGTAACAGTTAGATCCTTTCTCATGGCGACTATCTCTAAATCCATTTGCTCACAATCAGTGCCAGCGCCAGCCTCTAACCGATATCTAAAATGCGAGATCAAAACTCTGTCTCCCCCCTCTCTCTACTTCTGCTGGTGATACTGATGAGCAGCTTCCTTTCCTGATCCGTTCTCCCCTCTCTCCTCTCCCCCTCTCTCTCTCTCTCTCTCTCTCTCTCTTCCATTCCTACTTATCTCTGCTAGCAATCCGGCGAAAGTGTTGGCTCGGTACGGAGGTTGAATAAAGAAGAGAAGAGAAAGTAAATGAAAGATAGAGAGAGAGAGCGAGAGAGAGAGAGAGAGAGAAAACTAAGGCTGAACCCACACAAATACAAAAGGTGCTCAATGAACCTGGGAGCTCCACCCGTGCACCACACGGCGAGCCATAAGCGGCTAATCTGCTTCTTCTATGCTATCTTCCTTTTATCTTTGAGTTTCTCCCTCTCTTTCTCTCTCTCCATCTCTAGCTTGATGCTTGCCGACTCTCTTCTAAGGTGGCCGAACGAAAGCTTACGATGTCTTCCTCAAAGGGACGAACCCCTCAAGAGGGGATCACCACTATGGCCAATCGCAAACAGCAGCATTTCTTGTATTGTAGCTCGCTCTCTCAGTCTCTCCGTATCCCTCCCTCTCTCTCTCTGTCTGCTTCTCTCTCCCTCTCTTGATCTCTTCTCTACTCTAAGCTTACCGCTGTACATATGCTCTGCCATGATGATGATAATCGGATTTAGCAGGTATACACATAACCACGATTCTAATTGTAATTCGGGGGATAGTGCCTAATTTTAAATATGGGTATTAAGGAGTAAGAAGGTTGATTTAGAAAAGCAACGGCCGATTGTTTGGCCAACCTCATTTACAATTACATCAACTGTTTTGGGAAGAGCCTTATCTCAATGATGGTCTTTCATCTATCACGGACGATCTCTGCTTCTCTCACCATCTCTCACTCACTCTTCCTCCCTCCCTCTCTCCCTCTCTCTGTCTGATTCGACAACTATCCCGATCGCCCTCTTCTTGTCATTATCTGCTTGCACAGCTCGCCTCACCCAACACACGTTCCACTTATGTATGTATTTCCGTATCCATCCATCTCACTTGCTTTCTCTCTTCCTTTTCTCTGCGTCAGTCTCTCTCTCTCTCTCTCTCTCTCGATTTCCGCTGATTTCAGCCGGCCCTAGCGCGCGTCGATCAGCAATCCCCCCATCTCCATCGCACTCTTATCTGTCTCGCGTAAAGAGTACACAATCATAACATGAATGACTAAAAAGTTGAAAGTTTCCCTGAATCTTGTCAAAACACTTACTGTATCTTCTACAGTACACAGATTGTCACGAAGGAAGCAGAAGGAAACTAGAACAATTAAGAAGAATAAGAGATGTACACGCGACATACGAAAATATGAAAGGGCGCCTCCCGAGATGAGGAAAAGGACTGGAGACTATTATTACATATTCGAGAGGAGGAGGAGAGAGAGAAGAGTTGAAATTTGAGAGTTCAGGCCAGGCTGCTTGCTCTCTGCTTCATTCCCGCGCGTGAAAGGAAAGAAGGGAAAGAGAGGGAGAGAGAGAGAGAGAGAGAGAGAAAGATAAAAAGGGTAGCGGAGCAAAGAAATGGCAGCCACTCTGTATGCGTTTGCTACGAATTGGACAAAGTGGAAGAGAGAGGAAAAATGGCATGAGTGAATGGAAAGTACAGATTTTAAATCTTTTTAAACTATTAATATCTATAATATTAATCCTTAATAAGCAAGAAAAATAAATTTTTTGTCGGATAAGTAAGCAATATTAGAGAGACAAGACTTCGAAAAACCAGGGCAGAGTTCCATATATTAATAAATTCCACCACTTTGCCGCATTGTTCTCCCTCTTTCGCTCTCTCATTAACTCTCCATCTCTCTCATTCTATATAGCTTTCTCTCTCTCTCTCTCTCTCGCTCATATTCATGGTCCCGTTCTCAAGAAGCAGCAGAACACGCGATGCCTAGCAGCGCATGGAAGGCTTCTTCTATGCTGCATCAGAGATGCAAGATCGAACATCGCGCAATCCTTATCCTTTGGCATCTGACGGAGAAGGAGTTTAAGAAAAAAAGAGATGGTAGCAGGAGCTGATGAGTGATAACCTGATAACCACAACAGAATTGAAGATGACAAAATTGGAGTGAAGTTTTAGCGGACGCAAAAAGAGCAGAAAGCTGAAGACGAAGAAGCAAAAAGGCCGACCTCTCGGCACATTTTTCAGACTTTTGCGGGAGACAGCCATTTCTCGCCACCGCATCCGGGAAGGCATCAATCCGAGAGCAGATTTCGAATCCACTCTTCGGACTCTTCTTCCAAGCCAACGGATAAGAAAAGCGTCCTAACGAGTGGCTGGTGCCAGAGGCAATCTTTCTATGATAAGGAGACAGAGATTTGCGCTGGAATTCGGCCCTGTTTAGGAACAAGCGGGAGGACGGGGCAGAGCGGCCCAGAGGGCCTGGCGCAATCACGACAAGACGCTGCCAATTATGGGCGGATGTCGAGGGCGGAAGAGAGAGAGAGAGAGAGAGGATAGATGGAGATGAGGAAGTAAGAGAGAGACACAAAGAGAGAGAGAGAGAGAGAGAGAGAGAGGGAGGGAGAGAGACGGTTGTTGTGGAGGTTGTGAAGAGGGCACCCGATGGTCGCGTACGCCCGCCACGGGAGGCAGAGATGGAGCAGCCGGGAAGTGTCAGTGGGGAGAGAGAAAGGGGGAAGGGCGAGAGCGAGAGATTTAGAGAGAGAGAGTAAAAGAGCGGTAGAGATAGACCGGAGAGAACTTAGAGCAATTGCTGAGAAGAGGAGTGAGTGAGTGATAGGGACACGGGCCAGAGAGTGCAAGATAGCAACAAAGATTGCGCTTGGATCAGATCCGATGTTAGCGATGATGAAGAGCGATTGGCAATAGTAGACTTGTTGGAATCGGGAGAAGGGAGAGAGGTTGAGAGAATCGGAGAGAGAGAGAGTGAGTGAACTTCACTCGCACAATGCACAGTGTTCGTCTGCTGCTATCTCTTTCTCTCTCTCTCTCTCTTACTCTTACTCTTTCTCTTTCTCTCACTTTCGCTCTCTATCTTTCTCTCTCTCTCTCTCTCTTTCTCGCTCTATCACTCTCTCTCTAGCTCGCCGGCAACACTTTGTGATAATTGTGCATCTATCACACAAGAGGTGTAAAACAAGCAAGCACCCGATTTATAGTGCTCAACATTAGACGCAAGAAGAGAGCAGCAAGACAAGGATAATTCAAGAAATTATTAGAATTGGTCATTCTCAAGACGTCGAAAGGTCACGGAATAATGGGCCGAAAAGAAGAAAATGTCTTTTTGAACTAGTAATGGTGAGAATGGAATGGGTGGTCATTCGAAGACTGTGTGGAGCATGTGACTGATTCGCAGAGGAGACACATCCATCCATCATTCTTAACACAAGCACGGGGTCAATCGAGGAGGGCCGCCATGTAGTTCCTCTCTCTCTCTCTCTCTCTCTTTTTCTCTGTCTCTCTCTCTCTTTTTCTCTGTCTCTCTCTCTCTCTCTCGATCGCTGTCTTTCTCTCTCTGTCTCTCTCTCTTCCATCCCATCCTCTCGCATAATAGCCACCTTTGACGGACGTGATCGGCCCGTGCTTCTTGCACTTCTTTTCCTCCTTTTGCGCTCGCAGCTGCGATTGGCGACAGAAGCAGCAGTAGCGATCTCAATCCGCCAACTAGGCTTTCCTTGATCTCTCTTTCTCTTTCTCACTTCACGTTCTCTCTCTCCCTCTTTCTCTTCGCTCTACTCTCTCATTTTCTTTCTGATCACGGGTGAGCAGCTCCCAGAAATGGACGTCTTGTGCCAACCGTCAATCAAGGAGATGCACAGTCCATGTGCACTGGGAATCTGCGTCTCTTCTCTTTCTCTGGTCCTCTCTCTCCTCTCTCTCTCTCTCTCTGTCCTAATAATCATCCAGTCGTTTTTATTCTCAATCTCCAATGTATCTTCCATGATATCTGGAAAATATTATTTGCCATCTTACTTAAATGGCATATAATCATTACAAAAATAATTGGACCGTTGTAAATTTATGTATTTTATCTCATAAGTAAGCAATACAAGATCAATAAAGCCACGTGAATAGAAATTATATTTAAAATGTTCAATAGAAAAAATTTATTAATATCTTCGTTGGGTTTTTCCCGGACGCAGAGCAATTTCGTCATACGCGCTATTCTCTGCCTTCCAAGTCGATGCATGCACCCCAGTCTGTCGGATCCGATTTCACGCAACATACGAGGAGGACAGGGCCGCGTAGAGGAAAGGAAGCGAAATCCCAGAAAGAGCAGTAAGAGTAGGAAAAAGCGCTAGAGTTGTGACAGAGGAGGAAATAGGTCTAAAGCGTAGGAGAGAGAAGGAAAGTGCGAATGAGGCAGAGAGAGACAGAAAGAAACAGAGAGAGCCATCCCCAATCAAACCACTGGATAGCACTCTTCCGATTACATGCGGAAAGCGGTGTTGCGCAAGGCCAAATAGGCAGATCAGCTGATGTCCTGCTCTCCACGCCTGTTCTCTCTCCCTTTCGCTGTCTCTCTAACTCTCCTTCACTCTATCCCATCCTCTTTCACGCTTTCTCTCCTTCTCCTTCTTACACTCTCCGTTGGCCACTTACAGACATTTGGTGAACAAGCCTGACGGGATTCAGAGAGCGGGTCCACTCAATTGATTACAGTAAATGTTTTTGTCATTGCTTCAAACAATGAACATCAATGTATAGCCAGAAGGGAATTTTTCCCAAGGATAGTTTGAGTACGAACTCGAGAGAAGGAGCGGCGAGAGAGAGAGATGAAAAGAGAGAGAGAGAGAGAGAGAGAGAGAGAGAGAGAATGCAATTGAGGTAAACTGAGGTGGAGGGCTGGAGGAATAGGAGGGCGATGACGAAGATATTATGATGATTGGCTGCGCTGCAGGAAGATTAGACGACGGACAGATAGCTTTGGCCCGGAAGCGCGGCTTGGGCCGCCTTATTTGAAATTGAATCTGACCCCCATGCACCCCTCCATCATCACTGACAGTCTCTGTGTATTTGTGTCCTCCAGAGCGAGCCCCAGCTCGGTCCATTTTTGTGCTCGTGGCTCCCCCGCTGCGCCACCTGGAGAGCTCGTGATGGCCTAGATTGGCGACAGCTTTTGGCTTGCCTCTCCGGCTTACTTTCTTAGGTTACCATGGATGAGAGATCGCCGCAGGGCTTCTTCTTCTTCTGGCCCACCCCCTCTCCACTCGCTTCTTATGCCTTCTCGTGGTAAACATCCTAATCCCCAAATGACCTCTGCATAGAAGGCATACAACATACACACCAATAGTAATGAGCGGAGCAGGGAATAACAACCATTGGGGAAATGTGCCTAACATCCTAACCATATTTTAGAAAAGAATAAAAACATAATTCTTAATGTACTATTAAAAACACTTTAATTGTTGACTACCCAGAATGCTCTTCATTCAATGACGAATGCATGGAACAATAGTCGTCCCTCTAATTGTGTCTCTGGACGAGACTCAAGGAAATGTTAGGAGCTGTTTAAGAGGGGTTTGAGTGGATTGGTGGGAGGCAGAGGTACACGAACATCGCTTCTTGGCAGAGGCCGTGGGAGTGGCAGCAGCCGGCGCGCCGCAGCGGGAGGCCTGCCGCCAGCCGCCAGCCAAGAGACGACAGCTCGCGCCCAAGTCAACGAGGCAAATTGAGTGGGCATCTTGCAGTCGTGTAGACGGTTTATAAACTGCACATTAACTTTTCTTAAATCATTGACGGTGCATAGAGCAGTCGCGAATGTAGAGTATTCTATGATATGGCGATGAGCATAAAGGAAGCGATGAAAATTTCAAGAGCAGGATAAAGTGACCCTTGAGAGCATGCAATCTTTGGCGATTAGAGTAAAAGCATTTAGAGCGTGAAGATAAACAAAATAGGGCTGAATGCGATTAGAGGGAGGACTTGAGGGTAGGATAAATATAAAGAAAGATTTCAGTGTGAGAATTGTTTAGGGAAGATGATTGAATGAAATCACAGAAATGCAGAAAAGAGAAGCAAAAACAAGTGCACGTGCAAATGTAAAGGAAGTGTTATTGGAGCCATGGAAGCATTAGGATCTAATTTGCCTGGCCGATCATATAAAAATATATAGACAATGCCGAAACAATATTCGAGTCAAGTAATTCTGCTCCTTATCAAAACAGTATCTTCTTTGTCTGATCATGTAGAAGAGGAAATGTCAGAGGACATAATTGTTTTATTATTTAATTACATACGTACATGTTCAGCGCCTTGAAGTTTTGTAGCTTTTGTAGTTCGTGCTACTGCCTCGAGGTTAGATTTTTTCATAGTATGTGCGCGCGGCGTAATTCGGCAACCATTCGCTAATCTCTTAAATGATTTTTAATAATTAAATAAATCCGATATAGCATGCTAAATTGTGGTTAAAATAACAGGCTGACCCCATCCATACAACATTTTTGTATACGTGTAGAACGCAGTGCAAGCAAATACGAAACACCAATGAGAGACAGCAAAGTCGAGAATTGGAACCAGAATACGCAAGAATCTCTGAAAACATTAATGTTTTGTGCACACCAATATCCATAGTTGGTAATAATGAAAAAGAATATACCTCCAAGTTACCTAAACATTTTCAAAATTTTTTGAACTTGATACGTTGAAATAAAAAAACTTAAGCTAGATTGCGTTTCTGAAACAATTCGTTAGTTAAAGAATGAGCCGACTCTCTTCATGACTCAGCATTGCAACAGCCATCGAACAAAAATGAAGAAAGAAAACAATCCATATGTGATCGAACAGCTAGCGATCTCTTTCTCCCACTTTTATGCTTTGTATATTTCAGCAACGGTATGTAATTGAAAATCATTGATAGTTTACATTACAGTTACATCGCACGTATCACAGACAAAGCATAAACAATGGTCCAATTATTTATAAGAGGCCTTGAAAGAGCAGAGAGGATGAGTGAAAGGGGCTTGCGCGTATTCTGCATGTGTGAGATTTAGCTGTGGCATTGGCACGGTGGTTACACGCTAGCTGTGGAATCAAATTACGAAAAACTGTCATTTTAGGAATGCATAGGACGAGGGATAATACGGGAAGGAATGAGATAGCGCAGGAAGAGAGATAAAGAAAGAATGGCCAAGCAATCCTTTGGAAAGAGGGAGATTATGCGTGTTGCTAATTGTAAGCGAAAACTACGCATTCCTAAAATGACAGTTTTCCGTGATTCATCGAAAGAATTTGCCACGACGTACAAACGGCAAAGAAGTGGGGAAACAATTGTGACTAATTAATTCGATGATGCATGCCTCTCTTTTCTTAGGCATTGATTCGATCTGATAAAAAAAAGCACGTGCTGAACAAAAACATACATACCTACATACATACATACATACATACATACATACATACATATACATTATACGTGTATTTGATATGTATAAATTAAATTTTTTCAAAATTGGCTTCCCTAGGAAAGTTAGTATATGGCTTGAAGATGAATGAAACAGCAAGGCAAAGCACAGGAGCAGAAGAAGCATCAAAGACTTAGATTGTGCCAGGGATGTCCAAAGCGGCCCGGCCCGCTGCTAATTTGGCGGGCCCGGGCCCGGCCCGGCTCGGCTCGCATACCCCATGCCGAGGTGTCAACGGCCGGATGGGCCGGCCCGTGGGCCCGATTGGGCCCGATTATTTGAGAAATTAGTGTATAGTCAACTGGTTTTTAAAGATTCCCATGATTTTTCTTCAAATGTTTTGATGATTTTTTTTTGAAATAACAATTCCTTGACTGATTTCTTTCAAATAATTCTTCTCATGATAATTTTTTTATTGTTGAAGTTTTTAAATGAGCTTTGTTTACCAGTTTTTATACAGAATCCCCATAAATAGTTCTGAACAATGGAGTAATAGAAACTCGTGTCAAGAGGTCTAAATAATTAAAAGACTGAATTTCAGAGCGAACAACAGTTTCACTCTTCAATCTGTACATCGACTTTCTGTGAGATAACTACACCTCCAACATCACGTGAAGAAAATCATTTAATGAACAATCATTCAAGGATTTGCCATTTGAAGAAAAAAAAACATATGTATGATGATAAATCAGCAAAAAAAAAATTGAAGAAAGTCACTTGAAGAAAATTTTATGAAGAAAATCAGTTCAGCTTGAAAATCGGGCCGGGCCGGGCCGGGCCCAAAATTCCAAGGCCCGGAAAAGTACGGGCCGGGCCGGGCCGATAGTTTGGGCCCGACGGGCCGGGCCGGCCCAAAAATGTTATGCCCGTTGACATCGCTGACTCCACGGGCCCGGCCCGGTCCGTTGCTAATTTGGCGGACCCGGGCCGAGTTTTTGAATGTATGTAGGGCCCGGCCCGGCCCGCAGGGACAGCAGGCCGGGCCGGGCCTTACATTTTGGACATCCCTGGATTGTGCTATAAATGCACTCACTCAAGAAGTGGCAGAGAGTTAGAGAGAAGAGAAGGAGAGTGTCTTTTCAGCACGTGTGAGACAGCTGAAATGCCCAGGCAGTGGGGCGAGAGATCTTAGTGTAACAGTGGAATCTAAGCATCCAGAGTTGGCGGACACATTTTGTCTGAGCGAACTGATTCCCCAACTGCTATTAGATTAACTATTCGTATTAGTGCATTCCCTTTAAATTCTAGAAAGTGGACAATCGTTAAGATGATAGCGAAACTATGATGTCTGACTGATGCAATAGTCTTACGCCATGATGGTAAGAAATCGTCTCGTGCGACTGCTTTTTCTCCTCGTTCTTATTTCTTTTTCATCTGTGGCAGAGGACGAAGTAGGCGAGGCGCCAGCAGTGATTGACGAAGGAGTCGCTGGTAAGCCATGTTTTATATACCTTAATTTATCTCGAAATAAAAACACTAATGCAATTTGTCTGCTTATTGACCTGCATTAATGGAAAGTCTGATCGTTCGAAATCTATCGCCGGTTGAAGAACATTTTTATAAACAGGAGGGTCTCCTTCAACAACATCTACTCCGATTCCATCGGCAGCACGCGACGCGGCACGCAACGCGTCACGCGATGCGGATCGCGCTCGCGCTCGAACACTCGCTGTTCTTGGCGCGAAGACGGAGACTGGCAGAGTTGTCCTGCTTCTCTGCAAGCAGCTCTGTCCACGGCAACGCCGCCAAGTAAGAACGAGCTTCAGAAAGGTTTGTTCGAAAGTTATTTCATATCAGATACCGCAATGGGTGCGAGGCTTCAACGACGAGCAGATGTATCCACTGAGCGATGCCGTCGCATACCACTACTATTTGCTGCGGCGACCACTGCCATTCCTGAATGAAACGGAAGAAGCTGAGCGGCTGCAGTTTCCTGCGCTTCTCTATCTCATCGGAAAGGAAGTCATTTTCTATTCCGGCGACATCACGAGCAAGGTAATTGAATGAAATATTGAATGGTGATCATGTTGTTTTGTTTTTATGGGGTGAGATATTGTTGATTTCTTAAAACATTATGCAGACGGAAGTGCAAAATTGGCTGAGAAGCTTGGATGTTCCACTGATCGAAGAGCCACAATCCGTCGAGGAGCTCGACGGCATTCTGAACACTGCCGAGTGCAGCAGCCGGTTCTTAGTAATTCCTTATTTCGCTGTTTAAACAAAGTAATTTTTTTAAAGGAGACCATAAGGGAAAAACTCCTAACACGAATTCCCTGACAGATTGTTAAAAAGTACGGTGTAGAGAATCAATAGCAATAGTGCTACTGCTCCTCGCCTCTCTCCACAGAAACTTGTGGCTTGAACCACTGACAGCTCAGCCTACGTGTTAAGCAAAACCCGGCCAATGTTGGTTGCGCGCACCATATGCATGCGATTTACGCGCAGCAGCCTTATGGCCCAGTCGGCCATGGCGTAGCTCTGCGAAAATTTTTTGAAAATGGCGGGAAAATAAAATATTCGCGAATTCAAAGTTGAAAATACTCATAATTTCCTCACAGAATTTTCTAGCTCAGCCCAACGAAATAAGGCGAAAAAAACAAGACACTATTTATTCACTTAAGATCTCCTTTAATTCAAAAGATCATAGGAAATTTTCCGTCAAGCACAACAAATTTGAAGAAGAGGAAAAGGCAAGAGAACAACATTGTTTGAGCTATCTCCTGTATTCTCCAACCGAGCGGTGCAGCCTCGATTTCTGGCACACCATTGCGCGCCTGGTTCACATTCGAGAAAACATTACAACTGGTTTGTCTTTTTCATTATTACTTATACACATTTGTATTGTACATTGGCATATGGTTTTTTATGAAGGAAAAAGTTTCAGCCTTTTACTCGACTATTAGTCCTGTTGAGTTTGCCTCCGCGGCACTTATCAGTCACACGTTCTCAACAGTGCACATCCCACGGCCGGCCGACGACGAGCTGAGCGTGGTGCTGTTCAAGCGGCTGCCCGAGATGGGCGAGGAGGACTGCCTGCTGCTGACGCTAGTCCATCTCCATGTCTACGCCGAACCTTTCCACTTCATCAAACCGGCCGAGGTTCAAAAAGTTATTTTAAAAGCTACAATTAATTAGCATATTTTGTTATGATTAAAATATTGAATATCCTCATAATTAGACTAAGATTCTCTCTCTAACTCTCTCTCTCTCTCTCCCTCTCTCATCCTTTTCTTGTAATCCTATCCTTCTTATTCATTTATTACACTCTTCTGCAGCGTCATTTCTTTACAAGTGTTCTCACGTCTTTTTTAGAAGTAGATAAGAAATAAGCAGGTGCACGAGAGAGTGCGCGAGCTGACGACGGAGGATAGCTGCGTGAGGGTCGACGACGCGCACGTCTACCCGATCGTGCCCAAGCTATCCGAGATGCAGATGGAGTTCTTCTCCAGTCAGACTCTCTCTCTCTCTCTCTCTCTCTCTCTCTCTCTCTCTTTCAAGCCAGGCGACAAATCCATTTTCAACTCGCGCCATTTGTTGCCTGAATAAAGCAAGAATGCATGGCAATCTGCAGAGACTTGGGTGTAAAATAATGAAAACATAGGTATTTGTCTAAATTGTTGGGTCTTTATTAAATGGTTCAATAAAACACTCGCTCGTCTAGCATATCTCTTCATTAATGCAGGCGAGCGTCGTCTGCAAGAAGCGTCGACTTCTGTGCTGTTCTTGCTGGTCGGGCTCGTTGGCGGCGTGGCCGTGATCGCACTCGCGATCTCCATTTTCTGGGGACTCAATGGCTCCGCCTTCACTGCGCAGACCCCGGAATAGGGCATCTATATGTAGTCTTTGTGGCCGTCAATCAACTCTCTGCTTTGGACTCCAACCATCCGATTGGTTTCTTGCTATTTTCAGTACATTACCGGCAGATAAATCTAATTCTAAAATTAAATCCCCTATCCGTTCTTTTATATTTCCTGAAATGTGTATGAATAATTGAAAAAAAGTTTGCTTTGATCTCACTTCAATAATTTCACATTGTGGTTTAATCAGTACTTGCTCTACACATGACTTTCTTGAATTTATGTTATCTATTTATATCTCATCTACTCATCAAGTTATTCTAGCTATCGATTGTTGTGTGATATGATAAAAATGAAATAATGCGTGTGCTGATATACACATCACGCATGATTACTGCGAAACGACATATGTTAGGTGACGAATAGGTTGAAGACTTCGTTTAAGGTTGATTTGAAATGGCGAAAGTTCCCTGCTGTCGCTCGAGTCCCTTTGCAACTTGAAAGAGATGATGCTCGGTGTGGGCGGCGCCGACGAGCTAAGAAAAGACAAACAAGCAGCCACAATCATACCGAAAGTATTCGAAGAAAAACCTGACACGCAAGAGACATTCCATGGGCATCGGTGCCCACTGGAAGTGTGATAGCCGTGAGGCCAGGAAGGCCTGCGAGTTCAGCGAGAGCAGATTCGAGGGGCGTGCGCAGAAGCTGGCCGTGAAAGGGCGCAGGACAGGCCGCGGCTGGCAGAATCAGAACGCCGTGGGCGCCGAGGGCGGCGTTCATCGAACGCGTCACTCCCGACAAGAGTAACTTCAGCTCAAATCACTCTTTCCTCTCTCCCATCTTTTTCTGTGTAAAATATTCTCGAAAGAAACTATTAGACAAGAATAGGTGTATTTGCAAACTGCGTTACTACTGTTATAATCGAATTTCATCAGAGTGATAAAATTTCATTGAAGACGAAAGCTTGAGCCAAAATTTTAGACCTCTTCATTGTCTCCGTCGTCTCTTTTCCCGTATTCCATTCGGAAGAATCCGTTGCCCTTGCTGCGAAGCAAAATATTATGACTACCCTTTGTGCATATGCGAGCCGCATACAGCTGCTGCCCGAGGCATAAAGTGCTTCCAAGTGTTTAATAACCTGCACGAACGAAACTGCGGATAAATATAAGTCTATTAACAGCCAACCTTCAAAACGACAGCCTCCTGGGATGGTGCCGCCTCGGGTAAAAACGGAATTTCAGCTACTGCACAAAAGATTGCAGGCTTTGATACTGTCGCAGTCTTCTCGGTAGAAGTGGACTCGGTTGACACGTCGCTCAGCACCTTGTAACCAAAGGCGGGAGAGCAATATTTTCTCACGGAAATAAAGATTTTGCTATGTACTTGCGCGACGAGCAGGAGATCTTCCGTAGAAGTCGCAAGGACAGAATATCCGTGATCATTCCGTGCTTGAATTGCCAACTATTTAATAAGGCAAAAAGATAATAAAATGAAGAAAAAACAGCGTGTCCAACAAGAGTGGAAGGCGAAGACGCCTGAGAAGGCGGCGGCCGTTCGGCAATTGCCATGCGCGATGCTCAACTTTGGCGAATCAAAATAAAATAAATAAAATACCAGCATTTAAATTTTGAATCAATATTGAAATGAAATTGGAAGAGAGAAAAAGGCAGAAGAAAATAATTTGTGTTACAGGAGCGATTTGAGCAGCGACAGCGACGGCGCCGCCTCCCCCAGCACCGCCAGCCACGCGTCGCGTGTCGCGTGCGTTGCGAGTCGTGCCATAGGATTCGCTCACCGTCTCCCACGACGCGGCGTCATCGGGCGAGTTTGTCCAGCCAAGCAAGATTGCACCCGCCATGTTCATTCTCGAACAGCTCAGTATTATGCTTCAAAACAAATGTACCAATGGCTCAAGACTAACCGTTTAATCGACAACGCCGTTTGGTCGTCATTTCCGCTGCTTATCGAGCACGTGAACGGCACGCCATAGAGCGGTCGAGAAATCGTCAGCTAAACACTTTTCGATCTTGTAAATATTTTGTATTTAAGTTAGCCATGCATAGATTGTTCCTGACTTGGCCTCGCTGCTGCTTGTCCATGGCGACGAGTGTAATGTCGACATCGCGCGCCTCCCTCAGCGCGTCGCCGAATCGGTCACTGACGAGAGCGTTCACAATTGGATTCACAAAACGCGCACGGGCCACGAAGGCAGACGCTACTGTGGTCGCGGTTAACTGACATATTTATATATTTTATTTATTTAGATTTATGTGACTCATAAAGCTTGATAAATCAAGTATGTAGCCGGTGCAAAAGCGAAGATTCTATCACAACAAAACCGCAAGTTTCATGTAGATATATTCATAGATAACTCAAGTACCTTCCCTGACCGAATGTCCTCTGCAAGCCGCGTAGCTGAATACTTGAGAATATCGTTGTGTGGAGGAGGCACTGGCGTCTTACTCCGGATGCACCAATAGAGATGGCAGATATTCTTCCGCACCAATCGATAGAGCAACAGCAGCCAATGAATGATACAGGCATGGAGGCGAAAGCTGTGATTGATAACGGTTTCTTAGCTATGCTATATTACTAAAGTAGTTAGCTATATCATTTTATGTATAATTCGCAAGCAAATTGAAGCTAGCTAACCCGTTCTCTGTCATATTTCTAAGAGGGACGATGGCAGAGAGATTGGGAGAAGATTGGTTCGGTACGCTGTGTACGCCACACTGGATGGCGCATCATTTCCGTTGCCTTCTCTTCCTTCAGCACTGAGTCACGTCGCGAAAAATAGAGCGGGAGGACGGAAAAGGAAAGTAAGCGAAAGGGCAGTCATTGCGAGAAAACTATGGACTCAACATTGATTAGCTCTGAAATAAATTATTAATCTTTATTTGCACGCTCTTGTACACCGGGTCCAAAAAAGGTAGGCCAACCGTAGGTCCTCTTTTAATTATCATTAGTTCTTGATGAGCTATTATTATTCAGATTGCAGTTCTTTATGTTGTACAGTTTAATGTAAAGCATGCTGAAAAGAACACGTGTGAATCATCGTCAATTATCAAAGTAAGATTATTGTCTCATTTTATTCAAAGGCGAAATATGTGTTTATATAGATGTATATAAAACACAGAATTTATAAGGCATTTGTTAAGAAACTCAAACTCCCTTCACAACGCTTATAATTGTTTTTCTCCTTAATTCATAGTGGTAGGGGACAATTGTCCTATGCTCGAGTTGATCATTCTCCCGGTTACTTTTTTGCATCAGCTATTCTAGAGTTGTATTCACTCCATATTAAATTATATCCTTCAAAAAAGACTCTTTCAGTGTCTCTTAATCTTATTCTCACTTTTGCATTTTTCCACTTTATCGTAGGCTGGAGGCATAAGTTCCTTGCTATGTTTGATCACAAAATGAATTGTGATAAGAAAAAAATTTCCATATCCTTTTTTTGTTTTGTGCCTTCTTCGATGGGGGGGGGGGAGGGATCTGCACTATCAGATGGGACAGTTCTGTTATAGATTTGTTAGGAAGTTTTCTTCTTCTAATTTATGCTCTTGCGGTCAGAAAGAATTGAAAATTTGAAATAAGCCATCACAACTGTTTTATTGGTGCAGCAGTGGGGTTTCACAGAATTTCCTACTTTTGCATATGCACTTCAAGTGATTATGTATGCTTTTTTTCTTACAAGCTGGCTAACATTGTTTGAAAAGAATGTACGTAAATGCAATTTCAGGGTCGCAAACTGATGTTTCATTAGAAACTATCAACCAATCCGGACTGCGGAGATATTAGGTCGTATTCACAGTAATTTCTCTAGCTTGTGACTGCGCGAATGTTCAGGATGCACGTGGTGCACGCTCTTGTGGGCCGATGGAAAGTTAATTATTTAAAATTAGGTGCTAGATTATCTTTTGACGACGATCATCTTGTGAGCAGACTGCAGTAATAAATACAAAGCTGATTGTGAATGTCCGAATTACTGTTATCAGAAAATTGCACAAATGAATAGATTTCAATTCGTGATTTATCTAAAACTAGAGGACAACGGAATGTACCGGTGCACCAATCCACAACGCCCTCACAATCTTAGTAAATTAACAAAACGAATATTTCGTTCTATACCGCATGCTCGGTAGATCGACGCACAATATCGCTCATTCTCAATGGATCAGCACTTCGAAAGACGTATTCGATTCGAAATAAAGATAGAAATAAAGAAAAGTCAATGCCACATCATTAACAGCAGACTAGCCTATGAAAAGCGCTAAATTATGATGCATGCGCGCACTAACAGGTTCCGATGCGAAAAACGCGCAGCACGAAAGTGTGCCTCAATAATACATTTTACTACCACATCTGTCGCCGCGCCGAACTTATCTTTTCACTGCGAAGAATTCTTTTTGATTTCATGTAAGTATATAGAAAGTTCTTAACACCTAGAACCTAAAATATCTAACATTTTCAGTTATGAAAAACGTCCTCCTGAGCGCGCTTTCAATCGCGGTCATGGCATTGAACGTGTCCGGCATCCTTCTCAACGTCTTTCTGCTCGTTGTAATCCGCTATCGAACGCCGGAGTCCTTTAGGTGAAGTTGTTCACTATTCTCCAGTAGCATAATAGTTTCATCCAAACCAGATCGTACTCTGTAGTTCTGATTGCCATGGCGTTAAATGATCTCGTTTCGAATATTTTCTCTCTTCTCGTCCTGCAGAGGTTAGTTTTGAATGCAAATACGAAAAACAGCGAATCTTGGAAACGACTATACACGGTTTTTGTTTTAGGGTATCAGCCTGAAAGTTTCTGGCTTGTTTCAGGCTGATACCCTACGCTCCGAACTTATTCTACCTCTCCGAGGGCGTCTGCCGCTTCGTCTCACCTCATTTCTGCTATCTCTGCTATTGTGTTATGCTACACACGCTAGTAAACGGCACTCAGTTTCTCGCACTATCCTTCATATTCAGGTGTGACTTGAGTAAAAGATTTTCTTTCTTCTTGCTTTAATAATAAATGAAACAATCAGATTGTGTGGGAAGTCTCGATTCAGATATTTTGTTCTTCTTGAAAAGGGCCCTTCAACGAGGACGGCGATCATCGTGTGCATTCTCGTTTATGTGCCGACTTTCGGACAAATGGTATTACTTGTTTGGAACTTTGAACTATGATGGAGGTGCTTGGGATTATAAAGGAATAGTAGATATCGTTGGCGGAAATTAATATACAGTCCCGCCCAGGATCTTGGTACCAAGGAGGGATCGGATGCATCGGAGGGATCCAAATGCATCCTCGTTAATAACTATTGTTTAAGGAAAAATAAAAATATTTTAAATGGTACATTAGGTTGCTTATGGAAAGCGGTTGCTACTGTTAAAAAATCGATAATTTCTTATCATTTGATAAGAAGTTATCAGTTTTCGCTTATACAAAATTTCATTTCTTATATTTTTCAATGACATTTCTCCTATACCATTATTTTGTCTCTACCCACATCCCCAAATAATAAAATATGAGATTTTATCATTGATAACGGAAATCGATAAAGCAGACCTTATCACACATGTACCTGTGCTGTTGAGGTTCGTCTAACGATGGCGAATCTAAATATGAAATCCGCTGTCAAAATAAAGCGTCCGTTTAAAACATATTTTTGATTGAGTGTATTAGAGCGCCAAGAAAAATTTGTACTTCGAACTACGCGCGTTCTGTGAATTCATGAAATACGGCATGCTAAAATAGTCCACCCTTTTATTACACGCGGATTCTTTGGATTGCACAGCAGTTAATACACTCAATCAAAAATATCTTTTAAACGGACGCTTTATTTTGAAAGCGGTTTTCATATTTAGATTCGCCATCGTTAGGCGAACCTCAACAGCACAGGTACATGTGTGATAAGATCTACCTTATTGATTTCCGTTATCAATGATAAAATCTTCCATTTTATTATTTGGGGACGTGGGTAGAGACAAAATAATGGTATAGGAGAAATGTCATTGAAAAATATAAGAAATGAAATTTTGTATAAGCGAAAACTGATAACTTCTTATCAAATGATAAGAAATTATCGATTTTTTAACAGTAGCATCCGCTCTCTATAAGCAACCTAATGTACCATTTAAAATATTTTTATTTTCTCGTGAACAATAGTTATTAACGAGGATGCATTTGGATCCTTCCGATGCATCCGATCCCTCCTTGGTACCAAGATCCTGGGCGGGACTGTATGTATATCTTAAAGGTGAGCTTCATGTTTGCTGGGGATGACGAAGCAATTGTTCACGAGACTTTCATTAAGCTCCTTCCCGAATATGATCTAACATCAGGAACCGTATCAGGTTAAGTTGGCCTCTTCAAAGATTTTACTCGAAAACTATAAGATAGGGAAGGAACAAGTACTTCTACACATGAATATATGTAACTTCTAGGGCATCTGTCCATGTTCGAACCATTAACGATGTTCACTGTGGCGTATTCAGTATCATTACCAGCCGTTGGCTATGCCATAATTTTAGTGATAAGATGGTTTGCTCTTTTTTTAATTTAAATATTTTACATTTGATTCTGATTCAATTTAATTTCTTTAGCTTTTAGAGACTGAAATTTGTGTCTATCTGTAAATGTGCAATATTCAGCAAGATTATGCGCTTACTGGAGCATCTCAAGCAGTACATGTCGGAGAAAACTCGTGAGCAACACCTTCAGCTCCTGCGGGTAGGCTCGTAGAAGATCAATGAGCACTCAACACTATTTGACAGGCGTCCTCGCTGCATGCACTTACGCCTGTTCTTGTGCTAATAACTATCGTCTTCTTTCTAGCCATGGTCTTCGGCCATCATCATCCTATTTTTGAGATTCTTGCATTTCCGGTAAAACCTCGATTTTTTTTATATTGTTATTCAAATATTTCTTTTCTTGTCTATTTCTGTCAAATGAAGACAACGTTGAGAGGAAATGGCAAAGTTTTGCAGGCGTCCGACCTTATGCCAACCATTAATCCAATACTATCGCTCTACATCATCAAGCCTTATAGAAAGTTGGCAAATTATCTTCACTTTTTGTACGTTTGTACTTATGTATATACATATTCTGTGGCAATCAGAGACATGTAGCTGACTCCAATGAGATGACTCAATTTTCTTAAATATCAAGAACAGAAGGGGTAAAAAACAAATGAATAGCACATTGAAAATATGACAGTTAACTAATGGTGGAGTAACGGAATTCGAGTTAACATTTTGTATCAAATATAGCGGAAAAAATAAAAGTTATTTTAATAGCTTAAGGGTTGGTATTCTGTTATTTTAGATAAACATGTTCTTTCAAAAATTTATTTATATACTAATTTGGATGTCGAAGTATGCATTTACATTCACATATTTCTAGCTCATTTTTCTGCAGAAGAAGCTAAAAACGATTTATTTAGATTTGTAAATCAACTGTTCACCCGAATTATGAATATAAGAAACTCGAGAGCTTCCACTGTCGTCAGCTTTCCCACAACGACATGTGGTACGTAATTTATTTCTTTAAGTTGTTAAACGTCATGGGACAACAAAGCCCTTAAGAAATGAGACTTGACAGGTTCGATTAATGATGGACGTGGACAGGCATCGTTTACAGCAACAATTCAGTCTTAGAATAATGTCTATCAGAAAGCATATCTTTTATAAATAAAGTTTATTGCGTTCGATTGTCGCGAGGAAAAATTGTATCCTCATTTTAAAGGAGGGCGATCACCGAAAAGTCATTGCCGATTTATGAAACATCTTAGCTATTTTCGAATAGTCTCGGGCATGAGGAAAAAGAAAAAGCAAATGAAAAGCACAAAAAAGGTTCCATATTCAAGTATAAGATGCTTGAAAGTACAAATTTTGAATGAATTTGTGATTGGTGTCAGTGCAAAATGGCACTCGATGGTAGATTAACGGCCACGTACACATTCCGGGAAGATTAAATTTATAAATATTTCAAGACATTTTTTGGTTTATGCTTTACCACCTTTCTTATGTGAATTTTCTTGAGTAAGCTAAAGAATTTTAGGCAAAACAGTATCAAATTAGTAAACGAGCAATAACATATCGCTTCGAAAAAGAAACGGATTTTTCGAAACCAGCGCTACTTTAGTCTCCTTGTCTACAGTAATATTTTGAGTAATTAAATGGACTTCCGTTTGAAACCTTTGCACGTTTGAACATACAATTGCAGTTTTTCGGTGATCGCCCTTCTTTAAAAGAATACCAGAAGAGGTCAATGTTCCTGAATAATTAGAGATGTACATTCTTCAAAAAACTGTGAAAATGTTCAGTGCAATGTAAAACACGCTTTTTTGAGTTTTATTTCTCGTTTGTATCTCTGATTCGCAAGATTCTCGCCGTCTTCATTCTCCTGCCCAACAGTGACTGTCAATTTATTTATACATATGTCTCTGTAAATGCTTCTTTAATTGTGATCTTTTTATTTTCATTATGGCACATTCATATTTAACCGCTGCAATTAAACAAATTTTGATTAAAATAATTATTTGCTGAGATATCACAATCCTTAGTATTAATGCATGAGCATATATTACATTGCACATGGTTAGTAGTAATTTCTGCTTGCTCTCCACGGTAACTTCTTTATCGTGTGTGTATATGTATATGCCAGCGGAGTAAGAATAACAAAGAATTCAGTTACTAAAACAATGTCGTTGAATATATGATTCGCCTCTTACCTATCGTTGCTCCACGAAATCGTGTATTCACCTGAAATACATTTCCATTAATTATTCTAATTTTGGCAGCGCCATAGCGCCACATTAAGCGGGCTTAAAGTCCATTTGTTACGTTGGAATGGCAGAAAGAGAACGTACCTTTTCTGCTAAAGTCGACGGGCGTGTTGAAGGCGACGTTGAGCACCTTGGTGAATGAGTTGTAGCGCGACTCCTGCGTGTTGATGCTGAGCGTCACTCCGTTCAGCGTGAACTTCGCGTAGTTCGGCGCCTTTGGATAGGCGAACATCTCAAATCCGCTCAGCTTCGGCACTTCCAAGCCATTCTGTAAAACAAGTCGTGCTCATTTCAAGAGATTTTTACATTTACAATAATAACAGCAATAACAACAAATAAGATAAGAAAAGGAACAGTTTCTCGAGTCGTATTGAGCGTAAGGTGCGGTTGGCCGTATATACTGAAGATGAAGTCGGTGTGCATATAATTGTGCTTGTCATAGTCAGTGATGATCGACTCGCCGTCGTCCCAGAAGAGCTCGCCGGACGCGGAATACCCGCTCGAAGCTTAAGGGGAAAGGTGACAAATCTTTGACAGTTTGAAGAGATATTAAGATGGGTATTGACACACACACACACACACATATATATATATATATATATATATATATATATATATATATATATATATATATATATAAAGACAATAATGTAAAATAAATATAGGGTAATAATGTTGAAGTTTGTGCTCTACCTGGCACAATAAGAATATTGAAGGGATTGCGTCGGCTAGCGACGGTA
This sequence comes from Allodiplogaster sudhausi, assembly GCA_945643635.1. Classification (NCBI taxonomy): domain Eukaryota; kingdom Metazoa; phylum Nematoda; class Chromadorea; order Rhabditida; family Diplogasteridae; genus Allodiplogaster; species Allodiplogaster sudhausi. Next base: position 6,800,978 of record CALZFC010000009.1, read on the forward strand.
GTGACGTCAGCCTTCTGGCGAGGGACAATGAAGCCGCCTGAAATAATAATTATTAACATACATAGGCGAAAAATTCTTATTCCCAAGAGAAACGCACCCTGCATGAAGGTCGGCGTGTTGTAGTTGGTCGGCGCCGGGAAGATGTCCCTGCCGATAGTGACGTTCTGGCCGTACTTGTAGTCGTAGAGAGAGTAGAAATCGCCGGACGGAATATACGCCTCGACGGTTGTTGCGCCCTGGAATGGTATAGTTTTTCTTGCCTTATAAATCCTAGTGAAAAAAATGTGATGATGTTGATCGCTCATTAAAATGATTGTTTTTGAAAATTGCACCTTGTATAGTACTGGAGCGACGAGAATTGCCGGGCCCCACATGAACTGCTCGCTGAGGTTGTACGTTTCCGAGTCGTGCGGGTATTCGAAGAACATGGGGCGCGCGACCGTTGTGCCCGTGAGGGACGCGCGGAAGTGAAGGCTAGGGAAGTATCAAATCATTTTTCTTCATAGAAAACTTTTTTTCTTGAATTTTACAACCTACATACATATTGATATTTTCTTTAATACAGAATGTGACACTTGGAACCGGCAATAATTATATGATACCTGAAAAGATAGGGGAGGTGCAGATAGCGGAAGGTGTTGGACTTGAGTGTTGCAGCAGCGACCGACGGCCACACGGCTGGGTCCTGCGGAGGGGCGCCGATGGTGTTGTGGTTGCTGGAAGATACGCTGATGTATTTAATGGATTGGCAGATTAAAGAAAAAGAAAAAAAGTTATATATTTTGCAGCAGCACTTTGAGGATGCATATAAAATGACTGCTTCATTAGAGGATGGTCCCTAACCGATAGAAGGAGTCGAACGAGGCGGCCTGGTGCCACCGCAGGCAGAGCTCCTCTTCGGTCGCGCCGATAAAGCCGCAGACGTCGGCGCCGACGTACGGAATGCCGAAGAGATTGAACTCCTGGACGCCGATGATGGAGGAGCGGAGGTCCTCCCAGCGCGCCGTGTTGTCGCCGAGCCAGTGGCCGGCGAAGCGGCCAAACGAGGGGAACGTCGATCTGGAGACAAGTATTTTCAGCTGTATATTTTTTTACTTAGAAGAGTATTTGTTCCATTTCTTCGTTTTATCTCTTCCATCACTTATTCCACGCAATCACAAGGAAAACTGCGTTTTAGCTACTTCTGCTGCAGGCTATGTATATCCTTGGTTGTAAACTGATTGTACCTTCCGATGACTGCGCCTCTCTTTCCGGTGGCCGTATGGAGTGCCTGCTGCGTGACGCGACTCTCGGCCCAGCCGTACAGATTCTTCGTGTTGTAGAGACGCTCCGTTCGTCGTGACGTCTTCGCATGCATGCACAGCGTATTCGACGCGAGCGAAGCGCGCTGAAATATCCATGTTTCTTTTTCTTCGTTATTGGTCTGACTTTGTTTATTGGTTCATAATTGTTTTTCCCTGGCAAGTAGCATGCTCAAAATAGATACTAAAATTGTATACAAGTAAGAATAATAATTTCCCTTATGTGAGCCGAAAACGCTATAAGAAAGTGAAGAATAAATGTAAGAAGCTGACATCGCCGTAGTGATAGACAGCTTGAGTCTTGTACGGTGGCATATCATACTCGGCATCTGCGCCCGACGTCGGACACCGAAGTGGCAGATCATCTGGATGGTCCGGGTTGTCGTAGTACCTGAATTATCTTTAGTTCTAATTTTTTTTTGTTTAAATACACATTTACTACTTCATACCACGGATGATCGTCGTTGGTGCCGAAAACAGACGGCTCGTTCATGTCGATCCATGCGCCGTCGAATTGCAGCTAAATTACAAATATTTCCTTAAGCTCACAATAGTAAATTCTTTGATATTCTGAACGCAAATGGAAGCCAAGAAAGAAAGAATGAAAAGAACCGTCTGATGAAAGCGGACAAACTCGCTGATCCACCACGCCTGCGTCTTGTTGGCCGGGTCGAAGAAGTCGGGGAAGGCGACGTGCCAATCGGGCCACACCACGCCCAGCATCACTTGCGTATCCTACTCATACATCAATCTTTTTTTTACCAGTCATTATGTATCTATATCATTATGCGTTGTTGTAATTAATTGACGTTCATGAGAAAAGGAAGAAAAAATATAATGTAGTCTTGTAGAGACCCAACCTTCGCCATCGGATACTTATCCTGAATGTTGCGCATCACTTGATCCTTGCGCTCCCATTCGATGAAGCTGGCGCCCTTAAATTGTGAGACATTTCTTCTTCTCTACATATTGCAAGAACTACTTAGTAAAAGATACAACAAATTGTAATGATAATAAATTAGCGGCACCTGATCAAGTCCACGCTGGAAGGCGTCATAGTCGACTTCGATTGCCGGATCCCACATGAGGATCGAGTGCATATCCCAACTGTTGTGCATCAATCGAACATAGTCGCTAATTCCTTTCCATTCCTGCCAATTCATGCCAGTTCAATTGCATATATGTATTTCTCGCGCACAACAAATTCTGATGGATTACTTACTACTCTTCTAGACTAACCTTTGCGATCGTGAAGTCCTTGCTCCTTTCCATGTAGTCAATGTCGGCGTACGCAACGTCAAACGGGATTCCGTAGGCGCGCACTGCGCCGACGCGTTCCTTCATCTCGTCCAGACTCTTGTAGCCGTAGCGGCACAGCTGAATGGGATATCCTTCTTCTTTTTATATATCTTTATTGTAACTTTTCGTTCTTTTAACGTTGCCATTAAAATTAAATTAAAATGTAATACCTGATATCCGAAAGCCCAGTACGCTGGTAGGAAGGGCCTTCCGATGTATGCGAGATATTGCTGAGTGACGTCAGCGGGAGACGGGCCTGAGGATAAATAAGAGAGATAGTCTCAACTATAATGTGATCGGAGTGGGATATCGGTGGTTCAATAAACGTGCACCAATAGTGCTTTCTACAAGTGCTGATACCCGGGAAGAAGACGATGTCGAGAAGGCCGCCAATGGTACGGTAGACGAGGGCGGGCGCGGGCAGCGTAAGGGCCTCTTGCGCATTCGAGTTGATGAAGAAGACTCCATGCGCGTAGCCATCTGGCTCGACCAGAAGGTAGAACGGATGTATGCCTGAATCAATCAATAACACTTCAATATTTGATATCATCAGTTTTTCAAGTCTTTTTCATTATTAAAAAATAAAGTAAAAATAAATAAAAGTTAGACTTACCGTACAGGTTCATCGTATCAAGACCAACTGCATTCGGTGGCTGGTCCCTCGCGAACATTGCCCACGTGGTGTAGCGAGAAAAGTCATGCTAGAATCACACTCGACTATCACTTTGCTACTGTTGTCACCGAAATGAATGTCACCTTGATGTTATGATGAGAATGCTCGCCGAAGCCGTACAAGTTCTCTGAGGGCAGTAGACCAGCGATCTGGATGAACTTGTCGGAGAAGATGAGTCCGCCTAGAAAAGATGGCTGTATAATAAAAAAACGATATAGAGAAAATATTTTCTTCAAATCACATTATTTTTCACTGTTCTCTGGCATTACGCAATCGGCTAAAAAGAAAGGAAAAATTGTTTGGCGCTAACCAATAGAAGTGTCAAAGAGTCGACGACCATTGCCGCGTGTGACAGCGAAAGAGAACGGATCGGAGTCCACGCTCGGAACGAATGTTAGCGAATCCGTCGCCTTAATCGTCTCCTTCGGCAAGTCAAGTGCCGGCTCGTAGCTGCAAACATCGAGGAATGAATAGGAATACTCTTTCCTAAACATTTTTTTACTAATCACTTAAATGTGCAATGGAGTGTTTAAAATTAACTATTTTTGAAGGTCGTGATATCTCATGTCCGTGAAAAATGGTTCTCAGTTTTTTTTTTTAACATTTGGACGATGTGTTTGATCTTTCTAGAGCCTGTCGACGGCTTCACATTTTCTGCACACGTTTCCTTATCGGCCGACACGTGGAAGGATGCATGGCCCGAGTGATCTTCAGGGGGGGGCATCTCTACGAGGCTTTCGTTATCAGCGCCAATATCACGAAGAAGGGAGTCTTGTGCGTCAAAGACTTGTTTCTTGAGACGGAGAGATCGATGGGAAGAGAGAGGGAGTGGGAGGAGAAGGAAAGACAGAATGATAGTTAGAAGTATGAGAAAATAGACAGAAAGTGAAGGCGAGGCCCCACCATTTGTAATCTCAGACAGATCAAAACATCGTTTCGCACTCTTAGAGAGTTCAATGAACCATTCGTTTATAACTACATATCTCATGGTCAGGAACCTATTTTTTCTCTTTAAACTCCGGCTTGCTTCAAATTTACGATTTTCTGAACAACTCGAAAATCTACTTTTACGTAGTTCAGAAAATATGTATTACATTTTTCAGATAAAGTAGATGAAAGTTCATTTCCGCACCGTTTCGTCGGCGGCTCAATGCGAATGTTGAGTACTCCATTGCCAACGCTTCGTGCGGTGAGCGTGAGCTTTGGAAAGTCTTCGCCCCATGGATTCTTGGGACCTTAAGAATCATGAGTGTCATAATTGTTTTTGTTGTAGGCATAAAAATCCGCACCAGCATTCTTGCTCAATTGGAAGACTCCTTCTGCCGACTGCTTTCCGGTGTAGCCAATCTTGCCGGCTTGCATGTAGCACCACGGAATTCCCGGGGCGTCGTCCTTCAATTTTTAATCATCTTTAAGGATTCGACTCCCGATTATTATTATTTCTAGATTTTACAACAATGTTATTTAAAAAGCTATTATTCAATGCGAATACTGCTCACGATGTCAAATTGAGAGAATTCTCTGAAAGGCATTTTCTTAACACGGTTATCTGAACAAAAGTAACGATAGATTCAAAAGTGCTGACTGGGGTGGCTGGCGTCCACTTGCATCCTCGCGCCTCGCACTTTGCCTGGTCAGCTCCCGGCTCCGGGAAGCAGTCGATGCGATCTCGGTTCTGAGCCAAGACGACGACGGCGAGAAGCAGGAACGAGAGCCAACGGACGAGAGATGTCCGACTCCGCAACAATATCATGCTCCTCTCTGCAACTGGCAATTAACAAGTAGCACAAAAATTTACAACAACAAAAAAGTTTAAAGCACAAGAACGCGGCTGAGATACATGGAGCTGAGGATTGAGGAGTGAATAGTCGGGTCTTTCTGTCTCTATAAATACGAGGCAGGCAACTCCTCTCAGCTCTGGTGCTAAGAGAGTGCCAGGTCGACACTGATGGTCTGCAAATGAAGTTCAACTCTTTTATGGCATATGCAAGCAGAGGCCGACATACACGAGCACCACGCTGGTCACTGATAATGCGGCGACGCTCTTCTGAGAGATCACGAGGATTGGAGAGAGCGTGAGCGAGAGAAGAGAGGAAAAAAGCGAAATAGAGAGAGCAAGAGAAAGTAAGAGGTAAAGGGGCTAAAAAAAAGGTGTGTAGGGTCAAATTGAGAAAATCTGACAAAAGAGAGTGAGAGAATGAGAGAATAAGAGATAGATAGATGAAGAGACAAAGAAATTGCAACATGAGAAAGGATGAAGGCGACTGGAAGCCGACAACAGAAACAACGCGCTCTTGGAACAGAGCGATATCAGTAGAGGGTGGAATGAAGTTCATCTGTCTGATGTTAGACGTGAAATAAAGGGATGTGATAATGCATCCGGGTTCTTGATGTCTTTTAACGGCTAAGAAATTAAGAACAATTGAATATGAGCTCGTTTTAGCATTGGAAAGTTGTCAGCCATTTTTCAAACGCCAACCAAATTATCGAAAACAGCTCAAAAATCAATGTAGAAGTACTCTGAGTAAAACGCTAAATCGGCGCAATCGAACCACTGGCTTCACTCTCTCCCACTCTTGTTTTTCTCGGCAGTCACGTTCAAAGTGTATTACAGCCTAATCGCAGGAGAGAGAGAGAGAGAGGGAGGGAGAAAAAAGGTAGAGAGAGCGGATTATTTGGGGATACATAGAGTTAATAGATGAAGCTTTGCCCTCCCAGCCAGCACAATCAGTAATGTGAACTTGTAAGCTGCACTGGCAAGTAAACACTAAGCTACATGCATACTTCCGACTTCTCTTCTCTTCGAGCAAACAATCTTTCCTTGCTTGCACTTCATTTTTCATGTTGATTAGACATTCCAACTGATTTCCACAGTTAAGGGAAGAATTGTCATCCTCACAATCAGCATGGAAAGTGAATTTCTTCTATTGTATGCGTCCAAAGTTGTTCGGTAGAGTTCGAAATTCGACATGTTCCTTTTGGTACTTGACAGTCTCGAACGACAGCGAAGCTGATAAGGCTTACCTCTCGTCATCAATTTCAGCAAGTAATGCTTTTCGGTGCGGCAATCATGTGATGTAAGATGATTATTCGACGCCTCTCAGTAACCCGAGCTCTTCTATTTTATAGCTTACAGAACTTCCTTTACTCTCATGAGCCTATTCATCAGCATAAATGTTCGGAAAGCGCCCTTTGTAAGCCGAAATATATTTCTAAAGTCATCGCGGTTGTTCCGATATGCTCGATAGGGAGAACTCATGAGCAAACAGTAATTTGTGTGGCCAATGGAAAAAAACATGATGACAATTATCAGAATAGCGTTAAAGAGAAGCGAGAAAACAATTGTTAAAATAATGTAGAAAAAAATGAACGTTTATAACTAATAATATTTCCTGTTGAATATATTTTTAAAAATCAATTTGCGATGTTGATTCATTTTCAGAATTCGAAGCCGAATTCACGATGATTCATAACCGAGGAAACGTTTGTTCGTCATATCTGATGTTCTTGGAAAACCTTTATAACGGAGCAAGTCATGTAATGAACGTGTCTTCTCACGCTTCGAAAGGACGATGAATGCAATCTTCTCGCTGTCTCTTTTCTTCCTAATAACAGCCAGCCTCCTTCCAGCGACCGATGGGCTTGATGTATGTACGCTAGGTTGCATACAGTCTTTTTTTGGCGAGATTACAAATTTAATTTATTAAAAAAAAAAAACGTTTTAAAAACTTTCTGAAACATAAATTTACATTCGACATTCTATTTTCTATTCAGGGTACGCTAACCAAGAGACATCACCACCACCATCACCATCATAAGCTTTTCTGTAAAATTTGCAAGAAGCTCGTCCATGTAAGAGTTCTTTAAGAGTTCTTTTCTAGCAGAATTCATTTTATTTTTTTTTTACAAATATTCGCAGAATATTCATAAAAAATTTAATCGTTGACGAATTTAGGAAGCTGAGAAGAAGGGCGAAGAATACACAAAGGAATGGCTTCAGAAGTACTTTGATGTTGTGTGCACATTTGCCGGCCCTTTTAAACACAAGTGCAAGAAGGAGCTGGAACGGGTAAGGCAGAGGGTCTTGAAATGATAACATTCTCATTCTGTATAGAGCTGTCTTTGCGCCTTAATCTAATTATCACATTCCAATTTTTAATGTACGCTGCCAATATGATTTATATATGAAACCATCAGAAAAATGTAATCCGAAATGCCAGAAATATTTCACGTTTGAAAATTGTTCAGGCCATTGATCACCTGGACGACAACATTAAGAAGCACATGGGACCGGAGAAGGCGTGTGGCGAGATCAAATTGTGCTAGTATTCTGTCTTTGAATAGTTTATGATAAAGTGTTGTGTTTAAAATATGTAGAAAATGATTTGCTCAGAAATCATTGCGCATGAAAGCAGTCTCCGTATTAATCCTGCACGTTATCCCTATTAGCGCACTTGTTTTGTGCAGAGTTGTTGCAGTCCCAGGTTTTTGACATGATCAACTGCACAAAATACAATGTTCAGCCCTGTGTTGTTGAATACTCCGATGCGAGAATTAATATCAGAATGCGAGAGCGATGAAACCAACTATGTGTGCAGGAAGCAAAAGTTCGAAGGACAGTTCGTAAAGGCTGGATACTTCGTGGTATCCATGAGGAGTGTTCATGGAGATCACGCTACTCTGGAGGCTATCATCCAGCATGTTCTTCCCGGATGGACCCCCTCACGTCATGTGGGGTGGCTGAGTGAACCGTGGCACCATGGGCTAAACATCGACTATGAACCACAGTGTGAACTTCAGTCACCGGAGTCCCAGACATGGAATCACTCTGCAGTCAGCTGAAGAAGAAAATCCGCATGGGCAACGGACTGAATGAAGATCTCTTAGACGACCGCTTCAACGTAGTTTTGTGGAAGTGAGAGAAACATACTGAGAACATATTTAACGGGCTCAAGAGCGAAAACTCATGTGGTGCATCGTAGTGCATCGCCCGTTGCTACCATGTTTTCATTCACTGAATAAACACTATTTTCTTGTTTGCCAGCTATGAAAAACCCTAGCTGAAGGATTTCCATTCTGTAGTTTTCTTTTTGAAAATCTGCAACATCTGGCCATTTAGTTCCCGCTCTCTTTTGCTGCTCCCCAGTAGCTGAACTTGGAAGAGTTTAGAAGAGCTTTGCTGAGTTTTGACTGAATTTTATTGGTAGTCCTTCCAATGCATTGTGCTGTTGCTAGCCTTGACATGGTATACTAAATCGGGCATAAAAAAACATGTTGAACGGAATGGCTAAGACGTTCTTCGCCTCGCCATTTCTCATTGCTCCATTCCTTCACTATAAAACAATATTGTCAAGAAGTGGGACAGCAAGCGAGACTCGCATTTTATGATCGCTTTCGCAAATGTTGTTATTGCTGCTACTCGGTCAATGACCGATCATTACATTCTAATGAAATGAAGTGGAAAGATACACATAAACGCCGGGAGAAGGGTTTTAGAGATGATACACAAAATAGAAACAAAATAGCTATTTGGTTGCATTCTAACAATAAGCTGCCCGCTCCAGTTCGTTCTCATAAGCAGCAGATTGGGCTGTTTGCGTTTCGAAGCGAGTCGCCTCATGAAGGTGTACCTTCAACTTCCAAAGAATGTATCTCGCTTTCCCTCTTTCTCGTTCGCTCTTGCTCTCTCTCTCTCTCTCCTCTATATCTCTTCTGGTTTCGCTCTCGTTCTGTCGCTACCTCTTTCCTCTCCCGCTTCCTTTTCTCTCTTCCAGACTAGCTCTTTCTCTTTTCTTGTCTTCGCCCTTTCTCTCTACTTGTCTCTCTCTCCCCCACTCTCCCCCTCTTTCTCTCCCTCTCTCTCCCTCTCTCTCCCTCTCTCTCTCCCTATCTCTCTCTGCTATGTGCCTAGCTGGTTTATGTTCGTCGATGTGGCACGAATGATGTTTTGCTCCGAATTGACGTCCGTCCTTGACGAATCGGATCACAAATTTTTCTCGCGAGCCTGCATCTCCTTTCTTCTCTATTTCCCAAAATATGTACATATTTATAGTGTTTTCGATTTTCGCAATGATCATTTTTCTCTCGCTTCTCTTGCCTCGAAAGGTTGACTTGCCGACTTCTGCAGTCTCCATTCCGTCTAGCGCCGCGTGTGCTGCACTTGTTCTTTATGTTTCTGCCTACTTTCAATAAGATCTAGCGACTCCAATGAGCAGCGAACCGTGTCTCTTTTTGGCTCTCAATCACCGGAAAAGTTTACAATCGGACTGGCAGCTCGGGTTCTTTCCCCGCACTATTGATCTCTTTCGCTCTCTCTCCCTCTTTTTCTCTCTCTCCTTCCCTCGCTCTTTGGAATCATGTTGATTTCGCCGTCGTTTTCAAGCGATCTTTCCTGTTATTGAGAGTAGGAGAAATCGAGAATGTCAGAAGAAAATGGCAGAAAGCCTACTTCTGCTCATTTTGACCCGAGAGTTCAAAAAGAGAAGTTCTTGGGAGTCAACAGGTCTCTTCAGCGTTCTTGTTTGGCAGAGCTGAACTAAGGTAGAGACGGAAAGAAAGAGAGGAAAGGAGAAAGAGCGAGAGAGAGATTCGGGGAAGGGAAGAGGTTCAGCACAAGGAGAAATTTTCTACAATTCTATCGTAAATACTCATACGTCATGATTAATACACTCTTAGAAGATGTAAACAATAGGCACTAAGAAATCTTACTCAAATCTTAATGAAAGTTACATTTTTGAGCTCATCATCAGTTAAATTTCAATAAAATATTAGGTTTCATTTGGGAAGTAATTTTGGAGTTCCTTTTATTATGCTGTTTTCATTCTTCTTTTTTTTTGCATAGGTTTGTATTAATACTTATTTAAGTAAATCCAAAAATGTTGATAAGCATGAAGAATTTGTTAATGTCGATGGGCAACACACTTTGCCGTACGCTCGATAGCATCCTATGCTATACTTCGCGCCCAATAAGAGATCGCTTCCAGATGAGACCAGCTCATGTCAAGCAGCCTGTCCGTGGCAGTACTCAACCACTACTGGATGATGTCCGAAGAGAACCAGGCAAACCGAGCACTCCTACTGTGATGTAAAGGTAGCTAGAAAGAGTAGGAAAGAGAGAAAAAGACGGAAAAGAGCATGAAACAAGGACGTACGAAGTCGCAAACGGTTTACGACTTTCTCCAAGGCCCGTTCTCGAGCCGAATTCTCGCAAGTGCGGCGGTTTTTGTTGACCTCTATCAGAAATTCGCGATATAGGGCGATCTACTCCAAGACTACTTTTTTCTCATCCGTAGATAAGCGCTTCTGCATATCTCTTGAAACAAATATGTTCTATTTGAAACGAAATGAAATTGAGAGAGTAAACAAAAGATAGGTACCCGCAACAGAACTATGTGGATATGACTGAACCAAAAAGGAAAGCATTCGGAGATTTCCTCGTACAGCAACTCACACAACTTGTGTTTTTGGCCATTTTTAAATATTGGCCATATTTGTGTTCAGTAATTCTTCCGCGAAAAACGTGAAGTTGATTAACATTTGAACTTGATCAACCTTTCGGTCAAAGATATGCAAATAGCGTACAAAAATTAGAGAAGAAAAGTGTCTAAAGAGCATTTAGAAACTTTTCCTCTCTCATTTTCACACAGCATTTCGTTATACACTGACAAACATTAGTGAAGTTTTTGAATGCATTTGTAAACCTTCACAAATATTTTCTCAAGTGAAGTTTAGCCATTCTCCATAGTAAACAGACATAAAACTTGCATGAAGTTGAAATTTGAGCTCGTTAATATTTCACTCAACCTTCGTTTCACTTTACTTCCTAGATTAATTAGACTAATTACATGGCTGATCTTTTTCTTTCATATATAAGTTCACACCATATCTGCTTCTGCTTCATAAAAAAATTTATTTCTCAAACCATAGCAACAGCTTGTTTGTCTCTTTCTTTTAAGATGTAGACAGCGAAGAGTTTCGCTTTGTGAAATGCCCTCACGTACTTTTTTTGTCTCTTTCCATCACTTTGAACATTTCCATTCTCTCGTTTCCATAGCCTCTCTCTCCCTCTCTCTCTCTCTCTCTCTCTCTCTCTCTCTCTCTCGCTCTTCTTTCAGCTAAAACCTCGACGTAAACATGTCCGCCTCTCACACCCGTTGCTCTCGCTGCCTACATCCTTTTCTTTAACCTTCTCTCTCTATCAGACTCTCTCTCACTCTCTTTTCCTCTCTCCCTCTCTCTTCTTCACTTTCTGATCGGACCAGCCTGCCTGGGCGTCCGATATTTAAGCGTCTCTGCTTAGCTCGTGGAGCAACATTTTGGATCCTCGGACCGTAGCCAACTCTTCTTCCTCTTCTTCTCTCCCATTAAATGGAATGGGAGGAGACTTTAATGTCGGCAGTGTTGTTGACACTCTCTTGTGTGTGTAGATTGGTCATGGGCCGTTGCAACGTGATAGATATTCGCCTTTAATTTAATATCAAATGATTAAACAAAAAAACTTAAGCACTCTTTGCTTAAGACTTAAGGTGCACGGAAGATGTCGCTGCGCGCGCAGTTCGCTACAGAGAAGGCGGTGACTCAGCGCTTTCTCGGCCTCGACCAGAAGGGCTCCGTCCAGGCGCAGTACATCTGGATCGACGGCAGCGGAGAGAATCTACGCTGCAAGAGTCGCACGCTCGACTTTGAGCCCAAGTCGCCCGAGGGTACGTCTGTCATTCTCTGTCTATGCTATCTCTCGCTCTCTCTCTCTCTCGATCCCTGGCAAATGCATCTGATGGTTCAGAACTGCCAATCTGGAACTTTGACGGTTCCTCGACCGGCCAGGCGGAGGGCCATGACTCGGATGTCTTCATCAAGCCGGTGGCCATCTTCCCCGACCCCTTCCGCCGTGATCCAAACAAGCTCGTCCTCTGCGAGACTGTCACCAAGACGGGCGAGCCGACCGGTCAGAAATTGCTTTATTAGCTTTTTTTGCTTTTAATATTTATGTTTTCTTCATAGTTCTTACCTAATAGAATGGTTCATAAACGTGGAATGCTGAGACATCCACTCTCTAGCAAATGACGGTAAACGTGCATATAGTGCGTCTCTCTCTTCATCGTTCTCTCTCTCTCTCTCTCTCGCTCTCTTCGTCTCTACCTGTACCGAATCTTTGGAGAGCACAAAGTTTGCTGGTATGAAAAAGCAGTTCTTCGACAGCGCTGAAACTTAAGCCTTTCCATATAACCACACAAGCGTTTGCGCGTCCGCCGAACAGAGGCTGTACCCTGTGACCTTCTTCACGTGAATTACGGCAAATGCAAGGGACGGGAACTGGGAGTGGAAAAAAGGAAAGGAGAGTCAACGAGAGAGAGCGAGAGGTGATCTATGGATACGGGAACAAAAGACAATCACTTTTAAGCTTTCTATCTCTCTCTCTCTCTCTCTCTCTCTCTCTCTCATTCTCCCTCTCTCTAATCGCCCATACTATTGTCAAGTTTTTTATTATCCTCATTTGTCTGCCCATTATCTCAGTCTGTCTCTCTCTTTCTACCTCCTTCTGTTCTCTCTCCCTCTTTCTCCTTCTATCTCTCTCTGTCTCTCTCATCACCTTACTCTTCCTCCTTCACTCTCTCTATCCCTCGCTCCTTCTATCTTTTCTTATCAGAGAGAATTGAAATTGCCCGTTTGTTTTGCAAAGCGTCTTCTATGTCTTTTAGCCACGAACTACCGCCGCAAGTGCAATGAGGCGATGGAAGCAGCGAAGAGCCAGCATCCCTGGTTCGGCATGGAGCAGGAGTACACGCTGCTCGACATTGATGGCCACCCCTTCGGATGGCCCAAGAACGGCTTCCCCGGGCCTCAGGGTAAGCATCACAGACAGTGAATAAGGACGCGTGGAATACAGACATAATCATCGGCAACAAGCATGGCAATTCATCATTAACATACCGTAATCGCTACTGAACGCTACCGTAGTCACTGACTGCTACAATACCCTCTGAAATGAACTATAATTCACAGGCCCGTACTACTGTGGCGTCGGCGCGGGCAGAGTGTATGGTCGGGACGTCGTCGAGGCGCACTACCGCGCATGCATGTATGCAGGCATCTCCATCTCGGGCACCAATGCGGAAGTCATGCCTGGCCAGTGGGAGTTCCAGGTGGGGCCACTCGGGACTCTGTCTCTCTCTCTCTCTTTCTCTCTCTCTCGCTCTCTCTCTCGCTCTCTCCATCTCTCTCGTCTTTCTCTCGTCTCCCTCACTCTGTCTCTTTCTCTCTCACTCATTCTCCTTCTCGTAATCTGTTTACCTGCTTCAGGTCGGCCCCGTCGAGGGCATCGCGATGGGCGACCAGCTCTGGGTCGCTCGCTTCCTGCTTCACCGTGTAGCCGAGGAGTTCGGCATCGTCGCATCGCTCGATCCGAAGCCCATTAAGGGTAATCTTATCACTCTCTCTCTCGTTCTTGTTCTCTCATCTCTATCCACTCGTAGGTGACTGGAATGGCGCTGGTTGCCACACCAACTTCTCGACCGAGGCGATGCGCAAGCCGGGCGGCATGGACGAGATCCTCTCGGCCATCAACCGCCTCTCGCTCGTGCACGCGCAGCACATCGCGTACTACGATCCGAAGGAGGGCAAGGTTGGGGATGAGATCAATCGATAAATGGGGAATCGATCGTGTACACTCAATCGAAAATCCTTCACGAATCCAGGACAACGAGCGCCGCCTGACCGGGCTGCACGAGACGGCGTCGATCGATCAGTTCTCGTACGGCGTCGCCTCCCGCGCAAGCTCCATCCGCATTCCGCGCGAGACCGACGACAAGGGATTCGGATACTTTGAGGATCGGAGGCCGTCTTCCAACTGCGACCCGTACAAGGTATGGAGAGTGAGACCGAGAGTGAGAGAGAGACCGAGACAGAGAAAGAAGAGAAAGGAAGAGAATGAGACAAAGGAAAAAAGCATACACTTTCCAGGTAACAGCAGCTCTCGTGCGCACCGTGTGCTTGGAGGGCGCGACTCGTAAGCTCTCCATGATGTACGTCCCTCAGCAGGCACCAAAGATTCAGAAGGAATAAGGAAGCTCCCCTCACTCACAGCCCAAATATCACGACATCACACCCACCCCTACTTAATACATACATTCTATCGTTTTATTCTCAGGCAAAGCTTGTTTCTTCATTTTACTCCTTTTCGATTGTTGATTGCACTTTGATGATGAACGTGTGCCTATCTATACTCTCCCCAATTCTGTCTATAGGTAGCTCATATCAAAATATCTGTACTCGATATGATATGTATATTATGTATGCGAGATCCCGTCTCCTATTATCTGATGTAAAGGCTAAATATTCTTTTGAAATGTGTCGTGACTTCGAAGAAATAGCAAACAAAAAAAATTTCTTCGACGACTATGTTGATATTGCAAAAAAGCAAAGCTAAAAAGTAATCATTCTTCAGTGATTCTTCAATGACATGTAATATAAATTCTTCGCTGATGAGAAAAGTCTGAAATTCTATTATCAGCCGATCATACCGTTCCAGCCTCTCTCTCTCTCTCTCTCTCTCTCTCTCTCTCTCTCTTTCTCTGCCCTTTAGTATTTTCTCCTGAACACTCTTGAATCCTTTGAATATCCCTGCTGAAAGCAGCCAAGAATTTGAAATGAATCGAAAATGTATTATTCATGTATTTGTCTATGAGTTCGTGTACGTGAGCTCTAACAGAGGGATTAAATACACTTCATCATTCAACGATATGCACATGAGATTAAAAGGAGAGCAAAATCGAGTATAAATTGGAAGAACCGAAAATTATGTCCAAGAGATATTTGAATATTATTATGATGTGTCAGTTTTTTTACAACAATTTTTTAGTTCGAAGATATGAATAATAAAAATTATCAAACCTATTTCGAGAATCAAATTACTAAAATGCTAATCGACGTCTATTATCGAGGACAAAGAGAACAAATGATGAAGAGGCGGATCAGAGGGCCCCATGCAGGCTTAATCCGAGAAATCATGTAGCCTGCAAATAAGAAAATTTGCACACGCATCTGATGGTAACGACATGAAATTGAATAATAAATTATTCTCACAAATAAATTTTGGTTTGGATAATTGAATAAGATAAGCTTGAAAAATACATCTTGATTTGTACATATTATCTGGAAGTAAACATAAAAGAAAAATTACACCGTTGAGTTCGCCTGAGTCGCAAGCTTCTCGCGGGCGTTGTCGCAGTACTCTTCAATGTGCTCGCACCAGGCAGGAGACAAGTCGAAGCCCCTCTGCGCCTTGAACTTCTCGCGCTTCTCCTTCTCTCGCGAGGCGATGCATGCGAAGAAGTAGCACTCGTGCGGATTCTTCGCGAGTGAAGTGTCGAGGAAGAAACGGTCCGAGAGGAGACGGGCGTACGGTATGAGCGATGACATAATCTTGTCGTCCTCGAACTGCTCGATGACGTCAAGGACGGGCTGAATACGGAGCCACGAGGCGATCGTGGTGGGACCGACGGCGTAGTACATATCTTCCGGCATCGTCCGAATGGCTTTGGCTGCCTTCATAAAGTTGGCCATGAGGGAGTTCTTCGGCGCTACGTCGTTTGAGAACCGGCGGATGAGAACACGTCGTATGAGAACCTTGGCACAATTCTAAAAATGACATTTTACGCTCGGTTCTCATCTGGCACAATTTAAAAAAATGACTTTTTCCGCTCGGTTCTCATCCGGCACAATTCTAAAAATTACATTTTACGCTCGGTTCTCATCCGGCACATTCCCAAAATTACCAAATTCCGCTCGGTTCTCATCCGGGCCATTCCAAAAAAAGACCTTCTCCGCTCGGTTCTCATCCGGGCATTCACTCTACGCTCGGTTCTCATCCGGCGTATGCATGAAAATATTATCCGCGCTCGGTTCTCATCCGGCAGATTCTCTTTGTGCTCGGTTCTCAAACGGCCGGTCAAGGTTCTCATACGACGTGTTCTCATCCGCCGGTTCTCAAACGACGTAGCGCCAGTTCTTCGCCCAACGCATTTTGGAGGAGAGATTGATGAAGACCTCAGAGGAGATGGAGCGGTAGAAGGACGGGGAAGCTGCTGCGACGAGTTGACACGACGCGCTCGAGCTGATGCCGATGAAGTGGGTGGCGAATTGAGCAAGTGCGCCAGACGAAGGCAGATACGGCATGTTGGCATCGCGGGCCAGCTCAGTCAGGGCCGAGCTCAAGCTGCCACGACTACCGACGCCGCAGCGGAGGACAGTGTAGCTGGAAAGCAGCGCGGCCTTCGAAGCGACTTCAGGGTTGGCCAATGCCCAGCGAAGTAGCTCATCGTATGCAGAGCTCGACGAGACCTCTTCTTCAGCGCTTCGGCAAGGACAGATCCTTCTGATCTGGTCCTGCATCGGTTCTGGGTCTTCATTTTCATCACTGTCTCCGTCCTCCTTAACCTCGATGCCACTTATCGTTTCGCTGCTTGTGAACATTTCGAGCATCTCTGAATATGTCGCGTGCACCGCGCCCCGGAAGCTTCGGACAGCGTTCGGCGACTCTGTGAACTCGCCAACGTGGTGAAAGACGTAGAAGAGGGCGTTGCGCACCACATCAGCCCCGTAAACTGAGGTTAGTCCAGATGTCTGTAGAAGAATGCAGATGGCAGTCACTTGGCAATCATCAGCTCTTGCTGCGATGACAATGACATTGGCGTGGATTAGCTGAAAGGATTCCTTTCTAATGCGGTGAACGCCGCCACCTTGCTCGAGGGAGAAACCAGACATGCTTAGCTAATTGTTAGTAATAAGCTGCTATGATGGAGGGAGGGTTGGCCGAGGGGATAAATGCTGTTGCACTGTTTCTTCGTGTTACTCTGTTCAATCTCTCTCTCGCATCCTGTCGACTCCCTCCTTTCCTCTTTCTCTCTTCTCTTATCTTCTATGCTGATCGCCCTTTCCTTATGGTGGCTTCTGCCTCAGATCTGTCCTGCAATGCCTATGGTGAGTGACGACTGCACATCTGTATCCTAGCTATAATTTTAACTGGTGTTGATTTCACTGTAAATATGTGTCTGTTCTGGAATACATAAATTGTCTGGATCCAAATTTGCTATCTCGCACCATAGCCTAGCACCGACACATGGATCTCGAAATTTTTCTAAATAATTTTTTAAAGTTAAATAACTGTAAGGCTTGATGAAGAGGATGGATCTTTTAGCAATGATAAATAGTGGCAGGCTGTTTGTTTTTGCTGTGTTCAACATTGCAATCTCGCAGCTCCCTTGTGGCACCACTCTCTCTTCTCTTATCTTCTGTGTCCATCGCCTTTTCTTTCAAGATAGGCTTCTACCACAGTTCTCCCTGGTTATGATTAATTCTTCATAGGCATCTGTATGCTCGTGTACTGATGCTTATCTATCTCTCTCTCAATTGCTTTCTTCTACTGGATCCCTCTCACTGTTTCTCCCTAATGTATTTAGCTCTCTATCACTTCTTACTTGCGCGCTCTTTCTCCCACCACTCTCATTTGCTTTGTCTCTCATAATCAGCCTTGAGGTATGGGGCGACTACTTTGATATACATTCCAAACTTTCCAGGATATACATATGTATGTACATATGTATGCACATGAGCAAAAAAGATTTCGTAATGGAATAAAACATTTTCGAATCTTATTTTAGTTCTTAATTAAAATATGCACAAAGAATAAAGTTAAACACGCACGAATCTGCAAAGAATGAAGAGAAATATTTTCTAAACAATCGAGAACGAAAACGAGTTCTCACGTGGGTTATAGTGATTGTGACCTGTCTGAAAGATAATAAGCGATTTAAAATGGAAAAGTGTATTGGTGTATAGCATAGCAAATGTATATGTAATTCCTATCAAAGAAGGTGTAAAATATTACACTATTAAGAGAGCCTGTCAGTATCGTTCGATCAAGGCCTGCCCTAGGAATTTTTGTTCGAATTTCTTAACCAAAATTGATTATAGTATACAACTCGACGTGGTGAACACAATAGGCTGTATTTCAAAGGTGAAAAAATTTTTCCGCGCGAGACCCAGTACCGTAATCTTATAAATTCGATTGGTCATAAGTCGCTTCAAACTTATTATTAGACAACCATCGAGCAATCATTGGATAGCTGATTGAACGGGCTTTAATTTTGATCTTGGAAGATATTTTCTAAAAATTTGAATTTGTCCCTAAAACACGGCCCTAAACATTTTCGAAGGCGGTTTTTACCGAAATTAAGTATTTTATGTTCATTTCGCTACAACCGCTCCTGGATAGGCTTAAAGTACGTGAAATGTGCTACAACATATATCTCTTTCAAAAGAATTGAAGGTCTCGCTCTTAGGTTCCCAAACGCTTGAACATGATCCTGTGTAAACTGTAACACCGTGCAAGCGCATTCTTCGATCCATAACTGCGCTCAATGTCAATATTACAAAATCGTAAGTATATCATCTAAGAGCTCTCACGGAGATCTTCAAATGTTACATACATTAATTTATTGAAAGGTTTCAATTTATATGGGAAATTGCGTTATGTACAAATAGAAGGCTTGAAAAACTACTTTAAAAACATTTTCGCCTGTCGAAACATACATCATAAGAAAGAGGATGAAATTGGCTACAAGGTGAACCTCTTTCAATGGAATTCCATGCATACGATCTTTTGTTATAAGCCATAAGAGTAAAATAACCAGGCCTTATGGAAAAACTGTAGAAAAAAAGGATTGGAATATTCTAATTCGAATAACCTAAAATGTGAATTCTTGGGCAAAATGATAGCGACGCTACTGGCACTAATTTTATGATTTATAATAAAAGATCGTATGCATGGAATTCCATTGAAAGAGGTTCACCTTGTAGCAAATTTCATCCTCTTTCTTATGATGTATGTTTCGACAGGCGAAAATGTTTTTAAAGTAGTTTTTCAAGCCTTCTAATTGTACAGAACAAAATTTCCCATATAAATTGAAACTTTTCAATAAATTAATGTATGAAACATTTGAAGATCTCCGTGAGAGCTCTTAGATGATATACTTACGATTTTGTAATATTGACATTGAGCGCAGTTATGGATCAAAGAATGCGCTTGCGCGGTGTTACAGTTTACACAGGATCATGTTCAGTTGTTTGGGAACCTAAGAGCGAGACCTTCAATTCTTTTGAAAGAGATATATGTTGTAGCAAATTTCACGTACTTTAAGCCTATCCAGGAGCGGTTGTAGCGAAATGAACATAAAATACTTAATTTCGGTAAAAACCGCCTTCGAAAATGTTTAGGTCCGTGTTTTAGGGACAAATTCAAATTTTTAGAAAATATCTTCCAAGATCAAAATTAAAGCCCGTTCAATCAGCTATCCAATGATAGCTCGATGGTTGTCTAATAATAAGTTTGAAGCGACTTATGACCAATCGAATTTATAAGATTACGGTACTGGGTCTCGCGCGGAAAAAATTTTTCACCTTTGAAATACAGCCTATTTTGTTCACCACGTTGTATACTATAATCAATTTTGGTGAAGAAATTTGAAAAAAAATTCCTAGGGCAGGTCATAATAGGGCCCTGCTCGAGTCTTACTGACATCCTCTCTTAAAAACTGGTCATATAAAATAATTAAATTAAAGAAGGACAATCTGAACGGGATAGAATACGCATCGGCATCTCCTCGCACATCGTAGTGATCTGACGATTAGAGATATGCTCTGCAATAAGGTCGAAGAATTACCAAAAAAATCATTCAAAAAATTTAATTATATCGAATAAAATATTTTCCAAAAAATTGCAATTTCACATCTTAAAATAAGATAAACGCAGCACTCAATCACGACTGACGGAAAAGAGAAGCTTGAAGAGGCGAGCTGCTTCTCGTGCACCCGCTCAGCGTACATCTCAACTCGCCGACACAACTCCTCGTTCAAGGAGAAGCCCTTCTGCCTCCGGAACCGCTCGCGGCTTCGCTGGTCGCGCGACTCGAGGCAGGCAAAGAAGTAGCAGAGTTCTCGATTCCATGACACTGACGTTTTTATGAAGAAGTCGTCAGAGAGCAGACGAGCGTACGGAATCAGAGCAGACATCTTCTTGTCGTCCTTGAAGGTATCGATCGCAGAGAGACACGGGAGAATGCGGTCCCAGCTGCTGAAGACGTTGCAGCCGAGCGGAGTGACCACCTTTAATTTATACAATGCTTTTTAAAGCAGAGTTTTTTCTCGCAACTTTATAGAGAATATAAAGAAATGGAAAAATCTCCTGGGAGCTAACTTTTAGATTGATTCGTGTTACAGCACATTTAAAGGAGATATCCGGGTAATTATTAACCGAAGTATTCTTTTCAATGTTTGTAGACATGTTCATCTTGGCATAAAAATTTCGCACTTATGTCCAGAAAGTTTGGGCGATTTTCTTTCATCACCATCTGAGCAATAGTATCGTGAAAACTGGCGGGTATACAGAGAATGCTCTCTCGACCGGGCAACTTTATGAATGCGCACCTTCAAACTGGTTGGTTCTCTAGCGCACTGAAAAATTATTCGCCGGATACTTTCTTTAAGTGCAAGAGCACAACGACACAAGGAAAGAAAGCAATGTTAATGGATAAAAAGAAGATAGAAAACCTCGTGCATGGCTGCCGGCTGGATTCCTGTAGCCTTGGCAGCCTTCATGAGGCCGCCGAACAGCGAGTTCTTCGCCCAGCGCATTCGATTTGCGAGGTTCCGATCCACTTCAGAACCGATGCGCCGATAGAAGTCTGGCGCTGCTTCCACGACGAGGTCGCAAGCAGCGCAGAAGAGCGCGACGCTCTTACTGACGGCGCCGAAAGACTCAGCAAAATCGCTGAAAACTTCGGGAGCGGGAGGAAGAGGAAATCCGGTCTCTTGCACCAGCCGCCGCAGGTGCGCGTTATCGCGTGGAACGCTGCCGACGCCACAGCGAAGAACGGCATAGCTAACGATTAGCGCGGCTTGCTTTGCGTGATCCGGGTGGAGGAAAGCCCAGTCAAGGAGAACGTTGTACTGCGTTTCCTTACTCCTCTTGCAGGCGCAATGGATTCTGATCAGCCTCTTCGCTTCCTCTCCATGTCCGTCGATGATCACGTCGCTGACATCAATGCCGTCGAGTGGATCTTTAGCAGTAAAATGAGCAAGTAGCTCAGTGTAAGATGCGTGTGCCGAAGTGCGAAATGCGGCTGCGGTCGCCGGCGACCCAAGATCGCCGACGTGATGAGCGACATAGGTAAATGCGTTCTGGAGCACTTTGTGTGACGCCGCCGACGTCACCCCGCACGTCTGGAGCAGCGTGCACATGGCGACCGCGTGCGGATCGCCTTTTGGCGCGGCGCCAATTCCGGCTACTCTGATAGTCTCAAGCGACCCGACGGTGAAGTCGCGTGATGTGAAAGGAAAGTCGATGAATGCTCTTATGCCCGGAGAATTCCGATCCCTGCCCATTCTCCTTAGGATTTCATCAAAGGCTGCGTTTTCGTTCGCCATCAGAACTGGACAAGAAGAGCGGATGAGCTCGATCGAATGAATGAATCTGCCTCCCTCTCTGCAGCCAATCAATGCCAGCAGCCGCTAGCAAGACCGTTTCTTTTCTCTGTCATCTTCAATCTCCAGTCTTCTGCATCTTTTCTATCGCCTAGTCTCTAGCACACTCCTCCCTCATCCCCCCCTCCTCATCGATGTCACCAACTACATCTCCCCCAAATTCTATGAAGCGTCCTGGCAAATCCTGATGAATCATGTGTGATGAACAAATCTTTCTCTAATTACTGTGTTCGTCTCTCTCTCTCCCGATCTGCTGCATCTCATTTATTGCCTTTCATATTTCTCTATTTCTCGATCTACATATATATATATATATATATATATATATATATATATATATATCCCTGAAAAGTCTGTATCTTGAACTATTACTCGGTAAATCTTAGAAGTCATTCTCTGCCTCTTGCACTTTCTCTCTCTCTCTCGCTCTTATCCTTCCATCTCTGAATTCCCAGAGTGAAATATCAACACGTGAGCATGAACATATGACACTGTTTTAGTATCTCCAATGATCATGCTGCGTTTTCAAGTGTTCCGAATCTCTCCGACGTGTCTGCGCAAGACCAATCTCGCATTGGCGCATTGTTGGCATTGCTTTCGCGAATAGTCTCATGACTCAAGTAAACCATAAAATGAATCCACAAGAGATGGAAGTGGTAAATATACAACGAAATGATTATGTAATTTTTCGTAGCAAAGCAGGATTATGTCTGATCGAAAGAAGACAAAACTATATGCCCTGCAATTCATTAAAACAGAAAAAAAACATTGAACGGAGTCTATCCTAGCAATAGGTAAAGCATTGAGAGGCATCAGTTTTGGGAAGTACTCATGTCTGATTGAATACATTCATAAATCGGAGGCAATCGAGGATATGTGGCAGCGGAGAGTTGGAAAGGAAATAGGGGAAACGTGAAGGAGAGAAGAGAGTGGAATGGAGGAGGTGTGGTTAAAGGGAGGAAGCAGGGCGAGGCAAAGAAGAAAAGGAGGAGGGACCCGGCGGAGCGCTACCAGAGCCTTCAATACTGGTCGAGAATCGAGATAACTAACATACAGTTCGGGCACGTCGGCAGTTGGCGGAGCCACTTCATCAGACACTGAAATGCAAGCAAACTCGTTGAGAGAGCAGAAGGAAAAGAGAGTTAGAAAGGGAGATAGAAGAACTGGGAGAGAGTGAGAGAGCAGAATGCGAGAAAATAGAGTGAGAGAGGGAGAAAGCAAGAGAGAGAGTGAGAGAGAGAGAGAGAGAGAGTGGAACTATGTAGGTAAGCGAATCTAGCCCAAGAATGGAAGGGCTCTCGGCAAGATGTGTGCTGGCAAAGGATGGCCGCGTTGGCCGTCACCGGGGAAAGGCAGATCTTGCACTCGTGGCCTTTCAGATTCACCTGCCGCTTCTAGAAGACATACGAATTGCGAGTTATACCCGAGTGACAAGAGATTAAGAAGAAATGTCATTTTTTTAAGAGCAAAAGAAAGACTAATGAAAAGGACGAAATTCCGTCTAATTCAGAGCAGCACTGCTCTTCCAAGCACATTCAGCAGTCGAATAAACAGACAGTTTCGAGCCTGCGAGGCTGGTCAGAAGAAGACTCGCCATTGTCAGATTGACTGGAAAAGTGGCGAGAGAAGCGATCCATTACGGGGTTCACTCTCCGAAGAGAGGATGACTCCGTCACAAATGGTGATGCGCATGGCGACGGACGAGTGGACAGCACACGCGAAGAGGAGCTCGAGGAGGGCCCCAGCCGCAGCCGAGGAAGAGGCACACGCTGCAAGGTCGATTCTCATTCAGGCGGACGACTATATGAAAATGAAAAAAAAAACTTTTTAATCCGACAAACATAAGCATGCATTCTCAAACTCTTCCCGACCTTCCTGAAGACCAGTTCTACATCACAGAGCGACACCTTAAAGAACTTGAGCTTCATGCAGAAGCTGACAGTCTGCGCGTCCTCATCGAAGATATCGAATAGCCGTTTGATGAGGGAGTCCTTGACGGCGTAGTCCGAGTCGTAGTTGAAGAAGACGTAGTCCATCATTGCCAGCTTCAGTGACTCCGCGTCGCATCTCTCTTCCACGTGTATCAGGAAGTCACTGCAGCACAACACATCTCCTTAGAGAACCGTTCTTCTAAATTAATACATGAAGAGACCTCGAAAGTGGCAATGCAAAAAATAGTGTGCAAATCAAAACAGAAAAAGACTCTCTTAACTTACTCTTTGTTTGCTTTCAGAAATTCGGCAAGAAGGTCGACTTCTTGTCTAGCCGGAGGTGCGAGCATCGGGAATGCGAAGTCGCCCACGGCGGGCGGTCTTGCCACGTGGAATTCCGGTGCGTTAAAGGTGTTCGTTGGAGACTGGGGATTCACGAAGTCACGGTCATCCCAGTCCCGGAAGCGTCGCCGGCCTCCTCCGTGCTGGTCAGCCACTGTGAGCTCCGGTAGTTGAATGGCTTCCTTTGCTGCAACGCAAAAGAAATGACTTTGCTTCCGTGATAAAACAACGTAGTAAAAACTATCCGAAAAGTTGGACAAAACTTATTCCGGTAAAAGCAGATGTGGTTTACAACTAAAAAATATCATTATTTACAAGAATACATACCTTCCTCTGCCGATACCGCCTATTGGCTACTTTGGCTTGTTTGACTGCGTATTTGTCAACAACGACGTCATCCTCCTTCTTCAGCGGAATGGCTGAATCAGCAAGGGTTGATAAAGGAACGGTACTGGCAAGAGTGAATAAAACAGACCGTCGAGATAAAACGGCAGAAGATGAGGGATGACCAGCTTGGGTTGAGGGGGCTCAGCAGGCACGGAGCAGAACGGGGGAAGAGACGGAGTACAAGCAACATCGGGCATACCAGTTGCATCCACTTCGAATGCCCTTTCACCTCGCTTGCCCTTCTCGCCTTAAATAAAAGAAGGAAACCTACCAAAGAAAAAGAGAGAAGCGTATTCGAATGAAATTGAGCAAACCTTTCCCTTTCTCATTCGTCTGTTCCTTCTCTTTTTTCTTCCTTTCCTTCTTGACTTGAGCAGAGCTCCTTTGATCTTCTGTTCGAACCTTTGCTTGGTTCTTCTCATCCGCAGTTTTAGGTCCTTTCAGATACTTAGTAAACAAAAGTGAGAATTTAATACCTGATAAACAAACAGTTACATCAAAGAAGAATCAAACAGACCACTTCAAACTCCATCTCTCGGCCAGGCATTCGTTGCGAAATCAACTGGACCAGTCGGCCACATCCATCCGTCGGGCATAGAGCATTCTTGAGATCTTTCTTCTTATTCGTGCCAACTGGGAAACAGGCTCTGTGCAAGACGAGTCTGCAGTCGTCGTAACATTCCACCTAAAGATACTACCAAGATACAACTGAAAAATAAATCTCTTTGAAAAAAGAACAAGTTGATTCTAACAAGAGAGTAGAATAGAACCTTGAAACACGCATCTCGGTTAACACAGATATGCTTATTGCACTTGGAGCAAGAGAGAGAAGTCGCCATAAGGCTGGGTAGAGAAGAGGGACGATTCTGTGGTGCCAAGACAGTCTGAGAACCCGCCACCTGAACTTCTTCACCCATCAGCCTCTCAGCGTCCTTTGCTTCGCTTAGGACGGAAAATTGCACGGCAGTCTCTCTCTTTATTTCTCTATCACTCTCCTCTCTCTCTCTCTTTTCCTTCTTCTCTGTCTTTCTCTCTTCCCTTGTCTCTTCTTCTTAGACCACAAAAAGACGGGAGAGATCTCACAGCTGAGTTCTCGCAGAATGGACAGACAAAGAGAAGTGAGATAAGCGAGGACGAAAGAGAAGAAAGAATCAAAGGCAGCGAGGGCAGCAGGCATATGGTAGAACTGACCGGTGGTTTTTCTTAGAAACGCATCGAAGTTTCCCTGCTAACATAAACAACACTTTCACTCTAATATCGTCTATCAATTAGTTTCCTCTTATAAAACCCTTAGCTTCCATTAGCTGACACCTTTACTACAAGAGAGAAGAAGAGAACCTTGAAACAAGGTTATGTATTCCATGATGTAATACAACGCTCCAGAACGCTCAGCGTAGAGAAGGATGACCAGCCATCGATAACTTCGTGCCCTTACTTGAATGAACACTACGCAGTGTTGTCCAGCGGGGCAGCTCGACAATTTAGATGCGCTCGTCTTTGGGAGTCTCATCTCTGTGTGCCCATGCCGTGACCAGCTCCAACAAGACCTTTATTTCCCTCTTCCTCAGCCTCCCCTTCTTTCACTGAACATCGCAATTGCTGTATTTCACTGACTATCTCTGGTGTTTTAGTATAATGATACTCTTCTTCTTTCTGAATAGCGCCAACACAGCGGATCTCTCTCCTCTCTCCCTCTTCTATCTCTCTCTTCATCTCTCTATCTCCTCTCCCCTTTTCCTCTCTCTCTCTCTCTCTCTCTCTCTCTCTTTGTCTCCAGATGTAGGAATCAGGGGTCGCAAACAGTAACAATCAGTGTCGGAAGAGAACAACCCCTTTTACCTTCATTTCCCTCGCAGTCTGTCGTCTCTTATTATCTGTTGACAGCGCAGCAACAACTGTTTTCTATTCCCTGATAACCACATGTGGTAAACATCAAAATGTGAAGCAACATTCATATTTGTTTAATATACGCAGATAGCAGTGGCATGCATAATTACAACTTTAGTTAAGACAAAATAACTTGAAGAGACACTTTTCAAAACAAATCGCACGAACCGATTCCATTTTAAGTAACTAAAAAACCTAGCATAGGCTATATTAGAATGTACATATGTATTTGTTTCTTCCTGGAATGGGTAGTTGAAGCCACTTGGCTCTGGAGCCATGTGGTGAAGAAGTTCTCCTTCTCGCTATCGCGAAAGTGGAGACTCCTAGACTTTAACTCCTTGTCATTCATATCAACTTTATCACGACATCCAGCAAGGACTTATTCCCATCATAAGTATTCATAATGTATATGATTATTAATAAATATTTCAGGTTTATTTACAACTTTCATTTTGAAATTTTGTACATCCGAAAATGCCGGCATGAATATTATATGTATGTACATATAATATTCGTATATGAAGGTATGCTGATACATCTTCATATACAATTGTTGACTCTAATAATGTGTAGTACATAAATACTAGCGGAGCTATGGGGGGACCTGGTTTCAGTATCTTTGCCCATTATCTCCCTTGGAGTCTCCGCTATGTCCTAGCATTCAGAACTTTGCATTTGGGGTCGAATTAAAACGCGCAAAAGGGTTTGCCCACGCGCGACTCCGAACCTGGGTCGTTAAGAAAATCTGCGTGCGATGAAAATGCACCAAAAAGCCACAAAATAATTCATATCTAGAAAATGCCTGCACGAGTACCGATGATCAACCTATCATTCGATAGCTAATTTTAGGCTCTATCTGAATAAAAATATGTCCCAAAAAGTGTCAGTGATGGGTAAGGTCGAAAAAGTGGCCTAAACATTCTCGGACCAAAAGTAGATCAAAAACATTGAAATATCAAAACATTTTGTATGACAAAGTTGTTCGCCTTCTTAAATCCTAAAAAAACCCCACTCCAAAATCTCACTCCCACCGCCCACGACGCCGCTCCGCGCAAACCCCGGCAATAATGGACAAGCGTTTCTAAGTACACTCTCTAATAACAAGCGTTTCTAAGTATACTCTCTAACTAGCGGAGCTATGGGGGGACCTGGTTTCAGTATCTTTGCCCATTCTCTCCCTTGGAGTCTCCTCTATGTCCTAGCATTCAGAACTTTGCCTTAGGGATCATATAAAAGCGCGCAAAAGGGTTTGCCCGCGCCCGACTCCGAACCTGGGTCGTTAGAAATTATGCGTGCGATGAAAATGTACCAAAAAGCCACAAAATAATTCATATCTCGAATATTCCGGGATCAAAAACCCCAAAAATCCGAAACCCAGCCAAACGGGAGTAGGCTCATTTCAAAGCTCTCCAAAAACTAAACAATATTCTGAATGTCCCGTCCCGCTCAAATCCCTAATCTGCGAGTATTGATTTTTCAAAGGTTCGCTCCTAACAAAATGGGTCCGCCTGTTTTTGCCCTGTATCTATCGATCTAGGTAGGCTAAGGAGCAGATCAATACATCAGAAGATGCGCCTTGAAAAACTACAGCATATATCTTCGCAAATCGAAAAACGTACATACAGAACTTTCGATAGTGAGAAAAAACAGAGCAAAAAAGGGCCAAAAAAGGGGGTCAAATTTTGGCCACACCCCCTGGCCACCCCTGAGGCACTATCAACAAACCAACCAGGAATCTTAATAATTAAGAGATGGGCTATCGACTCATATTTTTTTTCATTCCCCAATTCCTCTCCGTTCAAAAGATACAAACGCTCAAAGTGGCCAACCCAGCGCAAGCGCGCGCCGAAAAGTTGCAACTTTGGCCGCCGGCGCCGACCCAAAAACCAAAACCCAAAAATCCCAAACCAATACCAAAACGTAGCCAGAATATTCATTTACCATCCTAAAAAAACCCCACCAAAAAATCTCACCCCCACCGTCCACCACGCCGCTCCGCGCAACCCCCGTAAATAATCGACAAGCGTTTCTAAGTACATTCTCTAACTAGCGGAGCTATGGGGGGACCTGGTTTCAGTATCTTTGCCCATTATCTCCCTTGGAGTGTGGGCTATGTCCTAGCATTCAGAACTTTGCATTGGGGGTCATATAAAAGCGCGCAAAAGACTTTGCCCGCGCGCGACTCCGAACCTGGGTCGGTAGCATATCTGCGTGCGATGAAAATGCACCAAAAAGCCACAAAATAATTCATATCTCGAAGATGCCTTTATCAATTGTAACGAATGACATACCATTCGATAGCTAATTGTACGCTCTATACGAATAAAAATATGCCCAAAAAGTGTCAGTGATAGCTAAGGTCGAAAAAGTGGCCTAAACATTCTCGGACCAAAAGTAGATCAAAAATGTCGTTATATGAAAACATTTTGTATGAGACATTTGTTCGCCTTCTCGAGAGCTACAGAATGATTTTTAACATGTAGGCTTAATACCAATCCCCGAGAAAAAACAACCACGGAAAAGGCCTCCCAAAAATTCGACATTTCACGGCCCCCTCAGGACACCTTTTCCGAAACCCAGCCAAACGGGAGTAGGCTCATTTCAAAGCTCTCCAAAAACTAAACAATATTCTGAATGTCCCGTCCCGCTCAAATCCCTAATCTGCGAGTATTGATTTTTCAAAGGTTCGCTCCTAACAAAATGGGTCCGCCTGTTTTTGCCCTGTATCTATCGATCTAGGTAGGCTAAGGAGCAGATCAATACATCAGAAGATGCGCCTTGAAAAACTACAGCATATATCTTCGCAAATCGAAAAACGTACCTACAGAATTTTCGATAGTGAGAAAAAACAGAGCAAAAAAGGGCCAAAAAAGGGGGTCAAATTTTGGCCACACCCCCTGGCCACCCCTGAGGCACTATCAACAAACCAACCAGGAATCTTAATAATTAAGAGATGGGCTATCGACTCATATTTTTTTTCATTCCCCAATTCCTCTCCGTTCAAAAGATACAAACGCTCAAAGTGGCCAACCCAGCGCAACCTCGCGCCAAAAAGTTGCAACTTTGGCCGCCGGCGCCGACCCCAAAACCAAAACCCAAAAATCCCAAACCAATACCAAAACGTAGCCCCAATATTCATTTACCATCCTAAAAAAAACCCCACTCGAAAATCTCAACTCCCCCGCCCACCACGCCGCTCCGCGCAAACCCAGTAAATATTGAACAAGCAATGCTAAGTTGCAACTTTGGCCGCCGGCGCCGACCCCAAAACCAAAA
This sequence comes from Allodiplogaster sudhausi, assembly GCA_945643635.1. Classification (NCBI taxonomy): domain Eukaryota; kingdom Metazoa; phylum Nematoda; class Chromadorea; order Rhabditida; family Diplogasteridae; genus Allodiplogaster; species Allodiplogaster sudhausi. The sequence continues at coordinate 6,830,611 of CALZFC010000009.1, forward strand.
CCAAAAATCCCAAACCAATACCAAAACGTAGCCCCAATATTCATTTACCATCCTAAAAAAACCCCACTCGAAAATCTCAACTCCCCCGCCCACCACGCCGCTCCGCGCAAACCCAGTAAATATTGAACAAGCAATGCTAAGTAGATTCTCTAACTAGCGGAGCTATGGGGGGAACTGCTTTCAGTATCTTAGCCCATTATCTCCCTTGGAGTCTTTTCTATCTCCTAGCATTAAGAACTTTGCATTGGGGGTCGAATTAAAACGCGCAAAAGGGTTTGCCCGCGCGCGACTCCGAACCTGGGTCGTTAAGAAAATCTGCGTGCGATGAAAATGCAGCAAAAAGCCACAAAATAATTCATATCTCGAAAATGCCTGAACGAATACAGACGGTCAACCCATCATTCGATAGCTAATTTTTGGCTCTATTCGAATAAAAATATGCCCAAAAAAGTGTCAGTGATAGCTAAGGTCGAAAAAGTGGCCTAAACATTCTGACCCCAAAAGTAGATCAAAAAAGTCAATAAATGAAAACGTTTTGTATGAGACTTTTGTTCGCCTTCTCAAAAGCTACCGAATCATATATAACATGTTGCCATAAGGTCAATTCCCGAGAAGAAACAGCCGCTGAAAGGGCCTCCCAAAAATTCGACATTTCACGGCCCCCTCAGGGTACTTTTCCGGAATCCCAGCCAAACACGAGTAGGCTCATTTCAAAGCTCTCCAAAAACTGTTCGAAATTCTGAATGTCCCGTCCCGCTCCGGTCCCAATTCTCGGAGAATTGATTTTTCAAAGGTTCGATCCTAACAAAATGGGTCCGCCGGTTTTTGCCTCGTATCTATTGATCTAGGCAACTTCAGGACCTGGTCAATGGATCAGTATGAAAGCCCTCGTAAAACTGTACAATAATCTGAATGTCCCATCCTGCTCCAATCCCAAATATCCGAGTATTGATTTTCCAAATGTTCGCTCCTAACAAAATGGGTCCGACTGTTTTTTCCCCCGATCGATATGACCCAATGTATTCAGCCCCACAATCTATATGTCATTAGATGCGACTTGAAAAACTACATCATATATGTCGAAAACAGAAAATGCGCCTTTTGAAAATTTGAGTTAGTGAGAAAAAACCTAGTAAAAAAGGGCCAAAAAAGGGGGTCAAAATTTGGCCACGCCCCCTGGCCACCCCTGAGGCACTATTACCAAACCAACCAGGAATCTTAATAATTAAGAGATGGGCTATCGACACATATTTTTTTCATTCCTCAATTCCTCTCCGTTCAAAAGATACAATCGCTCAAAGTGGCCAACCCAGCTCACCCTCGCGCCAAAAAGTCGAAACTTTGGCCGCCGGCGCCGACCGAAAAACGAAATCCCAAAAATCCGAAACCTATACCATATCGTAGCCCCAATATTCATTTACCATCCTAAAAAAACCCCACTCGAAAATCTCAACTCCCCCGCCCACCACGCCGCTCCGCGCAAACCCAGTAAATTATGGACAAGCGTTGTTAAGTAGACTCTCTAACTAGCGGAGCTATGGGGGGACCTGGTTTCAGTATCGCCGCCCATTATCTCCCTTGGAGTGCGCGCTATGTCCTAGCATTTAGAACTTTGCATTGGGGGTCGAATTAAAACGCGCAAAAGGGTTTGCCCGCGCGCGACTCCGAACCTGGGTCTTTAAGAAAATCTGCGTGCGATGAAAATACACCAAAAAGCCACAAAATAATTAATATCTCGAATATGCCTAAACGAATGCCGACGAACAACCTATCATTCGATAGCTAATTTTACGCTCTATACGAATAAAAATATGATCCAAAAAGTGTCAGTGATAGCTAAGCTCGAAAAAGTGTCCTAAACATTCTCGGACCAAAAGTAGATCAAAAACATCGAAATATCAAAACCTTTTGTATGAGAAAATTGTTGGCCTTCTCAAAAGCTACAGAGTCATATATAACGTGTTGCCATAACTCCAACATCCGAGAAAAAACAGCCGCGGAAATGGCCTCCCAAAATTTTGAGATTTCACGGCCCCCTCAGGGTACTTTCCCGGAATCCCAGCCAAACGGGAGTAGGCTCATTTCAAAGCTCTCCAACAACTAAACAATATTCTGAATGTCCCGTACCGCTCCAATTCCAAATCTCAGAGTATTGATTTTCCAAAGGTTTGCTCCTAACAAAATGGGTCCGCCTGTTTTTGCCCTGTATCTATCGATCTGGGACGGCTGTGGAGCAGATCAATAGATCAGAAGATGCGCCTTGAAAAACTACATCATATATGTTCGAGAATCAAAAATCGTACAAACAGATTTTGAGAAAATGAGCAAATACAGAGTAAAAAAGGGCCAAAAAAGGTGGTCAAATTTTGGTCACGCCCCCTGGCCACGCCTGAGGCACTATCAACTATCCAACCAGGAATCTTAATAATTAAGAGATGGGCTATCGACTCATATTTTTTTCGTTCCACAATTCCTCTCCGTTCAAAAGATCCAATTGCTCAAAGTGGCCAACCCAGCGTAAGCGCGCGCCGAAAAGTTGCAACTTTGACCGCTGGCGCCACCCCCAAACCCAAATCCCAAAAATTCCAAACCAATACCAAAACGTAGCCCCAATATTCATTTACCATCCTAAAAAAAACCCCACTCGAAAATTTCAACTCCCCCGCCCACCACGCCGCTCCGCGCAAACCCAGTAAATTATGGACAAGCGTTTCTAAGTACATTCTCTAATCAGACTCTAATCAGACTAATCAGACCAATTTTCCCCTTGTGAAATTATGTTCAAAGGAAAGGTACCTACCGTACGGAACAAGAGTTTGGTAGGACTATCGTTTAGGGAAAAAAGAACAAGAAAAGAGCCAGCCAGAAGTAGGTGCGTGTCACCAGCGGAGCACACAGCACCTTCTCTGCGCACCCGACTGGCCTCATCGTGGGACTCCCATTGATTTCGCCTTGCGTGATGTGGCAAGCACGAGAAACTTTTCATTTTTATTTTTATCTCTATACCAGCGGAAATATACATATGTACATACTTCAGTAATTGACTTGTCATATCTTCTTCTTTCATCCTAAACAGACACTGAATGAACATACATAATTATACAAAACTTCGAATAGTCCAATCTAAATATGATGTACTAGGTATATCAAGGCACCCAGCCTGATTTCCATGGGTCGAACCCAAACTGTCAACCCCCCCCCCCCCTCCCATCTTCTACCATGCCATCGTAATTCTGCGTTCGATCTTTATATCCCACGCAATATCGTAAATTTAACTTACACTCAGTTTAGTAATGTTACTTCGAAATTCTTTAATTTACGTTGAATAAGTACATGTAAACATAAGTTTTCATCTTGATCAGAAAGCGCAGATCCTTGCAGCGGCGGGAGCGCCATGGCTTCGGTAGTGGCCAAGTCGGAGATGGCCTCCGAAGACTGCTCCATCTGCATGGCCGCACTCTTCTCCATGTGTAGGGCTACTCCCGACAAGTGCGCTCACATCTTCCATCTTCAATGCCTCGAAAAGTGGTTCCAGTCGTCGACCGCAGTTGGGCTGCTTGACTCTTAATTCCATTTCTTTTAAGTACATATGTACATATATACAAATGTTCCAGAGAATGTTGGAAGAAATTGCGGTTTATATTGCTTAGGTCAGGGAATCTATCATGCATAACCTGTAGTAAAGGAGAACAATAACACGTGTATATAATTGGCTCAATTATTTTATGGGTGTAAAGCATCGTAATCCTCCATGCTTCGTTCTCAGACTAGTGCCGAGTGCCCACTCTGCCGCTCCGTCTCTTCTGCCATCCTGACGCACCCTGGGCGGAAGGCTCTTCCGCTCCCCAAGCGGCTGGCGCCACCGTCTGATGACGCCGACGAGTTCGACGCCGAAGCGGCGACGCCCGATTCCACGTCAACGGCGAGCAGTGATGCCGAGTATATCCCTGAGGTACGGTATATGGATGCAAATACGGTATATGCAATGATATCTAACTGCAATGTTTTTACAAACAGCTTACTTAACTTTTCTTTTTTTATTTTCCTGGTTCAGCATAATAATTTCAATAGTTTTGTTGAGGTACGCATTCGTATTAGCGATAATAGACGTCCCACGAGAAGGAGCATGCACATTCAGTCCGCACCTGCACCAACGAGAAGGGTTTGTCACTTTTCCTGTTCTAATAAGGGGATAGAAGCGGAAGATAAGGGGGAGAGGGCGGCGTGTCTGGGTGGATCATCGAAGGGAAGGGTCACTGGGGGATGGGAGGACCAAAGAGGACGCGGCGGTCCGCAAGCGCCTTCGGGCGCAACCGTCTTGATTACTCATATATATCACTTATAAAAGAGTGAACAAGCAACTAGGGAAGCTATTTGATATACGAGATAGAGCGACTAGGTACATGCACATATCTGTATGTACATACGAAAGGCACTTCCTTTACTTACATGTAGTATGTGCATGCAATGCCTGTAATATTAAGTAGATGAGTGAGCAAGTGACGGCAGGCTGCAGTGGGGCATTTACGGTTGGAAATAGGTAGAGTGATGGATGGGGAATGTTTGAGCAATTAGTAGTTAGTAGTTACCTCATTTTGAGCGCATTCAAAAATAGAGAAGGGAAAGCGAAGAACGAGGCAGAATTGACCTGAAGAACCATTCTCTGGAGGCGCTGCCCAAGGAAGCTGACAAGAGCACTCTGATCGATCTTATAAACGAGATATCGAGAACTGACAAGAGAGAGGAAAGGATAGAATAGAAAAAGAGAAAAAGGGCACTGTCCGAGAAACGTTAGGCCGACTCATCGGCTACTTGGATAAGATTTGTCTGCGTCTCTTCATAAAACACATTGTGCTGTTGGCAACTCATTTGAATGCAAACTCGTGTCAGGCAGACTTCCCCTGTACATACAACATTATGAGCTTAATTGTAAGAATACTAATTTTGAACAAAATAAAAAATGTAAAGGTCTTTCAGCTGTGCTGTCCTTTAAATAGTTTGATTGCAATGATTGTGACTTTCAGGGGCAGCCGCCAGTCCGAGGAACGAGTCGTCCTGCTGCTGCCTCTATTTCCTGCGATGTGTGCAACATGAGCATCAACACTCGCGGAGCCATTCTCATGTGTGCTGCGTGTGACGAGAAGTTGTCTCCTGCTTTGTTTACGTGTTCTCATTCTTGTTTATTTAGAAGGAGACCTTCCTAGTTGTCATAAAAAAAATTACTATGAAGCATATTCCGCTTAAAATTAATTTTCTGCAATATAATTCTTACGCGCCTTGTTCATGCTAGATGTGCCCATGCACGCTGTGCTCGAGGCTTGCCAAATCGCTGTCCGCCGGGAACGTTCGTTTGTGAACGCTGCAACGATGAGCAGGGCGCTTCCGATGTCAGTGGTTGTCTTGCTTGTGTCTAATGAACATGATTGATGATGGAGTGAAATGCAGAGTTTTGTCCGCCTCTTTGATGCAACGGTCGGCCAGCGAACGCAGCGGCGGCAGCAGGCAGTTGTTGCCGACGATAACGAAGCTGACATGTTCGACTCGGACGCGGAGGATGGCGACCAGGCCAGGTCTTTCCTCTTCGCCATTTTCGCTGTTTTATGCTGGCGAAAAGGTATCCTTGCAAATCAGCAAAGCATTCTATGAATATTAGCTATATAGTTACCGCATATTTATATTAGAGACCGCTGATAATGACTCTGACATACTGAACTTCGCAGCGATCGTAGTAATTATTGTTTGCACACTTGAAGCGGTCAAAGAACCGGGCGTATTATTTACCAACAAAAGTGTTCTTGGTCGTTGAAGGGTGTGTGATATTTATCCCTTTTATACTGCCGCGATCCGTTTATTTCGTTGCTTTATGATGATCTTTGCTTCTTGGGAGCATGTTCCCTATTTAGGAGTGCTAGCATGGGCGGACAAGGAGTCGAGGAAGAACCCCCATTCGACTCGGATGCAGAGGACGGCGACGTTGCGAGGTTCTTTTCTTCCTTCAGCCTAAGCACACCTTAGTTTTTAAATCCGACAACATTTATTAAGCTAATGAATGAGAGGAAGCCAAATCACAACGTATTGTTTTGCCCATCACTTGTTAGACTAAATATTCACCGATATTAAGGTGCTCTTGTTTGATTTTGCCCATAATGTTGTTGATTTTGTCCAAAATCCGGGCGTTTTATTTTTTTCCTCACACCTTTTCTAAGGGTAATAATAAATGTTTGTCTCGTTGTAGGATCGCCTACATGCAGCGCCGTGCGCGGGTCCGGGAAGATGCCGTGTTCAACTCGTATACTGTGGAAGACCTGTGCAGGTCGTATTTATGTACCCTTGAAACAGTTTGAGAAGTCGACACCAGTGCATGAGGCTAATGAACTCCATGAGGAAGAAAAGATATTCTCTTGAATAAGAAGAGCGGTGGTACTTTGATGGCCAAAGATTTGCACAGTTTTCTAGAATGTTTTTTTTTAAATCTAATTATCGCCTAAATCAGATTGCCCGATTTCGATTCGGATGACGAGGATGGCGACCTTTCCAGGTCGACCTTGTTGTCTGACAATAAGTTGTAGCTTTGAAATCTCCATGGAAGTTTGTGATCATATATGATTATAATCTTACTCGCGTTTAGACCGGCTCACTCGGTCCGTCGCCGCCGTGTGAAGCGAGAAGAAGAAGAGATTGACGAGAGGGGGCAGTCAGACGAGGATATGGAAGAGACAGACGATGACGAAGAGGAGGACGAGAGCTCCTCGGATGAGGAGAGTGAATCAGAGCATGAAGAAGGCCGGCCTCTCTTCATTGCTGGCGAAGAAGAGGACGACGAAATGCTTCGTGATGAAGTAAGATATCCATTTGATATGTTCTTCATTTATTCACCCTCAATCTTACTACATTTGAAGTTGATGTTTTCGAGATGCAACCCCTTCAAACAGCAATAGCATAGTATGTTTTAAAGAATAAAGAAATTATAAATTAAATTATTTTTGTAACTCCTTTAAATATGCCTAAAAGTATAATAGTTCATTCATTTTCATAATAGTAATAGTACTGTATTTGGAATACCTAACATAAACACTTTATAATAGTAGCGGTTCGAAAAAAGACGTTTTATATCATAAATACAACATCTTCAGCCCGGCCCTTCCGTCGGCCGCCCTCGGCACATGCTCGACCGCACGAGAAAGCGAAAGACCAAGAAGAGCAAGAAGGCACGCAAAGCAGCCAAACGCAATGCAGACCCAACACGCGTGCGCAAGGTGGCTCATACTGTAGTAATAGACTTCACCTGGGTACTGTACCAGTACGGTCATGTTCGCCACCAAGATTGGAACGTCATGTTCCCAAATTAGCCCGATCAGCATTCCTCGACCTCGCAAACATTGGAAATTTTGTAACAACATAAATGAATTAACTTTTCGCTCACACTACAAGGTTTTGTAGCCGTCTGATCCATTAGACACTAATTTCTCAAAAATCAAACTGAGGTAAATCTGACCAGATGCAATAAAAAAAGTCATTTTCATTTCGCGCCTTGCTATTTTATCCCGACAATCTCGTACAATTCTCCCGTTATTGCTGCACATCACTGCGGTTGAAGAAATAATAGTTAGAGTGATAATGTCAATAGTGTGATTTTTTTTTCTTTCTTTCAGACATCAGGCGGCGTCCAGAAGCGACGCAGAAAGATTAAGAAGGCCAAGCGTGGTGGCAGGGTGAGGAATTTGAGCATTTCGCATATATTTGTTCTCATAGGATGCAGCGTAATTGGACATTGAAAAACGTTGCCATTGAGTAGTTTAGCGTGTTTTGCTGTTCTAGAACGGGTACGGTATACAAAAGGGTAAGAGGAAGAAAGTTGTTAGGAAAGGAAAGTATGCTTACCATTAGCTTCTTCCTTGTCTTTAGCGTGCGTCCGCATCCGGCGCTCTGCCGCCTCCCCCTGCCGGTTACCGCGAGCGGCAGCCGCGTCTCTCGCTGCTCGGATGTGGTATCGAGCCACCCTTGCCTAGTGAGGAGATCAACTCTGTGCCAGTCAGGTAGATCGTGCCTCATCTTGGCAACCATGTGCTGGCAACAATGTAGGCCAAGGAGAATGATATTATCGCCGCACCTGGAACCCATTCTGTGTCTGCCTTGAACATCAATTGATAATGGTATCTGTGCTTTGAAAAAAAAACTAGAAGATTTTTTTTCGCAGTAGCAGATGAAGTGCAGTGTCGATTGCAGAGACTCTCCTCCACGTGTCGCTTCCTCTCCCGTCGACCTGCTTGGCTCGGTGCTGACCGCGCAGGCCCTCGCATTGGCGCCTGGCCGCCACTTCCGCCAGGAGGGCGGCCAATTCGTGAGCACCGAATCGATCGGCCGACACTTCGAGCGTGTCGAGACACGTCTCAACGACCGACTCAAGGCATCCATCAAGGTTCACTGCCCATCTTATGCACGTCGGCTGGGATATGAGAAGAAAGACTGATTTACGACTTACTCTACTGGAACCTAACTATTAGTGTACTGTAATCATTCTGCGGAAATGGATTCCCCCGACCCTGCGAATGATTTGAGTAATAAAGAAAGAAGAGTAATTAAATTATATTATATCAACTACTGTTCATTTTATTTATTTTTTATAATTCTATCTTGCATTCTTGCATACTTCTTAAAATCCTTCTTTTATTTGCAGGACCGAACGGGTATTCTTCCGGGCCGAGAAGTGCTGCCGGGCGGAGGACAGCAGCAGCAAGCAAGTGGCACCGGAGCAGGGGCAGAGAAGACGACTGCCGTGGCCCCACTCAAGCCAGCAGCCAGTAGGGGAGGAGGCAACGACTCCAAGGAACACGGCGCAGCCAGCCATGCGTACTCTGCTTCCACGTCGCTGCCAACTTCCTCTCGCAACGGAAGCGTCGTTACATAGTGAGCGTTATTCTCTCGTGTTGGCATGTTACAATCAAGCAGAGAACAATAGCCGGTATCGAGAGCCTGGAAATCCAGGGTGAACCACGCGGTATAAGGCCATAGACCCCGGGTCGGAGCATGCCATCATTGAAGTTTTACCCTAAAAGTCCATAAAATTTTGACTGTGTTAGGACTCCATAGCGGCCAAAAATCTGAATGGATCTGCATCATTGACAGCACTATTTCTTCCCAGCTATCAAGTTGTTCTCCAATCATGGATCAGACCTATTTGTTGCATTGCCGTAGTCTCAATTCAGAAGCAAAGATGCACGATAACAAGTATTATCATATGCATTTCTTCCAAGTATACAGTGGATCTTTTCAGTAGCAGGGGAGTTATTCAATCTCCAGCGACATCAACATCTGCTCTTACATCTACCTCGGTTGTCCCGCCCCTTGTTCCGCTGCCTGGTCCGCGTCCGTCTAAGATCAAAACAGAACCAGGCGTCTCCCCCAAGCCATCGTTAGTGACGTGTTCTTTTAATTAGGCATGATTTGTGCAAATTTTCTTTATATTCGACACTTTGCGCGTAAAAAATTAAAGAAATATACGGATAACTTCTTCAGAACTTCTCGAGATCCTCGCCCCTCCGTCTTATCAGCAACTGCTGGTGCATCTAGTTCGGCTGTTCCGCCCACTGTACCGAAGCCTGTTCCGCAACCTGTTAAAGTCAAGATCGAGCCAAGCCGCTCTTCTAAACCATTGTTAGTGACGTGATTTCTTAAGTAGCCATAATTTGTGCCATTTTTCTTTATCTTCGCCACATTGAGAGTAAAGATTTAAAAAATATTGATCGGATAATTTCTTCAGGAATTCACTCGACACTCGCTGCTTCGTCTCCAACACGTCCAAAGGAGCGCCTAATGGGTTAAAGACCAAGCAGAACGAGAAGAAACGAAAGCAGGTTAGCCTGCTTTCTTTCCAAACACCTCTGTCACTATTAATACTGTGCTCATCGATAGCATGATGACAATTTAGAAGGACTTCGTGCCATACATTGAACACCATGCCAAGAAGGTCCTCGATCCTCTCTATCGCTCCAAGTCAGGCATCGCAACGCTTCTTTTTTGTGTCATTAACAAGGACGATTCGTGGCTGTAGCAAACTTATACCGTATAGTCATCAGAAAGATACTAGTGTACTGGTTTTTGGAATTCTAGTACTCTCGCATTTAAATTTTGAATGGTGATAGTTCCCATAGCATCTGGCTACTGTTAACGTTAGGTCGTATGGCTAACAGGAAAGGGTAGAAGGGAACTGTCATATATTGCAGGAAGCTCACGAAGGAGCAGTACAAGAATTCGCTGAAGTGGGCGGTGACCACGAGTCTGGCTCAACACTGGAAGAAAGATAGAATCGTGCCGCTTCTCGAGGTGCACCTCTTCAACCTCTACGGTTTCCCTACACCGTAATACTAGACCCCCGCGCCGCCTAACTACAACCCTTCAAACTGTTCTACCTCGCAAATCTTTTTTTGCTTCTTCACTCGCCTTTACAATTCCATTCATGTATCATATTTGTCTTTTAGGACCATGTCGTAATCTCTCATATATGTATCTCAGATGGGTTATTATCAACAGCATTAGCTGCGCTATGTCGTTTCTTTTAAGCAATCCTGTACATTCTTAATTATTCCTTTTCTGTTAGGTTTTGTCCAAGTAATTTTTTTTCATTAGCTGCAGCTAGCGAGTTTTATCTGACCATGAACGGTCTTTGCCTGTAATATAATTCATGCATGGGTGATCTGTCGAATCAATGGTGAAATCACTATTTCTTTCGGTTCTTGTAAGATCTTACCGGTGTTCTGTACCCTACTCGTTGCAGAGTGCCGTCCTGTACAATCAAACTCTTTCCCCTTCTTTCTCAGCCCCAAGGGTGTCTTACTTGTGTTGTCTTTATGACATTAGTGAAATTATTGATCATTGGCTTTTCTGCTGTAGTTTTTCGTTGAAAGAAATTTTTTAAGGATAAATAGCCCAGTGCATTTTTATATGCTAGAGGACATGGTATAGGTAAAGAATATATTTACATTACAGCAGATGATTGTGAGAGAACAATAGCTGAACAGAGACAAAGGGCAGAAATGAACGCATATGGCGAAGTGGTTGATATGTTCGCAAGCAAAGCAAAATGCACACATCAAGTCAGTATTCTACGATTTCTTTCTCTTTTTTGTTAAACAAGTACTGAGAGATCAATACGAATAAGGACATCAAATCACAAAATGAATGAGAATTCTGTGGCTGCAGTTTGATCCCGCGTAGATCTCATTTCTTCTACAAGTTTCGAGAAGCCAGCGATGGCCTTGTTAGGTAGTACGTCCAGTAGATGAGATTGAAGATGGCGAAGGCCTTGTAGAGAAGCAAGGGATGAGTCAGTGGATTTTCTCGAGTCAGTAAATATGTATTTTTGTTATTAGCATGAGGCAAGTCCATAGATCAGAATAAATCGATAGCCTCACCACGGGAAAGGCTATGCTAGCGACGCGATCGATGGAGGCGCCGAGTTCGTTGCGGCGCGCGGTGCGAGACGGTCGCCCGACCGGCGGAGGAGAGGGCTGCGCAGCGGGAGGGGAGCCACTCCCACCCTCGGGCAGCAGACGGGAACGACCCGAGAGCAGTACGCTGCCCCTGTATGCAGAAAGAGATAAAGGTTGCAGAGGGAGAAGGCGGGAGAGAGCGAGAGCGAGAGAGAGAGAGAGAGAGAGAGAGAGAGAGAGAGGGAAGGAGAGGGCGACAGAGAGAGAGAGAGAGAGAGAGAGAAACAGAAAGAAAAATGGAGAGGAGAGAGATCTATGTATGTAGGTAGGGAGGAAAACTGAAAACAAAACGTTATAAGACCAGAAAGCCTACGCTTAGAGCGTAATACAGGCGAGAAAATTCAGAGGAGCGCTTGTCAATGAGAGAGGCGAGAGAAAGAAAACTATTTGAAAGATTTTCACTATATTCAAATGAAAATTTCATTTATCTTTAATTTAATTTTTTTTAATCTGCTAAACTTGTCCTTCCCGACCTCTGCTGCATGCGAATGTACGCATCGCCGCCGTTGCCGTTCAACCGCTGATCATCAGTGCGGTAGTTGAAGATCTGGCCAAGCGAGTTCATGCGATAGCCGCGGAGGCGCTGGTCGTGGATCTTGTCGTTGTATGCCACGACGGCCAGCTCGAGGAGGGAGAAGAAGATGAAGCTGAAGAAAGAGAGAGTGAGACAGACGGTAAGGAAGTTGAAAGTTGGGTGAGGGCGAAAGAGAGAGGTAGAGAAAGAGAGAGAGAGAGAGAGAGAGAGAGAGAGAGAGAGAGAAGTTATATTTGATAGAATGGTGTATGATCGTGATGCTATCAAATGCACGAAAAAATAAGAAGTTGCTGAAAAAAGCAAGATGATATGACGCACCCGACACAACTGAACATCCAGATGTCGATTGCCTTTACAAAGGAAGCCTGAAACGATGGATAATTACGAATGTAAAAGAATGATTTCTGCTATTATGTGTATAAAACCGATGTTAAGAGGAAGAAGTGAGCTACAGAGAGTGAGTGAGAGAACGTAAGAAAGACAGACAGAGATGGAAATAGAGAAGAAAAGTGACAAAAGTAAAGATAAAGACAGCACCCTTGGCAGCGACTTGACAATGTTGCCGAACTGGAATGTGAGCGCCATGAGCGAAGAGACGGAGAGCGTGATGCGGGCGGGGAGAGCGCGCGTGTCCATCCAGAAGGCGATCCAGGAGATGAACACAGAGATGTAAGTTGGCAGGTACATCTGCGAGAGAGCAGGAGAGGGAGAAGTGGAGCATGAGAGAGGAAGAGAAAAAGGAGAGAGAAAATTAAAATGAGAAGCAAAAAATCAATCTTTTCTTCTGATAATTGTTTACTCGTCTCACATTGGTTTCTTTGTATTTAGTGTTCCAATGATACTTTTCAATGATGCAATAGATAAGGCGCACCTGTAGAATATAGAAGCCGTAGAGACGCTCGAAATGAATGGACACGGAAAGGCGATGCCAAATGCCCGCAGTATACACCTAAAATGTTTTTATTAGTTAAGAGAAAGTAGGAGAAAGAAACGCTGCAACACATAGAGAGAGAGAGAGTGGCGATACAAATACAGTGACACTCCGCACCTCCGTTACACTTCCATAGGTGATATTAGTAAGCTTGAAATCGGGCAGATTAAAGTCCTCGCGCACGGCGCTAACTGGCGACCACTCGAGCCATTGAAGCGTAACCTCAAGAACAGAACTAATAAGAACTAAGGATATAATATAATAAGAACTAAGGATATAATAGTAATGCATAGTAGATTACTATCCGGGCGCTATCACTTTAAGGGGGTCTCATTGTTCTTATCTACATAAATAAAAAAGGTGTTGACTGTTGTTCTCGAGGCGCTCAAGAATGAATTGTTTCATCTCTTACAAAACCAGACCAAGAGCAAAGCTACATCTTAAATAGATGACAAAATTGTCCTGAGCAAATGCCTTGACCCAACTTTAGCAGCCAAAACCTAGAGATTTTCTCTTTGTGTTTACCTCAGCAGCGTTGTACGAGTAGCTCTCGAGCAGCAGATTGCACTCGATCTGATCGAGTGGAAATCGTTCGAGATTCATGATGCAAGGGGCTTCCGACCGTATTCGATAGTTCAGCCAAGTCGTTCCGTTCGGAAAAATCTGAAGGACTTTGACCAATCACTAAATAAACACTAATATGTAATCTTTTTAGTGAGAAAAAGAAAAGGAGGCAAAAATCCGCAAATGGTAGTAGATGAGATGAAAGCCGCTAATTTGCTCCCGTCAAGTCGTGATCATTTCATCCACCTTCTTGTTATGAACAATCCCGACCTCGTGATTCGGACAAGTTTTGAGCGTAATTAAAAAGAGCCAGTACCATGAGCAGAATGTTCGGCTTTGGCGAATCGTGCACTTTGGTTGATTTGGAATTGACGATGCAAACATTCGGAGACCAGAGCTTCGGTTCCATGTCGTGGTCGAGCGAGAGATTCTTGCGGCACGGGTCAATGTGCGAGAACTTGAGCCTGCACGCAGGGAGGCTGGTATTCAAACATTCCTTCATTCACTATTATTAACTGTTTATCAATGTTTTGCCGGTGATATAGTAATTAATTCATTCTTTCATGTATTCAAGTCTTTAATTCAATATGTTTACAACATTCTTGGAACACAGTCATGGCCAGCGTGGCATACTGTCATTTAACAATAAAGGTGAAAAAGAAAGAAAGAAATAGAAGCACCTGGAATCGAGCCAAATGGCGCTGATCCAGAAGTCGATGACGAACGTGCCAGTGATCGCCGAGATGTCCGAGATGTCCTGTATCGTAATCTCGACGATAACGTTCACTGGATTCGGCTCCGGCAGCGCGTTCCTGGAAAGGATGCCGATCTGACTACAATAATAAAACTTGCTATGCACATTCCTTTGTCTTCCTTCAATTTTCTAATTGCCATATGAATACGTATGTATGTATATACATATGTATGCTTTATATACATACATGTTGTGTGATATAAGTGGGAACGGAATTTTTTTATTTGCAATTTTAACTTGGCGTATCCTCGATTCCTCGGAGACATCGCTGTCTCATCGTGTTGTGCATATACACAACAACTTCGCTCTTATTCACTCTCGTCGACTTCTCACACGCACTCTGTCGTTGCGCGCTCTAACAGAATCTCCTTTATACTACCTACATGGTTACTCGTTCTCTGCTTCTCTCGCTCTCTCGCTCTCTCCGTGGCTCCATTGACTGCCGCTAACCTCCTCTCATCCTCGCACTTTCAAATTTCACCGTCAGCCGAAGCCGCACCCAGCGTGTTCAGCATCCTCTGACACATCAGGGGCCTGGATGGGAGTGCCAAAATATTGCCTCTTCTCTTCTTCCGCTGCTGTCAGCACATGTCCGGGCTTGTTTCGGGGGCGCCTTTTCAAGGGGGGGGGGGGGTATGCTAAGGGCCCCCCTTGCCATGTGGCAGGCCCCTCTTGTGTACGTCGCCCGCTTACATTCCCCTTTCATCCGGATGGGGGCAAAGCAATTGGACAGGGGTCGGCGGAATAACCAAGAGCAACCTCAGCGAATGAAGCAGCAAAGAAAAAGTGAAGAAGAAGTGCGTCTTCCAGCTCTCTTGTGTGTCTATTTGTATTCTCGTGTGTTATTGCGTCTTTGTGCGCAAAGAGATGAGTGGCGTTCACTGAAGAGGATTCGAATATATATGTAAGCACCGGCCTCGGATGAAAAGTAGAAAACGTCTCCCCAAATTGCAAAAGTGGGAGAAGCTGGGGAAGGAGAAGACGATCCGTGGAGAAAGCGCAATAAAAGCAAGCATAGCGAACGATATATGGCCAGGCAAACTACTCATTTACTCGTCTTCTCTTTTCTCTCTTCTAGTTTTCCGAGAAACTGTCAGGGCGAGAGCAGGAAAAGCTTCGTCGTTATCTCGGCAAGCGCTATGTAATTTTGGAAGCGCTGTGCAGACAAGGAATAGATAAAACGGGAATCGCGCGCAAGCGAGGGTGCCTGAGGATTTGGAGGAGCGGAGTGCATTGAAGAACATTTGTCGTTTCCTTCCCCGTCCCCGTCCCCCATCTTCTTCCTCTCTTCCCTCACCTTCGCACCACTTCTGCCTTTCAAAGTCCGCGCACCCTCTTTTGCATATAAAGTCATTCTCCTCCATCTAAGCTGCACAACAAGGCAGCAAGATCAACCAATGCGCTTGGCATTTCACGGGCATTTCGGCCAGTTTGGAACATAGTTCAGAAAAGTTCTGAAACACCGACCTAGCATGTTCGGATTTGAGAGGGGAAGCGACCAAGCGTAAGCAAGCGCAGACTACGAACGCCGCATGAGGCAGGAGAAATCCGGAAGCTGCCACCACCCGTTTGCAACAAACAGTGCACGCGACTTATGGAGAGCTTTGCAGAATCTTGCTTTGTGAGGAGCAAGATAATTTCGTATCAACTCAAAAAATGATTCAAGAACGATATGGGAAATGTCGTAAGAAGGCAAGACAGTTATAAATATACTTGTAAAATGTATGTACGTATTACTAGATTTGCCTAGCAATAATCAAAGGAAGTGTAACGAATGGTGCTAGAAAAATGTGCAGCTTATATAAGACTGAAAATTAAATAGTTGCATACATACACAAATGTACATATGTACATTTTTATACCAGAATGTGCATATTAAATATATTATAATTAATTAATTAATATGTAAATATATTTTTATATACCTCGAATAGTTGGTCATGAGGACGTGCGCAATGTCCTGCGCTTTTGTCTCGTTGTAACGAGCGGCCGAACAATCTATGAAGCCGCCGTCGCCATTCGACGACGTCAACGAGGAGAGCGCCACCAGCAAGGCCTCAAGAAGAATTAAATAAATAACGCATTTGTTAATATTAGCACAAATTATTTCGACAAGTTAAATATTATATTAATATATTCATATATATATTTATATTTATACCTATATATTTATTGATCTAGCAAACTTTTCTCTCAAAATTCAATCACTGTTTCACTTCCAATTAATCGCTTTCGTCTTGATGTATTTTGATGCATTTGCTCTAATGTTCCGTCATTTCATTTGTGTTTGACTATGACAAGGTAATAATTAATGCAGCTTTGCAGTGGCATAGACAAGCAGGAGAACGGCCAATGCGAACTCTGAGAGGAGGAATAGAGAGAAGCAGGAAGGAAGGAAGGAGGAGAGGGGAACGGTCCAAAGAGCTTAAGCTTCATCGTGAGCTTCTGCTCTCTCATCCACTCATTCCCTGTTTGTCACATGGCACTGATTTGGCCATCAGCGACTTCCGCTAATTCTCTCTCGCTCTTTTCTTCTCTTTCTCATTCCTTTCCTTTCTCTCGCTCTCCATTCTTCCACCATTCCTTCAATCTCATCCGCCCTGTCCACCGCAACCACGTCAAATCCATTACGTCTTCGCGTGTTTGCATCAGCTGAAGAAGCCTTTGGGTTCCTGTGCAGCTATAAATAGCATAAGTCTGGAAGAGCGGACTAAGAAAAGGAGCGGGGCCACCTTGTGGCGGCCATCGCGGCCAATTCGCACTAAACACATACGTATGGAACTCTCGCTGTCAACGAACGATTAGGCGGGAACGCCCTTTTTCATTCAGAAGTTTAAAAAAACGCCCTTTTTCATTCAGAAGTTTAAAAAAAAAACGCATACACGCTCTTTCCACCGTCGCTGGATGTTTCGAGGTATATCTAGAAAAGAATTTCAGCCGACAAACAAGTTATTAAGGATTTGTGAGCCTTAAGTGACTTCCTAGAAACACTTTTTTCCCCAAAAATGTACGGCTATATCTTTCAACGACAATTTTTTAAACAGTTTTTTTCTTAAGTCGGAATGCTTTCATATTTTATCAGAACAACACAACGTCTTTGTTCTTGCGCTATGCTATAATTTCATGGATCAGAATTGGCCCAGGCTTGATGGTAGGCGAGCGACAAAGCGTTCGTTAGACTGCTACGAGCATTGCTGACATATTTGGAAAGATTGTCAGAGATGAGGCAGTGATTATGGCACATATTGTTATGTGCAAGAGGAGAGGGAAAGAAGGGAACGAGACAGTGGAGAGGCAGACAGGCAGAGAAAGGGAGAGGAAGAGAGAGGGAGAGAGAGAGAGGCAGAGAGAAATTTGGGAGAAAAAGAAAAATTGATGTTGTGGTAGGATGCTGGCGTCATGTTCCTTTCCTCAATCTCCGCAACTCTCGCAGTATGCCCCAGGCAGGACATGGAGTAGCGAAAGAAAAAAAGGAAATAAAAGTGGGATAGACGTCGAACAATATAAAAATACTTGACTTGTAATATAATAATTACTTCTTAGTACAAGAAATGTTTAGGAAGACATGCAATGTTTTGCTTGAACAGCATGAAATGATGTGATATTGTCCTTATAAGACAGCAAAGATCCAACAAGCAAGGACAGAAGATCTGATTAGAAGAGATGAATGCAAGTAATTAGTGCAAAGTAAGAGCACAGCAAATGCGCATTTTTACATTGTGTTTTCTCTCTCTTTTCGCTGACCACACATTTTCTGTCCTTCTGTTTTTGCCTGGCATCGCACGGTGGCCAATAATTAGGCAGTGTCGAAATAGCAGACGGGCGGGATGATCGCAAGGACTGTTTTCATTTGCGCCAACGCATCATCCCGTATTTCCATCTCATCTTCTCTTTCGCTCTTCTTTTGTCTATTCGTACCAACTCGCAGAAGAGCTACTGCAGAAAGCCGTCCTTCTTCTTGCTACTCTTGCACACTTGTCGTATCTCTCTCTCATCTTTCTCTCTTATCTGCTTTCTCGGTATCCGCAACGAACGCTACGAGCTACACGAGCTTCGGCTGATTGTTTTGGCGGCTTTTATTCTCGCTGTTTGGTAGCCGTACTCCAGATGCCCTCTTGGTACAGGAAAACATTTGCGCGAAGAAAGGCGAAGAAATATAGTACATATTTTCAGAAGAAATTGCAATGAGTAAAAACAAAAAATACATAGCAAAAAAAAGAATGAGCAATTTGCAAGAAAAGTTCTGAGCAGTTGACTAGTTGTAGGGTAGCAAGGCTACTCAAAAATATTGAACATCTCCTCTAGATTGTTTTCCTTTGTTGTTGAGAGAATCAGGAGAGAAGACCGATCAGAGAAAAATAACCTGACCTGAATGGTGAAGATCATCGCGTTGAGTGGCCTTCGCAGCCTTCCTTCCCTCGCATGGGATTCGTCGCTTACGTGATGTCCGACCGGTGGAGGCAGTTATGACGTTTCTCTGGTCGGCAAGGAAGAAGGAGGGAAAGAGCTAGAGAGAAGAGTGAGCGAGAGTAAGTGAGAGAAGAAGAGGTAGGGAGAGAGAGAGAGGTAGAGAGAAAGAGATGTTCTCGCGAGGTGTTGCTGCTTCGTTCGAAGACGCCGCTCTTCTGTCTGATCTCTCACGGCGCTAAAAGTGAATCAAGAAGATGCGAGTGAAACGACGAATAAAAGGGGTGGCGGAGAAAGAATAAAGCGGAGACGACACATGCATATACACATGTAGTACCAATAAAACATAAAGGTACAATCACCTCTCCCCTTGCACCACCCAACTTCACAAATGAAGGACCCCTTAGCCTCCTCACTTCTCACTCCATCGCCGTCTCGCTGAAAGGTCTTCAGATTGCCACTTCGTTTGTTACTTTTCAGTCTCACTCTCCCTCCAGATCTCTCTCTCACTCTTTCTCTTTCTCTCTCTCCTTCTCTTGCTCTTACTCCCTCGTAGGTTGTGCCCTCTGGCTCCGCCCCCCATACGGACGTTGCGCAGTTGGCAGCCACAGGGATGAGAGCTCTACTCTTGTTAGTTGGGCACATCTAAATACTCACCCACTCCTTCAACCTTCTGGTCCCTTCATAGACCCTATCTTGAGGAGAAGAGCAGCTTCATCCGTTTCATGACTTATGAAAATGTCGATGGGAAGTGAATGGAAGCGACCAAGCCAGAGACCAGAAGAAGAATAACAACAGTGACCAGTTTCCCGACAGAGCTGAGGGGGAGGGCAAGAAGCTTCGTCCTTTGTAGAAAAGTACAGTACAATGAATCTGATCATAAGCGGAAGGAAGGAGACGAACTATGCGGTCGGCCAAGTCAAGCCAATTCTCCGTGTGTACAAGAGAGCGAATAGCAACTTATCTGCTCAAGCAGCCGTAAGATCGGCGCACCCAAACACGAAAACAATAAGAGGAAAGACAATCGAAAAGGAATGGCTCTCTTTGCAGATGTCTATATCGAGATTTCGGTGGTTTGAAGCTCCATGCTGTGACAAAACAAAAGTCATTTTCGTGTGAGAAGAAGCTCCATCCAGGGAGCTGCACACAAAAAGGAGCAAACCACTGTTGATCCCAATCGGGTTGGCGACTGATCATGAGGGGATGAAGCTGACCTCCCGCTACTTTCCTGTTGCTACCATCTGTACCGGTCAGAAGACGTGGTCGGGCCAAAATGAAGTCTGCTTCCGCCGCTTGATGACGGCGGCGGCTCGAGAACATGGAGTGTGTACTTTATAAAGAAAGCACGTGCAGCGAAGATGTTATGGAGCGGGGCTGGGGAAAACATTCTGACGCAGAAAAGCTGAAGCGAGAGTGAATAATTTTAGTATGCATAGTGCTTCTTGTTCTTGAGAGTGTACGCACTATGAACGGCGTCTTTCAGAGAGAATTTGCAGACAAATATTGAAAAAGATTCCTTTGAAAAAAAGACATTTTGCTAGGTGTTCCATGTGAAAGGAACACTTTCATCTCAACGATCAAAGGTGACATCATTTGTGAGAGAAGCTGAAGGAAAGAAAATACATTAATAGAAACGTGGCAAAGAGCTTAAAAAGTGTCAAGTCGAGGCATTCCCCTTCCACTGAAGAACCCACTGCTATTAATCAGTTTTCATGGCACTCCACTAAGTTAGCTATAAAGGTGCCGAAACTCAACCGTAATCTATTTGAATTTTCGTCACATTTGTAGTCGAGTCTCTCTAACTCAAACACTCTCGTATTTGTGTCAGTCAAAGAGGGGCGAATTTAAGATTAAGTATTGTGTTCTTTAACACCCAACATCACAGAGCGACCTATCTGTTCCGTGCATCATCAGCCCAGTTGAGCGGTCTTTTGCTCTCCATTCGAAGGCGGCATGAAAGCGTATGGCATGTGGCACCGAATGGTAGATGGCGGAAGGGCTCCGAAAACATCTCGAGAACTCTATGACTTTCGATCTCTCTATCTACGGCAGGGAGCGATTTTAAAGAAATTTCAAACTTTTTGCTAAGTCTTTAATGAATTTTTTTTTAATGAAAATCATCTTTTAAAAAATACGCGTTGCATCTTGCTGACATCACTGTGAATTTTTTTTTGGTCACGAGAGGCGTAAGGAAGAAAGAACAGGACAAAGCAAGGAAGGTGGGTGAGTGAAAGAGAAGGTGCGCAGCGGCGTCCTTTCCCTGCGTCCCCAGACAGACCAACCACGAATTATGCAGGCCAGCCGGGTTTCCCCCTGGGGGCGGAGTCGGCGGAGCAACAACATGGATGAAGCGACCCAGACGACGCCGAGACATTCTGGCAACAGCAGGCCGACTCGCGCACAGATCAACATGATACTCTTATTTTCATAAAATAAACAGCAGCATGTTACACGAACACGAAACTGCAGTTTTCCAGATAATATGAGAAAAGATGGCTTATATTCTTCAAATACAAGAAAATTCAAAAAGTAAGCGCCCCGAATTTTACGAGTTGACGCCTGGTTTGCTGTCTTTTCAGCTAAAAAAATCAAAAAGGAGACAAGGAACTTGTTACAATGGCTCAAAATGAGCTTAAGAAAATAAACGATTGTTTTTCATGCATATTTACTTCAAAAAAATGAACTGAATATTTATTTAGCGCATATTTCAATAAACAGCTTATTTTCTCTCCCTATCTCTCTCTCTCTCTCTCTTTCTCTCTCTCTCTCTTTTTCTCGCTCCCTATATACTATGTCGCTCTTATTCTTTGTCACATTTACCTCGTTAATCTATGTTTTGTCTTCTGCCTCTATCTCCCTTTCTCTCTCTCTCTCTCTCTCTCTCTCTCTCTCTCTCTCTCTTTATATTTGGAGATCTTTGTAGAATTTTTCTTAAAATATACTTCCGACAGAAATGAAGGCATCCGATACACCCATTGATCGTGATTAAGGAGCAGAGAAGAGAGAACGAGGGTGAGAGCAAGGAGGGAGTAAGAGAAAGAAAGAAAGAAAGCGAGAAGGGACATTGTGGCACTAGGAGTCTCCTAGAAAGTAGAGTAAGGAAGCTAGAAAAAGATGGAGTAAAAAAGGGAGAGAGATAGAGAGAAAAAGGAGTGGAGATTGAGAGAGAGAAGAAGAAAAAATATGTAGAAAAGCAGCAGTGGCTTCCTTATCAGCACCTGATAGCGCGCATTGCTGTCAATTTTCATTTCTCGACTGATTCTCCCACACTGTCGACCATATTTGTATGAAAATGAAATAAGAAATGATGCGTTGTTTTAAATCTAGTGTTTTCCTTTGTTATTCTTTGTAATAACTATAAAAGGCTGCACTGTAATGTAGTAGGCTCAGAAAATTATTTATATTTATCTTAAGAGATCTACGTTGACATTTCTGTATCTTGTTTATTTTGTAAAAAAGAATTTCTGTATATCTGACTTTCATTGCACAATGGCGTCATTCTCTGCAAGTGTTGGTTTTGTCGTTTTCGCTTCGCGAGTAATGCTGAAAGAATGGAAGAAAGAAAGAGAGGTAACTAGCTATAAAATTACTAGAGAAACTGAGAGAGCGAGAGAGTGAAAAAATAGAACAGGAGAGAGAGAAATAGAACGAGAATCAGAGCGAGAGATATAGAGAAATAGAGCGAGAGGGTGATAGAAAGAGGGATTTCGAGTTTGTGCAACTTTGGTACAGTGCAATGTCTGAAGTACTGGTCAGATGTGCGCTGGGCCTGTGGGGGCTCTTCCGAGCTTTACTGACTGATTGTGAGACATGTGTTCAATCTCTCATTCAGTCAACTGTTGCAATTGCAGGGCTCCACAAAAGAACACTATCGAGGCGTACCAACAAGCTCTGCAACCTCTCTCTCTCTCTCTCTCTCTCTCTCTTTTCTCTCTCTTTCTATTTCTCCCTTTGTCCTTCTAAACTAAGTATGCGTCATTCAATCCTGTCTTTCCGCGCGAACGGCACGTAGATCTCTCTCTGTTTCTCTCTTTCTCTGTTTCACTCTCATAATTTGTCACCTACCTCACAATCAGTCACCATAGTTCCCCTGGTCTCTCTCTCTCTCTCTCTCTCTCTCTCTCTCTCTCTCTCTCCTACTCTCACTCCCTCTAAATCTCTGAAACTTTTCTACAATTCCTCGACAGAAATATACCATTGACTACGTGCATTCCCAGATATATATATATATATCATGTCCCCGCCCACACTTCCGCACTCTTTGCACGGAGGTGAGGAATACCCTAACATTTACAAGTGTGCTGTCCCAGAAAAAAAAAGCTTAGGACAAAGTCGTGCTTAGATGTGCCTTGTTTCATTGCACGTGCGTGTTCGTAGAATAGGCGGTCTTAGTACCCCTTTCCCAGAAGATCCCAGATATTAACAGATCCTCTTCCCGGTAGATGTTAGAAGCACTGAGTTGAGTGTCTGCCTGACATCTTGGTGCATGTTTCCATACTCTCACCATCTCTTCCCCCTCCCCTCTAGGCAACCCTTTGAGTCCATAGCGTAAAGTGAATGGTCGAGGACAGCATTCGCAATCACGGTCTTTGATGGTTTACGCTCCTTCTTCCCCCCCCCCCTTCTCTGCTGCCCTCTGCTGCATTCATTCTCTCCACACTCTCCGGCTCTCTCTGACCACGCTTTCTCTGCGCTCTCTGCTCTCTCACTTTGCCTTTTGTGTGCTTGTTTCCACTGAATACGCTCTTTTTCACTTTCTTGCTAGTGCACTTTCATGTTCTGTCGCTATCTCTCGTTTTTTCACTACTTGTTTCCTGGAATGCCAGAGTCTCTTTCAAATCCCCCCCCCCCCCACCCCACCCTTTTGTGGTTGTTCGGTATCTCTCTCTCTCTCTCTCTAGCTATCTCTCTGTCACTTTCACTATCTCTGTCTCTCTCTCTTTTTTTCTCTCTCCTCAAGCTTGTTCTCTCATCATTGTAGCATCTGGCGTCACTGCTCTGCTAAAAGTGCAATCCAGATGGCTCGGCACATGAGATATTCTCGGTAATTTTCAATTCTACTGTCTCCTTTTGCCCTCGATTCCAATAATGTCGCGTTTTCCACTAAGAGAGTAAAGAGCCAAAGTGCAGATTGGCTCCTCCTCCTCTCGATGCCCTCCCCCCTCATCTATTAAAAGGCACACAGTTCATGAGCATCTATCACTTTCCCTATACCTCTGGCAACAGTTCCCTCCCTTTATCCAATCCAATTCCTGCTATGTTATTTTCGTATTTTTTTATATTTACTTCTTGCTGCAACTCTCTCACATGTGTCCGACAGCTTTGTAGAATGTAAACGAAAAATAGCAATCTGTGCCTTTCTGCTGCCTCGTTATTATATCGTCTCTCTCTCTCTCTCTCTCTCTCTCTCTCTCTTTCACTCTTGCTTGACGAGACCCCCTGTCTGTAATTTGTATTCGTTTAGAGCTTGAACGCCCTCGGGCATTATCTTCATAACCTATCTACATATTCCTATCTCTCCCTCCCTTTCACCGTTCATAACAGTGTAAACTAGATGTTATTTGTGTCTATTTATTGCCTCGCTGTTTCCACCTTGTGAAATGCAAATTAAAATTTTGCTCTGCAGACATATTTCAAAATGTGCATAATTTGGCTGAAATCTAAACTCGATGTTTGTTAGAGGAATTTTGTACAAATAATATTTTATTGCGTCAATAAAATATTAATTGCGCTATGCTTTGTATATTGTTCGCTTTATAAGGAAAGCAGTGAAAACAAGATATGAAAATTTTAACAGCCGTGTATTCTAGTGGTTTGATGCTCGGCGAGCAGCAGGAGAACGACGCGGCCGAGTCTGCCGCGCTTCCGCTTCCGCCGCGGAACCCGTACGCGGACGAGATCTCGCGTCGCTTCTGCGACGCCGTCGAAACGCTCATGCGGAAGAGGAGAGAGCGGCCGGGCGAGCCGATCGAGCAACTCTACCGAGAGGCGCCCTTCCGCATCGATGACGAGAGTCAGAACGAGCAGAAATACTCTCTCTATCTCCACCACTCCCTCCGTCTCGCTCTCTATCTTTCTTTTTTTCTCAAGAACTGTTGAGAGCGTGTACAGTATACAAGGCCACATACCTACATAAAAGATTTAGCGTATACCTTGAGAATGCCTACTGTTAGTACTTTATTTCTCACGATATTGTTTCTCGAGTGGTGATTTCCGCTGAAGGAATCTGAAAATTGATAGAAAGCTCTTCAAACAGCACCATCAGCCAAAAACTAGAAAGTTTTTGAATGATAATGGCAATGTTAGAAAAATAGAAATAAGCTGATTTCAGTGCAAGAGTTCGAGAAGTACCGCGAACTTTACGACCAGCTCCGTGAGTTCCAGGCGCTTCAGCGAGGAGAGACCCTCCGCGATTGCGGCAATGCCAACGAAGCGTTAGTGTTCTCTCTCTCTCCCTTTCTCTGTTTCTCTCTCTCTCCCTCTCTTTCAGTCTCTCTCTTTCTCGCTGCTTGTCTTCGTTCTCTCGTTGTCATCTCTTACTATATTTATTTTCTTGATCTCCTCTGCGTTATATTTTTACCCTCAAGTTTAATGAGGGTAATAGAGTACTAAGAATGTGTGACGTAAGGAGCTGATATTGGAACAACCAAAGAACGCGTCTTTGATTTTGACGCGTAGTAGAAAGATCTGCACCACCACGTTGCAGACAGAGATCAGCTGAGCCGAACCGTTATTCGAATCTAGTCTTTGTTGTAGTTTTACTCTTACTGCATTTGTTTTTTTATTTCTCGAGTGGATTTCACTGTTTCCCTTTCTCTTTGATAACGACCATAGCTCCTTTATCTTCCACGGAAAGTGATGCAGTTGATCTTAGAGGCTTTTTTTCGTTGGGTAAGGTAGTCAAGCAGATTAGATTCAGTTCAAAGGTGAGACTAGTTCATTAGACCTGACGGCGCCGACCTCTCGCCGTGAGAAGCATTGAATGGAATGGACTTTGATGAAGATGTAATTTCCAGTGGTCTCTCCGGCCGCCACGGAGGCCGCCTCACGGTGGAAGAGGAGATGGAGGCGAGGCGGAAGAAGCTCGAACGCGAACTCGCTGCCGCTGCTGCTGATCTGTGCGATAGGCTGACAGATCGAGGAACAGGTGAAATTATTTCCATAACTAGAATCTTTTCCTTCCCTGTCTGTCTCTCCTTCCCTCGCTCCCTCGCTCTCGTCCGTCCTTGAGATCATTTTCCTTTTTTTTATGCATCGTTTTTAAAAGCCTATTTCCTTCATTTTCTCTCCCGCGCACAGACAAAAAGCTCCACGCAGTCTAGCTAGCGCAAGAGCAATGAACGGTGATGATCGGATGCCGATTTAGCCGCCCTTTTAGAAGGTCATCAGCGAGAGAGAGAGAGAGAGAGAGAGAGAGAGAGAGAGAGGGAGAGCGTGTGATGTTAGCAGCCTGCAAAATGGACCGCGGACTGTTTTGTTGCTCCCTGTGAATGCTTGGACCGAGTGCACCCTCCACTCCCTCCGTGTTCACCACTCGCAATGTCACAACGAGGTTGGATCTCGTCAAGTGATGAGCAGCGGCGAATTAGATGGCATGTGACCTCTTCTCCTTCTCCTTCCTCTTCATCTTCGCAGATTAACCTGTTCACTCCTGCAATTGTGGTCTTCGTTCTTCTTCTTCCTCTATTTCCACTTCTGTGGTTCCGTTCTGACGAGATCAAAGACGACAACAAAGCAGAGTGACTCAAGCAGAGAATTCGAAGCTCCCCGCCCCCTCACACTCATTGTTTAGTCAAGATTATGAGGGATCATTACAGCCGGGGTCATCTATCTTTTTTAAAGATATGTTTGGTGGCATATCGAAACGGCTTGTAAACAAATATATATGTACATATCAAAATGAAGTAATTTTCTCTTTGATTTCAACAGTATTAATGAGTGTAATTTGCAATTCCTCTGCAGACGCAACGAGTAGCTCGTGCTTGCGCGAGTGGTCGGAGATCGTGGAGCGGACGCCGTGGCTGCGGCGGCAGCTACGAGGAAGGGATACGGAACACGCGGAAGCGGAAGAGGACGACGACAGCGAAATGGGAGAGCCGTGCAGCATCAGCCAGGATGTTAGATAGGCCGTGGCGAAATGAAACGGGTGCACAGTGACTGCACTTAATGCCACTTCAAAAATGTTGCGTCTGAGGCACCCTCGAGGAACTGGCAGTGTTAGAGGATAAGGGTGGATCAGGCAAAGTTGATTGTTAAGATGTGAGATCCTAGAGAACCAACCCCTTGACTTTCCTCGAGTATTATTTTCAGATCTCCACGCGCACATTTTTGTCTCTCATAGAGCACCGATTTAAGATGTTTACGGTATTATTTGTTCGGGTTGATCGGTCGGAATAGAAAAATCTCAAGGGTGTGGGAGTTGTTGACACGTATGAAATGGACTTCTTTATGTATGGTGCAGTCGAGACTCTTTAATCATTGAGCCTCTCGGAATTGTATAAAAGTATTTGTTGAGGATCGCACGTGCGTCCTGTGCGACGAGCGAGTTGCCTGCCCGCAAGCTTCCGCGTCTTCGACCAGCCGCGCCGCCCACTCCAACATGTCGTGCACCGACGAGGTCAACGTGTTCTTATACTTCTTTCTTTACTTCCTTCTTCTTAAACATATTTTATCGCCAAATCTTAATTTACCCTACCATTCTCAAGTTGAAGAGTGATGAGGGTCAATTTTGCGATTATGGTATTTATGATTGTATTCTTAAATTGGTCTGATATGAATATGAGAATGAACTTGATGATCGTGCAGCCGATGCATCCCGACCTCTTCTGCGAACTGCTTCGCCAGTTCTACTCGCGCGGCTGGATGGACGGCTCGGGCGGCGCGATGGCCGCCGTCTCCACCGACAACCGCCTGCTGCTCTCGCCCTCGTCGCTGCAGAAGGAGCGCGTCAAGGCGTACGAATATACAAATACTATCTTTATTTAGTATCTTTATCGTTGCTTTTCTACATAAATTCACCTCTCTTTTCCAGCTTAGTAGAGCTAAATGCTTTTTAAATTAACACCTATGTATTCTCTTTCTTCACCGATGGGGGAGGTTTTAAAAAATAATACGGGTAAAAATATAGTATATATATGTATATATATATATATATATATATATATATATATATACATACATACATATATATACTATATTTCAGGTGCGATTTGTTTGTAACTCGCTCGGGCGACCTCTTTGGCACACCGAACCGACCGACCTGCTCGCCGAAGCTCAAGGAAACTGCTTGCGCCGGTGTCTTCCGGCTGATCATGCAGCGAACGCGTTCGGCATTCTTTCAATTTTTCACTCTTAATTTATGGGCTATTAATTAAACCCATTGCTTCCCTACATCTCTTTTATTATTTCTTCCAACCATTCTCTGATTGTGAGTTAATGTTTTTTTTCCTATTCGCATTTAATTCCACATCTGACCAATAGGAAGAGTACCTTTTGTGCAGGAGCGCAATGCGTCATTCACACGCACTCCGTCTCTGCCAATCTGCTCACAAATCTGATCGCCGACAATGAATTTCGCATCTCGCACCAAGAATACATCAAGGGTGAGGCTTCTTTCATATTATTACTCTATGCCTTTTCTTATGTATCTAAGAAAAATAGATCATAATTTACTGTTCTTACTGGGAGCTCACTTGTTTTTTTTGTAAAGAGTAATAACTATACAGCATGCCGTATTGAAGAATTTAGTAATGAAGGGCAAATTTCCAGGCATCTACGACATGCAGCGCCAGGAAAACATGGACAACACGGATCTCTTGATCGTGCCAATCATAGAGAATCGACCGACGGAGAATCTGCTCGAGCCTGTACAGTACTCTTTCTTTCTTACATGTTTTTATTATATTGGTCATCGCTAATCAAATTAATAGGAAATTATGTTTATATTCTGCTCTTTTGAAATGCCAAAAGGTAGTTAATTTTCTTAGAGATTACCCTTCAATTTACCCATTACTTGCAATTATGCATAACTGATGGTGAAATCTAAAAAAAACCCCGCGTTTTTGCCCTTTTTGTGATATTTGTTCAGTGTGTGAAAACATTAACATTTAAAAATTTATCACCGTCATAAATACATTCTTATTAGTGTTTAGATATTATATTGGCCCCCTTTCTCAGCTCGTCCACGACCTCTTCGAGAGCTTCTCCTACCCGGGCACGACGGCGCTGCTCGTTCGCGGTCACGGCGCGTTCATCTGGGGACCGACCTGGCAGAAGGCTAAGATTATGTAAGGCCTCATGTTCTTTTTCTTTTCTTCTTTCTATCATTTTGTATGTTATTGTAATTTTCATGTGTTTTCGCTGGACATTGTATGATGCATTGAGCGAGGAAATCAAATAGTGCTTATTTCAACTGTCTTTTCCATTCAGGACGGAGTGCTACGAGTACCTCTTCGAGCTGGCCGTCAAGATGCTGCAGCATGGCGTGCCGCTGACTCGGGCGGGCGCGCGCGATCGAACGGACCCTTCCGCCGATCCCTCCGCCCCTCCCGAAGACGAGCTATTCTTTGGCGCCGGCGGCGACATGGACCATGACGACGCTGCTGCGTCGGCACCAAGTGGGCCATAGAACCCTCCCCCCCCCCCCCCGGATGCCCCTCGGGAACACCAAAGATCCGACTCTCTACCAAAGAGAACCCCTTCAACCAAAGCGGCGTAGTCCAAGTTCAGTGTGATTCGATGGAAGAAGAAAACATACTTCTCAATGCTCACTATTAGATCTTTTTCATTTGCTTGTGCTGTACGTATATACGCTTAATATTCTTTCGCCGCCTTCCATATCCTTGCATTTTTAGAGCCGCCTTCGCTTCAGCGCCTTCATCTAGGCGTACTATCACTATTCATAGCTATTGCATATCATTTAACTGATACAGCTGCCGCACTGGTCGTCGCTTCTCAGACTCTCAGAAACTTGTCTAGCTTCCTCCCTACTGCCTCAGTGCCATTCCGCCTTGTAGCCTTCCCTCCTTTCTTTTGTTTTATTCCCTTACTGTCTGGTCATCGCTGCTTACAATGATGCATTTGAATGAAGACGAATAAAAGATCGCAACGAATTTATCCACAACGAGCTCTCCGTGAGCTTTTCACCGCGATCGTGCTTATATTTCGCGAACGCAATGGATTGATGCAGGGGTCGATAGCCACACTCACTCTCATTCTTCCTGTCTTCTCTCGTCTTTCGTGCTCCACTTCTATTCTCTTCTTTTCTCTGTTTCTGTAACTTCTCTAAAATTCTCTCCCACAACTTCTCCATTATTCTCGGTGTCCTCACTTTGCATCAGTGGAATGCGTCAAGACGCGACCGTGAGGACTCGGAGCGCAGTTGGATCTGAACTGCGGTGTAGAAGAGGAACGGAAGGGCAAAGGCTCTCAGAGAGAGGGAGAGTGAGAGAGAGGTAAAGGGCGAGAGAAATAGTGATGCAGAGAAGAGAGAGAGAAGCAGAGAGACTTGGAGAGGAAGCTATGGAACATGGAGGTATCGTTGATTGCTGGGTCGAATGGTAGAGAGGAAGGATGATGTTAAAAGAGAGAACGTCAACCTGAGAGGCGAAAATGTAGCGAGTGTAAACATATCTCTCTCTCTCTCTGTATATCACTCGATTCCTCTCTTTCTCTTACCATCTCCTCTCTCTTTCTCCGGACTGGGATAAGTGATTCTCCTAGATTCACTGTCGGATTGGAGAAAGAGACAACGATGCGAAAGAGTGATGCCGACTGAAGCTGGTGACGAAGGAATCGGATAGCTAAAAGGAAAGTGAGAGGGGGCAGGGTGGAAGACGAGAGAGAAATAGTGAGGGAAACGAGTGCGAGAATGAGGTAGAAAGAGGATGAAAGCGAGAAGAGACATTGAGAACAGCACCCGTGATGATCGTCGACGTGGTTGGAAATCTCGACGAGAGATATCAGGATCGAAGGAGAGTGAGAGAGATAGAGTGTATTGGGAGGAGAGCGAGGGACAAGAGATATACTTACATATGCAGATAGAGATTGAGAGAGAGAGATAGAGAGAGAAAGAGAGAGACGAATGTTTGAAGGGGGAAAAGCAGCGAGATCTGCCATGGCCCATCTGAGAACGACTGTTCAGAACAATCTTAGGAGGGAGCAGGTTATTCTTCTCGCCGTTTATTCGTCACTCCTCAGTCACGCTTCTTTGTGTCATTTGACACATGCACTCTCTTATTTTAGCTCTCTCTCTCTGTCCCTCTCTCTCCCTCTCTCACTCTCTCCCTCTCTCACTCTCTCCCTCTATCTCTCCCTCTCTCCCTCCCTCTCTCCGTCTCTCCTTTCCCTCTCTCTCTCTCTTTCTCAGACACACAAACATTCTAGCTTCTCAGACTTTACCACAATCCCAACCGATCTCCCATCATACTTCTTGTCTCCCTCACACGTTCAGTTTTTCCTTGCGTCTATTACTGCTCTTACGCAACCCTCCCCCCGTGATCAGCTAGCCCTCTCTGTCCACTTCTTATCATCCACAGTCCTTCTTCGCGTACAATCGCCCGAGGGAACGCTTAGTTTCTTTTATTGATGGTTGTTTGGTGTTTGAGTTTATGACTTCAGATTGCTTGCGGCTGTTCTTCCTTGTCATTTTTTATAGTATATGTATCTTGTATACAAAAGAAGAAATTTATATTTGCAGTAGTAGGTGAATTTTTTTTTCAATTGGTATTTAAATTACTTTACTAATCTAAAAGTTTGGGCATGCATTGTTTTTATAAGTCGTTATATGGAATGTTATGGACACTCCTCCCCCTGACAAGAGAATGCAGCTGCGGCTGTGCTCCCTCCGCCATTTCCTGCACCACAAGGGGTCTCGGCGGTCCGCATTAGAAAAATGCCTTCGACCAGATGTGATTAAGTCGCGAGCACTGCAGACGTGTATTGTCTCTGCGGAGGAATGCGACTTTACTTCTCATCCTCTTCTTCTCTCTCTCTCTCTTATCTTTATCTTTCTCTGTCTTCTCTCTCCCCCGTCACTACTCTCCCTCTTGTTTCGTATTCAGAAGCGGCGACTCGTGCGTAATCTGCTTAGTATACGCCATTGTATTGCATGCATGCCAGTGCCTTTCTCATCGGTAAACCTAGCATCGTCTCTCTCTCTCTCTCTCTCTCTCTCTCTCTCTCTTTCTTTCTCTCTCTCTCTCTCTTTCTCTCTATATGTTTCTCAATCTCTCTATTATCTTTCGTTTCTTCTCTAGTTCTGTCTCCCTCTTCCTCTTTCTCTGAATCTCTCTTCTCCCCCTTCTCTCTCTCTTCCCCAACCCCTCTCCCCACCTCTTTCTTTCTTAGCCCTTTCCTCTTCTTCCATGCAATTCAAGTGGACAACCTCGTAGCATACGAATGTAATATCAGAGGTCAATAAGTATAATTCTTGTAATCAGCTATGTTTACAGGCGAAAGAGAGATCATCTTCCTGAACTGAGTTAAGTCTGCCTTCTTTCTCTTGCAATTAATATGTTGCAAGAGAATTTCATCAAGCACTGGAATCTGGGAAGTGTTAGTGAAACGGCAAAATGAATCCTTCTGAAGAAAATAAAATTTTCCTATTTCTGTTCTAGAGGCTATTAGCTCTTTTGGTCTTTCTAAATAGAAGCGAATTTGAGGCAAGGAAGGTAGAGAAAGAATGAGAGCCAGATACAGATAGCGTGAGGGTAGATAATAGAGAGAGAGAGAGAGTGAGAGAGAGAGGCTTAACTGAGTGCCTTGAAAAGGGGAAGAGCTGGAAAGTGCCGTAAGTCTTGACCTCGAGCATCATCCTCAGCCGTTCCTGTTGCCGTAGCCTTGCTCTGCTCTTGCCGGTTTGGTTCCTTACTCTATCTCTCTCTCTTTCTTTCTCTCTCTCTATCTCTCTCTCTCTATCTCTCTCTCTCTCTCCATCTCTCCCTCTCCACCTCGCCCTCTTCAATGCATTGCCTTCTATGGCAAACTGTGCCTCAAATGAATCCTCCCCTCTCTCATTTGCTGCGCGTATTCTGTGGTCTTCAGCTTCTTAGCCATTTCAGGAGAAGTCAGAGAAGGAGGGAGATTCAGAGGGTAAGAGAGGGAGGGAGAGAAAACGAGATGGAAAGAAAGCAGGAAATAAAGAGAGAAAGAGAGAGAGCTGAAATGCAAAGGAGGGGAGTTTGTCCTCCTGGCGAACGACAACAAATCATGGGAGCCGTTCGGCCTTCACGACACGTTCATGATAAAGAAGGAGAGGTGATGAGAGCAGAAGGAGAGGGAAAGAGAGGGTTAAAGAGAGAGAGAGGGTGAAAGAGAGAGAAAGGGAAGAGAGGGTGAAAGAGAAAGAGGGAAAGAGACGGAGAGATAGAGAAAGAAAAACAGAGCAAAGTGCGGACGACCGAAAAGAAACCGTAGAAAAGTGTTGGAGATTGCAAGGTATCTTCTTACTCAATCTCTCACTGCCTTTGTTTCGTGCCCACTCTTTCTCGCTCTTCTATTCGCCCATTCTCTCTCTCTCTCTCTCTCTCTCTCTCTCTCTCACTATCACCGTCTTCCCTCCTCATCATTCTAGCCCCAAATCTTCTCCCTCTCTTTCTCTCTCGCAGATTATTTCCAGCGCCTAAACCCCCGGAGCAACGGCGTTACCAAACCGTTTTTTTACGCATTCGTCCGTACCAACGCTTTGAGACTTTTGTTCTTCTGCAGCCAATTTCAGCGTCCATTGTATTCTACAGGCGAGAGAAAGGGCGAAAGATGGAGAGAGAAGCAGAGAAAGAGAGAGTGAGAGAGCAAGATTCATAGCCACCTAATAGTTATCGTCGCCGATAATTACGCCCCCCCCCGTTCCATCGCCACAACCGCTACAGTCTCCTTTCGATCTCCAGCCACCCTGACCCTACATTTCGCGCCGTTTACTGACAAGTACGCCCCAGGGTTTGTGAACTTACAAAGCGCACATACATACCTATTTGAATGCTCAATGCTATCTTCTAAAAGAAGATATTCATAAACTCTCTGGCAACCTTTTTTTGTTACCCATTCCTGACTGTCTCATTTTGCTCTTCTTCACTCCCATATCTCCCCCACTTCCCCTTTTAATTTGACTTCGTCATATTTTTCTGCTCCCTCACACACGGGATGGCAAGCATAGAAGTAAAGCAAAGAACAGAGAAACTCGGCGGGCATGGAGATCGACGCGATGCGGCCGAAGGAAAAGAAGATTGGATAAATCTCACGCCAGCCTCCATGGCCCCCCCCCCCGAATCTCGCATCGATGCTCTTCTATAACGTGATGTCCAATATTGTATACATCAAACGTCTATACATGGCAGAAGAATGCCCTCAACCCTCTTTGCATGCAACACCTCCACAGGACCTTAAAGTGGCATTCACACCCATTCCTATTCCTCCTCCTCTCTGCACCTTTCAAGGATCCGGACGCGCTACTTACCCCCTGCCATGGCCTCTCTGTCTCTCTCCCCTTACTATCTCCCTCTCTCTCTCTTTCTCTCTATCTCTATCTCTGTCTCTCTGTCTCTCAACCTCTTTCTCTCTCGCTCCCTTTTTCTTTCTCTCTCTCTCTCTTTGTCTCTCTCTCTTTCTCTCTCGCTCTCCTTCTCTCTCTCTCTCACTTTCTCTCTCCCTCGCCCTCATCGCATGCTATGCGAACAAAGCGTGCTTTAATTTCGAAGTGTTCATTTCCGGGCATCCATTCCCACTCGAAGCAAACT
Organism: Allodiplogaster sudhausi; assembly: GCA_945643635.1. NCBI lineage: Eukaryota > Metazoa > Nematoda > Chromadorea > Rhabditida > Diplogasteridae > Allodiplogaster > Allodiplogaster sudhausi. The sequence continues at coordinate 6,865,022 of CALZFC010000009.1, forward strand.
GGCCATTTATGACAATCTCCCATTCCATATGGCGTATTAGTGCCCTATAATCGAACTTTTTTTATATCCTATTATCCTAAAGTTCATACAAACACTCATTTCCATCCGACTTTCCCTCTCTCCCTCTTTCGCCCTTTCTCTCCATCTCTCTTCCGCTTTTAGTTTCTTGAAAATTGATTCAAAGTCTACTGAATACCTGCAATAAAGCTTCTTCCTCTTTGCTCGCATATGTACATATGTATGTTTAGCAGTGTCACACAAACTCCATCTCCTTTCTCAGTTTTTTATATTTATATATTTTTAAAATTAACCCTAAGTATTGTTGCCCTTCTTCGATGTAAGCAAAATATAACTGCTTCAAAAGGACTCATGTAAGACTCCTTATGTTGTTCTCTCCTCAATTCTCGATTACGATCAACTTGAGAAGGGTTGTTTCTGATGTAGAATAGCCTTACACATACTCCTTTCATCGCTACCTTCTCTGTTTGACGGTTAAATGATGGCTGGTCAGCACCGGAATAGTAATTTATGTGCGTTCGGAGAGAGTTGGTTGTATGCCAAGGTACGCATTCAGGGAGTACACATAACATGAATGACTGACAAACGACGGCATGCAAGTCCTCCCCACAATTTCCGCTTGGTGTCTGTGACGTGACCAATGTAACGTTTGTGTCTTCTTTGGATGTGGGAAAGTGTATGTACATAGAGGGAGAGGGAGAAAGAGAGAGAAAAAGAGAGAGGGAGAGAGTGCAATGATAAGGAAATAAGAACGCGAACTGACAGAGTAAGAAAATCGGAAGTGGAAGATGAGGCATTATGTTTCTGCTTTCTCTCCCTCTCTCTCTCCCTCTCTCTGTCTCTCTTTCCTTCTGTCTCTCGCCATCTCTCTCCCATTCCCTATCTTTACCTCTCGACAACAGGTCCCATTTGTCGACCACGGACTCGGTTTCATAAGCTAGCACAATTTTGATTGTTCTATCGTGAGCAATGCAAAACGCGAACATCGTACTCATACACTCAATGCATGCACGCCAGAGGATGCTCACGTTTCATTTCTCACTCACCGACTTTCTTCCTGTAGCTAGCTTTTCGCCGCACTCGTTCTCTCTTTCTCTCCTTCTCTTTCTCTCCACTTCTCTTTCTTTCCTTCCGTCTCATTCCCTCACTTTAAATCTCTTTCTCTCCATCTCTTTGTCTCTCTCCCTCTACCTTTCCCATATCGATGCTCCGTTATTACTTGTAGTCTTCAGGTTTTCTACAGCTACCATAAAGTTGCCTCTTCTTTTCTCCCACCTGCTTTGCCATCTGGCTTGCCCTGCAGATCGCATGCGAAGAAAAGACAGCGAAAAGGTCTCATCTCGTGTTTTCTTCTAACCTTTTTTCCCATTTCAATGACGAACGGACACATTGATAGGCTCAGATTTTTCTTTCAGAGCTACGAATATTTAAAAAATTTAACAAAAGCGTGATTCGGCCTTGGCTCAGTATTTAATATATTTTAATAGAAACACTTATTCAAGGGGTAGATGTGTTCTTAATCTCTTGCTTTTTCTCTCCTCTAATTTTCCTTTCGCTCTCTCTCAGACTCCATCTCTCATTTTCTTTCCCTCTCAGCAAACTTATTACTTCCCCCTTTCGCTTTATTCTTTCTCCGTCCATTTCCGCTCTCTGTTTATTTGTTCTGCAAAGTCTCCTCGTCTTTCTATCCCTTCTCCCCATCACCGCAATTCTTCTTTAATATTTATTTTTACTGTTGCAATATTGAAGTGTGCCTGGCCGTTCGTTCTCTTCTTTGCTTTTCTCCTTGCATTTTGTTAGCAAAACCCATTCATTGCTTACTTGACATATGTATGTACATATAAACATATTTGTATCCACACAAAATGCTGATGTCTTCTTTTGAACAGTCTTAACAAGTGCATCTCTCTAGACGCATTCCTTTCTCTTGCCAAGTGCACGCCATGTGTCTGCTCATTCACGGCTTGGCATCATCACCTTTAAATGAGATGTGTTTTCATTTTGGTCCTAATAAAGGAGCAACAAAGTGATTGAAATGTTTGAGAAGGCGCGCACGGGTGACTGGACGTATGAGTGTCTGTTTTTCTGTCATTTTTCTGCGGGCCAATAGATTGACTATAACTTTAATTTTCATGTTTTAAGAAGTAATATTTTAATATAAAATTTATTGAATTTATGAACATAAGTATGTTGGTGCGCCTAACAATAAATGGAGCTCGTCGTTCAATTTCTTGCCCCGTTCCTTTTGCGGGTTACATTCCTGCCCTTGATTGACACCTTGTTCATATTCGATGTTTTTGTTCATATTTTCTCATTTCCCTCTTTCAATTAGTCTCTCACTATGTCTTGATCCCTCTCACTTTGCCATCTATCTCCGTATCTCTTCCTCGATCTCCTTTCCTCACTTTCCTATGTCCCTCTCCCTCCTCATGACATATCCAACCAATGGGCTGTGAGTGATATCGCTTTGTGATTGTGTGTGTATGTGTCTTGCATGTGTAACAGGCGGTTTTTTTCTCGTTTTGCTATTCAATGTCTCTCTCTCTCTCTCTTTTGCCCTCTTTCTCGGCTTCTTTCACTCTCTCACTCTTTCCTTTCGCTATCTCTGTCTCACTACATATCTCGCTCTCTCCGTCTCATTTCATCCCCTCTCGTAAATCTGTCGAAATGTCACTGTTCCTTTCTACTCCTTCTTCTCTTACTTCATCTCGAAGAACGAACCCCTCCTGCATTCTTTCTCCTCAAGCAAGAACACCTTTTCAATTCGTGTGATCTTTACGGCTCGCGTAAAAGAAAAAGATATGTCTGATCTCCTTATTGCTTGCCCTATTGCAGCCGCTCTCTGACTCATTTACACATGTCATTGTTCCTCTCCTTATCTTCTGAATAGTCTCCACTTTCAAGCAAAGGTAAGAAGAGGAGGGAAAAAAGAGAAAAAAACGAAGCTAACAGTTCAAGATAGCAGGAAATTCTGATGTGTCAACGCACTCCCATTCTATGAAGAATGTGAATCATGCACCAAAGACTGCCCCCTTCCAGTTGATCAGACTCAAACTAGAGGTCGCACTTGATCATGAGTTGGAGTGCCCTAATAGAGAGAGCTCGCCATTTTTTGGGGTGTACAATACAAACCGTTCGTTAAATATGCAAATTTTAATACTTTCAGTGAGACTGAACAACATTGATCAAATAACCGCGTGAGACGCGGGCCAACATGACCAGCAGAGGCTACTTAATGTGCAGCGTCCCATAATTCGTTGACTGGAGAACGATTTGCTAGAAACGATGAAAAGAATCCCATCGATGTCATGAATAGGTCAGTAGTATCAGCTGGAGAAGAAGGACGGGGCGGGAGAGGGTCGGGAGGGGTAGAATGGGGAGGGGTGGGACTGATTGACAGAGTCTCCGCTCTCCTCCCGCGGTGACTTGGCACAAGCCTGGCAGAATGGAGGGCGGCGACGAACAGTTGCCACTTCGGGTCGAAGGCAAGACAGATCGGGCTGAAAGTGGTAGAGAGAGAGATGAGAGGAAGAGAGAGGAAGAGAGTGAGCTAGAGAAAGAGACAGGAGATAAAGATATAGAGGGAGAGAGAGAGAGGGGGGGAGAGCAGAACAGATGGAAATAGGCGTCGAACGGAAAAGCAGAGGAGTGCGATGGATATCCCCCTCCAGAATCTCTCCCCCAATTTCTCCCCATTTCTCTGTCTATTTCTCTCCCGTCCTCTCTATCCCTCTCTGCTAATCCCGGCTTACCTCTTTCCTTCGTCTTGGTTTTTTTTCTGTCCTCTCCTGCTCAAGAGGCCACGCTGCTGCCAGCCGAGCCGCGACGTACTCCTTCATCTCTCTCTCTGTCTCTCTCTCTCTTTCTCTCTCTCTCTCTCTCCCTCTCTTGTTTCTCTCTCTTTTCTCTCTTTCCTCTCTCTCTCTCCTTGCTCCTATCCCCTCGCCCATCGATAGGCTCACCGGCTCCCGGAAACCTTTTCGGCTCAAGTCATCTTCGCCACCGGAACTTTCTTGCTACTCAGTCTACTCGCACTATCACTCTTCTCTTGTCATTGCGCTTTTCCCTCTCACTCTCTCACTCTCTCTCTCTTCTTTCTCTCTCTCTCAATTCCACACGCCGATCCTGCCAATCAGTATTGGATCGACTAGAACGTTAACTGACACTGCTGTCATCAGCACCAAATCGCATTCCCGTTTTGGTCTTCGCCTTTTGTTAATACAACTTTTTTTTGCCATACAGTATTTAACACCTTGAGCTAGAGAGAGCGAAGAGGAACGGTGAGATTGAGAAAGCTATTAAAAACGAGGGAAAGGAAGGAAGAGAGAGAGAGAGAGAGAGACAGAGAGAGGAACGCAGAGAGGGAGAGAGAGGAACGCAGAGAGGGAGAGTGAGAGAGAAACACAGAGAGAGAGTGAGAGAGAGAGATAGAGGGAGAGAAACACAGAGAGGGAGAGGGAGAGAGAGTGTCTGAGAAAGGAGAAAGTGAGCGATCGACGCGTTCCACTACAACTCATTAACCAAGCCGACCTTGCTTTCACACCATTTGCCCGCCTGAGGCAACCGTCCAAGAACGAGAATGCAAAGTAAACTGACGATCAAATCTGCCTTACGAGTGCTTGTCATAGATTGGATCAGTAGATACTAATCAATATGGGTGCGGTTGTCTTTGTTATTCTTATAAACTCCTCTCTTTTACTCTTATCTGCCTTTCTCTGATCTAAACAAATCTATTACGTAACATCTCCGCTGTTACTTTTCTTCCACGAATAATGCTATCTCTTGCTCCGCAGGGAATCTATCTCATTCTCTCCCCTATTTCCACCTCTCTCCTCTCCATTGCTCTGCCTCTCTCTCTCTCTTTCTCTCTCTCTCTCACTCTCTCTCTCGAAAACTACGTGAGTCTTCATCCTTCTCTCTGATGCGAGGAGACGCAGAACGAGTAACAAGTGTTTCTTGGATCGGCGGACTTCCTTTCTGCTTCCGCCTCCTCTTCCTTTCTACCCGGCTCATCCGTCAAAGCAGCCTCGGGATTTGTTGCGCGGCTAACGAGAGAAAGAGAGCAAGAGAGAGAGAGAGAGAGAGAGAGAGAGGGGGGGGGAGAGAGAGAATCTGGAGCGCGCCTCCTCAGCGCATTGCGAAGGGCTTTCATCGAAATGACGCCTGTTTCTTCCTTTTTCTCTGCTCCTCAATCTTTTCGTTTTGCTTTATCTCTCTCTCTCTCTCTCTCTTCAGTCTCTCTCTATTTCTCTGTTTCTTTCCCTCTCCATCCCACCCCATCTCTCTCTATCACTTTCTTTCTTCGCACACTCTCGTCGAAAGCCTCCGCTGCGCAACTTGTTTTCTATCCAGTTTCAAACTCTTCTCCTTCTGCGTGCCCTCGAGTGATTTTGCAAAATCTTCAAGATTCATCATTTCTTGACATCGTCAACCTCATCGTTACGAGGCCCAGGAAATGCCATTTCTTCCTTGAATCTGTGGAATTCCGAGCAAAATGGCCGCCCCAATTTCTGTTTAAAGAATTCAGCGAGATAACTAGTTATTTTGAATTATTCAGTATTCTTTTGGATATTTTTTGTTCATTTCTTATCTGTGTGCACCTCTTGTCTTGTTGTGGCATCTCCCCCTCTTTTTTTCTCTTGATCCCTCTCTCTCTCTGCCTCCATCTCTCCCTTTCCCTCTCTCTTTCGTTCTCTCGACACGTTTCTCTTGGAGACGTTCAACTTGACGCCTTCTCTAAAATGGCTGCACACCGAAGACGCATCGTAGTCGCCTGCGCGACCGTTAGAGCTCATTTTCTAGTTTAGGAATTTGTTGTCGACTAGAGACCGTGGAAGGAGAGAAAATGAGGAGAAAGAGAGAGAGAGATAGAGAGAGAGAGGGAGAGAGAGGGAGTTTAAGAGAGAATAAAGAAAGAGGCAATGGTCAAAGGCAAACAGATCGGAGACACTCGCCCTGAGGCCTTGGAGAGTGCAAGGAATGGAAGGGATGATGTGCATACGAAAAGGAGTCGCCTGAATAGTATCAACTTCCTGGCCGGACGATCTGTCTCTAGTTCTTTGTCCACCTTGCTCCTCTTTCTCTCTCACTCTCTCTCTCTCTCTCTCTCTATCTCTTTCTCCCTTGCCTTATTTTTCTGACTTCCGTCCTATATCTCATTCTATCACTCTTATTCTCTATCTCTCTCGTTGTCTCTTCCCTCTCTCTTTCTCTGATCTAAACTGCTTCCATCAGGATGCGATCAGCTGGTCACCCTCTGGCGCACACACTGCAATCGTCTCATCGCCGAGTCGCCAATGAGGCGGAATAGCCAAGACCCCCTTCGCTGTCACTTATTCAATATCCCTTTCCTCTGTCCACTCTCTCTCATTCTCTCTCTCTCTATCTCTCTTTCTATCTCTTTCTATTTTTTTTTCTCTCTCTCAGTCTTTCTCTTTAGCTCTCTCCATCGCACTCAGTTTCTCACTACCCCCCCCCCCATCATCATTCATTACTTTTTTGTTGTTGCTGAAATCCGCTTCGCTGTTGGTTTCAATTATGTTTTGCCTATCTACCCTTTTCTCTCTCTTTTTCTCTGCTTTCTCTCTCCATGTTCCTATTGTGTACCCTTGTGCTTCAACCAATTGGCATGCGCTTTTTTCTGCTTATTCTCTTCGGTAACAACTTCTCCAAGAGCTGTTCCTTTCCTCGTCTGTTCTGTTCTCTCTCCGTCGGTGACCATTCCATGCCTTTCTCTGAGACTGTATTATTTGCCGTTGCTCTCTTCACCCCCCCCCCATCCCTTCCCCGGGAACGAAAAAAGGATTTTAGCTACCAAAAATTTCTCGAAACGGTACAGTCAACTACTACTTTCTTGGAGGCAACCAGTTCCTTTCTAGCTTCTTTCTCTCTCTCTCTCTCTATCTCTCTCTCTCTCTCTCTCTTTCTTTCGCTATCTCCCTCTCTCAAGTTTACTCTTTTTCTCATTCTCTCTCTCTCTCTCTTTCTCCCGCTCGTCAGTTGCCATATACAACATCCCTTGTTCTTTTCTGCACTCTTCTCTCTGATGCCAATAATAATTGGCCGATTTGCTCTAAAGGCAAGAAGAGAGTGAAATAGTTAGCGAAATGGTGATACCAAAAGAAGGGAAGAGTTGCTGCTGTGCATTCATTCCGCTTTCCGAAACAGTGCTGGTGAAAGAGAGCGAGAGCGAGAGCGAGAGAGAGAGAGAGGGAGAGAGGGAGAGAGGGAGAGAGAGAGAGAGTAAGAGAGAGAGAGAGAGAGAGAGAGAGAGAGAGAACCACCGCAGCGACAGCAGCAGCTGGCAGACAACACCGAATGTGCACAGAAGGTAAACAAGTGTCGCGAATACGTCTCTTCATTTAGCGCCCCCGAGAATGGCAGTGCTTCCACAAAGTAGAATACTCAAGGAATGCGTTATGGAGAGGAAGGGGGGGGGGGGTCAGAAGGTCTTGGTGCTGATTCGTTCAGAAGGCGTGTATATAGAATTCCGCTACTTTACGATTGGCGTCTTATAACTTATCAATCATTTACAATATATTCCTGGCATTGATAGGGCAAAGCTAGGCATCCGACAGGTTATCTGTCTGACCCTGTTTGGGCATCAGCATCACGCCCTTCCCTCACTCGGCGGCGCCTTTCCCTTCGGCTACAAACGTACCATAAATACTTCCTTCCTCCATTGGTGACCTGGTCCGCCCGGCGCCAGCTCACCATTACCGAGTCAGCAACTACTGGCGCTCCTGTAGCAAACTGGGCGCTACTGATCTTACTTCTAATAACATTCTTCGTTGATCACTCTTGCTGTCTTCTCTCTTCACATCCAATATATTTGTATGTTTAAATATATGAATATATTTCGAATATGCGCTCTTTATCACGAAGACATTTGCATTTTTTCATTCATACAATCTATATCATGGCATACTTTGTAGCTTTGAAAGCTCGAGAAAATATCGCCAGAGTCTTGTCTTGGCTGTTTAAGATGGTGGTTCGCATTTTACCCGAACGTCTTCTTTTTCTTCCTCTTGGCTCTCCTTCCTTTACAAGTGCGCGAACATGGCTCTCGGTTGCCTTCCCGACCAACGCTCCATTGATCTGCCATTCTTCTTACATTTCTGCCTTTTGTTGCACTTTGATTTCTCTCGTCATATCAAAAGAAAGAGTCGTTTTCAGTCGAAAGCAAATAAAAAAGGGCCGGCCGATAAGCCGCGCCTCCTTCCCCATTTGGGCACTTTGAAGGGGCCGGCTCTTTCATATGCGTATTGTTGCAGAGACATTGAAAGCCCAATGATTTCTATCAGCCCTTATCTCATACATTTGTATGTATGTTTGTTTCTCTGCACTCTCTACACTCTTTCGCTTATTGTGTAGTGGAATATCTTATTCTCCACATCCTTTCATTAGCATAGCTACATATGTGTTCATTTCATTCCCGCTTTACTCTTTCATTACATATATCATTCTCCCCTCGCAGGCTCTTCGTGAGCGGTTGCTTCCATCATCGTTGCCCATGAATTAAATACTTGTTAGTCCTGTTCCCATCCTTCATATCATCGAACTGTGTCTATATAAGGACGTGTTGTGATCTCACAAAGACCGTATCTTTGTTGCGCAATTAGCATTTTAGTTTCCTATGTTTTTGACGTTCTCACACTATCTCTCTCTCACTCTTTTCGTAGTCCAGAAGAAGTGTCCCTCTCTCTCCACCGTCCTATTTCTACGCACCGGCCGCCGGCGTCCGCGGTGACGTCGCCGCGAGGGGCGCCAAGGAAGAAAGTGGACGCGAGAGATGGTGTTCATTCCTGACCCCGACACCGACCCAACGACGCCCGCCGATGCCGTCCGCGTCCCCGAGTTCTATCCGAGAAGTCAGTCTTCCTTTCAAATTTATATGCTTTGAATAATATTTTCCGCATGACCCCATGAATTCTGAATTTTTTCCTACTTGATTAATAATAATAAAAAAAAATTTTTTACGATAAAACTTGCTCCGGCACTTCTAAGAAAACCTACTCAATTTGACTGTCTTGACTTGGCGCTGCTTTGGGCCTTGCGCCTTTCCTTGGAAACACACCTGTCTCCAAGTTTCAATGCAAATAGCAGCTCTGGGTGTTACTTTCGGCCAAGCTATGGATATGCTATAAGCAGCCCCTGTGGCAAGTCAAACATTGACGCATATCTCTCGCTTTCTCTTTCTCTCTCCCTATCGCTCGCTGTTTCTCCCTCTCCTTCTCTCCCTCTCTATGTCACTGTGTCTTAGCGAACAGCGGTAAGCCATGCCGGCGGCAAGGATCACTTTGCCCCGTGTCTTGTTCACCCTCTCTTCATTTTCCCTCTTCCTCTGCCCCTCTGTCCCTCGCCTTGTTACTCACTATTTTTCTCATCTCTTTCTCTCCTCTCGTTCCTTGAACGCCTGTCCGGTCAGATGGCGTATTGGCTTTTCGTTAGGGCGTGGGCAGAGTAGGCAGACTGGGAGAGCGAGAGAGAAAGAGTGGGGGAGAGAGGAGAGATCTAGTAAGGAAAGAGAGGGTGAAGGCTTAAGAGAGAGACGGGATGGCAAGGAACAGATAAAGAGAGATAGAGATAGAGAGGTACTATGAGAGAGTCAGAGAAAGAGTGAGAAAGAGAGAGAGAGAGAGAGAGAGAGAGAGAGAAAGAGCGCGTGAGAGAGAGCGCGATACAGCTGAACAAGCAGCTTCTGCGAGGGGCTCAGAGACAATGAGGAAGTCCAATTCGTGTGCCTGTAGACGACATGGATGCTCATCAGCTTCCGGAGAAAAGAGAAACTGAAACGTATGGCAGTCAGGAGAAAACGAAAGAGCAATAGATCACAGGCTTTGAGCAACGTCAATTCTTTTTTTAATCAGCAACAACTAAGGCAAAAATTAGTAAATCCATTGAAATCATCCACGGTTTCGTTGACTGGTCTTAACTTTAGAAATAACAAAGTAGATAGCGAATTCCTTCATTTTATTTTCTTTAGCCGATGACCGCGCACCTTTCAATCATCGCGACAACGTTCGAATCCGCACCGATGAATCATTTGAGAAGTACTACGAGATCTATGGAGAGCCGCTCGGAGAGTCAGCTTCTTTCAATTATTTCATCATTCTAGTCATTCACTGCACACTATGTTGTTTAAAAAAAATAATTTAAAACTTTCTTAACTAATTTAATTGTTTAATAACTGTTTTTAATATAAAATATATAATAAGCGCACTGCTGCAGAGGAAAATTCGGCAAAGTGTATGAATGCCGCGAGCGCTCCTCAGGGCTCGTTCTTGCGGCCAAGTTTATTAAGATCAGGAAGGTTAGCATTTTGAACTTCAGCGGATACGGTAAGGTTAAAAAAATTACTTTTAGGCTTAAATTGACGTCTACGTGTGTATGTTTATATATCTTTTGTACCTTTTAGGATCCCGACAGAAAGACGGTCGAACGAGAAGTGTCGATTATGACGCAAATGCGGCATCCGCGAATCGCGCAAATCTACGACGCTTTCTGGCAGGGCAAGAATGACGTCATCCTTGTCATGGAGATGTAAGAATGGATCATTTTAACGGTTTTATTTATTTATTATTTATTTCCATTTTTTAGAGAAAAATGGTAATAGACTAATAATGATAATAATGAAGACAGATATTTTGAGCGTCCGCGGCGGCGAGCTGTTCAACCGCGTGGCGGAAGAGACGTACGTGCTGACGGAGAAGGCGGTGGCCGCTGTGATCTGCCAACTCTGCGAGGCCATCGATTACATGCACTCGCAGAACATCATCCATCTCGACATCAAGGCGAGAAGCTTTTTATATTTATATTTTACTTTATATAGTAGAAAATATAATTTTCTCCTGCTAGAGCCAATTATTTGTACATACATATATATATAATTTATAAAATTCAGCCAAAAAGCTCATCCGAACAGTATTCGGCGGTATATTTCTTCATTCTTCTGATGTGTTTGCTTTCAACGGAAATTCCCTCCTTTCTATTCGTTGTTTGAATGATTATCTGAAATTGACGTTAAAGGCTAGACTATCTTGGTTTCATGCGTCTACATTGAGATGCGAAAGAGAAACCTGCTCTTGCAAGAGTCAGTGATCTAAAGCAAGAAATGGATTGACAAATAAAAAAACTCTGCCGTATTTGTCCTTCGGCACTTGCGGCATCCGTTCCTACGTATGTAGCAATCTGTTATAGAGTGCTGAAAAGAAAGAAAGAGAGAGAGGGAACGAGAGAAAGAGAGGGTGAAACTTGTTGTTCCATCAGGTAGACTCTGCCGTGAGAGGATATCGACGTATCGTGGAAGATATCAGTTAGGATGTTAATGACAAGGATAGAGCAGCTGTGAGAGAGAGCATAATGTGATCAAGTCAGAGTAAGATAAGTAAGATAGAGCGAGTAAGATAGGGAGAGGGAAAGAGATAAAGAGAAAGAGGGAATGTGGAACACAGAGTGAATGCTGGCTGGCTTCGAGCTAGTTGTTTGGAAACTTGAAGAAAAGGAGTCTCCGGGTTGAATGGAGAAAGAAAACGCGTAAAAAAAATTCGGTGTCGATCTCCTCCCCCCGTCCGGCGTCCGGCTGGCAGCTGACTTTGCTGGCAGAGAAGACGAGGAAGATTAGGAGAGAGGCAGAGAGAGAGAGAGAGACAGTGAGAAACAACGTGAAGCAGAGACAGATACAGATGGAGAAACGAGAGAGACTGTGACAAAGAGAGAACAGAGGAATAAGAGAGAAATCAAAGAAGGAGAGCATGGGATGAGGTGGGATAAAAAAGCTCTCATCATTCACGTGGTTCTCGGGAGATGGAAGGAGAGGAGACGGTCAGGCCAGAAATTGCGAGAGAGAAAGAGAAAGTAAAGTGGGGTCGGGAACGAATCGAGTGTGGAAGCTTGTTTCTCCGTCAATCAGTAATATGGCTGTAAGAGATTGAGGAGAACATGAGAGGGAGGGAAGAAGCGAGAACGAGACGGTGCTTCAGTTTCCCCGGTTGCCCCTGACAAGTTCAATAGGGCGTGTGAGGGTTCAAGGGACGGCAAATAACTACATTAACTGAAGTCACGACCATTCCGCCTTCTGCAAACGAGTCAAATTGCCCGTAATCACTGAAGCGTTCTATACGCATGCATTGTACTGCAGATTGTATTGCTTGAGGGTCACGAGTAGTTATCCTGTTCGCAATTCCGGTGCTTCATAGACAAGGAGATTAATAGTTAAGAATTAAAGGGGAAGCACTTGTGATCATACATAATGCAATATAAAAGTAAATTTTTATTTAAAAAAATGCTACTTCCAGCTTGTACTGTTGATAATAAGAGCAGAGGCCTTAAAAACTCCAAATATATGTACGTATCTTTTGTTCAGAACTCCTAATATAAAAAAAAATAATTTTAATTTTTCATCTTTTTCTTTCCAGCCCGAGAACATCATGTGCGTGTCTGAGACGGGCAACAGCATCAAGCTCATCGACTTTGGCCTCGCGCAGCTCTTCGACCCTTCCAAGGATCTCTACCTCATGGCCGGCACGCCCGAATTTGCCGCACCCGAGGTTGACGAGATCACTAGTATCATTGGAATTATATCTGATACCATGAACTAAATCCACAATATTGTAGTGAACATTTGACTATAACTTGAAAGATTTCTGATCAGGTATCTAGGCGAATAAGCACGGAAGCATACTAAAAATAGAATTATGCCACTGTGGTCAAATGAAAAAGTAGAGTAAAACAAATTGCACACTTGGAAAGGTATACACACCACTTACAGGTCATAAAGTACGAGCCTCTGGAATACCGGACGGACATGTGGAGTGTAGGAGTGATTACGTATATTCTGTCAGTTTAACGGCTCTTAAAAAGTTCACTGTAAATCTCTTTTCAAATTCTCTCGTGAAAATATTTCTAGCTACTTAAAACGGACGACTATTATTCTAGAATAAATCGATTACCCACTTGTACCCTAGTGTGTATTATTGTATAGTATGCGTTGTTATATGAGGATGCTAGCCTCTTCATCACATGGACACGAATTCCAGACTCTCCGGCTACTCGCCTTTCCTCGGCGACACGACTCCGGAGACTTACGTGAACGTCGAGCGAGGCGAGTGGGCATTCACCGAGGAGTTCGACTTTGTCTCCGAGCCCGCCAAGGACTTCATCACCAGACTTCTCTCGTACAACAAGAGGTACGACCCAGCTCCTTAAAAATTTCTATTTTCAATGCAGAGCGAAAACATAGGTTGTAATTGTGCATAAGGCGCTTGGTGTCTTTTATGTCTCCTCTACATCTCTTGTTATTGAATATATAATTTAAAAAAAAACTTGATTAGATAAGCAATATTATATATATATATATATATATATATATATATATATTGGTTGGTTAATGGTTTCAAAGAAATATTCCATTTGTGCTACTTTGCGTAAAGAGAGAGAGAGAGAGAGAGAGAGAGAGAGAGAGAGAGAGAGAGAGAGAGAAAGCGAGCGATTGTGAAAGAAAGTTACAGAGAGAGAGAGAGAGAGAGAGAGAGAGAGAGAGCGAGGGTGAGGGATAGTTACAGAGACAAAGTGAAACAAAAAATGAGAGAGAGCCAGAAAAATATGGAAAAAGAGAGAGAAAGAGAGATAAAGATAAACAGAAGGAAATAGAGCTAGAGTTATCGCTAATAGTAGAAATAAATTCGCACAGACCTCCGAAATAGAATATTGATATTTTTCTGATATGTTCTCGTAGTCAGTCTTATTGAATAGGCAATTATGAAAATGTTACGGCATGATTAGAAAGGCTGCTGAATCGTTCTAAATATGTAACGACATATGAACAAGAAAGTATGCTTCCCACACATTTATAAATAAAGGCACGTGTCATTTGTTCTCATCTCATGTTGAAGATGTTAAAGATGGACGCGATCGTTTTTTTCTTGTTCTGCCTACGCTGAATGGGCTGTCATTGTGATGTCTTATTGTTGCGCGGTCTCCTTATGCTTGCCTGCCTTCTTCAGTTGGTAGCCTAGACAGCTAGGCTGACGAAGCATCTCCGGTGTGATACCACGGATTTCTTTTGCTCGTCCTGAGTTCATCTTTTTTCTTCTTTTCTCCTCTCTCTCTCTCTCTCTCTCTCTCTCTCTCTGCTACAGTCCCTTAGCTGCCTTAGGCAAACGATATTATGGCTTCTTTATTGCTTAGCGCCGCTCCTCATTAAGTGCGCCTTTCGCAATCTCTTTCTGTATCTTATGCTCCAAGTTGCCAAGAATCGCTGATCGACTGCAAAAATAGGCTTCATCGTCGTCGAATCCAACCCAGCGTAACTCTAAGATGTGATGAAACAGAGAGAAAGAGAGAGAGAGAGAGAGAGAGAGAGAGAGGGAGAGGGAGCGCGAGAGAAATAGTGAAACGAAAGAAGTACTAGGGAGACTGAAGGGAATTCCTTCTTATTGGTTCATTCTCACGACGGTTACTGCTCGATGAAAAAAACCTCGGCATAAAAATGAAAAGATATGTAAATATGAATGTTATGTTTCTTGTGGAGTTAAACGTTTCCTGGGTCTAGCATTCCTAATTTTCTTTCTATCTCTCCTCTCTGACCCTTCTCCCTCTCTTCGTTCTCTCACACCTATATTCTTCTCACCTTCTCTCCCCTCCGATTCCAGTGAACGGATGCTTCCGTCCGAGTGTCTCAAGCACGAGTGGCTGGCGGGCGTGCGTTCGCTGGTGGCGGACGAAGAGACGCTCTCGTCGCCTGCCGCTCTCGCCGGTCCCGCGCTCGCCGCCGCGCAGCTTCGTCGCTATGTCATTCGGCGAAGATTTAGGGTTAACAATTCATTCATTTTAAAAGATCTATTATAGCCATATGTTTTAAAGAAATACTCGTTATCATGTAGTTCTTGTACGATTGAAAAATTACAACAATCGAGAGCCGAAATTTTGTTAAACTACGTCGTTTTGAATTCCTTTAAGAAAGACTTTAAACGCCCCGTAAAAATCCTGTCCAGGTCAAGTTCTCATTCTGTTAGCAAATTCAAAGATTGCGAGGAAGCATGCAATTAGCGCCATTTTTGGGGCGTGCTCATCATTAATGACAAGGTTGTCTAATATGTACGATAAACTCGTGCTTGAGAATGAAGAAGTGCTCTGGAGAAAAAGTCACGCGATTAATTCATATTTGAGAAACCCTGAGGTATGCACGTGTCTGATTGATGAGCTAAAAATAGGTTGTTTTCATTTTACCTGTTGCATGAATAGAAAGACCGCGTAGACATACATATTTACCTTTTCTGACAAACTCGAATGAATGAAATAACAGTTTTCCCCATTCTCAAGTCTTTCGGCCATTCACATGCAAGTTTAAGCATGTAAAAAAGAAGAAGGGTGAACCAAAAGGGCGAACTCTGTGGTGAAGCTGATGGCCCCGAGGGCTCCAAAGCCTCATCTCGTATGCATTAGCATTCCTTTCTCAAGTCTGTCCGTTCGCTGCCTTCCCTCGAATCTCCTCTTCTCAACCATCTCCTCCCCTTCCAGAAGATTGGCCTCGTCGTGCGCACGTGCGTGCAGCTTCGTCTCCGCATGGAGGCCTCCCGCTCGCGCTCCATCACTCCGCGCGTCGAAGCTTCTTCTTCGTCCTCAACAACGCCTCCCGAGGTTAAGGACGAGGCTGTGGTGGCCCCGGTCGAGGCTGCCTCGACCACGAACGCTTCCATGGCCGACGAGATCTCCGAAGCCTTGCCTACGCCAACTATCAAGGTAAATTGCACTTCTAAATATATATTATTTACCTTTTTTCATTTAGAAAAGAAGATTCATGAAAGTCTAATTTTTCCGTATGCCTGCAGTCCGGCCTTTTCTCTTTTCTTTTCTCTTCTTTTCCACAGCGACCTTTGGTAACCACAGAGCTGAAATTATCTTGGGAAGCGTCGTCGCGCAAATCTCTCATGACTTGAGAAACCTTGCGATAAAATTTGCTATCTTTGCCGCGTGCTTCATTTAGGGCTTCGCATGGATAATTCTAGGCGGCATAATTCCATAGCGATCTTTTGTAAATATGTAAATGTATATGACTTCCCTGTTTGCATCGGCGCGGTAAAATATCATTGCGTTTTTGTTTTCTTTTAATAGATACATAAGTTAGTTAGGAAAAGTTATGGTTACAATTAAGTTTTAAAAAAACTATTTCCTCTTCTAGACGACTTCACCGGATGAGATTTCATCAGTTGGCGAGTCTGGCAAGTTGAAGAAGAAGAAGAAGCCCAAGACAACCATTTCTTCCGAGACGGAGCGGCCGTCCGAGAAGAAGCTGAAGCGGGCCGAGGCAAGCGAGAGCAGCAAAGAGAACGCGGCTGCGCTTGCCGCATTGCTTTCCGCTTCCGAAGCGGCAGCTCCTTCCACGACCGAAGCAGCAGCCGACCAGAAGACCAAGAAGCGTCTGAAGAAGGAGGTGTCGGCCGCTGCGGATACGACTGCTTCATCTACGGAAATGCCAGCGAAAATGAGCAAGAAAGCCAAGTCCCCTTCGCCGACGACGAACTCGGAGAGTCTTCGTTCTCCTGTTCCGGTCATCTACGAAGAAGGCATCAAGATCGACGAGCCTGAGAAGAAGAAGGAAACGACTACGGTCAAGAAGAAGAAGACCAAGCCGGTCGGCTCCGACTCGGCCGTCACGCTCTCAGAGGACGTCGATAAGAATCGACAGCCAGCGAAGAAGGAGAAGCCCGAGGAAAAGCTGCCGTCGGCTAAGATCGCTGCTTCCCCCTCCGGCAGTCTGCTCACGACTCCCGAAGCCGCCACCCCAGCTGCCGCAAAGAAGAGTCTCAGCGCATCGGCCGCCCCGGCCGAGGAGACGAGGAAGACCCCCGCGGCGGAAAAGGCGTCGGGAAGCAGCAGCAACCTGGCAGTGCCCTCAGGGAGCGCCGGAAAGATAAGAGCGAAGAGCGGCTCGGGCAGCCTGATCGGCGCGCGCATCCAGCAGCTGGCGGTTGCCTCTGAGAAGCCGCCGTCCATCGTCGTGCAGCCGCCGACGCCCGCCGGCTCAGCCGCCGGCCGACGCCCCCTCAACGGCGTCGGCCGAATCGAGGCGATGAAGAAGCGGCTATGGAAGCAGGAGAACGTCAAGGAGGGCAAGGCAGAAGAGGTGGTCGTGCTGCCCAAGGGCGAGCAGCTCACGCCTCTCATCCTCCCCGTCTTCGACGCCAGCGAATCGCTCCGCAAGAAGAATGCGGCCGAGAAGAGCGCGAGCGAGAAGGTTAGCTATCTGTTTTTTATTGCTTCATTAAGTTATTAATTGCTATTTATTGATCTTTCAATAGAACTTTATTGGTTCCAAAAATTATTCATATTTTTCCTCTCTCAGAAATCAGAAGTGGAGCCCAAGACAGCCTCACGCGCTCCTTCGTCTGCCAAGGTGATCCCGGTCACTGAAGAGAAGAGCTCTACGACGACAACCGTCACAACGACAAAGGTTTTCAAGCATGCCTTAAAAACTAATTACGAAATCCGAGGAGCAACAGATTGTTATTAATTTGTTTAATTTAATATAGATTTGGGATGGGAGTAACGATTGGATATAGATAAGTTGTCGCATAAACAGGTACGGCGGAAAAAGAAGGAAGAGGATTCGGGCGTCGTCGTGGAGAGCGACTCGAAGCACATTGAGGAGGCCGCGAGCAAGGTCATCGAGACTGCCAAGATAAGCGTGTCCAAGGTGTGTGAAGGGTGGCAGTCATGACTTCTCCGGTCTTACGGGTACCAACTTACTTACAAAAAGACGAGAAATGTGCATATGTACATATGTACATGTGAATTGGAGAGACGCGACTACACCACTCAGGAAAATTGAAATAGATTATGGTAGAGTTTCGTGCTCCTTATTTGTTTGGAAGGGCACTAACGGAATACCAATTGAGGTGGAGCTCAAGGAGGAGACGGTGGATGAGAAGGCGAAGAAGACGACGGTGAAGAAGTCGGTGCTGAACAAGACGACGACGAGCACAGCCACGCAGAAGCAGCGCACGGAGGGCGTCGACAAGGCCGATCCCAACGCCACCGTCACCTCTTCTCTCGCACAAAGCCAAAAGAGCGAACTCAGCCTCTCGACAAAGACCAAGGTTGCAGAAAGAATCAATCGATACTTATTGTTAACGAAATACATATAACGAAATTGTTGCAAAGGCTAACTGAATTTTTATTAAGGTGGACAGCGTTGTCGAGAAAGACGCTTCAATTAAGCTGGCCAAAGAGATTAAGAAGAAGTTGACAGTCAAGAGTGAGCCAGAACCTCGATCCGAGGAAGAAAAGGTTGTTTGTCTGCTTGCTTGAGTGACAGAAAACAGTCGCAGCAACCGTCCATTCTAATTCTAGCCACGGAAAACAACGAGTGCGGTCCTGGCGGGAAAAGAGACGGTTACAGTAAGCAAATCGGATGGCAAGACGACCGAAACTCTCAAGAAGACGACCTCCTTGCGGACCCGCATGCCATCACCTTCGGCCGAAAAGAGCGAGGTTTTCTATCTCAATAAAAAAAAGCTGACCAATCGTTCAATAATTCGATTTCCTACTCAAATTGAATTGTCTTATTTCATGTTCAATAAATGAATAAATTTCCGATTATTTTTCAGAGAGAAGACTCCTCACCACCTAATGAAGATAAGCTGAAAAAGAAGAAGACCGTTCTAAAGAAGGTGCAAACTGACGTTACTCATATCGAAATTAACCAGACAAATGATAATGATCTTCAGTTATTCACTTTCCATGCAATTCTGGGTCTCTCCTATACAAAATTACTAATTCACCATAGTTAATCTCTATATGAATGAAACAATTTATTTTTAAAGTGCTATAAAACTACTATTTAAATGCAGAAGAATGTGCTAGAATGAAAAGCATGCTTGACTAATTAAAGCCTAGAATAGCGTTTCCTTATCAGATGAAGAGCATGCCAACCGAGGAGAAGCCCTTCATCGAGTACCCTGCATCTCTCGCTGAGGATATCCAAAAGTTCAAGGCTTGCCGCTCTAAAGCAAAGGCACGCTCCAACCGAGTACTAACAGTCAATACTCGCAACAGGACAAAGGGCAACGTTGTCTTTGCAATGATATATTTCCGGTCCTTTCTAGATCATAATTTCTTCGGATTGTAGATGTTTACCCCGAACCTGTAAACAACCTAGCATTAAAAAGGATAAATCGCAAACACTTAAAACCATTTTTAGAAAGGATTTAGATGATAGGTGCATGCACGCACACATCGCCCCCAGTTTCTAATCGTCTCCTCTAGCTTAAGCAGGAATTGTTTTATAATAATTAGGCAATTTTGATATCTATTCAAAACACACGCTAATGTTGACACTATAAACATCCTCAGTTACGCAAAAAAGAGCATGATAACAGTGAGAATTACCACATTTTATGTCAACTGGAGGCTCTCAATTAAATGAATATTTGAAGGCGCGCGAAGAGGAGATCCAACGACACGTGAGATTTGCGCTCGAAGAGGACATGTCAAAGGTTTTTTTTGAATATTTCTTGAATATTTCGTATTCTCTGTATAAATAGGCTACGTATATCATCTAAATTATTTCTATTTTTACTTTGCACAGAGTGCATACGTGGAGACGGCATCGATGCGAAGCGCGCGCCTCGAGAGAACCATCTCTGATGGCGCATCTTCCACGTCGTCGTCGAGCGACCACACTGGAGGCAGTCTTACGCTTACCAAGACGAGAAGACGGTATGCGCCTGTCAAGAAGATATAAAATGAAAAAAAGATCATCAAACCAAAAATTGGACGAGGAAAAAAGATTTTGATGAGAGGGCGGATCAGGTAAGCTTTTCGCGACCGTTCTCTTACTAGATCCTCACTTGGAATGAACATGAACAGGACGTCCTACTTCGAAATCACGGAGGACGAGCAAGAGACGCTGGCGGCCGGCCGAGAGGACTTCTCCTTCTCGACGCTACGCGAACGGCTCGAGCGACAGCTCACGAAGCGTGGCGGATCGCCGTCCGACGACGAGGCAGGATTTGCGATTTATTTATTTTTGAAGTTTAAGATCAATTCTTTATTGCAATTCTTCAAGACTAAAGGAGCCAAGAGCCCACTCGTGAATTCACTCCTTTTTACCTGATTATTGATCAATTAATTAGTATTACGATCACAACTTAGCAGGAAGCGGCCGTGGCGCCGCGTCCAAAAGAATTAATCCGTTGTCCGTCCACGAACAGCCTCCTCAAGAAGTGGCGGACGTTCGAGCAAGCTCATGCTTAATTCGCTTGCAAACATTTTATCTAGTTAAATCTGCTAATTCTTCGTCGTCTACTGATTCCTATTTATGGTCACGATTTGCTCTTGCGCTGTCTCTGTACATAACATTTGTTGCAGCAGTGTCCTCTTCGTCTCTCTCTCTCTTTCTCTCTTCGCTCTCTCACATAGTACTAAAGAATAGAAAAAATTATCTATAGTTATGTTTTCTTTTCTTCTTTACTATTATAAATTGTTTTCTTCATCTAAATTCTTCGCCAGCAAGTCGGTCGAAAACGACGCGGGCAGTCTTGATTCGGGCGTGAACAAGAGAGTATCATAATCATCGCTTTGTATTGATTGATAACGATATTTCGCAACTTGTCGCGATTTTAAAAATAAATTTAAAAAAGATGCCTTTGAAAGAATATGCACAGAGATGTTTGAATGAGATGTGTTCTTGGCGTGTTGCCAAACTTTAAAAAATTCTATGTTTGCCTGGATTTTACTTCTTTATTGTCTAAGATGTATGTAGTTTGTTAAAAGTTTCATTGAGTCTCTACTACTAACTGTAAACTCGGTTCATTTGCCTTGGCAGCCCCGCTTGAGACTTTCTCTGTACGTGTAGCGCATATGCCCAAGAAATTGTTCTCTCTCCTATCTTCTCTCTCTCTCTCTTTCTCTCTCTCTCTCTCTCTCTCTCTCTCTCTCTCTAATTCTCTACTGTCTTGCAGCTTGCACATCCTGTTCTTCTCGTTGTCAACCGTTCATCGATGACACAGCTGCTTCATGTTTGTGACTTAAATGATTTCGAAGAATTCTTCCTTTATCTTGCTTGTATTTTTAATTCTGAAGTTGTGACCATGCACTGCTTGTTTCAAGTGTTACTGCTCGTTTGCTTCTTTTGCAAATGAATGCATTGCGGAACTATAAAAAGGTGATAAGCTTTACGGATTTAGACAATACATATGTGAAAACGAACAAAAAGGATATTTGGCAGTATGCAATGTTTCTATACAAGTGACTAACAATAAGTATTCTGTTGGCTTTTTTTGGTGTTTCGTGCTTTGACATTTTCTCGTTATTTTCTTTAAAAAATATGATCTGCAATTTCGTCTGGAGCCCGAACGTCGTGAACTTCTGCTTTAGCTTAAGGCGTATCCGGAGGTGTTGTCAAATAAATATCAATACGAGATAACATGCACAGCGAAAGAGATATTACCCCTTAGCAGCAAATGGGACAATTTTGGTGATAGCGTAAAAACATATTTGCCTAAAATCTCATTCGAACATTAACAATATTCAAATTGCTTTATCTATGTATGTATTTGAGTTGCACAAATGTCTCTGCATTCATTTACCTTGAATGCTCTCTCTCTCTCTCTCTCTCTCGCTCTCTCTTTCTCTTTCTCTTTCAATCTCTCTCTCAGTCTCTTACTTGCTCTCGCTCTCTTTCGCTCTCTCTCTCTCTCTCTCTCTCGCTCTCTCTTTCTCTTTCAATCTCTCTCTCAGTCTCTCACTTGCTCTCGCTCTCTTTCGCTCTCTCTCTCTCTCTCTCGCTCGCTTTCATTTTGTTAAATTCTTTTTTTAGTAATTGCGGATATATTTGGTCTTATTTAATTAAAATATGGTTTTTGTAACCATATACCTTCCCAGAAAAATTTTGAACGCTTTTCACAATGATTTTCTATAATTATCAGTTTAATATTTCGGAATAATAATTGGATATAAGTATATATTTGCTTTACTGAAAATACAGTAATGCTCGAAGAATGACATAACGAACGAACTTCAGAAAGACGATAAATGGGTCAGCCGCAATGGCTCGCACCTACTTTGGCAGCCATTCACAGCTCCACTGGACCGTTCTCACTTCGTCAAGTGAGAGTAAGATTCACGATTTTTGTGGAACTCAATTACTCCGGGATTCTTGTCTCGTGAATCTCACTGTCTGCTGTCACTCTGTCTGCTGCATCACTCCAGAACTGTACTCTGGCATGGAAGCTTCTCAGGTAACAATTTAATTTCTTCAATGCTATTCGACATGCCACGTTGACTACTACATTATTTTAATAGGTATACAAACTACAATGAAAACTATTTAGCTATATGACGCGATTTGCGAGAGAATCAAAAAGGCCGCGGACATAGCCAAAATCGACCATCTTGGATTTTGCTCAAAAGTTCCTGATGTATGCTTTCTGATTCGAGGAATCGATTGGAGATGGTCTGGAAGTCTGAAAATGCCTTATTCGTTTGCTATGACGGCTTGTATTATTAGGGTCGCCGCGCTGGGAGGCGAGTTGGACGCACGTTTGAGGTCATTGCGCCGCACCTTGTTGAGGTATAGAAACGAAAGTTTACACCATAATAGCCAAGATATTGCTCTAAACAACAAAACAAAGAAAAAGTGAAAATTTCCAAATTTAAGTGTTCTATAGACATTAATGTTTGTGGGCAATGTGAGCGCAATACTCATTTTACCAGAACTGTACCGACACGGTTGAATAGAGCATGAAAATAGCTTTCGAACGAACTATTGGGTTTTGAAAACTTAGGAGCTCTTTGATGTTTCCTGATCGATTATCCCGATGTGACTGTACAAATCAGAATGTCCTTGGATTAAAAAGGCGCCTCCAAATTTTTTCGCGCGTCCAAACATACACAAGAAGAAAGAGGGTGAAATTTGCTCTAAACTGACCCTTTTCAACAGAATTCCAAGTGTACGATGTTTTGTTACAAGTTAAAAGAATAGGACATCTGCTTATAACAATTCTTCAAGGAATGGCGCAAAAAAATAATTGGAATATTCTAATTCGAATAACCTAAAAAAAGATTAATGTTTGGGCGCAATGTGTGGCACAACCGGCCCTAATTATATGACTTATAATAAAATACGGAAGACTTAGAATTTTAATGAAAGAGGTTCACTCTGTAGAAAATTTCACGCTCTTTCTTCTGGTGTACGTTTGGACGCAGGGAAATGATTTCGATGTGGTGATTTGTACATGCACATCGGGATAATCGATCAGGAAACATCAAAGAGCTCCTAAGTTTTCACAATCCAATAGTTTATTCGAAAGCTATTATCATGCTCTATACAACTGTGTAGGTACGGATCTGGTAAAATGAGTATTGCGTTCGCTATGCTCCCTCAAACATTAAAGTCTATAAAACACTTAAATTTGGAAATTTTCACTTTTTTTCTTTTTTTATTGTTTAGAACAATATCTTGGCTATTATGGTGTACATTTTCGTTTCTATATCTCAACAACGTGCGGCGCAGTGACCTCAAACGTGCATCCAACTCGCCTCCCAGCGCGGCGAGCCCCATAAATCAAGCCGTCATAGCAAACAAAGAAGGCATTTTCAGACTTCCAGACCATCTCCAATCGATTCCTCGTATTTGAAAGCACCTATAAGGAACTTTTCAACCAAATCCAAACTGGTCGATTTTGGCTATGTCCGCGGTCGCTTTGATCCATTTTGATTCTCTCGCAAATCGCGCATATGTTTATAAATAAGTAGGTAGGCACAAATTCAAATAGCGCATCTATTTAGGAGATGACGTCTCTCGGTCACGAACAAGAGGACAACAATGACAGTGGCTACGGCTCGTTTCTCAACGCGAGCGACGGTGTTAGTGAGATTTTATTCGAAGTTCCTTTGATTTCTATACGTTTATTATTTTAAATAACAAAATGACAAGGTTAAAAAGTTGATGCAGCTGAAAGCGGCTTCCTCTACTTCTTTAATTGCTACATTCTTGCTAAATATTGCCATATTTTATCTAGCAATTGAACTGCTTTTTTCAGGCTCTCCCCGGTTCTTCATCGTCCTTCTCATCGAATGAAGTTCATTCTTCATCGGAAATGGGCATCATGGACAGGGTAGAGGCTACATTCATTACACTTTATAACTTCGACCTATTGCTTATTATAATTGAACTGTTATTTTTCATGCCTCCTTTAATCACTTTATATGCATTCTAAGGCGATGGAGCTGTCGATGGCTCACTTTGAGGCTAACTCAGACTCAGACTCCGACAGTGACGATAGCCCCCCTCTCGGTTCCTCTCAGCGGCTGCCGCCTTTCCATCACTTCATGCACGTCGAAAGAAACGTCGCGGTCGGTTGCCTTTATTTGCCGTTCTCGAAACCACCTTACCTGTTTATTTAATACTACAGGGAAGTTTCAATCTTGCTCGCCCACACCTTCTGATGGACGAACTGGACGAAGAAGAAGAGGAGTACCGAGAAAGCATGAAACAGCTTATTGAGGTTGAAAGTTTTGTTAAACGAGGACGATCACCGAAAAATTATGTGATATTTCAAATTGCCGCGGCCCTTCGCACTCTCATTCGCGTGCTATTTTCGCATAGTGGGTTTGTGCGACCTACGAAATAGCAGCGAGAATGATAGTGAGGAAGCACAGGGCAGACGCGGCAATTCGAACCTGAAAAAAATATTTTTCGGTGATGGCACTCCTTTAAAGGAGGCCATTAGTGAAAAACTCATACCACGTCCCTGACAGATTTGGACAGATTAGTAAAAAGTAGGTGTAATGAATCCACAGAGATCTCTCCACAGAAAGTTGTGCCCTGGATAACTGGGGTGTGAGCCGTCGTGTTAAGAAAAACCCTGCCAATGTTGGTTGCACACACCATTTGAAGCGTAGGAGTTTAATGGCCCTGTCGGCCGCAGTGTTGTTTTGCCAATTTTTTTAAATGGCTGGAAAATTAAATATTCGCGAATTCAAAGTAGAGAATTCGGTTAATTTACTCAGGGCATAGTGATTTTTGTCACTTCGGGACATTTTCAATCGAAGTTTCAAGCTTAACCTGAACAAATAAGGCGAACAAACAAGACACTATTTATTCGACTCGGACCTCCTTTAAGGGAGATCTTAGGCGAATAAATAGTGTCCTGTTTTCTTTCGCCTTATTTGGTCAGTTTGAGCTTGAAACTTCGATTGCAAGTGTCCTGAAGTCACAATAATCCCTCTGCCCTGAGGAAATTAACAGTATTCTCTACATTGAATTCGCGAATACTTTATTTTCCCGCCATTTTCAAAAGAATTGGCAGGGCCACACCGTTGCCAACGGGGCCATTGAAACCCTGCCCTTGAAACGCTGGCATATGGTACGTGCAACCAACATTTGCCGGGTTTTGTTTAACACGTAGGCTCACATGTCAGTTTTTTTAACCACATGTTTCTGTGGAGAGAGGCGAGGAGGGGCAGTAACACCGTTTCTGTGGATTCTTTACACCGTACATTTAAAAAATCTGTCAGGGACTTCGTGGTAGGAGTTTTTTCCTTAAGGTCTCCTTTAAGACAGGAAAATAAAAATAGCGCAGAAGAACGTTGAAATATTTTGACTAAAATAGAATGATTCTTTAGGGAATGCCTGAGGCGGACAAGCAGCGCGAAGATCCAGTTCTTCTCGCCTTCCACAAGGAGAAAGGCGTCGCTCAACGGAATGGTTCGTGAAAAAAGAAGATGAACACATACGATAAAGCGACTACTGAAAGTATTGAAATTAGCAACGGCTCAAATATGGCCATCAGGAGATGGTAGCCTCAAGTTGTTAGCTTAAAAGCTTGTAAGTTTGTGAGAGTTAAGACGACGAGAAGGCGACGCTTTGCGAACTCGTCGAGGGAACGATCCAACCTGCCACGCACGACACTTTCCGTAGTAGAGTTCGAGATGAACGTGAGGTGAGTGATCTAATTTGTTTCTGAAGTATTAAAGGAATTGTCCATGGAGATTAGTAGCCACTTGTGAAAACTAACATTTGTATTCCGGCACGATTCTACCGTACATCGTGGGAAAAAATGTTGTCTAAACCGTGTCTTAGAAGTCAACTATTCATTGACCCTTTTTTTTTCTTTTAGCTGACTCGTGAGCGGCACGCACTTGAGATGCTCAATGGCCTCCGTGCTGGGCAGAAGTCTCGCTGCGACTTTGGCTGCATGGCTGTCGACTGTGATCGTCATCCGTCATCAGGCCATGCTGGTTATTGATCGATGATTCAAACTATGGGTTCTCCACTAAATGTCGCAGTTTGAATTTTTTTAGTGTGCTTATAATTATGAAAGTGGCTACTCGAATGCTTCATAGCCAAACGACATTTTCAGCAGCGAGAGAGTGTTGCCTTCTTCCACGAAAACTCGCATCCTCATGCACGCAGCCCTGCTCGCCCGCGTGCTACATGAGCCTGAATGAGGCTGCAGCGACAGACGGCGAAGAGAAGCAGCCCGTCCGAGCAGCGGCGGCCACTCTGCCCACTCCCTTCTGGACGAGCGCCGAAGACGCGCTCTTTCGGGTAAGAGTCTTTAGCTTTCTTTTCTTCGAACATAAAACAGCCTCTCATCATCATTCACCGATAAGTAATGCATAAGAGTACTGTTCAAACCACTCGAACATCATCGTCGCTTTTTCGGGAAAAGCCATGCTCACTCGCCCTTTATTCAGGCGAAAAAGAGCGATTTCAAGAATGGCCCTCTGTTTCAGGCGCTATCTTCGAACTCCCGCTCCCCGTGTGAAGTCGCCTCGATGATGCGGACTGTCTGGCGAATGGCTGGTGACGCGGATTTCGCAAAGGAGCGACCCTGCAGCATGGTTACTCTTATTCATCTCTATCCCTCTCTCTCTTTCTTTTTTTTCTTCTTCAAAATTTAAATGATCTACCAAAATGCGTATTCTTATGTTTTACATTTACTTACCGTATCTCCCCGCCTATCACCACAGTCGGCCAATCCTAAATTCTTAGATAGTATTCTCAAATTCCCCTGATCCTTTTTGTAGATCTACAAATACGGCGAGGCGACTGGAGTTTCTTGGAGGGAGCCGGCCAAGTCGAAGACTGGGTTGGTGGACTTCTCAGAGAAATATACACATCTTGAGTGGCCATTTTACTCTTTATATATATATATATATATATGGACTAAAAGCAAGACACTTCATCGACAATATCTACTCATGCCTTCTTTCTTCAGCAAGGTTCGAATGCGCGAGTTCCAAGCCGCGTTTCGCAAGGTGTCCAATAAGAAGGTGCGCACGACGCGCCAGCTATTGCCTTGCTTCCATCCAGGCGTCGCGTGTCGCGACGCGGCTGACGGCAGCTGTCGTTGTGTCAAGTATGCGGCATTAGTAATGTAGTAGTATGCAATGTTGTCTGCTTTAACAAAAACAGTGCCGCGGCACGAAGACAAATAATTTTAGTGAGCGAGGAATTTGTATCTGAAATAAATGGCATTTTAATTTCTATCGGATGGAATTAATGGTATTGGACCAACCGAGAATCACTAGACTCCACTACATTCCCGAGACTTAGAATGCTTCAGACGTGTCATGGTCATGGTGGCATTGTTTTTCGTGTTCAATCCTCCTTTAGGAAAAAGTTAACTTATTAACGCCTGCAATTTTTTTCATCACAATTTGAAAAACATATGTGTTAAGGCCAGATGTTCTAGGTTGCGCTTGCCGTGCTCGCCGCACTGCCACTGCGACGCCGCTTGCGAGCTCCGCTTCCCCGGCTGCGACTGCAAGCCAGGCCAGTGCCGCACCGCGCAGTGCAACTGCGTCCACGCCGGCTGGGAGTGCGACCCGGACAGGTGTCTGGGATGCAATGCTGGTCTGTCGGCATTTCTCTATCTTCTTATTTATTTTATATTACAAAAGATGAAAACTGGAAAAACTATCCTTGACAAATCTCTTTCGATTCTGAATATGATATAATATTGTACAAAGAAAATGAGAAATACGAGAGTAAGAGAGAGAGGTCAATTGCTCTATCTCACTCTCTCGTTATCTTTGTGTCATACTTTTTTTCTTTCACTCAGAAAATCTCTCTTGCAATAAGCTAAACTGGGTCAATTTCTTGCTATTTTCACTCTTCTCCGGAATGGAACCATTGCTGTTTATTTTGATAATCTCTATTGTGGTGATGGTCCTCGTCATTTGCGGTTAAATCTATTATTCCTGTTTAGCCTTTTTTGTTTCGCTTATTTTTAATTCGAAGGATGAATACTGCTTGCTATGAATACTTGCAAGAAAAATTTACATTTCTCCCATTAATCCCGCATCACTGCGGTATTCTTTCAAAATTTATTTCTAAAAGAAAATTATTTGTCACAAATGATTTACGCATAATTGCGGCTATTCTCCTTTTCTGTTGAGTGCGCACTCTCTTTTCAAATAGTTAAGACTAAATGTGTGCATAATGGGTACAATTGTCTATCTGAACTCTCGAACAATGACCAGGACGCGTGCCGAGAGCGTCGCCGGAAGTGTCGTCAGCCAATGCCGTCGTCGCCTGCCGAAATACGCAACTCTTGCGTCGACTCAAGAAAAAGCTCATCGTAAGTTCGAGAGAACTTTCTCAGTATTGCAAGACAACTAACATGATGTTCACTTTCTCTCACTATTCTGATCTTCTGACGAGGCAAGGAGTGTAAGGAGTAGAGGAAACAAAGGAAAAGGGTTTTTCAATAGATATGCGTATTATTTCCGCGCTGAGAGTTTAACGAATCATAGGAAATCATGTTCGAGATCTAGCAGAAGCACCTAATAATAGCTACACCCTCAAAAGTTCAAATTAGACGTTGTAGACGAGCAGTCATGAAAATTACTGCTAAAAAACAACAGGAAAAAGCAAAATTTGTTTGTAGATTGGGGCGTCGTCAGTGGCCGGCTGGGGCTGCTTCTTGGCAGAGGAAGCGAAGAAGGACGATCTGATCTCCGAGTACTGCGGAGAGGTGTGGAGATATCTTGAGAATACGCAACAAGTAGAATAAGAAGAAATACAATTCACATTTCCACTTCCTTAATTTGGAATGAAATTCAGAACGTCACAATAATAATAACTATTTGTAGCTAATCAATTCGCATGAAGCGGAGCGTCGCGGTGTCGTCTACGATCGTCTTCGCACCAGCTACATATTCGGCGAGTTCTAAATACAACTATTGTTTTATTGGCAAATTAAATGATTTTACGCATCTGATTATTAGTCGATTGATATATTAATCGTAAGAATTTAGGGGCTTCTTATGGGTCATCGCTGTATTTGGAAATAGGGAGTAGAATATTTAAAACAGGTTTTTTTTGGTTCATATTTAATTCCCTT
The DNA here is from genome assembly GCA_945643635.1 of Allodiplogaster sudhausi. Taxonomy (NCBI): domain Eukaryota; kingdom Metazoa; phylum Nematoda; class Chromadorea; order Rhabditida; family Diplogasteridae; genus Allodiplogaster; species Allodiplogaster sudhausi. Next base: position 6,894,397 of record CALZFC010000009.1, read on the forward strand.
TTGTATCTCTCAGCCCTAAACTACGAGCAATGCATCGACGCGACGTTCGCCGGAAACCTCGCGCGCTTCATGAACCACTCCAATTTCCCCAACTGCTATGCACGGGTTTGTCCTTACTAAATGAAATTAACCAATTATAGGTAAATTTTATTTTTTATCTTATGTTTTGTTGTGCTTTTAGGCGATGGTAGTCTACGGCGAACATCGAATTGGCCTCTTTGCACGACGAGATCTCTCTGCTGGCGAGGAACTCTTCTTCGACTACGGCTACTCCCCTTCTAATGCAGCGCACTTCAGAGAGAGAGCGACAAGGTGGGAGCAGAAGTGGTTAACTTCTAACAAAGAAGAAAGATAAGCAAATAACACATTGGCTAATCCTTCTCTCCTTCTCTACTATAATCCTATTAACCGTAAGCTGCATACATTCATAAACATTGTGTTCAGGCATCCGTTTACGACAGATGCACTCATAATTGTGTATTCGGAGAAGAACTCAGAGGTGCAATAGCTAGAGGATAAAGTGAGGATTATCCGACTGATAAGCCGGGTGCGAGATACAAATTGCAGAATAAGAAGAGGCTAGATAGGATTCCGAGAAATGAAAAGCTTTTGCAGAGACCGTCGCGACAAGCGATCGCATTGCGGCCCGCCGGTCTACAGCGAAGACGAGGAGGGGGGAGGGGAGGGGGGGGAGGCCGTGAAGACGAGCAAGAAGATCAAGCTGAACACAGCACGCAAATCGTATCCCCCTCTCAAGTTCATCTCCTCTTCCGACGAATCAGACGAATGAGACATGCATTGATTGATCAATAGTGTCAGAATAGTCTTTTTTTATCTTATTAGGCGTTTCAGACAAATTCAGCCTGGCTGTCCTGCTTCATTTAATTCAGCATGCTGAATACAGGATTGCCATTCCGTGAATGTCACTGGTCTAAAAACTCATTGGTATTATTGTTTTGCTCAAGCATCTACAGATTCATTGTACAAAATTAGTAATTTATCTTTCTTACTTACTAAACATTTAATTTCTTTCCTAATTAATAATAGGATAGCTTAACCACATGCCACAATGTAATATTAAATTTCGCGCCTTTTGTTCCGCTACCCTTATTGTTGTTGAGTACAGCCAATGTATTCGAATATTTTCTGTTGTGAGCAAGTGACTCACTCGTAATTTCTGCTCATTCACTTGACTTTAAATCAACCGTTTTATTTTAATCCTCGATATTTTTTTATTAGAATTATTATGTCTACGACACAATCACTCTTTTATAAAGTTATTCACTACGAAGTATGCGACCCCTTCACTAATTTCACATCTAATGTTCCTTCTGTTGCAGCTTCTCATTTACACTGCCATTGTTCATCAGCTTTTTCCTTGCCAATGATGATGGTTTCCATGCTTCACGGAACACTTCTTAATAGATTCGCGAGCTTTGCTCTCCTTGAGCCCTACTCTCTTCGTATTTATCTTACACTACACTTGCACGAGAAGGGTCACTTGAACAAACTGTTCCTTACTTCGACACGGCAAGGCAAGACACAAAATACACAAATGCAATTGATAAAAAACGCATGGAGTTACTAGACTGAGAAATAACATAAATATATATTAATGAATATGTAATTGTGTACCATTGAATAATTTCTACTTTCCGTGTAGAACCGTCTCACTTCGAGAATCATTCAAGATATGGCTATATTAGGAAAATATGTAAAGTGTATTCGTATTTGTGTTGGCAAGAAAATAAATAGCGAAAACAGGATTAGAAATATTGTGAGGAAATGTTGGTTCCATGTATTTTAGCCAGCATAAATGATGGCTTGTCAGTCTGTGTGTCTATAGACGAGTCTGCATTCAAAGTATTCGGGCGTTCGGACGAAGCCCGGGACGAGCTTGAACTCGGGCGGAAGACTTCCTGAAGACTCGAAGCGAAAGTACTGTAGGAAGGTGACGAGGAAAATGAACATCTGCAAATGACGACACTAAAAAGTTGCAACTTTTTCTTGTATTGGCTATTGACGCCATTAGCTGCTCTTGATAATCTCACACAGCCCATTTTTAAGAGAAAGCGAATTCGGAGAAACGGAGATGCTGCACAGAACTAAAGTCCAAAAGTTCAGCAGTTCGTTTGTACGAATATTATTCGGATGGTGCTGCAAATATCTAAGGACAATGATGATAATGAATAAGATTCTGTCTCCGTAGGCTCGGACACGAAACCACGTCAGCTAATTGTTCGAAGATTACAAGAACAAGGGTTTTCCGCCAATTTGTAGTAAGAGCCCACTGAGCCCATAGAATGAACTGACTGACCTGCGCACGTCCGAGTCCCTCGCCGAAGCACGAGCGCTTTCCAACGGAGAACGGCGTGATTATCGGGTTCTGCAACCAAGAAAGAGGAAAATGTCTGGATCTCGAAACCAACGAGATATTTCAAAACTTAAAATAGAGAAAGAAACAGAAATAGGAACCTGCTAATGTCTTTGATCGTGGATGCCCAAAAAAAACTTGTGTACACATTCTTATTTACCTTGATGCATTCGCCCTGGTCGTTGAGATGTCGCTCGGGCCAGAAAAGATGTGGACGGGGGAAGACGTCGGGGTCAAAGTGCACCGATTGGAATTGCGGGACGACGGCCGTGCCGGTCGGGAGGTGGTATCCTGAACAAAGCACATAGTTGCAAGCGGTTTCTGGTTTTTAAACAGTAGTGTATTAGAGGATCAACTCGTTAAAGCAGCCGATGAAATAAAACTCCGATTCTCTTCAAAAGCTGAGATGTTCAGTAAATTGTGCTTCCGTGCATGGACCATTTAAAAAGTGAGCAATTTTGTAAGTCGCACCATCGACAACGGCTGGCTCTTGGAGCTGACGAAGAAAGTTCATAGGGAGGAAGATGGCTGCCAGACGGAGCACCTCCTGGAGGACTGCACTCGTAAAGTGCATCGCCTTCTGGTCGGCCAGGCGGGGCTCCTTTAAAAAAGACAGATAACTTCATAGCATTAAAATTGGCTATTTAAAAAGTGAGCAATTTTGTAAGGCTTCAGGAAATTGACCACACGAACCCGCTTGCCGAGGACGCGGTCAATCTCTTCGTGGCACTTGGCCTGCGCCGCCGGGTTGTTCAGCAGGCAGACGATGGCGAGACGAAGCGCAGTCACGGCGGCTTCCATTCCTAAAGCGTTGGAACCTTACAAGTTGCATTCAGAAGCATGCCTCGCACCTGCAGAGCAGAGATCAAGCGTGGCGATTCGCATCTGATGACGCGTGAATGTTCCTGTGATTATTGTGATAATTTATTCAATTAAAGGTTTTTTTTTATTTCTTCCAGTTGCTGATTCTTCAAACGAAGTTAATGGTTACCAAAGTCCTCGCCCGCCTTCTCGCGCCTCATAATCTCGAGAAGGAAGTAGTCGACGAAGCACTTGGGCATCGAGTCTTCTTCGATTTGCGACTCGCGAACTTCGATTTCCTTTACAAAATTTCATCTTTATTACCTACTTTTGCCGCCTTTCCATCTTTCAACTCCCTATCCTTTCCATAGTACGATTTAAATTCTTTTTTCTTCAATTTGATCGCATTCTCTGACCTTGTCAACGTAGTCGAGTAGACACCGATTGACCTTGTCGACTTGAGCCACTCCGAGACCCAGCAATGAGTCGAGATGCTTGAGCGCCGGGATGAACTCGATGACTTGGAAGCGCGGGCTGCCGAGTGCGTGGAAGAGCTGAGAATTATTTGTAAATTGAATAGTTCAGTTATTGCAAATGAACTTATCCAGTGTATGGGCTGCTTAATTTCCTTGCTATTGCAAATGCGTACAACTGCATTCGATGATTCTACATCTCATAATCTGTTTTGCTTGTGCCTTTCATAGCAATGCCATCGTTGCCAGACATCTTCATAGCTTACAGGGAGAGTCTAGTCTGTGTCTGGCTAGCCCTATTAGCCAACCTCGCTTAGGTTTTCTTTGAAGAATGCCGTTGGCTCGTCAATGTGGTCACCCATGCGATTAAAGACGATGTGCGTCACGACGTTGCCGACGCAGCCCTGCCAGGACAAAGGGGCATCATCCAGTGGAATTATTCCTATTATTATTATTGTTGCTCAAGGAATACTATCTATTCAAAAGTGATATCTACACAGCAACTGCCTCTTTTCTATTCATACCAGGCACGGACACTCGTATTATTACCCTTTGTATATCAAAATATTAGTCACCACTATCAACAGCTCTACTTGTTGTTGCCCTTATTCTCCGCTAGTGCACCCAAGCGTACAGTGGCTAATAGGAGCCCCTGCCTGCTCCCCCTCCCCCAGCCACTTAACATGTCCTTGTGTAACCTTTGCGTGCACTTGCCTAGCTCTGCACTGCAAAAGGGGTGCGAGAAACTGAAGAGAAACTAGCTGAGCGGGGGCGTTTTGGCTGTTCAGTCTGGTCGGCCCGCTTCGTACAATAACATTTGTCTACCACTCCTCCCCCTCCCCTCCCTAATCTACGAATGACATCGGAGACATGCGTGCTTTTAAATCTTTTGGGGTTGCCCTTTTTGCAATCTCTCCCCTTTTTTCTTCTGCTTGGCCGTCCTTTGAACTCGACTTGGTCAGCTAATTTTCGACTCGAACTATAGCGTTCATAACATAAGAAATAGTTTTTTCTTCCTTTCATCTTCTCTATTCGAGATGGTAAAAATAATTTCAAGAATGTTGCCAAAAGGTGAGGAGATAAGGAGCTGAGTTGCTGTTGCGATAGAAAGGAGAAAGTGAGTGGCATTAATCATTGTGGAGAAAGTAAGAGAGCAGGACATGAAGAGTGAAAGTTAGAGGGGAGGAGAGAAGAAATGGATGAGAACTAGGGAGCGAGAGAAAGAATGGAGAGAGATAGAGAGAGAGTGAGAGAGATGGAGGGAGTAAGAGGGAGTGAGCACAGTGAGTGAGAGCGCGGCGGCGGAAACGACAGTAGCGTCTCTTGGCTTGGCATATGTATATCTATCAACGTTTTTGTGCACGGCTGGCGCGTGCTAATGACCGTATGATCTGATCGAATGGGATGATTGTAGAAGAGAAAGTGAACTTCTTTGTTTGTATGCTTTTTTCCTCATCCTCTTCACGTGCTTGTAATTCATTAGTTATTCTTGTTATTGAATCACTAGAGATTTTGCCTTCGCATTTTCAATTCAGTAATCTCTTAGCTACCGTAATATGCGGTGTTGGATCGATCGGCTTCCCATCCAGATCCTTGATTACGTCGACGGCGCGGCGAGCGAGGAAGTTGAGTGCGTCCTGAAGAGAGAGAGGGAGAGAGATGATCTCGATCAGCTGAGGGTACTTTTAGAACAGAGAGATACAGAGAGAAAGAAAGAGAAGGAGAGAGCAAGAGCCCTGCCTGCATGGCGGGCGAGCCTCCACCGAGATCCCTCATGGAGTGCATGGCGAATCTCTTCTGCTCCTTCCACATGTCGTTTCCGTTGAACACCAGTCCATAGTTGCCTCCACAGAGAATCTTCATGGTCTGCTCGATCGGCTGCCTCCCACCGAACGCATCACCGTGCGCGATCACAGTCGAACGCATTATCTGAATGTTGACATTTTAAACCTCGTTTTTAGGTGCTACCGTATCCCCGCTTCTTCCCCATCTCAGCCAACCTCGGCGTCGTTGATGACCACAGTCGGAAAGGGCAGCCAAACCGTGAAGACGTTGCCGTACTTCTTCTTCCACTCAAGGAAGAGCTGAAAAAGGTTGTAGAATAAATTAGTTTTGCTTCCGTAATTTATTCTGTATTATTAAAATATTTCTCTAATTTATCTTCGTTTATTTGGTAAGAAATTCGATGGAACTATTGGGGGGGGGGTCTGGAAGATGGCTCCATTTTGCCTTACATCGATGGTGTCGCCGTCGAGCGAGAGGAGATTTCCGATGAAGGGCACCGGCGTCGGGCCGGGCGGGAGGCCGCGGATCTTGTTGATTCGACGGCACAGAACGTACGCGGCGAGAACTAGCAGAGCAAGGAGCAGAAGCATATCTTTGGCTGCAGCTCAAAACAGTCTCTAGTTTACATGAGATTAACAACCTCCTTGCAACAGTGAAAAGACACGCTTGAGGGCATCTTGCAACGAAAGAGGCGAGCGGCTTAAGGGAGATAATGTTACAGTAGCCAAAGGAGAGAAGATGATCTCAGAGGCAGCGGAAGCAGCAAGCAGCCCGCCCGGGGCGGCTCTGAGCTTGCAGGTGCCTGGACGGCACGCCTTTATATCCATTTCAGGAGTGTGCGCTATGGCACACAATAGTTGGCCGCGTCGTCATCGGAACATTGAGAGAGACAAAATCCCGGCCTCTAGCTCATCCCGAGGACATCGAACGGGAGACTCTTACAATAGAAACTGAAAGATCTGGAGCAGGTGACATCAGGACTAAGAGAGCGCGAGAAGGCGAGAGACGCAGACAGAGGGAGAGAGGGAGGGTGCGAGAGTTGAGACGAAACAAAATACGGTGACTTGCCTTTTGTCTTTAGCCATTTTTGACTACTCTAAGCAAGAAGGAAGAGAGAAAACTATTTGCGCACCCTCCCTTATACTTTTGATTCCTACATTATGTCAAGCGTGTGTCATCCTTGTGTGAGTTGTTATTAAGCTTTGAAAAGGGATTCTAAAACGGGAGCCACACCGAAAACACGGAGGAGAATGAAAGAGATTATAAGAAAAGGAAGGTTGAATCACTCAAGAAAGCTCAGCGCTCGCAGCGGCTGGCTATCCGATGGGCTAGCCAGCTCAGCGAACTGAAGTCCGAGGAGTCGCCACGAGTGAGATGCCTGTTTAGGTCGGGTGCCGGCTAATCCGGTGGGTGGAGCTCTCCTCTCACTCTGGCCGCGCATCCTCGGGTGCAAACGGTCGCACTGGCCTTAGAGCGGCCAGCCACACAGCCAATCCCCGCTCCTCCCCGACCATGCGGACGGCTTAAGAGGTCAGGCATCGGTCGTGGATGCTCAACAAAAAAAAAACCACGATGAAAAATGGTAGCAACCGTAGATATCTCTCAGACAAATGAATGCCTAACATTTTTCAATTACTACGCATTTTTTCTCGCTTCCTGTCTGATTCTCTCGGTCTGTATTCTGGTTTCTTAAAGAATGACATCGACAACCGCTGAATTTTGCCAAAGAATAACTGTCAAGAATGTTTCGGCTGTCTCTTGTTGCATTCGAGCAAAAAAAGAAGGAGATGTACAGTCTCTATCACTGTTCTCCGAAGTGGCGAACCAGTTCGTAAAATCGTCTGCTACATTCTGTGGGAAAGTTATTTCATGCCTTTTTCTACTTCTAAATAAGCGTCGGCCCAATGGAACAACGGGGCCAATTTGACCTATTGGTTGGTGAGCGCGTAGTAAGCTGGACAGTTTTAGAGACTAGAAGATGGCACAATCAACCATTCACTCCTCTTTGTCTGCGCTGCTTTTGGGAGTTCTCATCTTTGTAAAGCTTTTCGTCTATATTAGAGTATCGCTTACGTCCTCTGCAATGGCCGCTCAACCCACTCAAAAGGCGATTGATAATGCCCAGCCAATGACGTTATCATCTCGAAGAAAAACTCTCCTGAACCTCCTCTTCTGTGTAGCTGAGAGAACGGAAAAAAGTGGCCACATTTACCTCCTCTTCGTGAATTGCGTGTTCACTCACAAATAAGGGGATCACAGTTCGAGGCGTAATCCTTTTTGAGAAGGAGTAAACAATGAGTAACTTCTATTCACACGAACAGTTGCATGCTGATCGTTGCGACGGAGAATCATCTCCTCCTTCATCGGCATGACATTTCTCAGTATATGTACACAAATGTTTGTAACTTAAAACACAAACCTTGATCATTGCTACAGATTTGGAAAATAAATGTATTTAGTCAGTGTTAGCTTTTTAAGGCAATTTTAAAATCTTGTGATGAAGCAAAACAGACTTTTAAGCAGAATGGAATCAAGAAAGCAATTGCATCACTCTGTGCCTTCTAGAAGAACCGTGCACCTTAGAACCATGCAACAACCTAATTTTGCTGCCCTTTCGGGTTGCCTTTCTTTTTTGCAACTCTTTTTCTTGCAGCTCCGATGTACGTCAACTCTTGAAAAGCAAAAATTATCAGCGTATTTAGAAAAGGGGCACTGATTGTCGGAATCGCCATCATGTGCAGGCGGACAAATGAGCAAAGGAAGACAGAAATATCCTCTTTTTTGTCAATTTGTTCATGACGAGCTGAAGTACGTTCATTGATTAGCCTGTTTGTGCTTGAGTTAAATTGTATGCGCTATCAAGATACATCAACTAAGCTAGAAAATATGTTAGCAGTCGGAATAGAATGAAGAACAAAAGAGCCTTACTAGAGTTTAAACTAGGCGTAGACTTGAGGATCTAGCCCGGACCTTTCTTTCTTCTTCGATAATGAATGTGTTCGCTCTTGTATCACTTTGAATTCGCGGGCTGATGTCTAATCTTCTTGTGAAGAGGGTTGCAGGCTTGCTGTTGACAATGATTGTAAGATGCAGTATTAGAGAAAGGACTAGCGGACTGCATGATATATCGGTCTCTCGTCTACAAACTACTGAAACAACAATAACGATTTAGTCGCATAAATGAAAAAGAGACCAACGAAGGAGCGATTTTTTTAACACCTTCTTTGTCGCCCTGCTCTCTTCATATATCACGAACAAACTGCTCTGACTGATCTCACTCCCATCTTCTTTCTCTCCAACTCTCTGTTTTCCATTCTCTCTCGCAGAATCGCTCGGTCGCATCGTTGCCTTTATGCCTCTGTGCGCCAAAATTTTCTAATTTGTTCGACAATAAGCGCACCACCTTCTCCACAGCCAATCATAGTGCTGTCTTCCACTCACCTTCAGTATTCCATGCAAAAATTTATCTTATGCCCAGTGCGTTCCTAGTTTGGATTACTTTCGAGGTACAAGAGCTTTTGACAAGGGATATTCACCGGGGATGACCGTAAGAACAGAATTCAGAAAAGCAACAGACGGTGTAGTTTGGTCAAGTCACAAACACCTCCAGTCTGCAGTGACCAGCACCCATCGTTAGTCATGAATACCCAGTGACTATCGTAAAACAGGCCATTGAATCCTGAGCAAGAAAACGAGACACACATGGAGATTGCCATTGTAAGATTGAGAACGGGAGCTAAACTATGATCGTATGCTCTGTCTCACTCCCTCAATATCTCACTCACTCTCACTCTCTCTCTCTCTCCCTCTCTCTCTCTCTCTCTCTCGCCACACCTTGTTATCTAACAATAAGCCTATCATCGTTTCTCAGAAAGCCGAGGTGTATAAAGGCCAAGTGCATCATGATTAATAAGCTGGCCAGCAGATATCCGGCAAGGATGTCGTCTGTCTGCGGACAATGCGCGAGAGCGCATTCATCCCTATCCGTTAGCCGTGCCCAATTCTAGACGGCACGGAGTTTATGAAGGGAGGGGGAGGTGAACTACGTAGAAGATTCACTGCTGCAAAGTGATAGGAACCCGCACTCAAAAGTGCGCGCCGAGTGCAGTGCGATTGGAGATCATCAACATTTTTTTCGCAATATGCAATCACTTTCTTCAGCTCGAAAAGCCGTAAGGGACAAAGAACGATTGTGCCCTTGCGGGCCATGAAAAAGTAGACTAAATTAATACATTGAAAACATGTAAACAACTCTTCATTTTAGAGTGCTACCGTATTCCCTAAATGGTTTTCTAGTCAGATAATTTTTTAATTTTTCATTGTTCATTATCTATGCATATGAGACGGAAAGCAGAGCCATTTGCGTGTTTTAACGGAGAAACATTTTTTTTAAATGTTAGCTTCACACATTCTTTCTGGAATAAAATATAATCTTGAAAACGGGAAAGATGCAAAAAAAAATGTACACATGAATGGCCTTGTGCCGCAACCACTGCTGCCTTGCACACGGCGGCTTCTGCAATCAAAACGGACTGTTTTCGTGAAAGTATACATTACCCAAAGATATGCTGCATTTTCAACGATTTTTTGCTCTTCGAGCACTGACAGATTATTTAGGAAGTATATGTAGCTGTTACCGCTCAGAGCGTGTAGCTTGTGAGTTAATAGAAGGAGAAGAAGAAGCGATTAATCAATTAATTGTAAGCTTTTTATTATATTCACGTTCTCACTATAATTTTGAAAAACAATATAATAAAAAACGGTTATTGTTGTTTTTTATAATAACTCTCAAATTTGCACTTCTATCGTATCCATCGAGACTTGCTTATAAGCAAGACTAGCCTCTTCACCATCGGTAGCATCCTGTTATGTTGTGCGGCCGCTTTTACATGACTTTTTCGGTAATTAGCAATTATGCTAATTGTAAGAAACATATGTACATTGTCCTTTCAACGTCTACGGTTCGAATTTCTTCAACGAGTGGGAGGCTGTTCTGCGATCTACACCCGAGACAGTGCTGGTGAGAAAACACATTCTTCATCGCCGTCTGAACCCACTTCATTAAGAATTGTTGAAAGAGTGCATGGCCCGTTGAGCGAGCATTTTTTGGTAATTTTTCTTTAAAAAGCCAATGAAACGCGCACAGCGAAAGTCGTGCGCGAGATAGTGATCTTGCGTAAACGGAATTAAACCAGTCAATTCCGAAGTCGCGCACCACCAACATCCGTTGAAGAGCCAATTAATGCAGAATCTATGACGACATCTATACAGTGAAATAAGAGGTCATCTAATTTTGCTCTCGAAAATAAGAAGTGGTATAAAGCGGAGAATATTTGCGAAAATCCCGTTCAAGAATTGTGCCTCACTTCATATATGGTACGAAGTAAAGTGCTTTAATCGTCATTTAAGCAAATGATATATCGTTCCAAAGGACCTTAAAAATGCGATTAGAGCTTAAATTAAGTTTCTACATTATTCAACACTACGTTTGCAGAGGTATGACTGTTGTTCGATTAGCATTGTTTTGTTGTGCAACAAGTCTTGTGTATGTTTGCAATATCGGACGCGCTGAAAACAGAATTGGATGATAGAGGATTCCACCCGCGGACGCTGTCTTCACTGCTTCATCCAGCTTCCTAATGTAGTCGTCCAACGAGCACTGAATGAGTTCGACGACCTGGACGATGTGGGCTTGTTGTGAGAATGAGAATTAGTAATAATTGGGCCAAAACGACGAGACGTTAAGTAGGCCCAGGCCGGTCCCATAGGATGTTTGGCCCGCCGTGCCCTTGGCATCTCTAATCATCTCAATAAAACAGAATCGAGAATTCAGAGAGTCTGTTGATTTTATTGCTTGTGTATTGTGTGGAATGAGCTTGTTCCCGTATTGCCTAGTTTAGTAAAGGAGATAGAGAGATTGAGAGAGAAAAGATTCGGTACACCAATTTCTCTCCGTCTCTCTCTCTCTCCTTTACTTTGTTTATCTATATACGTACATACATGCCCCCCTTCTACCCCGGTCCGGTACACGGGGGGGGGGGCAGGACGAGTGCGCCAGACAGCGAGAGTGTTCGATGACTCGGTGGCAGAGAGCGAGAGTGTCGCCGCGGCGTGCCATCATATATACTGCATGTCTGGATGCGCTAAGACAGAAAGTGTGAGAGTGAGAACGAAAGAGAGAGACAGAGAGAAGTAGAGCGCGAGGAAAGCTACATTGATTCGACCCTTTACAGCCCCTCTGGCGAGGTTGCCATGTCCGGCAAGATATTCACAGTCGAGAAGATCATTAAACATCGACAGACAAAGGTATGCGCAGTCTACTCTGCATGTCCGCTTCCTTCCTTGATCGCTCGCTTATCACACTCCATTGTTATCTTTCTCTCTCCCTCGATATCACAAGCAAGAGCCGCTGATCGTTCTTCCTTTCATTCGTCTCGTTATGGCCGTATTATCTATTGACGCTTTTTATCATTGGACGTATCTCCATTTACGAACAAAACTCCATCAATTCTGCCTTTCCTGCACCACTGCCCATTCACCGTTTTCAAGCCTATTTCACACGATGAGTTAAAAAGTAATTTTTCGGAATTTCATTACTTAAGTTCATTTACCTCTTTTAAAAATACACACATTTAAGGGTGGCGCACTCGAATATCTCATCAAATGGGACGGATGGAGTGCAAAGTTAGTTCTCATGCTTTTTTCATCGGTGAACTTCAGTCACAATTGGCTGATTGTCCTAATCTCTTAATCGCCTGAATGTCTAGCCCATAATGAATAAGCAAGATCAAGCAGGACTCATTCATTCAGATACAACTCATGGGAACCGGAGAAGAATGTGCTCGACGATCAGCTGACCGACTTCTACTGGAAGAAGGTCCACAAAGGTCAGGGGGATTCAAGGGGTATAATTACCCGCGTTGACTTGTCAAACTTTTTCCTTATATTAATTATACCACATTGTAAAGTATACCTATGTTGGAGTGCTAGATGCTATTTAGGAAAAATACCTGATCGCATTGCTGCCAAGCAGTCTTCGGCAAGCAAGCAGCCAAGTGGTGGAGGCAAGAAGAAAAAGAAAAAGGTAAGTTTTCGAGAAGCATTTTAGATGAACATATGTATGTATATACCGTATTTTCTCTATTAGTGCCCCTCCCTCTATTAGAACCCCCCCCCCCTCTAATAGTGCCCCCCTCTCGCAAGGGGATTGAAAAATAGTGCCCCCGGGGGCACTAATAGAGAAAATACGGTATTTGCCGTATATTACAAACCTTCTCAAGTTCATGAGGAATAGAATATATGTAGAAATCTCCGTCAAGTACGGAAGATGATGAAGAAGAGGATGAGGTCACGGCAGTAGGCATCGAAGAAGCTGAGGATTCTGTAATTACCAAAGATGAGGAATCCAGCGAAGGTAGCAGAAAATTTTCTTATTATGCTAATATGGTGTTGATGCATGAAAGGTTTTTAGTGAGTAGGCATATTGCATATCGTGATTGACGGAATGCTAGAATTGCTCAATTCCTGTTGCCTCTTTTTTTGAAGAATACCAAGGAGGCAGCAGCGCCAGTGTCATTCGTCGTAAAGTTCGGCGGCCACTTCGAGCCTCGACCACCACGCCCAAGAAGTACATTGCAGACGATGACGAGGAAGACGAGGAAGAAGTGCAGGAGAAGGAGAAGCAGCAAACGACTAAGAAGACCGGCACATCAAAGGTGCGCGAATGTCTGAAGAAATTGAAAGGAGGTGCATGGTTGTAGTTTTATAATATGTAATTGTGAGCTCAATTTGTAGAGAATGAATATTTGTTTAGTTATTTAATGGCAATAAATCAAAATTAAGCTAGCCTCTCCAGCGCGTGGAGGCAAGCCGAAGAAGCAGGCGACAAGGGTAAGCGTGCGCTCCACCACGTCACCGTCTTCAGCCATTTCCACAACTACTTCGACATCTGCCAAGGCCCCGATTCCCGAATCCTCAACAAAGAAAAAGGTTCCTCGTTTAAGGGAATTTTTCTTCTCTTTCGGACACCAAAATCACTTCTTATACAACACGCCGAGCTCTACAAATTATCTAGATTTTAGAAGAAAAAAACACTATATTTTCTCGAATTTGATCCCAGAACGAATATTGAAACCCTCTTTATTGTGTAAATGTCGAATTATAAGTTCATATTAAGGTAAAGTCACGTTTAAACAGATTTAAAGATTGAGTGAGTTTTCAAGATTCTTTCGTATTTCGAACTGATTTGTTTTTTTCGGAAAAGGAGCCACATTTTGCTGAACTCTTTGAGTTGTACAAGTAAAGACGTTTTTGGGTTTAAAAAAGTAAAAAAAATCTGAAGGTTGGCTTTGTATTTAATCCTGCTTGCTGACTTAAATGTCATAAGGGAGTTTTATACACTATCCGCATAGTTATTTGTCATTAAAAAAGCAACAGTAAATGTGCATACGTAGGCAATGTGTCTTGCTAGGAGATGTTTGTATGCAAATCAGGCTTAATCATTTTTGTAGTTGTTGACATAATTGTATAAAGTAGACAGGCTGCATTTGTAGCCGAGCTCGTCGCCAAACAAGAAGTCTGCGACGTCGCACGCAGATTCGTCGACAAAAAGGACTCCATCGCCATCTAAGCCTGCGCCTAGAGAGGTTGTACAAATATGCTGTAATATGCTTTAGTTGATTAGTATTCAGTTCATTAAACAAATAATACTTACAGTAATTCATTGGATTTTACAGTTTTGAACATGTATTTATTTATTTGCGTATATGGTGGACGTGCATACATACATGCATACATACATATGACTTTTTCACTTCGGAAACTTCAGGCTCCTGTGAAGGCTGATGGTGGAAGCCGCGAAGAAGAAGAAGAGCTGATTGAAGACAGTCGCGGCTCTGACGGAGACGACGACACGGAGCCGCTTTCCAAGCTGGCCGAGAAGGTCTCTGTAAACTTCATTAAGACATCATTAACAAGTTGATTAGCTCATGGTACCGTAGTCAAAAAGGGTGATCAGCGTGTTAATAATGTTTTTTTTTGAAAAGCCTTCTTCTATACTGTTTGACAAACAATTTTTTTAATAATGAAAAGAAAAAACAGAACCATCTTCTGATTCTGTCCAGCTATCATCTCCGCACGCTCGCAACGAAAGACAGCTAAAGTCGGCCACTCTGTCTGAGCAGCCAATCATGCTCCAACCACTCGAAACTTCTGCCGAGGTACATACATACATAAATATATGTTATAGGGAACTATTTGCGCATGATGTATCGAATTCTTTAAGGATTTATATTTATTGGTATTGAACAATCATTTTTAAAAGTTCATTCGAATCAAGCAAACAACGAATTCGCCGCTTCGTGGGACGTCGCCACTGTCGGAGGAACAGCCTGAACAGGTGTCTGATGAAGCGATGGATTCCGACATGGAGACCGAAGACATCGACGGAGGCGAAGATGGCCTCGACGAACTGTGGCTGGGGCGCGTAGAGGAAAGCTTGGACAAGAGTGACGAAGATGAGGATGTGATGGAGGACGAAGGAGACGTGGACTTCCGCAATGAGACAGAGATGCTCATGGGACTTGAGGCACTCGAGAGTGGCGAGGATGAGGAGAGGATTGACGAGGAGGAGGCAGAGGCCATTCAAGGACTCCACGAACTCGTCACTGACACAGCAGAGGAGTCGAGTAGCTCAGAAGGGGTGGGTGTGGCTGGATACTTTATTTATTCTCTCACAATCAGCCATTCATCATAATTGTTGTTTCTATGTATATAGAAATGGAATTATGTATATATAATTTATTAGCAGAATCGCGAGTGTGCACAATCATCAAGAAGCGGAAGGGCAAGACGAGATGTTCCGGATGATCATTACGGTAAATCTCTTGCTTTACAGACTCTATTTGTTTACCGTAGAGCATTACTAAAACAACCAGAAAAACAACTTTCATAGCCGCTCTCGTATCTAACTTCTACCGCGAATACGACGATGCAAGCCGCGACGTTAACCGTAAATTTGACGAGGAATTGAATGAGGTTGGCAGTATTCTTTTCATATTATTGTTATTAACATCTTCCGTTATTCTTGTCGACTTCAGAAGTGCGAGAGCTGTCGCGCACACGATAATTCCGAGCTGGAGCGCGACCACGACATCATGCCTGGGTGAGCATTCTTCATAGCATTGTTCTATCTATTGTTCCCTTTCTTTTCTTTTGCTTAAATTTCTAGTGTTGTCAAAAGTTACTTAAAAAAAAACAGTAGCTCCATTCAGTGCATGCGACATGCGCTGCATGGCACTCAACGAGTACGGTCTCGATGACGACTACGACCCGGAGACTTTGCGTGAAGGCGAATCTGTACAAGTTACATATACTATTCCACGCTTTGACTGTTGCTCACTTGGCATTCTTTTTGAAAAAGTATTACTACAAAGTACATACATACATACATATATTCTGGAGTCTTCCCATTTAGGCGTTCTCTCTAGCCTGGACAACCCACAACTGTTAGTTGTCGGCCAGCTCTTTGGCGGACGCGCTTTTGCGACTAACGACGAGAAGACAACGCGTGCGAATTTACAGGTTTTCTTTATTCTAAAAAAACGCATACACGGAGTAACATTGAGCTCGTTTCAGATTGTAGCAGGGACGGAAGCATCGAATGAAGTTAAAACCAGTTGGAATGCGCTTGCTGAACATGTAAGATTCTACAGACTAATGTTTTTTCAGCGTAATGTTTAAGAAATATAACCTTTTTATAGACTAGACTTATTTTCCGAATCCATTTCAGATTGAATTAAACGGCGGCATCGCCAACGATGAATTTCGTTACCTCGGAAGCGCAAAAGCAACCGATGTCACGTTTAACGGAGAGACAGTCACAATCTATGAGCTATAGCGTAGCGTACATATTTTTCATGTGCGGATAAGACACTTTTTTGTTTTATTGAAACTGATAGAGTAGATTGTCGCTAGCTTCATATATGCATAGATATTTGTACATAACAGTTAATATTACACTATTTTACTTAAGTCTCATGTACAGGAGGAAATATTAATACGAACCCACCATTTACTACGATGTTATCTCAAGAATGCATCATGTTGTGGTCGCGTAGCCATGTAAGAAATAATTTATACAGTACTGAATTCGTCTCGGCAAGAACAATGTGCACATTTAGTGGCGATAAGGAGCGGGCGCAGGCGCAGCATTGTAGCCACGAGTCGGCGCGGGGCTGTGAGTGGACGAGGGGGCATCATATCCCCCCTGACCAGCGTCGTGTCCGGAGATGTCAGCGGTGCGTGGCGGGCAGGGGCAGTAGGCAGCGTCCGAGCCAGGGGTGCCGTCTGAGCCAGGCTCACCGGGAATACCGTCGTCTCCGGGGTATCCGTTGTTTCCAGGGGTGCCAGGCTCTCCCTGAGGACCAGGAGTGCCTGGATTTCCGTTCTGTCCACGCGAGCCAGGCTTGCCGGCACGGCCGGGAGTGCCAACACGTCCGGGCTGGCCAGGAGTTCCGTGGCCCTTCTTGCCGCCTCGACCGGGGCGTCCATGGCTGCCAGGTCTGCCGTCGCGTCCAGGATGGCCAGGCTCGCCTGGGGGACCCCGAGGTCCGCGACCGCCGTTATTGCCTGGACCGCCACGCTGACCAGGGTAGCCATCGGTGCCAGGCTCGCCAGCATCTCCATCCGGACCCGGCTCTCCGGCAGGCCCTGCCGGGCACGGGAAGCAACCTCCAGCGCTATTGGACATCATGCCAGCTCCATGAGTGCCGGGAACGCCGGCATCTCCACGGCCGCCGTCATCGCCCCTGGCACCTGGTGCTCCGGGCGGGCCGGGCGGGCCAGCGGGACAGTTGTTTGCGCCGATGGCGCAGCCGCACGAGCTACCCGAGCGCTTGGCGCGAGTGATCCCAAAGATGGGAACGGCATCGGAGCGGCCCGAGGCCGATGCGCCGTTCGAAAGAATCAGCTCATGCCACGCGCTGTCGGCGATTACCTTAAACATGTATGTTTTAAAACAAAAAGACTCGCACCACTATATTATTATTTAAAATTACGCGCTTTCTAATCGTGCATGTAGCCATCGCAAAACAAAATAGGCACCTTGAACTCGCTCATGTCGCTGATGGCCTCGTCGTAGAAGGTGTTGATGTCGCTGAACATGTTGCCGACGATGAGCAGCGTGGCCAGCATGATGATGCCCGTGGCAGCCGATGTCACTCCGACCAGGTAGCGAGTCATTTCGGTCATCCTTTAACATATTTTACAGTTTATTTTCTTCTAAAGCTAATTTACGCATTATATTTGAATATCAAGTAATATCTACAAAAACAGAAACATCGCTAACTTCACAAGTGAAGTGGTAAAGCCGAGGCGTTTGCCGATGTCTTATCCGGCCAGCTCTTGCTCTTTTTATACTGATCCTTCCCACGTGTTCTCTCTCTCTCTCTCTCGCGCTCTCTCTCTCTCTCTCTCTCTCTCTCTCTCTCTCTCTCTCTGTCAATCATTAGCTGCCAAGAGGTTCCTAGCTGTTTGTCACCTTGAATTCGACGGGAGGAAGGACATTCAACGAACAGAAGGGTCGTGAATTATTAGCGGGACGAGAGAAAGAGAAAAGGAGGTAGATGAAGAGATATGGAGAACGAAGGAGTGTGACGAGACAATTCGAAAGGGAGAGATAGCAAGAAGAGTGCGCTGGCGCGTGAACGGATTAGTGACGGAGTGTAACAGTTTGGCTCATCATCCTTGCATCGAACACCCGGAAAAAATAAAGGACATCCAGCCCATCCGACCTGAATTAATTGTGACAACCATTCTAGCCATTTTTCTTCTACACATGATCAACTTATCTTCGACCTATAAAGAAAAAAATCTGCCATATGTAACCGATTCAAGCTACTATTGCATTATATTAATTTAGTACAAAAAACTCTCCAATGCTCATCATGAGGCACAAAAGTTTCGACCATGGCAGGATTCGAACCTACAATCTTCTGCTCCGTAGGCAGACGCGTTATCCATTGCGCTACTCTGCTCGAGAACAAACTTTGGGCAGAATAGAACAGTAAAATAGTGATGAAAGCAGCACAGTCCCAAATATTTCTATTTTGCCTTCCAAAAAAAGCCAGTAAACAAGTATGTCTGTCCGTTATCTCACAATCAGTTTATTCATATCGGTAACAATGTACAATAACGATTCATCATGGCAAAATCTCGCGACCAAGGCAGGATTCAAGGACAAAACAAGGCAACATTTTAGACAAAAGAAGGTAGTGTTAAATCTCTTCCCCCTTTATGTAATCACCATAGTGAATGCTGTTGCAAAAAATGAGTGCGATTCCCATGCCGACAACCTATAAGTAGATATTTATTTACTAATCATGTATTTGTTAAAATGATACTGAAGATGATATGAATGCATGTTTCTTAATCTGGCCAACCTGTAGAGCAGCAAATCCAAAGCCGAATCCTGCGAAGATGGCTGTCTGCTCGTTGAACCATGCGTGCAGCTTCGATCCGCAGCCCTTTAAAAAGAGTTCATCTGACTTCATTTTTTCCAACGTGCTAAAGCAAAATTGCAACTCGGGCTGGTTAAGTGAATAAGAAACGGACGAAGTACATATATGTATAAAAAGTCGATGTTTAAAAAAATTGGTAAATTTCAAGCTTTATTCTATTCGTTGCCACACTCTCACAATCAGTCAATCGCACACACTCATGCTTTCATCAGGTTACTTGATAATTCTAACCATGAAAATACTGGGTGCGACTAAACCTCCGAATGAACGGCGTCCTGAATCGCCGGCCGGTCATAGGCGAAGGTCGTGCAGAGTGGATCGAGAGGGGCGATCACCCACGCCCGAGCCTTCTGCTGCTGGCGACAGCAGGACGCTGGCACGAATGAGCGCGTCCCGCGCTCCGTGTTCGTCACATACCAGAAGGAGCCGTAGTAGTCGCGCGCGCCCTCGCCGCCACAACACTGCTGCTGAAGAGGGATACGGGCACGGAGACGAGGTCATTGCAGAAGAAAACAAAACTTTAATCACGTGATTTCACACCATTCTTCTCGCACTCTCACTGCTAATGCAGATGCCGTTGCAACCGTTACCAGGCAAAGCTAAGTAATTATCTCATAAAACACACTAGATATTAGTTTAACGGAACATGCACAGAACTGGAAGGGCGTTAGCTAAAGGAACACCTAAACGGGAAACAGTTCGCAATAACGAAAGATCAGAAAAGGCGGGAAGGGTAACCGATTGGTGCCGCCAGACGGAGCTGGCACTCTTATGCTGGCAGCGCGCGAAGGAGCGCGCAGCTGTGTTGAGTGCGGACGAGCCGGGCAGCTGCGTGCAGCACGCCTGAGGCACCGGCACGAACTCGTTTGGCGACTCGCGCCATAGCGTTCTTTAAGTCATAATAATTCTTGTATTTAGATTGCATTTTCTTGAGTAAATTTGTTTAGAAGACTAAATATATAACAATTTGCATGGGTAACAGAGGTTGAAAGAGTATGTACCGTCCATCGCCCTCGTCATCGGCGCTGCCTCCGCTGTCCCTCGCCCAATCCGAATGGCGCCAGTCTCGCGCGCCACTCAGGCCGCAGCATTGCTCCTAAATTTACTGTTTTTTCCAGTTCATTTCTAGAAATTGAAGAAAAAATGTAATAAAAGCGTAATAACATTAAAATAAATTTCATTATATGAAGAAAGCATTGACCAATAAAACAACGCTAACGACCGACATGAAATTGCAGTCGATCAATGAGATCGGAGACATGCTGATTCCGTTGCAGATGCGGAAGGACGCCGTACTCGTGGCGTATCATGAATGCGACGCTTTTCGTCACCGCCAACAGGTGCTCCTGGTTTTTTGTTGTTGAAGCAAAAATGCATTTTTTTAGAAGAGTCGGATGCAAAAAATAGGAACTAATTACGAGGACTAAGTCAAACATTGTGATAGTAGTATAAATCATCAAGGACACTAATACCACGACAACATAAAGATTACACAATATGCAAGGACGAAGTTTGAAAGTTTCGACATTCACTAGACAGGTAACCAATTCTATTACCAATTCTAGCGGTTAGTAATTCAGCTACAACGGCATCCATTTTCTTCTTCCACTCCTTTCACATTCTCTCTATTTCAATTGTATTGCACTGAGAGCTAACATAAAACTGCATGGTGTCCATGAGCGGCGCCACCCACTTCTGGCGCGAATAGCGATCATATGTTAGATTTGTAAGGTAGCGGGTAATCCGCTCATCTGTTGGGAACTGTAACCGAACTCTCCACGCAGAGTTGACAAATAAAATAAAATTTGCAAATCACCTCAGGCTCACACAGAAAGGATGATGGATCCACACTCGAAAGCAACACAAAAAGAGAAGCCAACCTTGTCCCGATAGACCAGACCAAGTGTTCCGATGGCCACTCCGCACAGTGATAGGAGGAACATGCATATCATCAGCTGGAAGTGGAAAATAATCATTCTAGTTTCAAGTTGAACTAAGTAGATAGAAAAACAATAGAACAATAAAAATAACCGGGATTCAGTAATCAACTTCGTAAAAAAAATCAACTTGGAATATTAAGGACACACGTAAATACGGAAATGCGCGCACTTACGCAAGTGATCATGCATCGAATGCGCTTGAGTGCGCCGCAGCAGGCGATGAAGCCGACCGCCAGCGCGGCGACACCCGCGCACACCGAAGTGTACGCAGCGAAGACGAGAAGCGGGTCGTCCGCCGAGAAGTGCACCAACTCGAGCACGTAGCTTCGACGTGGATCCACCAGCATCCACACGCCCAGGAAGATCATGCCGAGACCGGCCGCCTGTGGACATTTACGGGTCTTCTTTTTGTTTCAGGAACTATAACGGAGAAATAAATTAAGCCAAGTAATTAACAGCAGCCAAGCAACAGTAAGTACAGGTTTAAAGTAGCAATAAATATGAACAAATTTTGAACGTATGTAAGTGCTATACCCATAGCACAAAGCTGAAGATGATGAGAACCACGCGAGAAGTGTCGCCTCCCACACGACGCACTGCCATTGCAGGCCTTTAAGGAATGCTCTAGCAGATGCGTATCCGCTCAGCCATTATTCTTATTCTTCCAGTCAGCCCGGAAAGAAGAAAGAAGACGCTCCTGAAATCTCACAGTTAGAACGAAACTGGCTGGTGATCGCCCGTCAACCAAGTGGGCTCGTATTTCTCGACAAAAGTGAGGAGGCGAAAAGGCGATTAGGCATGCGGATTCGCTTGTTTGTGACTGATTGGCAGGCCAGCCGTCATAGCGAGCGACCGGCCGTGCATGATGTAACAGGAGAAGAACGAGAGACAGCAGCGGGCACCGAGTGACACTCAAGAGGTGGTGGGAAGGGCAGTGAGTAGGGCAGAACGTGAGCAGAGATCACACGCCACAACTTGGGCATAATTGTAAGCAACTTTTATGAATCTACATACATATGAATCTGTGCGCAATGGACACTTAAAGTTCACGAATGCAAGCCACAAAAAGGAGAGAGGAACAATTTCTCGCAGTAGAAGTAATTATGAATGCACTGATTGTTCCTCCGCACGAGTCGACCTTCGTTCCTTCTTTCGTTCTCTTTCCTTCTCTCTCTTTCACTTGCTCATATTCACTCGCACAATCAGGAGAACGAGAGTCTGAGACGACAACGAGGCAAATGAATGATTAATGCCGAGCAGGAAAGAAGAAGCCATCAGTGAGCGGGGGTCAGTTGGCGCATAATTAATCAAGATTTGATTCGTCGTGAGGGCGCTCTTGTGAAGGCGACGGAATGCGTCTGCTCTCGGTCTTTCTACATCCTTTCCACTTTATGTCTCACTTCCCCTCTGTCTCGTTTTCTCTCTCTCTCACTCTTCCTCTCTTCCTTATGTCATCCCTTCCCTGTCTGCTACTCTCGTTCTGTCTGTCATGTCTTTTTCTCCCTCTCTTATCTCTTCGGTTTCCTCGCCCCGCTCTCATTGCTTATTCCTCTCACTGGCTAGCCCAGGTCGAAGGAGTGCAAACAAAATGCGTGACCCGTGGGGAGAGTCCATCTGGACGGGCTTGCCATGACTAACCTAAAGAGATGCTTGCGCGATTGCCTCTCTTGTTATCTGATAGTCTACGGGGGGAGGCAAGAAATGCAAGTCGATTGAAAATTTGAAGTTGTTTTCTGGGCCTTTCCAGCAGCTGAGTCGAAGAAGCGAGGGTGCTACTTCCTCTTGCTATCTCTCTGTCTCCTCTCTTTCCTCCCTTTTTCCTCCTCCCGATTCAAGCTGACGCATGGGTGATAAGTCTGCAGCCGGACGAGGTGTCGTTTCCGATCAATCGAGAAACGACGAATGAAGAAACAGAACACACGTTTGCTTGTACACAACAGCATGAGCCAGTGTAGTATTCACATATTCAAGTAATGGAAAAGCCAAACTAGCCACTAGATGATGGCAATGACGTTGTTCAGATGTTCACTATCATGTTTTTCTGTCATCATGATTGGTCTCAATATGAAAATTTTATTTATTTTTATTAGAAATATTAATTTAAAAAAAAAATTTAATTTTAAGAGGAAACATGTGAGATGTTCCCATTCACATCTGGAACACTATGATGACAACAACTATTTCCATTTGTACGAAAATCGCCCATGAACCCAATGCGGCACATATCCTTTTACTCAATCTGCACTTGTTAATCAATGCAACAAATACTTTTTTATGTTATTTTTTAAATAAATTCTTAGAGTACATAATTTGCATTAGCCCGCTATAAAATTAATAACATTTCGATAAATAAATTGATAACATTTGCTCTTACTTTTTTTCCTTTTACAAAACCCAGCTTCTCTCATTTGTATTCCCAGACTTATCGAGCGAGATTATCGTGAGAAATTACAATCAAAGATAAAAGAATTAGCAACTGTGAAACAATCAAAATGCTCCATTCCTGCCCTCTCATTAGCTTAAAAAAACTTCCTTTCTTCTCATTTCAAAATTTTTCCATCTCTGAAAGAATGAGGCAAAATTTTGTCACGAGAATTATAAATTTCGCTTCATTTCAAATGTTATTAAGGGAAGCGCAAAATATATACGAGTCGCATACAAATGCGCACTCATCTAAATAAAGAACTTCTTAACAAGCCAGTCGCCACTAGTCCACCCTCAACTTCTCTTCACATTGGAGTGCTCAGGGAGTGGAGGAAAAAAAGGAAGCCTGCAGGGGAAAGGCTGGCAGTTTTTACTGCATCGGCATGAGAGCTCATTTCTCTGCCTCTCTCCTCTCTCCGAGTATTCCTCCAACTCTTCTGAGAATCTAATGAGTTCGCAACATGTTTTGAATACAGCACACTTTAGCCTTTTCCAGTTGCTGAATTACACTTACCTCCTCTCTCCTTCGTCTCCATTCCTCGGTCACTCTGTTCCCCTAACTCTTTCCATCTAAACACGCACTTTCCTTCCTCTGTCTTCTCGTCTCAATCTCACTCTCCTTCTCTTTAACACTGTCCACGTTCTCGCAAGAACCGTTTCCAGCTCGAAACTCGATGCCCTCGGAAACGACAACTGAAGCGTCAGATTGTCAGTGTGTTTTTAGGTGAACTTTCTGTTTCTCTATCACACGATCTCTTCTCACTGGTCATTCTGAAACTATTTATACCCTTTCCTCCATTTTCTAGCTTCTCTTCTCCTTTTATAATTCCTGAACCTCTCTGCTCGCTGCCCACCACTCTCTCTCTCTCTCTCGCTCTCTTTCTCAATCTTTTTTCTCCGTCCCTTTTTCGCTTCTTGATGATTCGCCAAATCACAAGGCACACTACCATTACTTGTTCACTCGATGCCCGCTGGAATTGTTCGAATATAAATGCCTGCCCCTGAGCTTGATGAGACACTGGTGAACGATTTGTAGAGGTGCTTTCGATAATAGAAACGATGTATTTGCCAGCCAATAATATTTGCGTCTATTGAAAAGATAGGACAGATACACATCCGCTTCACTAAAACCCGTTTACTATCGCTGTGCCTATTTTATTGTATTACGCTCTTTCTTCGTTATTTTGACCGCATTCAAAAGAAAGTTTAAATCATAAATTTCTTTTATAATCTGTACCATTTGCCATTAATATTTTGCAAATTCAAATGTCAACGTTGGTTCTTGGAGCGAAAAGAATACACACGCTTAAGAAGATGAGCGGCCGCGCCACGCTGGCGCTCGCCTCCGGCCTCTCGGGCATTGTGATCGTCGTCTCGCTCACGGTCACCGCCCTCATCATACGTGACATTTATGACTTCGAGCAGGAGCTCCACGATGACATGCTCGTGTTCAAGGTATATTTCATTCATCTATGTTTGCAAACAAATACCCATTTAAAAGTTATTTATATGTGTTATTTCGTAAGTTTAATTAATTAATTAAAAGACCAAAAGGATCTATGCCAGGAGCTGGCAAACAGCGCGTGGGACGAGATGAAGACGGTGACGCATCACGCATCAGCTTCAGCCTCTCCTGCTCGTTCTCCCTCCTCCTCCTCCTCCTCCTCCTTCCCCCGTCCGCCCGCTCTCTTCGGCACGGCGCCTCTCCGAGTGAGACGAGGCTCGCACTACGCCTCTCCTCCGTCCACGTGCACTTGTGCCGCTTCGTCGAATCCGTGCCCGGCCGGCCCGCCCGGTCTGCCCGGAATGCCCGGCGACGACGGAAGCAACGGCGAACTGGGCAGACCAGGCGCTCCCGGACTCACGCCGTTCCTCGTCGAGGAGAAGACCGGCTGCGTCATCTGCCCTTCGGGGCCACCCGGAATGCCCGGCTCGGACGGGCCTCAGGGACCTCCCGGACGCCCTGGCGAGCCTGGAATGAACATGGAAGCCGGCTACATTCAGCCGAGGCCTGGCCCTCCCGGAGAGCAGGGCGACCCGGGACTGCCTGGCTTCCCCGGGCAACCAGGCAGGCCGGGTGAGCCTGGCATGCCCGGGCCTGGCCATCACCTCGTTCGTGGGCCGCCCGGTCAGAATGGCCAGCCTGGCCCGCCGGGCAAGCCTGGCCGACCCGGAGAGACTCCTCCCGAGGGTATCGTCGGGCCGCCAGGGCGCATGGGCGGACCGGGCATGCCCGGCGCACCCGGAGACCCAGGCGCGCCAGGCAAGCCTGGCGGCCCCGGCGGCGTCGGCCCGGACGCCGCGTACTGCGAGTGCCCGAGAAGGCAGCATCCACTCGCCGCTAATTATGGCACTAACTACCCCGCGCCGTACTACCCGGCCCTTGCCTACCCGCCACCCGGCCCGCCACCACCGGGCGCATACTATAAGTACGTGTTCAGCTAAATACAATTTTTTTTACAGATCTTGCAACCTTTTATTCAACGCTATATCCTTTTCAAACCACGAAAAAGTAGCTTTGAACCATCATTTAGGATTACTTTATTATAATCAGGAAGAATACTGTTTTTGAAGTAATTGTTTATTATTACATTAAAGGGACACGCCGGCGCCGCACGCATCGCCCCTCTGGAGCATCTCGACGCAGCAGCCGTGGTGGCCCGGCGGCAGGAAGTCAAAGGCTTAGAACGGCTCGCGCGGGAAGCTTATTTAAATTCAAATGCTACGCTCCTCACCACACTTGATGAGGAACCGAATACCAATAAAACTTATAATTTCATAATTTTGCCGGTTATAACACAATATAACTGCATACTATGTATGTATGTACATAAATACTTATTCACTGGTCATTCATTCACAACACCCAATAGCCAGCTTTCACCAACTGGCTAAATGCGAGTAATAAAAAAACTGCTTGCAGTCACAGTCACCGCTAAAGCACGTTTTTCCCGCTGATCTCTCCCTCTCTCTCCTTCTCCCTATCTTTTCACTCCCCCACCTGTCTTCTCTCTCCCAAACCCACTTCTCACCGCTCTCCCCCTTTTCCCAACTCCTCATTGCAACTCGAAATCGCCCCTTATCGAAACAGAAAAAAAACGGGAGCGCATGCAAGCACAAAACCTTTTATTAGTGTGGTGAAAGGTTTAGAATAGGATTTTGTCGCAAACTCATGCTCGTATTTCAAACTGAAATGAAATGTAATAAGAAAATAAGCTAAAATTTTTCGCTTTCCTTTTCAATGAATGTAATGTCAAATTATATGCAGTGTTCTCTATAGCAGTCTTCTGCAATCGCCATCTCTATGAGTGACCGTAAGCTGTTTGCAGAGGGCACGGGCAGCATTCGGCATCTGATTCGGAATTGACCAAAGCTACCGGACCATGTACGCCGAACGATCTTGTGGGCTAAAAAAGAAGGGATGAAGAGAAAGGCAGAGAGAGAAAGAAAGAGCGAAGGTGAAAGTGAGTGAGGAAAAAAATACACTCCTTTGACTTTAAGAATTAAATTTGGGCAAATCTTTTTTTTTATATTTGATTTACGAAAGTCGTGGTTATATGTTTTTGACGACAAATGACTTAGAAAGAAGAGCAAAAAGTTAATAGATACATACACACATATGTTTTCCATACCAATCATAATTTCATATAAGAATAGTGATGGCTGAAATAACAAAGATATTTTCGAGCATTTTAATTAAACTTTCTTCCTTGTTCGAAACTAATGTTTTTTCATACGATTGTATTTATTTTTCAGTGAGCTTTAGTCGGGTTATCACTCATGTTCTATATTTCTAATTACTGTTTCGGGCGCAATTTGTCACAATCTGTCGTCTGTTATACATTTGCCAATTACAATTTTCTTTGAATGTTTTCGAAATACAACATAAGGAAAGGCGACATCTGTTATTAAATTTAATAAGAGAAAATGAAATCCGCTTAAATTGCGTATAAAAGCGTAAGTGGTATTGGGTTGAAACGCGTTCAACGATGCGGCCTTCACAAGTTGTCTTGTATCTCGTGTCTTTTGTGATTACATCAGCTTTAAACTACGAGGTAAATTTTTTGCTCTTTCAAAATTACAATTAATGTTCCTAACAAATGATTAAATGACGAAATGAAATTGCAGACTGGCCTCAATAATGATATTCTTACTATAATCAATAACCTGAACTATTCCGTGAATCCTTGCCAGAACTTCTACCGACATGTTTGCCCTCTGAATAAGGAGGTGTGTAATTTGGTGTAGTGTTTGTGAATAAAATTAATTCGAAAACAATTTTATTTTCGTTATGCTTCACATTCTCTTTTCAAGAATAAAACTCTAAAACTAAACAATAAATTAGAGAAAATACGTTTTCTATAAGAGTTTCTTTATATAACACTCCAAAATGCAATCCACAATATCTACAGGAAGATGCCAAACGATCTCGACGACAGCAACAGGAAGATTTAAAAGATATGGCTTCTGCGCTTGTGAAGAGGTCGTTGCAAAACGCTCATATTTTGTAGAACTCAACTTTTTCTTGTTGATTTACCCAACCCATTAAAAAAACAAAGTTTCATATCGAAAAATGTGAAGTGCACTATAATTTAGATGGGCAGAGAATGAAGGCCTGCGTGAGAAGCACGAGCAGTACGTCTTGGACTTCATAAAAAGCATTGGACTTGAATGTTAGTTGAGATAAAATTGGTTCATTTTATAAAAGGGATCGCGCACAAAATTTTTGCTTGCTAAAGCTTTCTGAACGAAAGCTAAACTGTACATTTAGGGTTATACAACCTATTCCACGAGCATCCACTCGAGGAGCAAATTATATTGATCCTCTCATATTCCTTGAATGTGAGTGCTTTTCTCATTTATTTACTTACCTTGGTTGTATATTTCTTCTAATATCTTCTATTGTTGTTTTTTCAGATTTTCAATGAATTCTTGCCTAAATACATCGAGCAGCTTGAAGATGTTACACGAACGATGACGGCACAAGAAATCGTGAATAAATTGCTGTTGGCAAAGAAATGGAATGCAGAATTGATTAATGAAATCGCGGCAGGCATAAGAGTTAGCTTCTTTTCAGTGGCTCTTTACAGCGCTGGTGCTTGCTTATTTATTTATTTATTCATACATCGTTAAAAGATGTGACAACATATTTAAGTGAAAATAATACCGCGTCATGCTACCGGTGCAGACTAGTGAAAAAGTGGGAGGGATGGCTTGCAACCCCGAACCACCTGGCATGTGACGGATAGAGAGCGGGGTGAGCAACTTCCCGAAGGGTGGGCCAAGCCCCTACAGCACGAGAGGCATGTGCTGGCGCCACACACCAAGAGGAACAGGGTGCAGCAGAGAGGTAGAGAGAGAGGAATGTAATGTACAAGTAATATATCTTAGTTAAAGCAAATAAAACGCTCTGCACTGCTTTAAGAATAAGAAAAGTAGGGAAAAACATTAAAGATTGGCATAATCTATTCGAAGAATGTCTAAAAGCGGTAAACTATGAATATGTTTCTTAAATACAGCAAGACTCTGAGATTGTACTGCAGAGGTTTGTTAAAACAGACATAACAACTATAAGATATGACTACAGCTTATTTGATTAATTTTTTTTAAGGAAGTTGTTTATTGATTCTATGTTGGCATATTGTAGCGTTCTATAGAGCAATCTCTCCTTTTCAGAGTGCTTCATGGTCACAGGAATCGCATGGCAGTCATTCGATCGGCGAACTTCTTGCATTCATGATGGAGATGCAGGCATTGAATGAAAACTAGATATGAAAGCAATATTTTTTTTGTTCCAATTAAAAGCCGACAAGTGTATTTGGGCTCGCTAATTGGTCACGTAATTGATTAATCGAATGCATTTTGAGGATCTGAATACCGAAATTACATTGCCCGGCATAATGCTCAACGTTTCCGCCCTGAGGGTTATCGCGAATGATCTTATCGAGCGAGTGAACAACACCAAAATTTCAGATCATCTAAATGATTCAATGTTAGACCAGCGGATGAAAATTGTACACCAATAAGAATAAGATCTTTTTCTTCAATAAAAACACTTTTAAGGTCATTCGGCTCAGAGCTGTTGGATAAGATGGTCGTTGAGGTGCAGGTCAAGGCGAACTTTTTTATGCCGCTCATACGGTACTTTTTCAGCATAATAAATCATTTTTGTTCTGTTTATATAAAAAAAAACTACTTTCAGATACCAAACTTTTTTTTACTATGTGAAGACTTGGACCTCTTACTATCCAATTTATTTTACAATAATATGTATGTTTAGCAACATTTCAACGGCAGCAATATCCGGACCCTTCGGCGTTAACGCCGCCAGCATTAGCTACGACCATAATACATGGTTCAATTATATTATGGTCACCGTGCCTATGATCAGACAGATCTTCTACAAAAATTCTGACCAAACATCTGTACGTAGCCAACCTTTTCTTCAGTATATGGCTGTTAACTACATACATTTGTTCCGTTTATTCAGAAAATACTCCACTTCGATCTTATGGGTCATGAGCTTTTCCACCAATTCTTCACAAAATTGCTTCCAATCGTAATGGAAAAGGTGGCCGAGTCGCACCAAAGTTGCATCGAACGCAATGCCGTCAGGAGCTGTGAACTTTTCCAAGAGGTTTGCGGTGCATTTTCATGGCTAATGGGTTAGTCGATAGTATGGAAGCCTTTCCCACATTTGTCATTAAATAGGAAATTGTTCTTTAGATTGAATAAAAAAAAGATTATAAAGAACGAAACAAATTATAGCTGCTTCTGGCACTTCTTAGGAGGAATGTCGAAGTGGAGAAAGAACATACCAGGAGGATACGGCTGATGTGGAAGGCCGACGATTTAACTACAGAATTTTCTCAAAAGATCGATACAGACAGGTGCGTATTACAAGCCGAAAGTATGTAAATCACTGAACGAATCTTCAGGATGAACTTCTTGGTGACCGTTTCTTCTTCTACACTATCGCCTTCTCCTGGTGCCGTGACTACGAAAGATCTCAGCACAGGATATATGACAGGTTTGTTCATCTGAATGAATACCACTTTTAACCCTAAAATGAGGACTCGATTAAATGTCGAAAGTTCGCATTGTCTCCGCTTTTTTGTCAACATAATGTACAAAGCGATATGTTTGCAATTGCCACTCTTGAATAAAACTAAAAGAAAGTAAAAATATATATTTCAAAGGTAGATTAAAACATATTAACTGAATTCTAGCCATTCTGGTGCTTACATCCGCGTCAACAGCGTGTTCCGACTAATGAACGAGTTCGCTGGGGCGTTCAACTGCGAGGCAGGAGATCCCATGGTTGCGGTGCGGAAAACATTCGTAACATTTGTAACATTCTTCATTGCCTTTTAGGAGGAGAGCTGCGAGATGTTTCCCACAGCAGCAGAATCTTCTGAATGACAAGTACAACGATCAAACAGCCTAACCATGATTTTCCAAAAAAAATTCATCTACATTATTAAAGTTAATATCAGCCCTACTGTTTATTGTATCTTGTCTCAACAAACAGAATGCGCAATTATCATTTACGTCAACGAGTAAAGCTAGTTTTATACTGCGATCAAATCAGAAATCGCACCCTCTACAGCTTTTGTTGACTCACAACAGCACTTGCATCAGATTTGAAACTCCATTTGTCTTATTTCGATCAGATCGCAGTTGCACAACCTGACTCAGCATGTGTGGGCTAAATAACAGAAGAAGGAAAGAGAGTATGCAAGGCGGAGAGAGCTCTAGACGGCGAGATTGTTAGTAGGACTCGAACGAACAGATAAGACACTTCGGGTGCTTCTATAAAACAGAAGGCATTGTGGCTAATCACAACGGAGCATTGAGAGCTCCGAGGAATCCCTCCATGTTTTTTAATCCATAAATGTACTTAATTCATTAACCTTATGTTCTTTTTCAATTTTGAATCACCACAATTTCTTGCGAAAAACATCCAGTTGTCTTTTCTTCTGACAAATTTGCATGCTAAATATCCCTGATTGCTTCTATAGCATGTTTATATGACTACACCGAACTGTCACCCACACCCAATTGTATTGTAACTTGCTGATAAGGTGACAGAATCGTCTTTAATGCTTTTCATAGAAACAATTCGATAGTGGTCTCCTTGCTTTCAGACCAGTCGTCTACGCATCGAAATCATGTGTGGTATTTTTGCCGTCTGCCATGCTGCAAGCCTGAAGTGTGAACGATACAATCTCGCCAAGGCTCAAGAACATTCTGGGTCAATTTCTTTTTTATCAGTAGTAACCACTAGTGATGATTTGAGTGAGTAAGAAATGTGTCTAATGGTTATCTCTTATCCTCTAAAACATTAACTATTTTAGGCGCCAGATGCACCGCGGCCCCGACTACCGCGGCGCCTACCAGAATCCAGCCACCGGCGATATTCTCTGCCACGAGCGCCTGGCCATCATGGACCTCGCATGCGTTCAGCCTCTGCAAGGCAGCGCGCCCTCGCATCAGGCAAGCACATTTGGTCATATTAACATTTAAATAAGTTACGTGAATTTCCAATGCCTTTTTGCGCTATCAACAAAATGCCTTTCTAGCGCAGCCAAGGATCATATATCAGCATTAAAAGAAAATACACAGATTTCCTGCAAATAATTCTGCGCAATCATGCTTTGTAGCAGGATTACGCAGAATTATGATAAATGTACCCTAAGGTCGTCCACAATGGCGAAATCTACAACTATGCTGTCTTGCATTCCGGCGAGCTGGCAAGCATGCAGCTGCGTACAACATGTGATTCTGAGGTAATGGAAAGAGATTTTCCTCCGGCAGTAGTTCACATGAAAATGGTTTCATATCGTATGAGTCGTGCATCCAGGTGCTGATCTTCCTGTACGAGAAGTACCGCGACGGCTCGATCTGCTCTCTGCTCGACGGCGTCTTTGCCTTCGCACTCATTCACGATGGCGAATTCCTGGCTGCCCGCGACCCCATCGGAGTCAAGCAAATGTACTTCGGTATCGACGGAGAAGGACGCCACTTCTTCAGGTTCGCCAGTCGCATTCGAAGTTACAAGGTATTCATATCAATACTTCCAAAACACAAAGACATACTACAGCAGCGAGATGAAGTCTATCGAGGACATTTGCGGCGCAGTTCGCGTTTCGGCCTTCCCACCAGGCCACTTCTTCCAGCCTGAGAAAGGATTCGTACGCTACTACCAGGTCATCCGATTGGAGTTTTTGGCCAAGCCACAAGGATAATTATTATAATTTTGGAATTTTAGACTTAATTGTAGTCTTATTAAAGATACTCTCAATGTTCTGGAAATATATTTGGTCATGACATCAGTTTTCCAGCCCGCCTGGATCGACCATCGGCTGGGAACTCGTTCGGTCGACTTGCCAGCCTTGCGCTCTGCTTTCGTGAGCGCCGTGACGAAGCGTTTAATGAGTGACGCGCCCCTCGGGCTCTTGCTCTCGGGCGGACTCGACTCGAGTCTCACCAGGTGCTTAGATTATTGGAACCAAAACTCGCGAAGTTCCTGACACACGGACTGTAGAGCGTTTGATTTACAGATAGACTACAATTCTGGGCAGAAAAATTGGAATAAATAACGGTCGAGTTTCCTGCTCCATTAACCGTATTACAATTTCTCTGAAAACTAAACGTTTTACTACTTCACAGTGCCGTTGCGACGCGCGAGATGCGCCGCCGCGGTCTGCCCATCCACACCTTCTCTATCAGCGTCGACGCCCGCTCTCCGGACGCGGTCGCGGCGCGGCGCGTCGCCGACTTCCTCGGCACGCAGCACCACGAGTGCCACTTCACGCCTGAGGCATCATACAATTCTTTGCACCTTTTTTCTGTCAATTGGCACCATATTTCTTTCTATTTCTGCATAGTCACTGCTCACACGTTCCTCCGCTTTCAGCAAGGCATCGCGGCGCTCGATCAGATCATCTGGCACCTCGAGACGTACGATCTCATGTCCATTCGATCCGCGACGCCGCTCTTCTTCCTCTCGAAGGAGATCCGCGACTGCGGCATCAAAGTGGTGCTGGCCGGAGAAGGCAGCGACGAGATCTTCGGCGGCTATCTCTACTTCCACAACGCGCCGAGTGATGAGGACTTTCAGATGGTGCGTCCGACGAACATTCTTTCGTATCAAACATTTTCTTTACATTATATATATATATATATATATATATATATATATCAAATCTTGATCTAAACTGACGATATTTGTACATGACAATCGCAAGCGAAGAGGCTAAACCTACTTATGTACATAAATGTATCGTTTGAGGAGACAATCGACCACGTCCTGAATCTGTCGACGAACGACTGCCTGCGCGCAGACAAGGCGTGCATGGCGCACGCGGTCGAGGTGCGCGTGCCTTTCCTCGACAAGGCCTTCCTCGACGTGGCAATGCTCACCGAAGCGGCTGCTAAGCGACCGCAGCAACACGAAGGCCGCGCCGTCGAGAAATTCCTCATTCGAAAGGCTTTCGATGTCGAGGTGAGCAGCAGGGCGTGGTTGGAGCAATGATTGAGAGGAAGAGGGTCTGACTTTGCAGGACGATCCCTATCTTCCCAAGGAGGTTCTCTGGCGTCAGAAGGAGCAATTTGCTGACGGCGTCGGCTACAGCTGGGTCGACTCGCTCGTCGAGCACTGCGCAGCGAAGATTTCCGATCAAGATGTTTTTTTCTTATATTTTGACGAATAGTTCTCTTCTTCTTCCCTTTTTTTACTGTATCTTCCGTTAGCTACCATTCTGAATTCAGTTGGCGCAAGCAGCGACCGAGTTCCCCTTCAACACGCCGCACTCCAAGGAGGCACTCTACATGCGCCGTTGCTTCCATCGCCACTTCCCTTCTGCGGAAGCTGCTCGCACCGTGCGCAAGTGGCTCCCCAAGTGGCAGAACAGCCAGGACCCCTCCGGCCGAACTTCACTCCTTCATAACCATTCTATCCACAGCGGCAAGGCAACAACAACCAGCTAACTGCCATCCGCCTCACCCTGTTTTGCTATTAGCATGCGCTCTATTGCCCACTTGGTTGATATAAGCCTCTAACCATTCTTATGTTAGGAGCGTGATAAAACCATGTTAACACTGTGTGGAGTATTGAAAAAATTACAACCCATCCAGTATCGACTATTCTCTTGCCTACTTTCTCAATAACACCCTTTATCCCAACTCTGCATACATATTTCTTTTTTTCAAATCCTCTCGTAAAAGACAATGAATCAAAAATACCTGTCATGGATCGCATGGTTAAACAGCATTCCTCGACTATAATCTCTTAATTATCACGCTCATTCCAAAAAAAAAACGTTGTCTTTGTCATAACGACGCCGGCAGTGATTCTTCAACTTTTTAATGGACGCATTATGATTTTGTTCTCTCACATCAATTAAATAACAGCGATCATCTGTTTCTGAAGAAAACACATTTTTAATCCTTGCTAACTCATATAACGAATGCATGAATAATGGTGGAATTCTTCCATATTAAAATAAATAGAATACTCTACTTTCTTCAGCCATTAGCATTCACAGAAGTTAATTCTGAAACGTGAAACAAACGTTGAGCCCGTTCAATAATCAGTTCAATAAACATCGCTTGATGATGTATGAACATTGCAAATTCGTCAATCTCAATCAGTCATTTTCGAAGTGATCGGTAAAAAAATTTTATTTGACTAACGTACCTGTAGAATATCATGCGGATTGATGTACATAGGTGAACCACAAAGGCATGGAATGCTCGCGTCTGTGCTAGATTGACAATTATCCTTATCAAAATGTTTATGTTGATTAATTAGTCAAGATCGCCAAAATTTATTTGACAACCGCATAGTGCTCAATGCAAATACATATACAAACTACGCGTAAACACAACATGTACACATGTACATAGTATGTATGTTATTTACAGAGCACCATTAATTTGATCGTATTATTTAATACAACGCAGCTATTAATTGACAGTTGAAGTAGTTAAAAGAAGATGACATTATTGTTGAAGGCTTCCCAGAATCACTCGAAGTTTCCTATTTACTTGATTGGAATATCGTTGGAGTTTTTCAGAGCGTGAGGCAATTTCAGTAAAGAATGCGACGAGGGCGCAAGTGAACCCGGCTCCAAGTAGAATCAGCGGTATCTTCAGGCCACTTAAGGTGAAAACGTCAAACTTGGAGCTGGGATTTTTGGCCGTCGTTTTCTGCAAGCTCATCTTTGCTTCTCTCGGCACATATCGCGGCAGCCAGTAGTCGTCGATCTGCAGCGAACACAATCTCTTTGGAGAAATGCGCTATATCTATTATTTAACAGGCTCCTCTAGGAATCGATATGAAAGATAACTAGAGGAAGATGCTGATTACTTAAGAATGGCATAGAATAAAATACATTGACAATGCGGCCCGTCTTGAGTAAATGAAGAGCAGCTAATTCAGGGAAGTCATTCGATACTTTTTTGATCTCACATCCAACACATCTATTTTTTATGATAGCTTGCATTTTATTCGTGTGCTAAAGATAAGCAAGAATTGTTTGCGTTTTTAGTTGTTGTATTATTTTCATCGCTGATGTAAATATGACTGGCTGACACGCTCGCTATGGTAGACGCCAAGAAGAAGCTCGTCGAGCTGTCTCCGAATGTGCGGCGCTCCCTTGCGAAGGAAGAACAGACGAGGAGTACGCTCGAATTCCAGCTCCGCAGCGAGTCGCGGATACCTTGCTTCCAACGCAACGTTGTCCGAGTCGCTCACGGAGACCCTCCAATCAGATGCCGCTTGTTACATAAACATGAACATAGTCGAATTGTGAGGAGTCGTGATTCTGACAATTACAGAATAATGAAACCAACGTCATTAGATTGCACGGGCACTTTATAACTTTATCACTGATTGCGAAAAATGGAAATCCGTCGCGTAGTGTCGACAGCATAAAGGCAGTCCTTGACTTGTTGCACATCTACATACATAGAAGAACCAACCATGCAGTATGTGCATGTTTAAATACATATAAGACGTTGCAATTGTTTTTTTCAGCATGGGTGAGAATTTTTACCCAGGATCTTCTCGGCTAATAAACTTCTCTTCCGCCTCGCCTCTCGTCTCATACTCAACAGTAAGGAATAATGAAATGATCAACCAAGTCAATTGCCTGTTGCTTGTCGCCAACATATCGAATACCCGATGAACAGGCAACTTCAGAGAGTGCTTCGCGCTGGATAGGTACATGATATGTACATACACACATGCATACATACCTTTTCTGTATACAACGAAAATGCAAAGTGTAGCGTAAAGACAAACCAGGGAATGAAAAAGACTTGACTTTAGATTAGTACTCAAGTCGGCATTCCCCTCCGAAATAGTGTCCAGCATCTGTGAGAGACTCCTAGGAATACAGAGCGAGATTGCAAAGTTTTGGGGAAAGTCATCTTTAAAGACAGTCCTTTAGGACGAAACTCAACTGACCTGAAATTTCGAGTTACGTATACATATTCAGGCAAAAGGTCATGAATTCAAAATGAATCCGCTCTCTGAACTGACAACACTTGCCGAGGCGCACCCTTGGCAGCCGTGACGGCATAGGCCGATGTGTAGTAGAAGGAGATGGCGAGCGAGCTGAGTAGGAAGAGGTAGGACGAGAGCGACTTGTCGGTGAAAGGAGCTACGACCACTTCTTCCGAGAGATGGCAAGAGTACACATATCTGACATTATACAAATAATGATATGCTCAATGCCATATATAATTAGCACAACAATTTTATTTAAAAGTGGCATTGTCTTTTAAGATAACTGCTAAATCAGGGCATGGGTGAATAATGTAATTGATTGGAAGGCTTTCAAACCGCTTAGCATAGCCAGTTGCATAAATCAGGCTAAACGCGATCAGTATCCAACAGTAGGTCGAGAGGCTGAAAACCAGAAACTGGTTTGGAGTCCAAAAATCTACTTCATCGAGCCGTGTTGAGAAACCCATCTATGAATGTATAATAAATAAATATTGAGCCATGTATTTTAACTTAGAAGCTAACCAACCGTCCCATAGGATACTGGCGGGGAAGATTCCAGGTATTTCAGCCTGTCGTAAGTGGGGAACATTTCCCAAGAGAGTCCGTCAATCTGAACTACTTGCTTTGCATTTTAGGACGTTGAATTTGGAGCTTCAAGACGATTGCGTTAAAATTGGGTAATATTTTGGTTGAACTTAATCAGACCACTCAATTCCTCTTCTTTCTCAAGGTGCCTAAAAGTTGACCTCTCCTGTTTGCAGCATCCCTGATGCTCCGCCAAATGAGCCGTTAACAAGAGACGATTCACCTGAAAATGGCTGTCGCATAAATCGTAAGATCAGGGAACAAAGTGGAGATGACCAATCGATTCGAATTTGATGTAGTGGACAGTCGTGTTGATCATAACCGCGATGTCGTTCCAAATGTCCACGCTGATGCCGGAGAGCTTGCCAGTGAACGGATTCCGAATCGTCTGGGGATATCGGCCACCAAAGTAGGCAATTCGAAGAGGGCTCTGACGTATCGATGACGTGGTCATGTTGTCAGACTCCATTCCACTTCACGATCTATGTACAGGTTTCCACGATAAGAGTTCTAAGTGATTGCATTCGGCGAAAATGTTAGATAGGCGACATCAACACGAAAGAGAAGGAACCCACGGTGTATCACTTCCCGCTTTCATACATCCGTCTTAGAAAGAGAGAAGAAACCATTTCTTGGCTCCGTGCAAATTGAGATACTTTTGTAAAGAAACACTGTTTTCCTTGTGACTTCGCCAAGGCTAAAGAGCCCTCAATGTGCAGTGTCGAGTTACAGGCGTTCTCCCTCAGAGTATCTTGTTTTCTATATGGTTGCTTCTTACTTGCAACAATTCCATCAATTATTTATTACAGTTTTGGTGGCAGCACATCAGGTGACAAACGCAATTCTTTTATGCACTTTTCTGCACATGTTTTCTAAACTCTACCATTTTAGATCGATTTTTCGAATTTTTCACGTATCACTTTGCTGTGAATGCAAATACATATATACATATACATGTATCCTGCAACACGCGTCCTCCTGACGAAACAATGAAACAGGTATAACAAATAAACGAGTCAACCTTCTGACATACATGTGAGAGGGCCAGGTTCCATCCGAAAGCGGCTGTTACTGCTACCTAATAATAAGGCAACCCGCTCGCTACTAGTGCTCTGACATCTGACCAATTCCAGTCCATTTTCCCTTGTCCGTTCAGTGTCCACTATTCGTTCTTCATTAAGCTGCGTCAATATCGAACACATAACGTTTCTGTTGCACTAGGTGATGTCAGGACGGTACCCGGATAAATCATCAAACAATCAGCAAATGGCATTAAAAGTCCTCGGCACAAATATTGTTTTCATACAATTATGAATATTCCTTTATTATACATGTTGTTAATAACCCCTGCAATTTCGAACACCAATAAACTTGTCAAACGATAATAGATTAGCTAATCAAGCTGCGTTTGTGAAGAAGAAGAAAATGGATATAAAGCGAGGAGCTCAAGACACGTGGAATAAATGAAGAAATCCGATATCCTAGGTGATCCGATATATGGAGGAAGATCCAAATGTGACTGTGCGACACGAGATAAAAGAGAGTACAATGAAGAATGATAACATGCCAAAGTGAGGAGCAGCAGAGTGAAATGCGCAAATGATTATCCGAATATGCATGGAAAAATAAAAAGGAAGACAGCACAACTCTATTAGCTGAAACGGGTTAACCGAAACAACAAACAATTAATGGAACAATCCAATGACAGCACGATTATCATATCGCACCAAAGGAAGAATAAAAACGGATCACGATTCTGGATGAACGCTTAGCACACGAATTAACTGTAGGCATCACATTTGTGGAGGAGATGCAACCACTCTAGGTTGCTTAATGACAAACAAACTGCAGACACTGCATAGTACACGACAATTCTCAGCTGCACATTTCGGATGCAAGATATAAAGTGAATATAAGACCATGTATTGTACAATCTAGATGAGATATGACATTTTCTAGCTGGTCGCTGCCCCTATGATGACTTAACAGTAATGGTGAACAATCTCTCAGTAAATAAAAAAAGTTCCTAACCAAACAAAGGTAAACAATGTAGTCTTAAACAAAATGACCAGAGGCAACGGAGCAAACAGGAAATATACTGGGAAGCGAGCGATACATGCCGCGCAATGGTAGCCTTGGCTAACAGCATACAATCATGAACATGTGTTGTCGATGGAAGATAAGAAATGTCCAGATGAAGATTTTTTTACACTAATTTTCTCGCTTTTCTGTAGTATCTCAATGAAATTCCACCCAGAAATGCGTTCAATACGCTCTGCATCCGTTGGCCATAGATGCAGCTCGTGGGAGCGCGAGTGCGTGATGCGTCGCGGCTCGCGTCGCGGCCGCGATACTTGCGCGTTGCAGCTCCGAGCCGCCCGGCCGCAGGAAGAACAGCTCGCCCGATGGGGCAATGCAGCATGACGTCATCCCGAGAATGTCAGTTGTCTGTGAAGTGTAATGGTTACCGAGAGCAATAATCAAGACACAAGAATTTCATTGACGGAAGTAATATCAATAATCAGATCAACAGGCAAGGCTCGCAGTAAAATGGACTTTTCTGTTGCACTATTGGCTCGAATGAATCCTTAAAGGAGATTACAGAAGAGAACGCAAGAAACGCTGTCTTTAAAGCAGCTCAAGAGTTTTAGATTGGGGCCAATAATAGCACGGGAGAAGTGGAGGATTGTATGCTCTAGAAGAGAGTGAAACGCACCTTTAGCACATTGGCATACACCTTCTTGCGCGGATTGATCAGCGAGAATAGGCTGATCTTGCCCATGTTCGTGAGGACGGCAGCGAACAGCTCGTCCACGTGCGGGTCTGCAAGGTTATGATTGGAACCGAAAAAGATAAACCATTAATGTATTACCTTCAGCGGAAATATCGCTCATAAAAGGAACTAAAATCTACGGTATGAAAGTTTGAATTTTACTTGATTGAATGTTACTCGTATAATCCATTTGTTTATCAACAAGACCGTTTCTTCCCCCACCCCGTCCACGCCCTTCTACTGACCAGCCTTGCTGCGTAACTTGACGATGGCTGCCTTCCGGATCCGCTCGCCCTCTATCGCCGTCAGCTTGTACTTGTAGCGGCCGGTCTTGAGGGCGGGTAGCGAGAAGGCGCGGATTTGCTCTTCTGTGAACACCACTAGGCGATGGCCAGAGAAGGCATTCTGGAAGAGCGACAGATAAAGAGAGAGGGAGAGAGAGAGAGAGAGCGAGAGAGAGCGAGAGAGATAAATGAGATATAACGAGTAAAGGCTGGCTACCTTGCTGAGTGGATCGGCACAGACTTGTATGTCTATGACGGGCGCGCCATGCTGCAGGCGAACTTCACGTATCAAGCGGCAAGTCTCTTCCGGCCGGTCCCTTAACAAAACAAAAAACCTGTGGTGACCAATTTACCATTCATGAGGACCCTACGAACGATAGGCTATGGCTGAGTGGTCTAGTGGTATGATTCTCGCTTAGGGTGCGAGAGGTCCCGGGTTCAATCCCCGGCTCAGCCCCACTTTTGCCATAATTTGTTAACGTGGTACCTTGGTGCGACAACGTAGCAAAGGATTCTGCCGCCGTTGCTTCCAACCCAAAGACAGTCGTTGACTGTTGTGGAAGAGAGCATTGCAGTTTTAGCGAACCGGAGCACCTTGATCAGCCACACCGGCTGCTCCAGGCCTGGAAGAATAGCAGTGGTTTGTGGCAATTGACACTATTTTTCTCTTCCTCTCTCTCTCTTTCTCCCTCTCCGTCTCCCTTACCATTGCTCCTCTCATCCCTCGCTTCGATCTTCCTCTCGATCGGTCGGAACACTTCCTCGTCGTCGTCGTCCTCTCCAAAGTGCTTCTCTGTTTGCAGCGTGTTCGGTGAGCCAGCCGTGCCGGCGCCAGTCAATGAGGGCTGCGAGTGCTGAAATCATAGACTCCTCTCTCTCTCTCTCTCTCTTTCTACCTCGCTCCCCTTACAATTATGCTTCCTTACTCTTCATCATTTCTCTTCTACCAGTAACCTCTTTTTCTTCTCTCCATCACCATGTTCCCTTCCCCTTTATATCTCTCTCGCCACCCCTTCCCCTCTCCAATCCCCTTGTTTCTTCCCCCTCTAACCGGGCTGCTCTCCACTGCGCCAGTTGCCGTGTTTCGTTTCCGCTTCCTCCTGAATGACTGCCTGATCGACTTCTTCATGCTCTTGAAGCGAGAGAGCGCGTCGTCGAGGGCGCCGGCCTCGAGGAGATCTCAAGGGGATAAGAGAAATGAAAGTAGATAAATAAATATTTCATACATTTATTTTCGAGTCGGCCAAGTGTTCTTAGTTAGCAAGCTTACTTTGGAAATGTCTTATTGCTCGACATAAAACCAAACATTGAATGTGTGTAGTGTCAACCTTGTCCGGAGAGCAGCGACGTCGTGAGCAGCGTCTGCCGGGTGCGCAGATCAACGACGGCGAAGCCAAACTCGCTACCAGCCGCGACCAGACCACGCGAGGAGAGCAAGGAAAGCGCAGTGACGGTGGAGGCAGGGCGCAGCTGGATCCAGGAGCTACAAGGGGAGGGGAAGTTGAGAGGAGAAAAGACTCCAGCAGAACATTCATGAAGTTCAATAAAACGAAATTTAATGATGAAATTATTATAAGATAAACTCGGAGCAAGAGATGAAGTTCTTATTCAGAACTTCGGTTCTCTCGGGTGGAATGTTGAATGTTTACTGGCTTTACATGCATGCTCTCATCCACCGATCGTCTTTCCATCTCCTCACCTCTCTATGGTTCCAGCGACTTGTAGAGAGACTGGCTGGTAGCCGCTTTCGTATCTCTTGGTCTCTGATCTCTTCGGCAGAGGAAGCAGCTTCTTGACGTGCGGAGGGAGCGCTGCCTCGTCTACCAATTGTGGCGAGACGCTTGCGCCAGCGACAATCTCCTAGAATGAGGTGGTCTTTGCCCCTTTTTTTACTTTCATTTTTTTTTTTTTTTTAAGTTTATTCCCTCAAGAGAAAATCTTCGTACTCCATTCCTAGGTGTTATAAACTAGACATACACAAAAAACGATTGGAAATGCCACCATTGTCGTGAAAAAGAAGAATTATGGTGTTACCGTACCTGCACAGTATCCGCGAGAGCGTACAGAATGACATGCCCTCCACGACCAGCTATCGCCAGTTGCCCGGTTGCGCCATCTAACGCAAGCTTCTGCACTGCGAGGCGATGGTCGTCACAGAAGGGGTCGTATTCGCCTACCTGAACGAGCCATTCAGTTATACCGTAGCTAGATCACACTATCATTCACACTGCAATCCATGCACATATGCTAAACAATATACATACGTCGTTCTTGAACAACATCACATGCATTAAATCGACATTCTTTTCATCTTGCAAATGTTAGCATCACACACAGGAAACGTTAGCATGCAGTATGTTTAAAATTCATTTCGGGCGACCATAACACGCAAATGGCATGCCCCCGTTAACATGACTGCCATATCCAAGGTAGTAATAATGCCATGCCTTCATTCTGTCCAGCATGCCTTGCCACAAGAGGCTCTCCTTACTTTCAGAAAAGGCGGCCACTCCGCACCCGGATTGTCATCCGATGAGTCACTGTCGTACATGGAGTCGCGCACGGCGCTGCGCTCTTCTGCTATCTGGAAAGCCCTCGGGAGTTGGGCAACTAAACTGCTTATCTTGCATGGATATATCTTGACATCTTGCAGAACCGTTGACAACTGTCTTTCATTAGAAAGCATCTTGCGATAGAGAGAGAGCACACGATAGAAGAGAGTGTTAGAGAAAGAGCGGGAGAAGAGAAGCCTTGTGCATACTCGAAGCGGCTCGTCCTCCTCCGTGTACCCGGCAAACTCACGCGCCGTCGTGACCGTCGAGAGGAGTCGCA
Source organism: Allodiplogaster sudhausi (assembly GCA_945643635.1). Lineage (NCBI taxonomy): Eukaryota > Metazoa > Nematoda > Chromadorea > Rhabditida > Diplogasteridae > Allodiplogaster > Allodiplogaster sudhausi. Next base: position 6,937,701 of record CALZFC010000009.1, read on the forward strand.
CCCCGTTCACCCCCACCGACCACACGCGCACGTTGCCGTTCTCATGTCTTCAAATAAGGGGACTCAGCTATAGCTATTAGATTCTTTTTATTTCATATAAATAAAATAATATTGCTATCGATGCTCGATCATCGAATAGATTGGCAGAGCCTATCAGAGCCTATCTAATCACATACGAGATATAGTAAGAATATTGAAAAAAAATTTCATCAATGACTTGAGAGAGATCGCGGAGACCATTAGTTAAAACGACATGATGGATATCTAAGCACCAGACGATCCGCTAAAAAAAAGAAGAACATACCCGGTGAGCAGGATCTGCCTGTCGTCTTCGCTGGCGGCGGGCGCAGCGCCAATGGCCGCGGCGGCGGAAGACCGGGAGGGGATGCCAGGAGTGGATGGCCAGACTCGGTGGGAGAGGCTGCGGTGCCGTTGTTGTTGGTCGGCCGCCTGCATTCATTCCACTCACTCTTTAACTAAAATCAAAAGAGAACTCATCTAGAAATGGAACAACATTTTTTTCTCTCAGAAAAACTTCTGACACTTCTCCCACGTGAGAAAGAAATAAGCTGGCCTTCTCGAGTGCCTTCCAGACGTGTTCCTCCGCATCAGCCACGAGTGCCATGGTCGTGATCTGAGATGCGTGCAGCGCGTGGAGCCATGCGAGTTGGAGTGGCCTCCATTGCTTGTCGCCAATGTCCAGCACCACCACCTCCTGCTCGCACAGCACCACCACGAACGCGTTCATGCTGTGCTGCTCAGCTGGAAAAGAAACGGACTACCGTATACTGAAGTATAAGTTATACCGATGTTCAAAAACACTGCGCTGTACAAGCTATAATAAGCAGATATCGGAGATGAAAGAAAGATGATCCATGTGGTGACACATTGATTATTCTATTAATTGATGCACAAAAAATTAATAAATGATAAGGAAGAGAAGAGAGCTAACAAGTATGGTTGGAACTCTCGGGCAAGAGTGCGAAGTCCTTGATGGGTGAGGAGAAGTCAAAGACGGCGACTTTCTCGCCGCGCTTGGCCGTGATGGTGAAGCGGTCTCCGTACGAGGCGCGTGGCATTCCACCAGTGAACAGCATCGTCTCGCCGCTCAAAGAAACCACAGCATTGGAATTGCTTACTCTCTAATCACCAATAATTCATCTTTCCAACCAACTCAGAACAAGTTCTAATGTCTTGTATATGATTTACTATTCTCATTTAACGAAATTCTCACTTTAGGTGTTTATACTTTCACTAACAGATGATGTTTCTAGTTCTATCTTTGCTTGCAACGAAGACATCAACGACTCTCTTGCCTGGCTCATGGTTTGTCTACGACAGGGTGATCAAAGAACTGATAACAGGCGTGTTCTAGGAGAGATCCCTTGGGCCAGACTAAAAGAAAAGAGCGGCAAATGTAGTCTATATGAGAGACAGAGATATGTAGAGATATGGAAGGGTCAGCAGAATCAGAAGGATAAAAAAAAGTAAGTCGAGATTGAATGCGATATGCCGTGCAAATCCGACAGCCGCTTTATCAGATAAGATAAGTGTTCTCTCCTTTCCATCGCTGCCATTGCAAAAGAGAGAAGAATCATCCGGAAGTTCTTCTGGCTTTGCAACACTCCTATCACACCGGGTTGCAAGAAGGAAGCGAACCATGATGAATAGCCCCTCTTCCAATCAAAAGATTAATGATGCTAGAAAGAAAAGACTATGCAAAACTACACTATGCTAGGCCTATCTAAGCTAATAAAATAATTCTTCGATGTGCCGCAGTGAAATTATTGGTAACATATTATTTGTATTAAAAAAACCTAGCAGTAGTGAAACAAAACATACACCCTTAACAGTTCTGAACCAAAAGGGGTATTTCCACGAGTATGTCTGGGTATCTTCCCAACGTATTTAATCCTATCTGTATATAATTTAAGCCTTTTACGTCAGAGACTGACAGCGTGGTGGCGGTGCATACAATCTTGTGGACGGGTTGGCAGGGAAAGGGGCCGAAGATGACATGGGGGCCATCGACGGGCTGCTCCGACCGGGAAGACCAGCGGGAGTACGCGCCATCCGCATGCGACAGCATGAACTGCACGCCATCCGAGCACCACGACACGTCCTGACACAACGGCAACTTCAGTGGCTAGGTAGGGTTAAACTAAATATATTTAATGATAAATTTCCTTTTCTAGGTGAAAGAGCTAGAAGATTGCTGGCAATCCATTAACAAAAATTAAATCCCTAGCCATAAGGATTAGGTAAGAGTGATAACTGGCGTAGACTTATTTTTGCGTAGTTTTCTCTCCTCAATTCGGCAGCTCAACTAATAAAACGCTTCCTCACAGTAGCCAATTATCGTGAATGATAACATTTTAGGGCTATGAAGGATCTCATTGTCGGAAAGATTCACCGGATTAAGATAAGGAACATTTAGGAAGAATAAAGGCCGCCACCGAATGATACGAGTGATAGGGAAAGGCAGCCATGAACAACCTGAACAGGAGAAGTCTGCATGATAACACGCTGCACCTCGTGCACCATCACATCGTACAGCACAACGCACTTGAAGTCGAGAACAAGCAGGACCTGAACAAGTACAGATCACATCAGGTTACAGTAGTCAAATGTATCACGAAAAGATACTGTAGCTGCCATCGGAATATTATCATCTATATTTTGAGGGTTTTAGATGTCAAATCGAATCCAAACCTGCCGTCTCTCCTGAGGATTCACAGACATCCCGTCGATACTTCGATTCTCGCGGGCAGCGTCGGGGAGTCGCTGGAGAATTGTCTCCTGGAACGAATAGAATTAGTTGTTTTTTTGCAAAGGAAAGAATCAAAGAAAAAAAAAACCAAAAGACCAACTTCATAGATGATATACGTCGTCATCTCAAGTGAGTCAATCTTTATGGAGAAGACGTTGCCGGTCACGGTGCCTAAGGAAGTACGGATTATGATGAATACACCATAATTAGGACTTTCTTGAAGCAATTTGGAAGTTCTTCTGCTGTGAAATTCATATAAAAACTTTGAAAAGGGAACAACTTGTTCACAACAATACAAACAATAACAAACATATGATACCAATGAGAAGGCGCGCATCGGAGAGATCTCTCTTCTGGTACATCTCGCAGCTGGTGATTCGCTTGAGCCTCGTCTCCGGCTGCACTGTTTCCACAACAATCGAGTCGTCTGCAAGGAAAAGAAAGGATAGCAACTGAGAACACTCGTTCAGTGAATCACTCTGGGAGAACGTTACGTCCGCTTCATTTGTTCCGAAAAGGAAAAAAACCATGTTTTCTTTCCAACTGCTGAATCCCAAATTCATATAAAAAAGACAAGAATAATACAATTTATTGAATAAGACAAGAATAATAAAACAAAATGATATGTTGAAATCTGAAGACGTGAAAACTGCTCTTACCTGTAATCTTGAATCGATGGAAGCTCTGGTCGTCGCAGAGCGCGATGAAGCAGCCCGTTCCGTGTGCAAAGTAGAGATGCGCGATCGGAGCCTTGCTTGGCACGGAAGCGGAAAAGAGCACTTGCCCACTGCCGAGTCTGCAAGCCAGGCGATAACGAAGATTGTAGTTGAGATAGAATACGGTACACGTTGTACCCCGCGAAAAGCAGTGAAAAGCCTACTGTATCTGGGTACTATTGTAAACATTCCAAAAACCAGTCTATAAAGATGATTCTTTTCTTGTTTAATTAAGAATAGTAGTACGTACACGTAGACATGTCCTTGTTGCGTGCCAATGGCGACGAGGGAGAGGACGCGGTCCACGGCGATAGCAGAAGCACCCGAAGGGAAGCCGTGACGGATTGTCTAAATTGTTATGGATAAAATAGCGAGCAGATCTATAAACAAGTTACTACATTCTAAATCGACTAGCATAATTAAGTTCATGTTGAAAATGATGAGTAAACTACTTTGCTTTAGCTCGTAATTTTAGAGCAAGGTGAGTTTAAAAAGGAAGGAAGGTTTCAGAGAGAGAAAAATGTCGAAAACCACAAAATGGCCGACCTGGGCGTAGTTGAAGAAGTCGGAGAGATCATCGGGAGCGCGCGTGTGTTCGGGAGAGAGATGACTGCGGAGGAAGCGGAACATCTCCAGGGTGGAAGGACGGGGAGAAGCTCAGCTCAGGAGGCACTTCTGCTCCTCCTCCCCTCCAGTTCTCCCTCCTACTACTCTCTCTCTCTCTCTCTCTCACTTCTCTCTCGTTCTTTCTTCTACTCGCCACCGCCCGAGCAAACTCGGAGGCACGCCTGAAGAACAAAAATAATTACATTTGGAACAACATACATTGATTAATCAGAATGCAACATTGAAAAACATTGAGGAAGAGAGGAAGAGAGAGAGAGAGAGAGAGAGAGATGGAGAGAAAGAAATAAGAGACGCTCGAAGCATTCTTAAGCTTCAACTTTTTTATTATCCTCTCTCACTCTCTCTTTCTCTCTCTTTATCCGAAAGATGTTCGCATAGGCTTTTGAACACGGCAATAAAAAAAAGAAAGAAAGAGAAAGAGAGAGGCAACCTCGACTATGAAATTCAAGCCTGAGCCATAAATTTTAACAAGCTATCAATGTCAATCGCACGGAAAACAAATCTCGTCCCTTTTTGGTGGCTTCTAAGTTTAATAGAATTACAAGAAAAAGACTCCAAATCAATGTCGTAAACTTAGTGGACCCGAAAGTGGCCCGCTTTCCTTTCAGAACACCCATTCAACTAAAGACGCGTTGGCCGACAGTAAAAAGGGCCATTTCGAAATCTGCACGGCCTCCTCAATGGGTAGTCGAGAAGGAGAGGGAGAAAGAAATAAAGAGAGTGAGAGAGACTGAAGAGTGAGAAAGAGAGAGTTGCAAGAAGTTGAACAGAGGACACTGAACTCATGGTGACTGGACAACAAGGCCGAAATAGGATTTCACAACTCATGCGATGTCTCTCATCTCGTGTATGCGCATGTGGGAAAGAAAGCTAATGGAAGATGATGGAAGAGAGAATGAGAGAGAGAGAGAGAGAGAGATAAAGAAGAGAAATCCCATCGCTATTAGAGTGGGAACACTTTGCCCGTGCAAACAAGAACGATGAAGCACTGGGAGAGATGTTGATGGTAGGCGCGGTGGTGATAGTGAAAGCGGGTGGAAAAGAAGAACAAGGAAACGGGACGATAGCAGAGCCTTGTAGCCGCATGGCTTTCAGACACCCTCTCTCTCTCTCTCTCTCTCTCTCTCGGCTTCTCTCTCTTCCACCGCTACAGCTCCTCCCGCAGTCCGCAGTGTACTCCAGAGAAGGAGCGGGCCCTGGTGGCGGTCTCTCCGCTCGCTGCCTCCTTCGGCCAATCAATCGATCCGTACCATCAAGGATGGCCCGAGACTCCTGCGAGGCAACAGAGAGTGCAGAGAAAGGGAAACAAGAACAAGAGACCCTCTTCAACTGCGCAGCGATTGAGAGAGAGAGAGAGAGAGAGAGAGAGAGAGAATAGGCAGCTAATACGAGGAAATTAGCCGATCATCGGGAAGGACGGCTCACATTGTCAGAGGCGGTTGAGCACAGCGCGATAATGAACGGGTGGAATTGGATAGGGCTGCAGACAAATAAACAACAGACAAACGAGAGAGAGAGAGAGAGAGGAAGAGAGAGAGGGAGATAGAGAGAGTTAAGAAATGTTTGCACTATCACAATATTAGTGATATTGCAGAGGGAAGATAGTGAAAGGAACATTTGAAAAAATATATATGAGAGTGATTCCAACACGTATGTTTCAGAACAACGCAGCATAAAAAAAGATAATGCGTCTCGTCAGTGAGAATCGAGAAGAAAATATAAGTTGAGGAAAAAAACATGAAAAGAAGAATCCCACAAAATGTAGTCACCACATCTTTATGCAAAGCACGGCGCTACGGAAACAACAAGAAGGACTTCAGAATACTTCTCGTTAGAAAAATGAAGAAATAAGTAAATAACTAAACAAAAGTTTTAAAAAGAGAAGAAAGCTCAACCGAGGGATTCGTGAAAATGCAAACTCTTACAATTTAGTGCCAGCTCCTATTTTGAATCCACGTGCTGTTGATTTGGAAAAGGCTTCACGATATGGTAAGTGTTGCACTATTTTTTCCTTCTTTATTTTTTCTTGCTTATTCTACTTCTTTCTTTTATTAACCAAATAATTGCAGAAATTGAAGAATCATGCACTTCTTCGGAGCTTCAAATGCGAAATTTTACAATCTTTCTTTTTTACTGCGTGCCTATTGCAATATATTCGCATCCATTGTCGCTTGCCTGCCTTACCGGCAGCCTATCGTAACAAATATTGCTCACCTTTCTCACTCTCTCTACCTTTTTTCTTTCTTTTTCTCTTTTTTTATCCTTGTCTCTCTCTCTCCCTCTGTCTTTTCTCGTTCGCTTATTGAGAACAATACTGTGATAGGAAGTAGGAAGGTGTCAATGCCTGATTCCGAAATCTTTTATACGATTTTTACACAGTCATGCCTTGACAAGATCTACGAAAGAAAAGGACAGGGAAAGCATCTTAACTTTTGGATTCTATCACTTACAATTAAATATGCCTAGAGGCCAAACCCGAAATTATTGGAAGATTGATGAGAAAGTACAGTAGATTAATCACTAGATGATATCACAAGCAGATGATATTTAATGCTAGCAGTATGAGTAGTCGATCTGCATTCAAATTCTTTCGCTATATGACTTGCAAAAAGGAAAGTAAAGGCAAGTTCACTGATGTTCTGTAGAAAACTATCAATTGGACATACGGTAGGAAACGGTGAAGCAGGAGATTTTTTTGGTTACGGTAACTTTGGGCTAGTGCCTATTCGATGATGGATACTGAGGCGCGACGGCGGCGACCTTCTGGCCAATGTACTTGTCAAGGAACTCGGAGTGCTTCCGGAGGACGTCGCGAATACTCTCGTCCCTGAACAATTCTTTTCCCTCAAAATGTTAAGATTTCGTCAACGTCATAAAATCGAAAAAAGATTTCATTTAAAAAATTCATACATAAGGTCGTGGGATTTGGAGCTTATTTTATTCCAAAAGCAAACAGTGAGACAAATCAACGAACGGCTTATCATCGATCTCGCTTGGTTTGTCATCTGACGAAGAAGCGTCCCGATATTCTGGTGGGAAGGAGCCGCCCGTCTCACGCGCATAATCACGCTCAATTCGTACGAGTAGTCAAGTATATACACTATTTTTCAGTATTTTCGTTGTCGAAATGACATACCAGCAAAGAATCGTCGGGCCCGATAGCTTCGGCCGACGGCTTCTTCGCCCCGGTCGACGTTCGAATTCGCTCCATCTCGACACATTCGTCCATGAGCGCCGACTCCAGTTCTTGCAGCTACATCAATCAGTTGATTTTGTTTGCTAGGTTGAACATTGAATAGTCACCGCACTTTTATCCAATTTCCTATTGAAATGTTATCAACAGTAAGAACAGTAAAATAAGCCATCTTCTTCTACCTGCTTGAACTTGTTCTGGTAGAGCCGCTTCGCTTCGGAGACGTGTGCCTCTGCAGCACGGACAGCAGACGCCCGCGTATGCAACGCAGAGGCCTCGTCGCGTAGTCTACGCACGTCTGCGCCGCGGGCGGAGCGGAAGTCCGCGCGCTCCTTGGAAGGGAGCGAGAGAGAGAGAGAGAGAGAGAGTGCGAGAGTGCGAGAGTGCGAGAGAGAGAGAGTTTCAGAGAAATAGGGCGATAGGGAAGGAGAAGTAGAGAGAGAGAGAGAGAGAGAGAGAGAGAGACCAAGAGAAAACCAAGACAAAGATAAAAATATAGAGAGCGCGAAAGATAGAACCTGGTCAAGAGAAGCGCGCTCCTGTGAGACGCGCACGAGCAGGTCGTGCTGCTCGCGAAAGAAGGCGGCCTGAAATGGAATCATATCTTCCGTGTTTCTTTCTTCTTCTTGGAAAAAGATTTTAAAAAAAATTTCTAGTGATAATCTTCACAAATTCAACCAATGAAAGGCAGGTTTTCTTTCATTCATCAAATAGATTGATATTATTTGAATGACGTTGGTTAGTTCTATAGCCGGCAATATGTCTTTTTGAGATCGATATATTTATTTAAATACCCTCGACGCCTCGAGCTCGCGCTTCTGCTTGTCGATTCCGTCTAGAATGAACTTTTGGTCCGTCTTGAAGATCTCCTTCTCGGCAGCAAGGCGATTCCATTCCTCCTTCGTCCTCCACTTCTCCTGAAATATTAAATTCATCACCACAGCTAAGTAAATATAACTCCTATTCAAAACATTCCATGTTGATGGTTCTGCGATATTTATGGTAGAGTTGTGAGTCTTCCAATGTACATACATATGGAAAAAAGTTTGACATTTTCCATAAAAGCCTCTTGCTCTTTGACGAGATCGCGCAGCTTGATGTTGAGATCGTAGACCATCGTACGCTCTTCGGCCAGACGCTGCTTCTCCGTTTCAAGCCTAGACGAGAGCGTTCATCTCTTACTCTATCTTTCTCTTCCTCACATGTCTTGCCGCATAGCGAGCTGCTGCTCGGACAGCTTGAGCGTGCTCTCCTTCTCGTGGAAGACTCTCTCGCTGGTGGCGGAGGCCTCGCTGACCAGCCGCGACATCCGCTCTGCCAGCTCCTCCACCTTGTCAACGACGCCAGTCATGTCGCTGCCAAGTGGTTCTTATTATTTTACGCTTAATCATTAAATCATTAAATCATTAAATATAGAACAACTTATTTAAGTTTAATTCTATGCATTGGCTTCAACGCTGTAGGAAAGCAAGTGTTGGCGATTGGTGATACGACTACGACAGATGATTGTTCTTGCTTTCTCTCTCCATCTCTCTCTCTCTCACTCTCTATTTCTGCTCACCGTGACTGGTCAGTCGTACTCTGCATGGCTTCCAGCTGGCGTGCATAAGTCGTCTTCATGCGTGCGACCTCCTCGGCGTGCTCTTCCTTCAGCTTCTCAATCTGGCGCCTGGAATGTACAATATACACATATTTGTTAATGGAAATTTTAAAGTCGATTGCGACATGATTACAGAGAAAAACATACATTCAGTAGAAAAAAAGAAACCTACATATAAATATATTCATCTTTTGTTCACATTCAGGATAGAGTTTTTGGCTTTTTTAAAGAACATAATGAACTGACAAGAGCGTTGCTCTCGTTGCTTCCAGCTCCGCGGCATGCTCGGCGTCCCTCTTTGCCAGCTTCTCCCGCCACTCCTTCTCCAGCTCGCTCTCGTCCTCCTTCTTCTGTCGCCGCACGTCCGCAATCTCGCGGTTCAGTCGCTCCACTTCTTGTTCCATTCTGGACAGATTGAGCGAGAGAGAGAGAGAGAGAGAGAGAGAGAGAGAGAGAGAGAAAGAGATTAAGGGAAAGAAAGAGAGAGACAAAGCGAATGAAAGAACAAGGGAGACTGAGAAACTAACATAAGAGACAAATAGACGGATCGAACCTTTGCGCCCTGGCAGCGACCTCTTCGCCGGCGCTGGCTGCTGATCACAACGGGCGCGGCAACCGGTGCAGGGGCCACGGCGGGCGCTGCGGCAGTTCGAGCCGGCTCCGGATCACGACGCGTCGGAAGCGCATCGAATCCAGATGAAGCGGAAGATGCTCCGTAGGAGCGGTCGGCGGCGCGTCCTCCGCCGCTAGTGGCGCGTGGGGCCGCGCCCCCGCCTCCTCCGCCGCCGCCACTCGCGCCGCCCCCTGAGCGTTGCGGCGGTGGTGGATCCTTGAAGAGGTCCTCGACCGACCACTTTGACTGCAAGAGCTGTAAATTCGGAGGTGACATAAATGACTAACGAAAGAATCTCGAATATATGCATATATTAGTGCATGCAATTAATTTAGTTTAAAAATCGCCGAAGTGCAAAGCTCACCTAAAACGAATAATTCGCTTACATTTTTTAATTAACCAAATAAGGTTTAATTTTTTTAAACGTACTTTTGCCTGCTCGGCACCGCCGCCCGCAGCAGCATCGTCCATGAAGGTTACCGCCGTTCTTCTTGCTGGACGAGACTGCAATTATGGAGATCAGTGAGGCTAATCGCCTGATCTCATTTATCTTCCGCCCACGAATACATTCACCACTTTGCGAGGCATTATTAAAAATATTCAATACCTCAGACAGGCCGCCGAGCAAGCTGTCCATGTTGGAGAGAGATGGCTTCGCAGCGGCGGTGGAGCCGGCCTAAGAATTGGAAGAAGGCACATTTCGAGCAGTCATCAATTGGAAGAGAACACATTTCAAAAATTGCAACTAAAAAAGAAAAGAAGAAGAATAAAAGCATTCCACAAACTTGGCTCGTGGTCTTGCGGCCGAAAAGTTGCGCGTCGAGATCGTCGTGATTCTGACAAGAAGGAAGGAAGCTAACAAAATACATAGTTATCGTCTTGAGAGAACTTTCATGTTCAAGAATTGCTATCAAGGAGAATTAAAAGAAAGCATGAACGGACAAAGACGTCTCCCATGGCTGAGGCGGAATAGATTGATTAGAAGACGAGATGGTCAAGCTGCCCTCCAAGGCACATGGTTTGCTAGCGAGCTGGAAAGAGTGATTATTAAAGAATGAAGGTCTTGGAGGAAGCAAGATTTAAGCCATGTGGGCAATTCGAGATAAACGAGGACTCTGCTGGCCTGCTGCTGGAAGGAGTTTCATTCGATCAGACTCGCGCCAACGAAAAGTCGACGAATCTGGAAGACTGATGGGGGTGAGGGTGTGCTCGGGCGGGAAACTCTGCGAATCTGGCACAGAGTAATGCGCCTCGGTGCGCAAGGATACTACTACTCCATTGCCGCCCGGCTGGCCCATCTCACTGTCTTTCTCTCTCTTTCTCCCACCATCTCTCTCTATCTATATATCTCTTATTTTGCATGGATCTCTGTTTCTCTCTCCCTCTTCGCTCTCTATTTCTCCCTCTTGTCTCTCTCTCTGTCTCTCCATCACTTTCTCCTGTCACCCTGGCAACTCACCGCGCCAGCCGTTGAGAATTGCCTTAGGCATAGTCTCGAATCTCTCTCTCTCTCTCTCTCTCTCTCTCTCTCTCTATTCTCTCATCTCGTGCCCCACTCCCCCATTCCCCTGTACCTTAAGAGAGCCTCTCTGTAAGACTCAAGGAGGCTTACATAGGCACCTGCCCCGGGGAATTTTTGTTTTCTTTTACTTTGAAAACTTTTTGAGGGACACATCTAGTGTTCATAAAGAAATATGTTTTTTCAAAAAGTTAGAAAAAAATTTTTTCCCTTAGTTATAAGTAAAAATGTTAAAAACATTTGGAAGGCTATATCTAACGTTATACTTAATATTTCTCGAAAATCTTTTCACTGTTCGATTCCTTATTTAAAAATACACAAAAAAGTCCCAGATGACTGTTTTCGAAAAATTAAAATTTTTATTACTTTTGTGCAATTTAATTGTTTGGAAAATGGTTTTTAGGTAATAACTTTTTTTTTTATTATGACTTTCCAAAAACTGAATCTTCCATAAGAAAGAGCAGGAAAAACTACATATAATATATCTCTACGAGGAAAAATCTCGGATACCCTTTTTGGGTATCTGCACTCGAATATGTGTTTCTAAGCAAATTTCGGTTTTGGCCACAAACCACAATTTCATTCAAACTTCTTCAATTTTAAAAAGAAATAGTCCATTCGATGTAACTTTTTATGCTCTTTAAAATGGTATATACTTTGTTCCCAAAAGAAATTAGTCTAAAAACCTAAAATTGACTTTTTGTGTTTTAGGCCTATTTCTGGTGTTAAAATACTCATTCTTTGCACGATTAATGGATCTTGTAGGCTGATTTTCCATATAATATTTATACTGCGAGAAAGAGCAGCTAAAACTGAGTCGGATACAGCTTTAAGATTAAAATCTGAGGATACACTTTTTGGGAATAAAGTCAAGAAATTTCATTTTTACGAGAATTGCTGGTGAAATAAATGTATGAAAACCTCCTATTCGGAGCCAACTATCAGGCAATTTTTGAGCCGCAGTGCCAAAACGGTCATAACCGTTCAAAAGAGCAGAGACTTTTACATAATATATCCACCGATGAAAGAGCAAAATATGTACATCTTTCAGAAATCTTGATATTGGGAAAAATATCGACGACAGGTTTCGACTAATTTGAGCAGTTCGCGAAAAACGATACCAATGGAAATTATGTTCTGAAAATTGTACCATATGGTTTTTTGAGACGAGAAACATGAATTCGATGTTAATTTTCTACTTTTGTGTATCATCCATGGCACTTTGATCGAAATATAATTTTTCCGCATATAACATTTCATTCTTCTGGCAAAAGTACCATGGGTACTCAAAAGTAGAAAATGAACGTCAAATTTATGTTTCTCGTCTCAAACAACCTAATGGAACAGTTTTCAGAACATAAGCTACATTGGTACCATTTATCTCAGAACAGCTCAAAATAGTCGAATCCTGTCGTCGATTTTTTTCGAAATTTCAAGATTTCTGAAACATGAACTGGTATTGCTCTTTCATCGGTGGATATATTATGTAAAAGTCTCTGCTCTTTTGAACGGTTATGACCGTTTTGGCACTGAGGCTCAAAAATGGCCTGATAGTTGGCTCCGAATAGGAGGTTTTCATACATTTATTTCACCAGCAATTCTCGTAAAAATGAAATTTCTTGACTTTATTCCCAAAAAGTGTATCCTCAGATTTTAATCTTAAAGCTGTATCCGACTCAGTTTTAGCTGCTATTTCTCGCAGTATAAATATTATATGGAAAATCAGCCTACAAGATCCATTAATCGTGCAAAGAATGAGTATTTTAACACCAGAAATAGGCCTAAAACACAAAAAGTCAATTTTAGGTTTTTAGACTAATTTCTTTTGCGAACAAAGTATATACCATTTTAAAGACCATAAAAAGTCACATCGAATGGACTATTTCTTTTTAAAATTGAAGAAGTTTGAATGAAATTGTGGTTTGTGGCCAATAATAAAGTCAAGAAATTTCATTTTTACGAGAATTGCTGGTGAAATAAATGTATGAAAATTTCCTATTCGGAGCCAACTATCAGGCCATTTTTGAGCCGCAGTGCCAAAACGGTCATAACCGTTCAAAAGAGCAGAGACTTTTACATAATATATCCATCGATGAAAGAGCAATACCAGTTCATGTTTCAGAAATCTTGAAATTTCGAAAAAAAATCGACGACAGGATTCTACTATTTTGAGCTGTTCTGAGATAAATGGTACCAATGTAACTTATGTTCTGAAAACTGTTCCATTAGCTTGTTTGAGACGAGAAACATAAATTTGACGTTCATTTTCTACTTTTGAGTACCATCCATGGTACTTTTGCCAGAAGAATGAAATGTTATATGCGGAAAAATTATATTTCGATCAAAGTGCCATGGATGATACAAAAAAGTAGAAAATTAACATCGAATTCATGTTTCTCGTCTCAAAAAACCATATGGTACAATTTTCAGAACATAATTTCCATTGGTATCGTTTTTCGCGAACTGCTCAAATTAGTCGAAACCTGTCGTCGATATTTTTCCCAATATCAAGATTTCTGAAAGATGTACATATTTTGCTCTTTCATCTGTGGATATATTATGCAAAAGTCTCTGCTCTTTCGAATGGTTATGACGTTTTTGGCAATCTCTCTCACAAAAGACCTTTTAGTTGGCTTCGAATTAGTTTTCGTACATTTATTTCAGCACCTATGATTGTAAAAATGTGATTTCCTGAATTTTGAAGTACTTTTGAGTATTATATCGTAAAAGAACTTCAAAGAATTCTGGATTACCCATAAATGCTTCAAAAGAACAATTTTAAAATATTTTCTAAAAATATTCAGGAATATCTCCTTCAGTATTCAAATACATATTCCCAAAAAGTGTATCCTCAGATTTTATTCTTAAAGCTGTATCCGACTCAGTTTTAGCTGCTCTTTCTCGCAGTATAAATATTATATGGAAAATCAGCCTACAAGATCCATTAATCGTGCAAAGAATGAGTATTTTAACACCAGAAATAGGCCTAAAACACAAAAAGTCAATTTTAGGCCTTTAGACCAATTTCTTTTGCGAACAAAGTATATACCATTTTAAAGAGCATAAAATATCACATCGAATGGACTATTTATTTTTAAAATTGAAGAAGTTTGAATGAAATTGTGGTTTGTGGCCAAAACCGAAATTTGCTTAGAAACACATATTCAAATGCAGATACCCAAAAAGGGTATATGAGATTTTTCCTCGTAGAGATATATTATATGTAGTTTTTCCTGCTCTTTCTTATGGAAGATTCAGTTTTTGGAAAGTCGTAATAAAAAAAAGAAGTTATTACCTAAAAACCATTTTCCAAAAAATTAAATTGCACAAAAGTCATAAAAATTTTAATTTTTCGAAAACAGTCATCCGGGACTTTTTTGTGTATTTTTAAATAATGAATCGAACAGTGAAAAGATTTTCGAGAAATATTAAGTATAACGTTAGATATGGCCTTCCAAATTTTTTTAAACATTTTTACTTATAACTAAGAGAAAAAAAAAATTTTCTAACTTTTTGAAAAAATATATTTCTTTATGAACACTAGATGTGTCCCTCAAAAAGTTTTCAAAGTAAAAGAAAACAAAAATTCCCCGGGGCAGACGCTCCTTGACCCTTACAGAGGGGCTCTCTTAATCCAATATTGTCTCATTCAATGCCAGGTAAGCAAGTCATGTGGATTCATGTGGATTAGAGAATTTTGTATTTGGTAGTTTTGTTAGAACGAAGGAAATAATTCTTCGCCGGTGACATCGTGCCACTAAACAGGTGGTGCGATTAGGGTACCTTAGTTTCAGCTATGCACAAATGAGTCCATAGCAGTCTATACTCACCATCCCTGTTCTCTGCGTTCTTTCTTTCGCTCTCTCTTTCTATTGCTCTCTCTCTATCTCTCTCTATCTCTCTCAATCTTTCTCTTTCTCTCTATCTCTCTCTTTCTTTCTCTCTCTTTCTCTCTTTCTGTCTCACGAACCTCACCATTTCAGATTCGTCATGCAAAGGAAGACCTATCAATCCCAATGAGGTGTCATCTGCCAAAGTATGATAAGTACTTTTGTTTGCAGCTGATTGGAGGCAGTGAATACGAAACAACGGCTGTAAATATTGTAATTATATAAATATTCCATTAAGATAAGTGAACAATTATGCTTTCAAGACAATTTCCAAATATTTGAAACAGTTATAATAGCAAAGCGACACCTCTTGTAACAAAGCTGCTAGAATTCTTTCTCTAATCTTTGAATCCACATTGTTCCTTCGCCTTTCCTTCTTTCTTTAATGTCATTGCCGTGTACATCGGGTGGAGAAGTGTGGAATGCTGAATGTTGCATCAGAATTACTTCGAATGAGAGAAAGGGAAAGAGGCATCCAAAAGTTTTTTAACGAGGCAGAAACTGCTGAAGGAGATACCACGAGAGAGCGAGAGAGAAAGAGAGAGAGAGAGAGAGAGAGAGAGAGAGAGAGATAGAGAGAGAGAAAGGTGATATACTATGCAAACGTTCTGCGTCCAATGATTTCAATCCAGGATAATTTGAGTCAAATTGTACAGGAAATAGAACAGAGGGAGCGAAAGAAGCTTCATCCCGGCTAGGAAGGCATGGTATAGGCTTCTGGATCGGTTGCTTGATCAGCCATTCCCTTCCGTTTACGGTTTTTCTCGCTCTCTCTCATTGTCTCTATCTCTCCGTCCTCGTTCTCTCTTTCTATCGATTTCCACTCCTACTCTCTGTCCCTCTTTCACTCCCGAATCTACACGTGGCTGTCTAGCGAAAGTCGACGTGCCTGCAGCGACTTTCTTCTCCCTTTTCCCTATGGCTGCGTCATCAAATCAGAGTCCTCTCATTTTTGCGTGTCGTTCTATGCCTATTGTTACTTTGCCCACTGAGACCTTTTGTATCAGATTTTCCTTACTAAAAATAAAAATATTATAAATTGGCTCTGTCAGGGGAGAGAAAGCCTTTGATTCAAATATCTATCTCAAATCAGTACGATGATTATTGGGGGGGGGGTCAAAGAGAGAGAAGTCAGAGAATAAATAGAGTGGGTGATATTGAGCGAGAGAGATGGAGATAGAGAAGAGTGAGAAAGAGAGAAAAGGTCTCTTAGCGCTCGTTTCTTGCTTGAACGTTTTTTTTACGTCTAGCAAATCTTCACCCGCATTCTGTCCCATCCACTCCTTTTTTCGCTGTTCGTGTGATCTCTCTCCGAATATCTGTGAATGTCTTCTCTTCCTCAACATCCCTCTTACTGTATCTGAATGATACCAAAAGTTTTGGCTTCATTATAGTACGCGTTCCCGCCAACAACTCGATTATCCTTTTATGAAAATTCCCTTTTTGATCTTCAGCTTATACCTAAACAGTCAGCACAGAGAGATAATTTGGTGTATAAGTATTAATTGCATGATGAAGACGGGCCCCTCGCGAAGCAAAACCCGAGAGAATATAAAGGAGCAGGAGGAGAGGGTAAGAAGAATGGGGGGACGGGTTGTAGGACTGACGCCATAATTTACATGCATTCCAGAGAAGCACTATCTACTATATTCTCTAATAAGGGCGGCATTTTCTACATTACTCAAGATTACTCATCATATTTTGGCTGGCTGACTAAGCAAAGTCGGCGTGCCTAAATTAAAGGAGTACGCAGAGAAGTTGCTCGACTTCTCTACATTGTCCTTTCGCTGTTTGAAGAGAAGATCTTATTCAGTGGAGTCACCGTGACGATGATTCAGAAGACTCCTCTTGGCATGGCCAGAGAAAAGAAGAGAAGTGAAGAGGAACGAAAGAGATGGGACCACGGAGCAGGCTGGACTATGAAAGAGCATACTAGAGGTATTGGATGTCGAGAAGGATTTTCTACTCCTGATTGGATCATGTCTTTAACAATGATCACTTGTTTGCACTTTCTTTCCATATCTTAGTTCATTTCTCACTCCACCAATCCGTGCTCCGCCGTTCTAGCTGGGCCCTACTCCCATTTTTACTATTAGTCATACAAGGACCTTCTCACTTTCTTTCCCTCTCTCTCTCACTCTCTCTACCTTTCTCCCTCTCTCCCTTTGTTCTCTCTTCTCCCTTTTCCTTCATATCTATCGTACTTGACTGCCCGAACATTCTCATCTTTCTTTTTACTTTATGTATTTATTCTCTACTGCCCCCAAAGTTCCGTAGTTAAAAATTGTACAATAGACACCTAAACGTGTTAGTATTTTTTGCTTCCCTTGCTATTATTATTTATGAAGATGGAGGCGACATTATGCAGTCAAATGGCTACCGTATCTTGACTTAATGCAATAATTTGCATGCGAGACAAATATAGATTGTGATATATAGATTAAGCATGCGAGAAATTCAGTAGCGGACGATATGTATGTTATAAAGCTGTGCGAGTCAGCTTCATTGTCAGTCTAGCAATCCGTGGTGTGTTTTGCGCACTCGCTCCTCAGCAGCTTCTCTCTTGGTTGTGTTTGTGCATTTGTATCCGCTAATACGCGACTATTCTTAATTGTATGCAGCTGGCTGAAAAATGTCTCAAATCTTCGTACATATGTAATTGGAGCAGAAAAGCTGCAGACACGGAAGAAAAATAATTAACGCAACGATAAAAATAATTAATGGTAAATGTAAAGTGCCTCTCTCTTTCTCTGAAACATTTCTTTCCAGTAGTGTTGCATTTGCATCTCACTTCGCCATTCTCTCCAGGAATCTTCTTGTCTTCCATGTTGGATATGTCTCCCTCCCTGCTGTCAGCCGGCGTTGCCTGCTTGCATTGCCGGCAGCCGCTAGTTAACAACTAGCAGTCATTCTCTCTCTCTGTTCTCTCTCTCTCTCTCTCTCGCTCTCTCAACTTCTCTCTCCTTCTTCACCCTGGTCAATCTCCCCTTCTTGTCGTCCATCTACATAACTAACATTATCCATCTCCCCCCACTCTTCACTCCCCATGATCTCTTCCCTTCTTATTTCTCATCTTCTATTGCTTGCCAATCGTCCTCCCCCACTTCTCCACCCTCACTTCTCCCATACCCCGGCCCCCCCCTTCATCCGCCCAGCTTCTTCTTCTTCTTCTTCTCCATTGCCATCGCCTCATGGCTCATCAGCCGCCACATCCCCCCCCACACTCAAGCCGTCGTCGCTTTCCACGATCCCTAAGCTAGAGAAAGAAATAGGGAGGAAGAGAGTGAGTGAGAGAAGGAGATAAAGAGAGAAAAGCAAGTAAAGTCAAGAGACTAAAAGAGAGAAATGAAATGGGCCCAGCCCCTCTAGAATTCGCGCTCACTCTAGCTTCTTCGATTTTTTTCCCCAGCACCCCTAACACAAGCGCAGAATCTCTCTCATGTCTTTCTTTCTTTCACTATCGTCTTTTTTCTCTTCCCCGTATCTAGCTTGCTATTTCCACGATATCTTCGTCCTCTGTGCTCCTATATTCCTTTTCCGCGCCATTTTCGTGCTCAAATCCCTTGTCCCTGCCTTCTGCTTTCCACTGCCTCTCTCTCTTCTCTCTCTTACCCTCTGTCTCTCCTTCTATCTCTGCATTTCTCTCTCTCTCACACACTCTCTCTCTCTCTCTCTCTCTCTCTCTTTCTGCCACACACACTTTCATCTGAGTCCAGGTCTTACTCGCATCCTTCGTTCTTTTTAGATGTCGCCTTTGCTCCATGTTACCCCTGTATGCTCTCTCTGCTCTCTCACTCTATCTCTTTCTCACTCTCTCCCTCTCCGTCCCTCCCTCACTCTCGTCCATGTCTCGCCAGCTGCACGGCCGTCCCACTTCTCTCCCGGCTAGCGTTGCTGTCCTCCCCACTACCACATCTCGCGCGGCGGCAAAACCTCTTAGCCAAAAGCCCTAGGGGCGGAAGCGGCAATCTTTGCCTTAACATCTCTTTCTTTTATTTCTCTTCTGCATTACCTTCCGTTCCTTTCTCCTGTGCTCCTTGTTCCCTTTCGTTCCCTACTCTCTCGCTCTATCTCTCGCTCTCTCTCTCTCTCTCTTTCTCTCTCTCTCCTTCTCGCTCTCCCTTCTCCTACAACGTCACATCCTTCCACGTCTGGAGGCCGTATCGGGAGGGCGGAGGGGGTTGGAGAGTAGGGAAAGACTAAGTCCGGACGTTCTGCTGCCCCATCTGCTACCGAGGCATAGCGCTTGCGTTAACTTGGAACTCTAATCTTTACGGCAAGTCACAGTCCGCCTGCTGCAGGAGACAGTTAGAAGATGGATGGCTTTCTACTTCTTATTTTTACCCCCCCCCCCCCGTCCCCCTTTAAATCAAAGGGGGAGAATATTTTTTGTGCCTATTTGTATAATACCTTAAACTGCAGCATGAGACCGCATGCTGCTGTAACTTTACCTTTTTTCACTTCTTTCCTAAATATTTCATGATTGACGTTGCCATTCATCTCGGCTTCGATATATGGCCCTTAAATTCTTCTGCCAATTACATTTGCGTGTCCTTTCCCGTCAGTCATAATTGAATGACATGAACAGCAGGCGCCTCTCTCTTTGCTCTTTTCGGGATGCATCGCATTTCTTTCGACATTACCACCGGCGGAAATAACAGCAATAGTCAAGCTTCTTATTCTTGTCCCGTGAGCAGTTTCACAATGCTGTTTCTCTCTCTCTCTCTCTCTCTCTCTCTCCCTTTCTCTCCCTCTCGCACTCTCTCTTATCTCTCTCTCTGCTCTCCCTCCCCCATGCCACTCTCACTCTCGCTTCCTGCCAATTAGTCTTATCTCCCCCGCAATGCACTTTATGTCGCCATCATATTCCCATGATCTCCCTGCGTTGATCACCGACCATTTTGAAGTTCTCAATTGCTGTCGTTTGTCAAGCTTTCTCTCTTTCTTCTATCTTTTCTCTTTCTCTCTTTTCTTTTTTTCTCTTCCCTCTTACTCTCCGCTCTGGTGAGTGGTCGCCTTCTCGATGGCGCCGTGCTAGCTTCGTCATCGGAAGACGTAGGCGGTGATCAGGAGAAAGAGGGAAGAGGGAGAGACAGTTAGAATAAGAGGGAAAGAGTGTGTGTCTGTGAGAGAGAGAGAGAGAGAGAGAGAGAGGGAGAGGGAGAGCGAGAGAGTGAGATGGGTGAGAAATACAGATGGAGAAAACGATAGTTCTCAACGTCACTCGTCTGCAAATATGCATAGTTCGAACGTCGGGGGAGAGGGGGGGGGGGTGGAGATGGGCAATGGGCTTAGCGACATTAGCTAGCAAATGTGCACAAGCGCACACTTTTTAGTTTTAGAAGAAGAGAAATACAGACAAGGATAGGCACTAGTGCAAGCATTCCAAGGAACCCTGATCATTTCGTCGTTCCTCTCTCTCCCTTTCGATCATTCTCTCTCCCTTTCTCTCTCTCTCTCTCTCTCTCTCTCTCTCTCTTATCCGCCACGCGCTGCTCCTCAGTTACATATACTCGTCGCTGGCCTCGCACGCGTCATTCGAAGAACGCAAATAGCCTCAGTCCGATTCGACCGCGTGGGAGAGAGAGTGCAGGGCGAGAAGTGAGAGGGCAGAGGACAGAAGAACGGCCAGGCGAGAAAATGAGGATGAGGATGAGCTCTGCTTTCACACCCCCCCCCCCCCCCCTCCAGCCTTTTCTCTCCTCCATCTCGCCCTCTCTTTCAGCATTTCCCTCCTTCGTTCGATTCCGCTTCTCTCTCTCTCTCCCTCTCTCGTTCTTTCAAAAATGTGAGATAGCGAGACACGGATACTTAAAGTGTTCTCGAGGTCTCGCTGACTAGTTGGCTCTCATTCATCCAGCTTCATTCCTATACCTGTCTCTTTCACTGCTTCTCATCTTAGTTTTCTCTCATTCTCTGTCTCTCTCTCTCGCTCTTTTTTACTCCTGTCCTCTTTGTCTCTCGCTCTCTATCTCTCTCACGCAACAGTTGCCACATCGCCTTACATCGTTGTTCTCTTTCTACATGCACCATTGCTCCTTTCAGCGTCTCGTGGAGAATGAAAAGTTGAACCAAGAAGATCTCGAATCCTCATTTCGTGTCATCCTTTTATTCCAACTGTTTCTCAAACATGTTACACAATAACGTAAATGTTTATTTGAGCGTCTGCCGCGCACAGTAATCCCAGTGTTCATTCAAATGCTCTCTTCTTCCTGCTTTGACGAGATTACTGTAGCGTCTCTATCATTTGGCCTTCAAGAAGTGATATCAATTGAATAGCCTAAAAATGTTCCAGATGTTTGTTTTCAATTTCAATTCAAGATGGAACGCAAAATATTTTTTTTTATCTCGAGCTGCAATATTTCAAATTTGAGGGATACGGTTGCGGAAAAAGGCCTGGTAATTCATTCGGCTGGTAAACGGTAACCGTGCCTTCCCGCTGCTCCTTCTTGCTGCTCTATCTCTGCTGGCTCATGTCCCTTATCTCTCTCATAGATCGCCAATTCCTTATCAGCATGTCGGTCTACGTTCTTCGCCCGGACGCACTTTGCTCTATTTTCTATTTGTATCTGCAAAAAAATTCAAAAAATTGTTTCAGAGTCATCAATTACATAGATATAGTTTTGAGAAAAATGATGTACTGATATGCGTAACATTTTCCAATATGTATATTTTTCCTAAACAAATTACTTTACACACACAAATATCATAAATACTTTCTCTTATTCATTTTAATTCACGTTCCTTTGAATAGTGTTTTCTTGCAAGAGGTTCATGTCGTTCACTCCCCTCCGCGATTCATATGAATATCCTGGTTCTTAAAAGAAAATTTGCCTTCCATCTGTCACGAGGCGCGCGCACATTTTCATGGACCCGATGATGGAGAGGGCGAAGAAGATGAAGCTGCCTCTGGCAACACGCAATTTGGCTGTTCTTCTGCTCTTTCTCTTTCTCTCTGACTCTCTGTCTCTCTCACTGGCGCCCGCTCCGTTCTCCCCCCCTCTCTCTCAACATCTCTCTCTCTCTCTCTCTCTCTATCTCTATCTCTCCTTGCACCTCTCTCTCTCTCGCTCCCTCTTTTCTCACTCCCTTGCCATCCAATCTGCTGCTCATCATGCATTCAGTGACGATGCCCTAAGGCGCGAAAGAACTCGCTCACCACCCCCCTCTCGTTCCAATATCCATCCCCTCCACTTCCAGATTTTTGCCCAACAACCCCCCCCCCCTCCTCGAAGGGCATATCCCAACCACTCTGCTGTGAAAGTTTGAAATATTCAGCTTCTGCGGTCTTCTAATCTTTCAGTGGTGTCTGCACTCTGTTCTCTCAGTCTTTGATTCTCTCCCTCCTTTTCTTTTCTCAACTTTCAAAAACTTTCGATGTAGTAGCTTCTCCGCAGTCGTGAAGTAGTTGCTGAACGAAGCAAGTAGCAGGAACAGCTGGGTGGATAATGAGAATATTTGTGAGAGGGAGGTAAATAGGGAAAAGATAGAAAGAGAGAGAGAGAGAAAGAGAGAGAAAGAGAGAAAGAGAGAGAGAGAAAGAGAGAGAGAGAGAGAAAGAGTGAACGAGAGAGAACGACTATGGAAAGGATAAAATAAAGAGTTTAGAAGAGGGTGAGCAGGATGTGTTAGATGCGCAGACTGGATGTTTCTGAACGTCGTTTCATGTCAACTTGTTTCTCTGGTGTAAAAGTCCACCCGGATATCATGTAATCAACTCTCACTTGACGTTGAAAAGATAAATGTCGCCCAGGCCAGCCAGATTAGAAAGAAATACGAGCTTAATTAGGTGAGCCATTGCTTTCTCATATACATATGTATGTACATATAATAATGAAGGCCCAGACTGCTCTTTTTTAACTTAACAAACGAGATATTAATGTTACTCTAGTTGTTTATCTCTTCCTTCCGGAGAGAGAGAAGTTGGATCTCACGGTTAGGGCATGATGCATGATCTGGGGGATATCTGCGGATCTCGCTGAGCTCTCTTCTGGCTCACAGCTCTGCGATAGCGTCGTCTTCTTCCGTTGCATCCCGCCAGCACTTGCTGTAATAGTCGACTCGGACTCAACTCTATCCTCTCTCTCTCTCCTCTCTCTCTTCCCCTTTCCTTCTCTGCTCCTTCGTACTCTCTCTCTACCTCTCTTTCTTTCTCTGCCTCTTCTGCCCCTCTCTCTATCTGCATCTCTCTTCCCTCTCTCCTCTTCTACCCGTCCGGATGATGCCCCGCGGCAGCTGCCAACCGCCCTGCGTTTCCGCTCTTTTCACTCTGCTATGCTTATTCCTGCCACCTCTACTCCTTTCCCTCATATTTTTCTGCCTCTCTTGCTCTCTTTTCTCGCTCTCTCTTTCTATTTCTTATTCTCGCAACTTTACTCTAGTTCCTCAATCTCTCCTCCACTGTCTCAGTATTTCTCCGTACCGATATTTCAAAATCTCCTTTCGTGCCTCTTGCGTCGACATCTCTCTAGCCTAGTCTCCTTCTCTCCGAATAGGTGTTTTCACATCTGCCGACCATCACACGCCTCTTTCATTTGCCTTCTTTCTCCGTTTTATTCTCCCTCTCGTTCTTTCTATCACACTCTCTCTCCCTCTCTCACTGTCTATGCTTCTATCACTTTGAATTTCTACACATTTCTGACACAGTCTCCATTCATCCTTCATCTCTCCCCCTCTCTGTCTTTCTCTCTCTCTGTCTCTCTGTCTCTCTCTCTCTTCTCGTCCTCCTCAATCCTTAGCCTGCCGTTCATTCATATTTCCACCCTCACGCTCTCCAAGGCAGGCGAGTCGCAGCTGCACCTGTGGAGTCTGGCTTTCGAGCTGAGTCTAACTCATATTCTCATTCTTTTCTCTATCTCTCCCGATTTCTTTTCTCTGCACCCTCTCTCTCTCTCTCTTTTCTCTTTTCTACACTCCCACTCATGCGATCACAGCTTCCTCATTATCTTTCTTTCCAATCTTCCTGGAATGACAATGTTTTGATATCCTCACGATTGCTCCTTTTCAGTTGCTTCACTTTTGAACCCATGTCTTTTCCTGCATAATCTCGCTCTCTGTTTCTCTCTCTCTCTCTGTATCTCTTCCACCCTCTCGTCATGCCTTTTGCTACCTTTCCGTCTGCCGGATTGATGTCACTGAGAATGTTGTCGGTTGTTCCTCGAGTCATGTGCCTCGTGCATACCTTTCTTCTTCTTCTTCTTCTCAGAGTTTTCCTCCCTTTTATTCTGCCTCTTATTCCTTAGCGATGTGAGGAAAGAAAAGAGAGAGATATAGAGAACGATAGATAGATGATAGAGACAAAGATTACTAGAGAGAGAGGAGAGAGAGAGAGAGCAGGGAGCTTCTATCATCAACGTGAAGTGCGACATCGTCCGACTGCTCCTGCTCTTGTCTCCTGGACGGGAGCAGCGGGTTCGAAAGAAACAAAGCGCAGCGTGGGAGAGTGAGAGATGGAGAAGGAGAGCGAGAACAGAGAAAAAGCAATTGAGAGAGAGAACGAATGGAGAAAAGAGAAAGCGAGAATGAAAAAGAGAGGAAGAGAACTGCAAAAGCTGACGCACCCGATTCCCTTTGTCGGCTGGCGGGTCCTTCCGTGTACTGCGTGAGCCCCAAACTCGTTGCCCTTCCATTCAGCGTCTTCTCTTTCTTGCTGCTTGCAAAACGAATTCTTTCATAACCGTATTCCATTTGAAAAGAGGAGTAATCAGGAGTTCGTGTGTCACTCTATTCTCCACTTTATTATCTTTTCTTTCTTTTCCTCTCTCATTTTCTCTTACTCTAGCTCCTCTCTCTCTCTCTCTCTCTCTCTCTCTCTCTCTTGCTCTCTCTCGCTCCCTCTCTTTCTCAATCCTCTCTGCCCTTCATATTCCCTTCTCCAATTCATTCGACTCGCTTATTGTCATGGCCATGATAGCACCACACACCCCCACAACTTCTGGACATATCAAGCAATCCGTTTTCTCATACTCGCCTTTATTATATCCTTCAAATTGTCTGCCTGTCTCTTTCTCTTTCTTTCTTTCTTTCTCTCTCTTTATTTCTCTCTCTCTTTCTCTCGTCTCTCTCACTCTCTTTCTCTCTCGCGCCCCTGCAACTCTGATCAGTGGCTTCCGTTGTGGGCACTTGCCGATTTGTTACGCCCTCGCCCGCCCTCTGCCGTTACAGCAGCAGCCCGCTCACATATTCAACAAGGTCTCCCAATTCCAGCCCCCCCCCCCCTTCCTCTCTCTTTGAGCTTATACTTGTCTCCTACCCACTACTCAAAGCCATACATTTATTCTATGAGCTTATCATGCAATTCAATTATTTTTACTTGGCTTGTGCTGCTCTTGTATTGCAGGCGATTTTTATTGGTCTGAGCGAGAAAAAAAGAGCAAACAGATGCAGACAAATGATAAGGAGAAGGATATGAATCCAATAAAGAAAAGAAAGGTAAAATGGCAGGAGGTGTGAAGAGATAGGAAAGAGAGAGAGAGAGAGAAAGAGAAAGAGACAGGAGAGAGTGAACAAGAAAGAAAGAGAAATAGAGCCAAAACATTCCACGACATGTGTAGCTTGCTCAAGAATGAATGAAGAACGGGCTGACGAAGAAGCGGTCCGGCCTTTATGACCAAGAGACCAGCCAGGTTCTGCTCCTGTCACTAGAGCCAAGGAAGGCCATCCCGGTTTCATTCAGGAGTAACTAGGGCCACACATGGGACTACCGCCAAACCCCGCCTCCTTTCTCTGTGGAATGTGTATACATACTCATGCACTACAATTGGTTCGACGGACGGGATTTTTTTTAAAGGAATTGATTTTACAGTTGCATTGAATGATTTTACAGTAGCACATTACGACCATTGTGAAGGCGCGCTTTCAAATATTTGCCCCATCAACTGGTTAGAGAGCGTGTGAATTAGGAGTGTGGCTAAAAAAATTTGGCCTAGCCATATTTTGCATGCTTTTAACTTTGTAACAAGTTGACAAAAATGGTTCAAACCTTCCAGAAGTACGTTTCAGACTGACGCGAATAGATCGAAGTTTATAAGATCATACGTTAATTATTCAGTGATCTGTTCCTTTAATTTTGCAGCTATTTTTATCATCGGGATTGTGAAAAAAATGTCGTCTATCTTTTTGAGCCTTAATCTGCTAGCTTTAAATAATCACAACGTTCTCAAAGGAAATGTTTGCAAAAGCTATCAAGAAGCTTCCTCAGGACATGATCAGCAAATAGTGTAGCCTATTTAAATAGCCGGTCGCGAGCTACGAAACCATGGCCCGATCTATCTTTTTTTGCACTCTCTCTCACAATGTAACTTTCTCACTCCCTGTTACTCTCTCTCTCTCTCATTCTCTCTCTTTCTCTCGCTCTTGGTCTCTATTTACATACAAATTTATTGTTGCCTAGAAACGCACGTCTTTTTCTGCATCAAATTTGATATGCCACGCCGTCGAGTCTTTGCTCTTCTTTGCTGATATTTGATGTCTTCTTTTACTTGTGTTCTATCCGTACCTCTATTTATAAGAGTATTTGCGGCAGAGAGCAACGAAACCCTAAACGTCAGACAATTCTGTCAAGGTTCTTCTTCTTTTGTTTTCTTGGCTAATTGTACATATGTACATTTATTTTACTCCAATTCTTCGATATATATGCGGCGCTCTTTTATGAGTTACCCTCATTAGTGATAATGATGAGATCGCACAGGTGTAATTGACATGTCACATTCTTTATCTGTATCATTATGAAGCTAACCTAAGTTGTCGACTACTCGAAGCAAATTATTTGCTCTTGAAGCAGTTCACTAAATATACAACACAAAGTATATTAACTAGAAAAATTCGTGAGAAAGCGAGAAGGAGGCTAAAGAGCCGCTATTAAAAAATTAAAAGAATTACTGAGAATCTTTGCGATTCGATTTGCTTCTACGAGTTGACTACTGCACATTTTCTGTGTATCTAATCCACACATTGGAGATGCTTGCTTGTAGGGCGCACTCTCTTCTTCCATTTTTCATTTCCGGCCGCCCTCCAAAAAACGCGCACACATGAAACATTATACACGCCTCACAGTCTATTTTAAAGCGAAATACCTATGTACATATGTGTGTATGTACATGCAGATATGTTTTGTGACAAGATAGCGTGCGGACAAAGGAAGAGTTGCTGACAACTAAAAAGGAAGAAAGATTGGGATATGCCAGATGAAACGAAAACAAGTGGGGATGAGAGGGACAGAGAGAGAGAGAGAGAGAGAGAGAGAGAGAGAGGGAGGTAGAGAGAGAGAGATAGAGAGAGAGAGGGAGGTAGAGAGAGAGAGGGAAAGAGAGAGAGAGAAGAAGAAGGCTGCGCGTTTACTCATGTTTTCTTTAAAAACCTGAGGTCTTTGTCTGTTCACGCCTTTCCCCGTCTTGTTCTCCTCCTGATTAAGCCACGAGTCAGTCTGCCTTCAATCCCTCAAGTCCGCCACCTTTTCTCGTATCTCCTTTCCTCGCCCATGCGCGTGTGTTTTTTCTCTCCTATGCATCTTAGTTGGTTTGCAACGAGAGCGGAGCTCTCTGTCCTACTACCTTCCATCTTCCTCTTTTTTCTTCTTCTTCCTCTTCCTCTGCCACCCCCCCCCCATCTCCTTTTCAAGCCGGGCATTCTTTCTTCTCTATTGTGCTCTTGTCTTTAACAGAAGGAGAGAGAGAGAGGGAGTGAGAGAAGCAGAACGGAAAGAGAGAGAGAGAGAGAGAATGAAGCCCCGCCCTTAGAATCCTCTGTGGCCATAGTGCGCGGCTGGCCCCTTCTCTCATTCTGATCCTCTCACCTTACCTCTCGGAGTGATATCAACTCGTGCCACAACACAACTGCTCTCTACCCCTTTGACCCTCCCTCCTCTCTCCTCTTGGCGCCGCGCCCCATTCCGTGTCTTCCGCGTCATGCGCGGCACGCCCCTCCTGGCGGCCGCGCCACCCGCCGAATACCGCACATTCGAGGGCGCGTCTTCTCAGATGGCCGGCGCCGACTCTCTCGACGTCCCCACCGCGGCCAATGGACGCGGCGGCACACAACAGGCGAATGGCGACTCGCGGACACCCGCGCCAGGACGAATCGCCACTTTCAATCAGGTGAGATTGGAACGGATAGAGGGAGAGCTTGAGACCGTTAGAGTCCGCAGGATATATGCAAAGTCAACTGGAGAAAAATTAATCAGGAGACAGAAGAGAGCGCGAATTAATCGTTGCATACATAGCAAATGCAGACCAGAAAATACATACTAGATAAAGCTTTACTCTCGGATATAGAGTGAAGTGAGAAAGAGGAAGAAAGTGAGGAAAGAGAAAAGAAGAAAGAATTAGAGAAAGAATGAGCAAAACGGAGAGAAGTTATGGTAAAAGAGAGGGAGAGTGAGAGAGAGAGAGAGAAAGAAAGAAAGAGGGAGCGAGCACTGAATGTCTGCAAGTGAAAAGTTCGTGAGCGTGAGAAAGGAAGGTGTTGCCTCGCGAGCCCACTCTGCCTCTGCATGCGAGATGCAAGCTGCCTTCTACGATAACTGAGAGAGGAAAGAGCTCTCTAATCCTTTAAATCTGCAGATCGTGAGTTAATTATTATTGAGTAGAGTAGGTGATTCTCCTATGTAGTTGGTTGCCCGAATTATATTAGGATACTAATCTTTCGAAAGCTTCTCAGCTACATATATGCATATATGTATATCATGTTGCGAATCCGGAAGAAAACAAGGAAAAAAATAGCATCTAATTAATATTGCCTAAATCATAACTTAGCAAATACATATGCGAGCGATAGGTCTTAGCGATAGGTCAATGTTCGAGAGCGACAAAGGGTATGTTCGTAGATGCGAAAATTCTTCCAACCGTTGCTGTAAGATCTTTCTCCCCCCTGTCTCTCAATCTCTCTCTCCCTCTTGTTGCAGGGTTCCGAAGAAGAGATGCGTACAAATCTCGGCGGTTCTCGTGTCACATTCAACGACCAGAAGGTCAATATAGAAGGAGTCGAATATGAGGTGAAGATGTCATTAGTTTCAACTCTGTGTTACAGTTATTTTTATGGTGGAATTGTTATTCGTTATGAACATTTCAAGTTATTATTCCCTGAAACATTCCATACCATGATGATCTGATATGGGGTGGGCATAGCTTTAGGCTCAGTTCGGGCATTCTGGTTCGAGGAAAGTCTTCACCAAGTGGTTGCTGGAAGCGAAAGCCTCTGTTGGGTGCGCATGTGTGTCTCTCTTCATACATACGTATGCATTAGCGTGTGCCTCAAATTACATCTGCCAAGTCCAGGCAGGGTCCCGGGAGGGGGGAGGGCGAGTTGCTAAATTGCGCTCTAATAGACGAGAGCGCAAGCTGAGTTTGTAAGTAGCTTTGAGAGGGATTCAGGGAGCAAAGAGAGAGAGAGAGAGAGAGAGAGAGAGTGAGAGAGATTGTAGGAGGGCAAGAGAATGTCAGAGATATGGAGATTAGAAAGATAGCAAGGAATGTTCTCAATGCTAGAGACGAGAAGCTGAGTGGACTAATGCTAGTGTAGGAAAGAGACATATCCAAGATAGTGAATAAGTTACATACGTATGTAGCTACTCATAAGGAAGAAGGAAGACCACCTTGCTAATCATCTCAACTTTTGACCATGACTATTTTTGCTTTTACAAAAACTATTTTATTTATTTTTTGATGGGACAATACAACATGAAGAAAATGTTAGTCGATCGATTATGCTGACATAATAGAAATAGCATAAGGAAGAATGAAAGTAATACTTTTTCCCCATCCATTCATGTTATCCAGCCATGCCGACTAGCAGTTCATTTCCTGGCCGAACTCAGTCATCCTCTCTTGCTCCATTCACCCCGTTTCCTCTCTCTCCCACTCTGATGTATGCATCTTGATAGAGACCTCTTTATTTTTGTTTTGCAGTCTTGCCGTTATGAAAGCACGCAAAACACCTTTGAAGGGATCACTCAAAACGGCAGGGGTGAGAAGAGGAAAGAAACGACTAGAAGATGCAGCTATTAATTAGTCAACTTACTATATTTTCGAGATAATTCTCCTTTCCTGTACCTCCTTCCTGTACAGCGTAACCAGAACCTTCACCATGCATTTCGTTTCATGTCATTGCCAGCTTCAGATCAGCTATGAAATCCTTATGGGATCCAGAATAATATATCCCCAAGTTGTGGACTCCAACAAGACCTCAGTCGGCATTTGTGCTGGTAAATACATCACCAAAAATACCAACTGTGTACACATCATACATAGATACAGCCCGGGGCATAAGCAGTCATGCCCTATCTCTGCAGTGTTGAAGCTCGTGGTTACGGCCATGTTGTGTGGTGCTAAGAGCGAGCCTATCGGGGGGGGGGGGGGGGGTGGCAATTGGGGTTGAAAATATGCGAAGAAAGGGAAGAATGAGAAAGGAGACAGAGAGAGAGATACAGTATCCGCCAGGAAGCCAAGCACTGTTATTTACGACTTCTTTTCCTAGAGCCTTTGCCATGCGCAAGGCGCGTCATTTTTCCCCGTTCACAAAGTAGTAGTACTTACTTACAAATGAATGGAGGCACTCTCAGGAGAATCAGGGTTTGTGAAGAGTTTGAGATATAGATAGATATGTAGGGAGAGGGAGAGAGAGAGAGATCTATGTGATCCAGCTCCAGTGACATTTTTAGAGATGCTTAAGCCGGCTAAAGGTTGCCTCCCTTTGACTTCAAATGATTTAGAAGGCTACCATTTTTTTCTTTCATATGTCGTTAAATGAAAGATCTCGATACGGAGTGCATATGTCAGATGACGTTGTCTTCTTCTGCCTGGGGCTTAGGACGAACGATTCCAGGCCTTGCCTAGTCAGCTTCTTCTTTTCTCCCTTCCCTCTCGCTCTCTGTTTCTTTCTCTCGCTCCCTCTCCTCTGTCCCTATTTCTCTCACTTGCCTCTCACCCTTCGTCTATTTCCCTCTACCCTTGTCACCTCTTCCTCCCGCTCCCAAAGACATCACTTCATCTCCTTTCCCACTCGCCCGCGCAGTCCTTTTCCTTCTTCCACCTCCGTGCAGCACTTCCCGCTTTTACCAGTCACATGGTGCTTCGCAATAAAGAGGAGAGTGGGAAGGTAAAAGTGAGATAGAGAGGGAACGAGAGCGGCAGATAAAGAGAGAAAGAGTGAGAGAGAGAGGGCGAGAGAGAGAGGTAGAGGGAGAGAGAATCGAGTGGTGTGTTCCGACGACGTCCTCCTGCGTGCGCTGTATGCATTGCATCCGATTGGCATAACACAGACTTTGGCATTCGAGGAAGGAGGGAAGGAGGTGCAGTCTCACTGGAACTTCTACTTCTCTTCGTCTTCTTCGTGTTCCTTTCTTTTTCTTCTTCACCCCCTCCTCCTTCTTCTATCTTTTTCTCTCTCGTGCCTGAGACTACTTGGCCTTCGGCCTCATCTCGCTTTCAAAAGGATGAGAATTATGGGGAGAGGAGAAAGAGAGAGAAAAAGAAGTGAGAGAAGAGATTGAGAGGGAAACGGAGTGAGAGAGAGAAAGAAAGGGAGAGTAGGGATGATGATGATGCCATGACAAGCTGGCAAGCAAGTGGCCGGAGGGAGAAGAGAGCGAGAATGTATGGTGAAGACTAGCGAGTCTATCCGAGAGGGGCAGCTTCATAGGCAAGTAATACACGCATAGAGCACCATCAAGTCTAGCCGGCATCCGGACGACAACAGATATTAATGGTCAAAATGAAAAGATAATGAAGTGAGAGAGAGAGAAAGAGATAAAAGTGGATGTCGATAGCATCCCGAGGACGACTGGGCTCGCTCGACTGATGCGGGTTTTGCTTTATTACAGATTAACCGCATACGTATGCAGCTTTCGAAGTTGTAAAGATATACGCATATTCAATTCACGGAAAAGCAACAAAAAAGACGTAGATAGAGTAAAGATTAAGAGTGTTTGGGTTACACTTTAGTTCTAGGGCGGTGATTAAGTCTAAGGCTATAACGTAATGATGTACTGTGCAGAACCGCCACAATGACATCGCCGTGGATGACGAACACCGCGAGCAGTGGGACAACAAGATGCAGTTCTACATGGGCGTCGTGTCGTATGCCGTCGGCCTTGGCAATGTCTGGCGGTTTCCGTATCTTTGCCAGAAGAACGGAGGAGGTCAGGGCCTTGCTTGCTTTTTGAAAATATATAGCATATATGTAAATAGTCCTTCCTTGCATACACATACACTTATTTCTTAGGTGAAAAATTCGTTTCCTTCCCTTTCTCTATCTCACTCTCTCCCCATCTTTCTCTCTATCTTTCTCGCCCTCTCTCTCCATGCCAATCCCTATTTGACCAGGAGCCTTTCTGATCCCGTACTGCATCATGATGGTACTCGGCGGATTGCCTCTCTTCCTCATCGAACTCGGCATTGGCCAGCGACTCCGGACAGGCCCAGTTGGCTGTTGGAATGCCATTCATCCATATCTGGGAGGTCAGTCAGGCTGCACGCATACAAGCACACTTTATTTCAGAAAATAAGCATACTGCATTTTTATTTCACAATGAGAAAAAAAAACAAACAGTAACACTAAAGTAAATGAAAGGAAACAAAATGTAGGAATTGGCATCGCCGAGGCTGTGGTCAGTTATCTCGTCGCTGACTACTACAACGTCATTGTCACGTGGTGTCTCTACTATTTCTACCAGTCATTTACGCTGAATCTCCCATGGGCGGTGCGTTTTTTTGCTAAAAGGCTAAAAGTTTCTTTCATTAACGTTTTGGCTAAATATTTACCAAAACATTTCCATCCAATGGCAGCGTTGATAAAAAAATTTATTTACAAAAGATCTTACAAGAATGAATTGTAGGAGTGTCCGCCGGGCAACGGCACGGACGCCGCCGAGTGCAAGCTGTCCTCGTCGCCCACCATGTACTTCTGGAACAGGAAAGCACTCGGCACCAGCAGGTTTCTATGCTTCTTTACTCTTCTCCCTCTCTCTCTCTCCCTTTCTCTTTTTCTTTCTTTCTCACACTATCTCACCACTCTCTCTCTCTCATGCAGTTCCATCGGTGATATCAACGGCTTCAACGTGCACCTGACGGTGTCGCTGATCGCCGCCTGGGTGCTCATCTACCTCTGCGTCATGCGCGGCATCAAGAGTAGTGGAAAAGTCAGTGGATAGGTCTAGTATTGTCTTTTGGGGTTTAGGTCAACGTTTGGGTGTTTAACTGTACTATTTTCCGGCTTCGCACTTTGCACACTTTAATTTCGCTGTGTTGTTGTAAAAACTATTTCGATTATGCACGTAGTTAATAATTTTCCTTTTATGTTTTATCAGTTCGAACACTCCTTTTTAATTCAATTTGTATCAAAAAGACATGCCGACACCATTCAGGTGATGTACGCGACGGCAACGTTCCCCTATCTGATCACCACCATCTTCCTACTCCGCTCAATTGTTCTTCCGGGCGCCCTCGATGGCCTCGCCTACATGATTCATCCAGACGTTAGTATTTTTCTTTTTTTTTAATAGAGCCAAGTACCGAATAATACTAAAGTAGATCAAGGCCATTTTGAATGAGCACCGTCAAATATTTGGCTTCTTTTCTGCTTATCCTTAGAGAGCGTATGAAACAGAAGAGTGGATAATATATACAGTAAAAAATTTTGACCCGCCATGTTTTGAATTTTTTTTTTTTTTTTTTTTTTAGGGAATTTTAGACAAATGAAAATTGATCCGCAGTTGTAAAAGCATATGTTACTGGTCTTTTCCAACCTCATAGTTCAACCAAATCACCAGGCAATCATACAAGGGATCAAAGCTTAAAAAGAAGGAGAAGGTTAAAGGAACTTCAGAGCATTCCTTTTCCAATCCTTTCCGTCCTTTATTCATTCTTAGGGTTCTTTTTTGTCCCATCTGAAGTCATCTCTGGCCTCTCCCATATTTTTTTCTCTGCCTCGCTCTCCACTCCGAGAGCCATTTTTCACTCTCTCTCTCTCTCTCTCTCCCTCTTTCGCTCTTTATCTCTCTCTCTCTCTCAATCTCTCTCTCGCTCTCTCTGTGATACAAAATGTTGGTCCCCTTCGCTGGATAATGCCTGCTTGCCAAAGCCGGCTTGTCGGGGTCCTTTCAGACGAACGTGGTTCTTTCTTTGCTTTCTACGGCCCACGATGATGCCGGGTGCTTTTATTCCTTTATTCTTTTCTTCCTCGCCGTTCCTCGAATGTGTAGGAGGCAAGCTTCTGGTAAAGTGGCCCTTTTCCTCTCTCTTTCTGTCTCTCTTTCTCTAACTCTCTCTCTCTCTCTCTCTCTTATTCTCCTTTGGCCTCTATTTTGCATATATTCTCCCACTTTTCTCCTTCTAACTCTCACACACTCTTCCACTCTCTCTCTCTCTCTCTCTCTCTCTCTCCCTCTCTCTCTCTCTCTCTCTCTCTCTCTCTCTCGCTGCCCGTCTTCGGTACGCTTTGGTGGCCAGATAGGAAGATAAAGAGATGCAGAACATGCTAGACGACGATTCTACTGGAAATCTAGATGCTAGTTATAAGAGAAGAGATTTTGTGAAACAAAGAGACCATGACGAGCGAAAGCGAGAGAGAGAGAGAGAGATAGTGATAGAGATAAACAAAGAAAGAGGGAAACGGACAGCCGGCAGGCTGAAATTGGAGGTGACCTGTTGTGTCTGACTATATGTCGCTGTAAAGCAAGAGAATTTTGGAGAAAAGATTCAAACAGAGAAAGAGAGAGAGAGAGAGTAATGGACAGGGAAAGAGATTAGGGATATATTACATTGTTGATAAGGATTGGGTTGCACAAGACATCTTCAGCAACATCTTATATAATGTGAAGGTAGTGAAACGGAGAAAACCCCAAGAGTACAGATTTTTTAAGCTCCGCGGGATTAAATGAACTTTATTATTCTCATTCTCTTTTTTTGTTTTGGGTTGTCATAAATAGGGGCTCCGTTCTAATTGGGGCGTGTATTACTGTCGGTTGTCTTGTGACCTTCGGAGATTAAAAAGGAATTATGGATTTCTCCTCAACTTCTTCTTTTTTTCTCTGTCTCTCTCCCTCTGGCAGCATTCTACAATTCGTTGCTTTCTCGAACTTCATTTCTCTCTCTCTCTCTTTCTCTCTTTTTCTGAATCTTTTCTCGGATTTGGTCGCCTTTGAAAATACACGTCAGCCCATGTGCACGACCCTGTTTTCGTGCGGCCACAATGAGAATGAAAGCGGAGAAGAGCTGGCAGGGGCATTTCATAGATGATGGGGCACAAAGTTGAATTCTTGCTAAGTCCGAGTCCCATGACTTCCGTCCCTCATTCATGCTTTCTAATTCTTCCTGTTTTGTTACTCTTCTCGCTACTCAACTTGACATTTAACGGGCTCCCTCGCAGCTTACAATTAGAAAGAAGATAGACACGATGGCGCTGCATTTTTAGAAGTTGCAATTCAGAAGGGAGAGAGAGAGATAGAGGAAAACAGAGAGGGAGAGCTGAATTAACGAGAGAGAGAGAAAGGGAGTGGGACAGGGAGAGAAGGGAAGACAGAGGGAGAGCAAAAGAGAGATAGAGAGAGAGAGAGCGTGTGTTTTCGAGTGTTACATTGGCCATCGGAATCCTGTCTCTCTCTAAAGGCAAGGAATGCGTCGCGTGACCAAGGTTGCTCAAGCTTCGACTACCACGTGTGCGGTTGTATTTTTCTCTCGCTCTCTCTCTCTCTCTTCCTTTCTCTCTGTTTCTTTCTCTCTTTCTGTCTCTCCTTCCCTTCTCTCAGTCTCTATCTCTCTGTCTCTCTCTTTCTCTCTCTCTAATCTTTTTCTTCCTTTAATCTCAGTCATCTGTCACTGTTCACCACCCCCTCCATGCTTTTTACATAGCTACATACCTCTGAGTAGGCTGCAGCTGGCCGGATGTCTAGGCATCTCTTGTCTCTAACGTTCCCTCGGCTTGCTGAAGAAGCTGATGACGTGATGCGAAGGGGTGAGGATGAAGAAGATGTATGCAGAGAGATTGAGAAAGAGGCAAAGAAAGCAAGATAGAGATAGAGAGAGGCAAAGACAGAGAGAGAGAGAGGGTAAGAGACAGAGAGTGAGAGAGAAAGAATGGAGAAAACAAAGCAACTGCCTCGTGGCCGGTCGAGGGCCTGCTGACCCCGTAAGAATGAGCAGCTTCTGCAAAGGCGCTCTCCTCTTGAGGGCGAACATGCAAAAGTGACGTTTTCCCCCATCATTGACGCTCATTGTTTGAGTGAATTCAGGATATTTTTAAGCAGACTATTATTGGACATTTTATTGGCACAGCAGAAGTGCAGAGCACTTCAGCAGATTTGAAGATGACTATTGAGAACATAAACCTAAAGGCGAAAAAGGGAACAAAAGATTCGTTATGAAATTGCGAAATGTGTATGCGACCAAAGGGCATCAAATAAGCAGAAAATATGCACATGAAGCAGCAAATATATTCCTTCAATGCGATAACTCGATCAGCCTGTGTAAATATCTCCACATACATCAAGAGCTTCGGCTGTACAATATTCGCTGACGTCGTTTTCGCACGTCTCCTTGTACAGCGCGTAACTTTGTAGGACATGCTATAAAAAAATTGATTTGCTTTTTGGAAGTGTATCAATTTAAATAAGTATTTAATGAATTACATTGTTAAAATTATAGTTATGAAAAAAGAATTTCTTAAATGAATTGATATGCAGATGAAGATGCTGTACTCGCCGAGCGTGTGGCTCGACGCAGCGACGCAAATCTTTTACTCGATGGGTCTCGGCTTCGGAGGTCCGGTTCTTGTTTATTTATTCATTTTAACCTCTCTTTGAAATTAAGGTAAAAAAAATTTGTTTAACCTAATATTTTCAATTATATAATAAATAGAAAGCAGAAAGTGGTTTAAAAGATATGTACATATGTTCAACGTAATTTTGCACACTAAGTGAAATAAAGACAAGGAAAAGGAAGAATAGTAAGTTAGACTTCTTCGTTGTAGGTCTGATCGCATTCGGCTCGTACAACCCGTTGCGCAACAACTGCAAGCGGGATGCCGTGATGCTGGCCGGCGTCAACATTGCCACGTCGCTCTACACGGCCATCGTCATCTTCTGCGTCCTCGGCTACATGGCACACAACAACAT
This sequence comes from Allodiplogaster sudhausi, assembly GCA_945643635.1. Taxonomy (NCBI): domain Eukaryota; kingdom Metazoa; phylum Nematoda; class Chromadorea; order Rhabditida; family Diplogasteridae; genus Allodiplogaster; species Allodiplogaster sudhausi. The sequence goes on from CALZFC010000009.1 coordinate 6,974,734, forward strand.
GGTCGACTGCATCAAGCAGTCAGGCATTTCTCTCCTGTGCATTTGTCATTTCATTTCCTCCCCATCTCGGTGAGGCTGACGGTTGTCTACCTTAGAGGCGGAAGAAAAAAATAAGAAAAGAAAACGTACTCGTTTTAGTCTCATATTGCCATTTATGTACGCCCATATTATAGATACCAAAGAGGAAACAGAAAGAAACTTTATAAGGAATACCATTTAAGGGACATGACAACATTCGCATCGATCTACCACGAACAGTACCCATCGTACGACGAGGTGCGCGCAGCCTTCACGGACGAGCAGTACAAGGCGTTGATCGCCGACAACTTCAAGACGTTCAACAAGATGGCCGAGCACTCGCAGTACTGCGACTACCACCGGATCATCACCAATGTCAGCGAGGCTATGAGGCTTTTTTTCTCTCTCTCTCTCCCTGTCTCAGATATACAGTACCGTCGGAAAGTCTATAAACTTTTGGTTTTCATTCATAATTTCCTTCAAAGTGTATGAAAGTTAATGAAATTTTCAGGGTTGCTCTTTTGTAATAATAGATCTTCAGTAGTGGATTCAATATTGGATTCATTGATCCACTACAAAGCGAAATAAAAATCAATAACTCAAATTACAAGGGTTGCATATTTAGATGTTCTGGATAAAATGGTCTATTTCCTTGGTATTCGGTAAGTTTTTATCGGACAAATGGTTTAGCTGCATGCTAGAACATCTCTGCGATAACTTTTTGGTCTAGTCGATATTTAATCACATGTTTTTACATGCGGCCAGCCTCCAGTGCCAGATCCATGCAGTCGGCCTGAGATGCAGAAGGTTCAGGAGGACAAAATCGATCATTTACTACAATATCTATAATAATCATGATGTCCATTTATTCGGAGGTGATCATTGAACTTGTTCACATCGTTATTATAGCAGTAGAAATTACATGTTGACTGTTTATGCACGCTATAACCACTGTGGACAACTTTCGTCCGCAGTCTGGACCAACTTAAAGTGATGCTATGCTGGAGTCTGATTTTCTAAAACGGGTTTACCAATCTCAAATCATAGTTAATAGCCTTCTTCATGATCGATAGCCTTAGTTCTTTCCTGGCTTTAAGAGACCACCAGATAAAGTAGATCGTTTGAATGCACTCCTGGCATAGTGTAGTTCGGTGTCTTTAAAGGCAGGAAACTAAACCCGAACTTGTTTAGATCGAGTCGAAAATCACTATAATCTATACATCAGAGTGTTCTGCAATTGTTTTAATCTCAATTAGCCTCTTTAATGTTGTGATTGTTTTAAAACACACAAAAAAAGTTATCGCAGAGATGTTCTAGCATGCAGCTAAACCATTTGTCCGATAAAAACTTACCGAATACCAAGGAAATAAACCATTTTATCCAGCACGTCTAAATATGCAACACTTGTAATTTGAGTTATTGATTTTTATTTCGCTTTATAGTGGATCTATGAATCCAATATTCGGCTACTGAAGATCTATTATTACAAAAGAGCAACCCTGAAAATTTCATTAACTTTCATACACTTTGAAGGAAATTATGAATGAAAAACCAAAAGTTCATAGACTTTCCGACGGTACTGTATATACAAATTTTTCTTTGACAAGGCAATCAAAAGAAGTGTTTTTTAAATTATTATTTTAAGATTTAATTTTGTAAAATAAAACAATTGTCTAATGTAGGCGGCCGAGGGCACGGGCCTCGCTTTCGTCGTGTTCACGGAGGCCATCGTGAACTTCCCGTTCCCGCCTCTCTGGTCGGTGCTGTTCTTCCTGATGCTGCTCATGCTCGGCCTCGGCTCGATGTTCGGTACGCTCGAGGGAGTCATCACATCGCTGAACGACTCGCAGCTCATCACGCTCAGCAAGCCCGTCCTCACCGCCATCCTCTGCACCTCCTCCTGCTTGATCGGCCTCATCTTCGCCACCGACGCTGGACAGGCACGCATCTTGATTTATTGATTTTTTTTTATCTTTTATGTTGCTCTTATTTGTATTGCTAAAGCTAAAATAACACTGAAAGCAGAAAAAATTTTCATATAAAGAAATAAAATGATTAAACTGAAAAACTTACAGTACTGGGTGTCGCTGTTCGACAGCTTCGCCGGCTCGTACGCCCTGATGTGCGTGGCCTTCATGGAAGTCGTCGCTGTCATCTATGTCTACGGCTACGATAGGTCAGTAGAGCGGAAGCGTTTCTTTTGTTGTTGAAACATAAATGTTCCTACTCAAAAAAATCATAACTAATAAACAATTATAAGAGATAAACACATTAATACTATTGCCTTAATAACTGTTGTAATAACAATAATGTATGTACTTTCAGATTCGCGCGCGACATCGAGTACATGACGGGCGAGCCAGTCGGCCGCTATTGGATCATGACCTGGCGCTTCATCACGCCCACCATCATGGGCGTCCTCTTCATCTCCTCCATCATCCAAGGCTTCTCCTCGCTCCCCACCTACTTCACCTACGACGCGTCCACAGTTTCTTTCTCTCTTTTTTTCCTTAATAGTCTATAACTTCACTTTCTATGATGTAAACTGTTCACTCTGTTTTCTCTATGTCTCGCTTACTCTATTGCTCTTGGCCTATCTCTGCCTCGCTATCACTCTCTCATGCATTATAGCTCTCCCTGTCTCTCCCTCTTTTCCATCTTACATACCTCTCTCTCTGTCTCTCTCTCTCTCTCTCTCTCTCTCTCTCTCTCTCTCTTTCTCACTTCCAGGCCAAGCTGACCCGTACGGAGTACCCTCCGTGGGCTCTCTGGATCGCTCTCCTCATGGTGACCAGTGCGATCGCGCCGCTCTTCGCTGTCTTCTTCATTCGCAAATTTAAGATAGTCGCCGCTGAGCCGAACATCCCAGCCGTGAGTTCTTATACTGTTTATATTTAATGTTCTCTCACCACTACCCTCTTTCTCTGACCCTCTCTCATTCCCTCTCTCACTCTCTCTCTCTCTCTTTCTCTGCAGGCGAGTAAGCGTCTGAACGCGACGCCGTCCACCACGTACATGCTGAAGTCGGAGCAGTCGTTCAATCGGATGTGCGAGTCGGCCGTCTCCGTCAACGAGGTCGAGCTGCACGAACGGCGTCACTCGGCGGCCAACTCCGCCAACCACGTGGCCGGCACTTCAAATTCGACAGCCACCGGGGGAAGTCGAGCGTGACCTTACCCCCTCTCCAAGACCCCTACAAAAACCCCAAACAAGACACATCTAGAACCCCCCCCCCCCCCCTCCTTGGCCCGCTTTCATTTCCTTGTACCTTTTTCCCAATTTGTGAACACGCACCCGACCGACCGTAGTACTTCATAATGAAGTCTGGAGAAACAATAGCATCGATCGGCGCGAGTGGTTTTCGTTAAGTTTCCCGCGAGATTGTGATAGAGAAGCCGCGCTGAGCTGAATGTCTCGAAGCAGACCACTTCGAGGGCTCCTGCGACTAGGCAGCCGTTAAGGCGCCGCTTCCGTGGTGTGGTGCTTTATTGGTACGGTCTTGCGTAGTGCAGTCGACGCCTTTCCAATCAGAGGTCTCAGTCATCTCCGTGGGAAGGGGCTCAACATCACCCACGACCTCCTTACATACCCTGACCGCACTGCGCCAGGCACCGCCGCCAAGAAAACGCCCAACAAACATAGAGTCCTATTCTATTAAAACTAACCTTTCTTTCCGTAGTCTGCGAAACCTTTTCTCTCTTCCTTATCACTTTACTTTGAAAATGCTCGAAAGTACAGACAGGCACATAATCGACAATCATGAGGCAATTTTTTAGTCAAATAATAATGAAGTTGTTGATAGTCTCTTTTATCGCAATTCTATATACCAGCCCGCACGGAATCTTGAAGGAATTATTATATTATGTTATGTCTATTCACCTGTTTAAGCTAAAAGCTTTTCCTAGTATACGGAATATCTCTATGAATATATGACTTTTGAAATTGTCGTATGTTCCTCCAAGATTCTGTGTCCGGTGCTGTAGATTGTGCTTTATTTATTGTATATACTGATGTTGTAAGCACCTTGTTAACTGAGAATAGGCCGGCTCATGTCGCTTCTTTTGCATGGCTTTCCAACTTACAGTAGAGTAGCACCCTAGAAGCAACCGGCCTTCACAGCACAAAAACTCCTTCTCCTTCAACCAATCAAATAATCTTTCCTCTTGATCCCTTAATAGTCGTTATTCGTTCTTTTGTCCAATCGAAAACGTTGTTGATATCTATACGAGTGAGAGTCGTATTTTCTTTTTTTCTATTTCTTTCGAAATCATTACGTGCACCCTCACCCTCCCGCTGATGGAAGTCTCTTTCCGAGCTCTAGCACACCAGTTGACCTCCCTCCTCATGCCCCGCCCACAATCGTGTTACTGTCTCAAGCCATACGGTGGTAAGTCACTCCGGTCTGGTTTTGTTTTGTTTTGCATTGTTTATGCGTCATTTGTGTGGACGCGCCACGGGAAAGCAGCGAATGATAGTAGAACTGACTTTTCAACCAACAAGAATAAATACTAACATTTAAAAAAATTCGCAGCTTAACCGTTGCCACCCGCATCTGCTCGCCTCCTAAAGGACATGTTGCCCTGCCCACTAACAGGTAGACCAAGACCTCCACTTCTTCCTTTCAGAGTGCCCCACACCGCCTAATATCGAACGAAGATATAGACCTAAGCATCCTCCCCATCTTGATTTGAACCTTCTACCCGAGAGCATGAATGTCATAGGCGGCTGCTACCCACCCATATCTCTTCGCATCGTCGTTCCGAGTTATTTATCTCTAACAAGTTTGCTTTAGCGCCTGAATCCATTAAGCTTAAGTCTATCAAGTCCCTTAAGGCCCTTTTGTCCCCATAATCCCCCCTTTCTCAGCACCACGCGAGTTTCCTCACAGTCTGACGTGCCTGACAAGTGAAGTGTGTGTACAACTTTATAACTTTGCTGCCCGATGGAATTCTCTTCTTTTGTACCTTCCGGCGGTTGAATTCATTAGGGATAAATCCGATGTCCTCGTAAGCATGCATTACTGTTTCACTCTAAACCTGTAACGCTCCGAAGAAAGGGTTCGTTTGCAGCCGCCACTAAATGTCTAATTATATCTCTCTCTCTCTTCCATCGATCGTTGTGAAATCTTCTTCTTCTTCATCTTCTATTTCTTAAACGTCCATAGTAGAGCTCTGAGAGATAGCCGACTGATTTCACGAACGCTAAACAGAGATAATGACTAGAGTCCTGCTCCTCCTCGTTCTCTATGCTCCGCCCATCGATACACTCTTTCAAGCTGTTAGCTCTTTTTTGCTCCAAACACACAATCAAATTATTAGCGCGGAAACACTCTTTTTTCTCTCTCTCTCTCATGTGTATGTATCTTGTTACAGTACTCACCAGAATCTGAATGATGTTCTTGTTGCCTGTCATTGCGGTGTGCGTTATTTCTATTTTTTTTGCTAGTTAGAATAAAGAGAATCTAGCAAGACATGTGTCTGCTGCCGCTTTTTTGAGGAAACTAAAAAGAAAGTGATTCCTATCAATGCGAAGTAGCAAGATGCTTCTAGGATGGTTGCTCTGCATCGCTGCTTCCAACTATGAAACACATAAAAAACAGATCATTCAGATAAATATCTAAACAGACTCAATCTTGATCGAAGGTTCATTCGGAGGGCACCAAATTCGTCTACTGTCACCGCCTGCCATGAATTTAGCAATCACATCGCCAGATAATGCATTGCACGACCCATCCATTTAATAGAGTGTATGTTTTAGTGGCAATGGAATGATATCGAGAGAGAGAGAGAGAGAGAGAGAGACAGACAGAGAGAGAGAACAGAGAGCCAGAGAAACGGCATGATTAAACGGGGGAAACAGAAAAGGAGAGCAAAGCGTTCAAAAGGGTGGAGAGAAAGAGGAGGAAAAAACAAGTAGAAAGTTTCAGAACAGACTAGATAGAGAAAAGGGGACTCCGAGCATAGCAGGCACCTCTTTCTTTGCTCCCCAAAGCTTGTGAAATGACGTTCTGAGTTGCGAGTTCTGTATTTTAAATATAACAAGCATGGTATTTTATTAAACGCTCTCTACGATTAAACGGATGGTACAAATAGCATTGAACAGGCTAAAGCTACACAAGCTTAAGAAGATCTTAGTAAAACAAATCGATAAAACTTTTAAAAAAGAGAGCGGGGTTCTAATAGAGCAATGGACAGGGAGAAGGCGACGTCCCGGCCCACACTTAACGCATCTGAAAACAAGTCAGTAAATGTGAGGAGTTAAAATACACTTTAACATTTGGGTTGATACCGTTCCCCTCTCAATGGCCCTCTTATACCTCTTCAACAACAAAAAAAACAATTAACTGTTATACTGATACTCGATCGACTTTAATGTTGCACCCAGGAACAATAGAGCACTCTTCCCATTACTCAATGAATCAAGACTCAAATTATAGACAGCAGTTACCTCGTGCTTAGAAGCAGAAGCGAGCATCGTGGGTGGGAGATCCCACTGGGGTGTAGTCGAAGTAGGGATAGGGAGGGGGAGAAGACACAGGAGAGAGCGGCGAGGAGGGAGTGAGACAGAAGTAAGGGTACGGGGGGTAGCGAGGGACCGTAAAAGAGCCACGCAACGAATCCAGCGTTCCGCAGCCTTCGTGTACTATAACCGAAGCTTTCGATACAACATCAAACTTGCAGATCATATTCCTTAAGTATTGTAACCAAGCCTAAATGTTTAATTACTCGTTGTAAAAAGAGCGGTCGAGATATATCTTTTCATTACCGTAGTCCTCTTCGTTATCCTCGTTGTCTTGGTGGTCCTCCTCGGGCCAGTTGAACTGCTTGTACTCTTCGTTGAATATCACGGGAAGGCTGCGAGTGCGTGCGGCCCGCTCGGCTCGAGCAGCAAAGATCTTGCCCCAGTCCATGGTGGAGATGTTCGACTCTGAGCGGGCGCGCTCACGAGGAGCAGTCGAATCATCCCTTCAATCCAAGGCAGACCATTCCATGGGGAAATAAAGAAATAACCTCAAAGGATGAAAGAGAGAGGGAGAGTGAGAGAGAGAGAGAGAGGAGTTGGAAAGACGGATGGAACACTCACGAAGGCCACTCGACCGCGAAGGCACTGAACGAGCTGGCTTCAGTCGACTCCGAGGGCGGAGCGGACGGCTCCGGAGACCATCCCTCGCCAACTTGCTCGACCACGAACGCCGGGCCTCCCCACTGGCAGAGGTACTGCAAGGCATTCTATAGAGAGAAGGTTGTCAAGACTATTTAGGGTGAGCGTTAAAAAGAACAAGAGTTCGGCATGTTTTTCCGATAAAAATTTCACGAAAACCCCTTCTTCTTAGGAGGTGCGAAAAAAGCTACATTCAATGCGGATGAAAGGAATGGTTAAATAAGAAGGCCGCGTCATTCCCGAGAGAAGTCATTTTTTCAAAAAAAAAATTGTCTGTGGGGAAAATGAAATGAGGGCCGAGAAGTACGATATTAGAAGAGGGCGAGAAAAGCGGTTTGATATGCAGCGAAGATCGAACCGTGTTCAAGTGGAACGTTCCGCGCTGCTCTCGTCGCTGCTGCAGGTCGTGCAGGGGGTGCACACCACTGTCGATGCTGCTGCCTAGGAAGGAACGATCTCAGATCGGAAGAGTTCTTCCTTTTCTCTAATCGAAAAAGACAAGGGATGGCAGCAGGTTGAGGCGAACAAAACAAACATCATTTTCGTGATCGCCATGCCCCAGAACCCCCCAGTGCACTATTTGAGCGAAATAAAAAAAATTTCCTCTTAATTACGCCCATGCATGCGTCTCAATTCCTTTAATATAATTAACTATAACAGACATCATTCAACAAAATGTCGTTTTCTTTCCTCCAAATCTCATTATATTACAAGTTGAACATCTTACTAGAACTGTCGTGTGCGAGAGAGCTAGAGATGTTGCTGACGAGGGCGGTAATGGACTCCTCTGAAGCGCTGAGGCTCCAAGATCCAAGCAGTGAAGAGAACGAATCAGAGCGGCTGACAGTCATGAGTGAAGAGCAGACTGGGGGCTGAGAGAACAGCAGAAGCATTATTCATGTTTGATCTTGATATTATTAACGCGAATCAGTAATCAATATGATCAGCCAGTAATCTCATCAATGTGCTCAAGCATCCAACTAGCGAACTTCGAATAAGTTTAAACTAGCTAAGCAGAAAGCGCATTACAGGAAAAAAACAATAAGTGATGAAGTAATTCGTTCTCATTGGAAAAAGGAGAACGTAGTGAATTGCGACTGCTCAGTGGTCTGAGGAAGATGAAGAGTTAAATAGGACCAAGTCATAGTTTTAAAAGAACTTCCACAATCTTGCTTCAATAGTGGCCCGCCCCCTAGCGCCTGCTCCCCTCCTCCCGCTCGCAATTCTTGCCTAATTGAGATATTGCACTAGGCGAGATATTGCACCTGGCGAGATATTGCACCAAGATATTGCACCAAGTCACGATCAGGCCTCCTCTGGTAAAAAGCGAATGGCCAATTCCCCGCGCGGTAATGGTGAACTGGTGCAAAATTGGTAATATTTCGCGCAAATGGTTGTTTAATGGCAGGACGAGTATCAGTAAACTAGTTGTCTTGCGCCATTAGCTGGCCATTACGTGGGCATTTATTGGCCATTATAAATTTGAATAGTCTTGGCTGGAAGATCAGCATTCTGTAATCATATTCATTGGCGGGAGATTAAATATGTATTTAAATTCACTGCTTGCCTTTTGCTGAAGACATGAAAGTTGAACAACCTTGATTGAATGGTTACTGCTGTTGTTTAATGTCGTTTGTTGATTTCAGGCTCGTTAGTGAAGAGTTTGAACGGTTTTTTTTTGGACCGAGAACTCTGGTTATGTCGTATTGAAAGGTTTGGTCATGCTCTCATTTTAAAGGGTAATTGAAGACTTGAAAGTTGAACAACCTTGATGAATGGTTACTGCTGTTGTTTAATGTCGTTTGTTAATTTCAGGCGCGTTATCGAAGAGTTTAAACGATTGTTTTTGACAGAGGACTCTTGTTATGACGTCTTGAAAGGTTTGGTCATGCTATCATTTTAAAGGGTAATTGAAGACTTGAAAGTTGAAAAACCTTGATTGGATGGTTACTGGATAGCTCCGGGCAATTAGCCGAATAGGTTTATTCTTTTATTTGTTGTTGACTTTCAGGAGCTTCTAAGTGTTAATCCTTTTCTACAGTTTATGAGGCATATCATCGATTAAGACAAAATGTAAGTTCTAGCTGGCTTTGCTGCAGAGTATGATTATGTGGTGCTCCCTTTTAGGTCTCAATTTCGGCCACGCTCGTATGTTTGGCCGCTTTTGTCGATTAGGAGGCAATCGACAGATAATTTGACTGCCATCGCGGAGGAGCAGCGAGCAGGTTCTTATTATGTTTTGCCATTGATATCTTATACAATATTTGTAAGAGTGAGGGTTTTCAAGTTGTATTTGTTTTAATTCCAGTGTCATCTATTGCTGACGCTGATGTCGATGATGAAGCGGACGAGGTCGATTATGATGAACCTGAAGAGGAGTTGGAGTTCGAAGATGCTGGACAGCTCGGAGCTGTAAATGACGACTACGCCGATTCAGGTGACAATATGAACGTGCACTTTTATGCTCCCTGTACCTTAGAATTGGGTCAACTTGTCATTTCTTACAGATGAGGATCCGTTTGAAGGGCTGCAAGTGCAAGACGTTTTAAGCGCTGCACCAAGCTGTCAAGGTACAACCATTTTTTTACTTATCTCACATTTGACGCCGGCAATATATGCATATTCTGGATGATATCGGGTCCTTCACTGCTAGCTTGGCGGACGACGACTTGCTGACTGCGTCTTTCTTACTGGATGAAGGACTCAGCAAGCGCGGTTTGTTTTAATCTTAGTCTATTGTTTGAACATTTGGCATTCATTAGTTAGTGATTTATTTTTACGTTTAGGATGCGATCGATTCTTTCTTGTGGCGGGCTCGCGTAGTAAGGAATCGTTTGAAGGACTAAAGATGAAATTTAGCTGTGCATTTCGTCTGTGTCCCTATGTGGAAACTGCGCAGAAGAGAAGTACGCAGATATATGGAGATGTGTTTTGCTTTTTAGCTAAAAGTACTGTTTTTTTCACTCTTTGCTAGTATCTAAATTCCTTTGGTGGATTATATTCCTATAACATGGTCAAGTATAGATTGGTTGAGATTAATGCTAACTATTTCTTACTTATATTGGGTGTAACATAGGTGCTCGTGCAATGCGCATCGTTTATGGTGATGTTGGCGCCCAAATTCAGTCGTTTATGGACAGTCGTTTATGGTGATGTTGGCGCCCAAATTCTGGAACTTGGGCGTAGATATCGCAACGAAATTAGGACTTGCCATCAAGAGATTCAAGCGGGGTTGATTCCTCACTCTCCACTCGCTGCCCCGCGCTACAGAAGCAGAGCATTTGAGAGGGATGGCAGGATGCCTCTCTCGTTGATGGCCTCGTATGACGGGGTTTGCTTGAAGGGGCACACTAGGTAATGCGTACTAATATTCTAATAGCTTGAAATTCTGTTGCTATTGTTTAGGATGAATGTTTGGCCCCTCACGCTTTCTCTTCTTGATCTCTACCGAGATGAGCGCGCACGAGTAAGGAACATCATTAGCGGAGCCCTTTACATTGGCTCGAAGAAGCCCCATCGTTATGTTTTTGAACGGATGCTCGCTCATATCTGTGATCAGCTGACTAGCTTACAAGAGCACAATATTGATGCTATGATTGTCGACGTTATCGCTGACGATCCGGTTTGTGGCACATGAATAATGAAATCTAAAATAGTAAAGTAATTCGCAACTCTTCGGAAAATGTGCCCCCCGGGAACAGCGGGTAATCCTGCTTGATTAGTTATATCTGTTCATATGATAATATGTGAAGTGCAATTTAGTACGCAGCGAGTCCCGACATGGTTCCTTGACTCACGAAGATGCTAACCATGGCCGTAACGGTTTCTATGGTCCTTCACTCATGAGCGATATGCGTGCAATATACGAGGCGCCACCAGATTTTTTGCATTTGGTCTCAGAAGTAGTGTCCACCATCTTGCTAAGAGGTTTGATGACCACTAGCGTTAGCTGATACCTACTATTTTTTTGCAGAAGCTTTCCCGTTCTTATTTCCGCAATCTTCACTCAAGACTACGTGGTCATCGCGATTCAAGAAAGTAATCGAAGAAGTCATCCGTGACACCAAAATGCCATCCACATTTGGTCCACTCCAGTCATCTCTTTCCAAGTGCTACGGTCGTCAGAAGGATGCCGTGAGTGTTCCGCAGTTAAACGCGTACAATAATAAAATGTCTACCATATGCGCAGATTATGACGACCGTTGGGCTCATATCAGCGGTGGAGGGATTAATTGGAGACAGCCTAGCTCAGTGCTTGTATATCTTTATTGCTACTTCAATGATCATGCTCAATTCTAAATACTATGAAGAATTCAACTGTGAAAATACAGTCTCCTAACTCTGCTCCGCTTATGGAGTAATTGTCAGAGAGCATGGACCTCAAATTCTTTCTTCAGCGAAGATGCATGTTAGCGTTCGTTTACCTTTTGATCTACATTTAAATTTCTTTTAAGACATGGTGTTTCCATATGGATTCGCTTTTGCGAGATATTGGATGCATTTCTGACGTTTCAACATCACTCTATGAAGCAGGATATCATGAGCTGCAAAGAGGTCTGAAGGCCGAGGTGACTCGTGGTGTTGGCGAAGCGATGCTGACAAGGTTTGCAAACACGATCATTGCCAGCTGGCAACGAGTCAAGTTAGGGCGAACTTTAAGATTTATTGCTGTGAGGACTCTACACAGCGAGATTCTTCGCCGAATTGAGATACGCAATGCGGTTGATATCTCTGATCCTTTGGTGAAGTACGCGCGCTCACTTGGACTACTGTCGCCCTTCAGCTCTCATAGAATCACGGATGCTTCCTTGTTAGCTGAGCATGAGTGTCAACAAATTCCACCCGGAGGCGAGATATTTATGAACTGCGACTCATATTCATCATATCACAGGTTTGCTACCGTATATGAGCGCTTCTCCTGGCACAAGTATTCATTCTCTAGAAATGGAGTTGCGGACAACAGCGTTGTTGTGCTCAGAGAACCAGAAAACAAGTTGTTTGCTGGAAGGATCATTGCATTTGTTAGATATTCGAATTCTACGTGGGCTATGATTTATCCCTTTCTGGCAGTCAATGACCCGTACGAAAAGATTCGTAATTCCCTTGCATCTCTGAATTTTTCTGAGCTTAACGAGGTTATCACCACGTTCGATTGCCTATTGCAAAATTATCCGTTGCTATCTGGCCGCTTTGCCATGAAAAATATTAGAATTGTTCCTTTTACTGCGATTGTTGGCAATGCTGTGCACTTGAAACATTCATCGTTCGTGTCCGAATACATTGTTATTTTTACTAATCGTGCTAACCACAACTAGAAATTTTGTTCTGTGAGAAATTTTGTGCTTAGTATGAAGTATATGCAAATAATAAATAAGAGAACCAATTACCTTTATAAGCTCATTTATATTTCTCAGACGAGGTACAAGCGCCTCAGCATTATCTAAAATCTAAATCAACGAACCGTGCTAATAGTACATGTTATTACTATTACATGTATGGTTGGAAAGTTTCCATCGACTAACGATGAGAAGTGGCGGCTGATGGCTCAAAGGAATGGTTGTTCGTTGGTGCGATCTGAGCAGGTAGATAAATTACTGAAAAGGACTTTTTGGAATCAATATCTTATTTGTTCAGTCTCAGCAGCTTGTCCCGCAATCGTCTTCCCAACAGCAGTGTCCTCCTTCTGAAGAAATTGATGTCGAGTCAGGCGATCAATTCTCTGAAGTACACGCTCACTTTGAACTGGTCAGTGATGAAAATCAGGTTCCCATTATTAAATTTATGTGGCTTTCTACCATGAATGTGCCTGGTTTACTATCTTGCGGGACGAGAATTGATGGAATGGAAAAGAAGGGTTTACGTAACATATTTTGTAGCCTGCTACACACTCGACCCGAAATTTATCATTGATAAATTTCGCGGCATTCCCAAGACGTGCGATGAAGCTTCCACTGCTCGGGTTATAAATCTCGACTCTGAAATTAAAGTTACCTTCGTATATACTTTGCAGATCAGATTCTATTCAGCCACGCGAACACGGAAGCCACTGGACGCGGCCAAGCTGACGCAGTTGCCTGTTGATGAGGCATTCTTCGCATGTGTCGAATACGTTAGTATATTTTGATCCTTGTTTATATTTAAGTCGAATAATTCCTTTGTTATATTTGATGTTACCGTAATTTTCAAGCATTAAACAATTCAGATGAACAGAGAACTTTCCCGTCCCGTCAGACGCTCAGGTGATCATTCTTCTAAGAAGGTCACCTTTTACTTTTTCATCTCATATATTCCCGTTTTAAGCCTTATTTGACGTAATCATGAATTTCCACTCGATCTCATGGCTTTTATTTTCCTTAGATAAGCTCGCTCGTTCTGGTGTTTGACGTGGACATCATTCGACGATGGCAAGACGACGTTCTTGAAGCTGATCATTGGAAGCTTCCCGAGAACGAGCTCAACCGTCTCGACATGGTTACCCTGGCTGGTGGCTTCACTACCAGCAAGGCCCCTCAGCCACTTCATATGCACATCCGTCGATTTGCCCGCTTCATGCTTATGCAGGTAACCCTTAGAACATATCTAACTCTTCATTCGGTTAAATGGTTATCTATTTGTTTCAGATAGTCGGAGACGAGCAATTCCTGCAGTGTTACTCGGCGACTGAGAACTCGCCTCGCCTCTACTTTCATCTCTCGCCCGATCTTGTCATCGCAACACGAAGTTGATTGCATTGCATACAATACACTTCACATGCTGAAAGTTTGGAATACCTCACAAACGATTTGCTCTTTGAAGAATTACTGATGAAGGCGACAAAACTCGGTGCTCACGCAAGTTGTGAAATCACCGTGGATGACTTGGAGAGCTACTTGGACGTTGCCATCAGGGCAAATTTGCAGAATCGATGGTTAGAAAGTAAATTTTGACAGTTCTAATAAAATGTCCAATATCAATAATTGAAGCCAGAATACTCGCGTTAAGAAGACGGGAAAAACAGTTGATGCAGCCACAGAGACATGCACGGTTGAGCTCCTGATGGTGATGCAGTCCATGTTGGAAGCAATGTGAATGTCGGGTGTTAGCACACGATCCAGCTGTTGTGATGTTGCTGTTTCAATGATTCATTTTTTTTACCTAGAAACTACCTAGTTTTTAGTTAGGATTCTATGGTTGTTCTTTTAAACAGAGATATATTATATTTTTATGAGAATATTCGTTAGAAGAACGTATTCTGATATATAGTTCTTAATAGTAAATTATTATGAGGATATTCTTTAGAAGATCATATCAGAGAGCTTACTTTTGCTGCCCACGTTGTCTTATAAAAAACGGGCAACCAGTGTATTAACGTTCGAGTTTGTTTTACCTACGAGTGATTTCCTGTCTTTTAAATCTACACTGAGACCCTTCCATTTTCCCTTCCATTTTCCATTTTTCGCTGCTTGTGTAACACATGTTGTGATTCCCCTAACTTTTAAATCTAATCTAAGACTAGAGACCCTTACATTTCCAATGTTTGCTTGATACATTTCAAGTTGCTAACCATACATTTCACTGCCACTTTCCTTCGTTATCGTCCCTTTTCTTGTTATCTCCTAATGGTATGCTTTTCTGACTTGTAAATGTCTTTTTTTTACGGCCGTCGAAGTGAATAAAACCAATTTTGACTGAAACAGCATGAAAAAGGAGTTGTAATGGGAAGAATCATCAAAATTCCAAAGGAGGATGTTTTTGGTGTGGTGCACACCAAACTACAGTACGCCTTTTAATGGCAGGGAAAATCTCTGGAATGTGCCAGTTAAGTTTGCAGTATATGCCAGTTAAAGCCACGGTATTGAAAGGTTAATGCGGAAAAATTGACCGAATGGTTCAACTATGGGTGCATTATTGGTGTAACGCGTATCAGTAAACTACCATGTTTGCACGGTAGTAACTGGCCATTACGGAACCATTTATTTGCCATTCGCTTTTTACCTGAGTCTGCACCGACAAATAGATACTCATTCACCTCTTCGCTTATCAGTGAGATATTACTCTTCATCACTCGGTGAACTCTCTGAAACTGTCGCAGTCGATGCTCACTATATCGGCTAGTGATTAGGATAGGTTGAGCATCAGCCTAATGCCGATGAGAGGACAAACGTGTGATTAGCACAGGGAGAGAGAGAGAGAGAGAGAGAGAGAGAGAGACTATCTTTCACTCTCACTATGATGCAGCGATTTACTCTGCTATTAGGACCTCTTCCAATGCCCCTTAAGAGATATTTTCGCAATTGACTTCTCTCTCTCTCCCTCTCTCCTCCTCCTCTCTCTCTCTCTCCCTCTCCCTCTCCCTCTCTCCCTTTCTCTCCCTCTTTCTCTCTTGCGATTGTAGAAGGGTACAACTAAAAAATCTTTCGAGTATCATGATAACGGTTGATAATTGGAAAGGTCTTTTTTTATGAAATATAGTAAGTAAGGGGAAAGTGAGTTGTTGTCATCGACGTCCCCTTTTGCCTTGCCTTGCCCGTTTTGAACCACGTCCTCTCTTTTTTTTGTTTTATCGATTTGTCTACCCTTATCGGCCTTGGCGCCGACCCGTTTTAATTATTCAAGGCCTTCTGGAGCTTTAGCCTTTTCAGTACTTATTATTTCTGCTATTATAAAGGGCATTTTATAACATGTCGTGCTGTATAAATCAAAATGTTGAGCGAACAGCGTGGAACGGCCATCTTCATAAACCCTGTGGAACAAAGAAGAAGTTTTCATCTACTATTCTATTCTGGGTGTGGAATCAAGGGTAAGGGAGTAAAGGGGTGGGAGGGTGTTGGGTTCATCATCACTTTCTTTAATGCAGTTTTGCCGGATCTGACTAGGGGGATTGGGGTGGGGCGGGGAGTATGCGTTGATGCGAACTCTGAAGCTTCCTGGTCCTTGCTTTCATCTTTTTTCTAACCCCTCTCCCTCCCCCCTCCCTCTGTCTCTCTGTCTCTCTCACTCTCTATCTCGTCCTCTCTCTGCAATATATATCTCTCCCTCTCTCTCCTGTCCCTGTTTCTTTCTCTCACACTTATTCCACACCTTGATCATCTTCCCTTCGTCTCCATCATCCCCGCCTTTCTTTCTCTCTACCGCGCGTGGTATTTCAGCTCGCATTCTCTATATTTTTCTCTATTCATGTTTCTATCTTCTCCTCGTTGTTATCTCTCTCTTTCCCTTTCTTTCTTTCACTTTCTCTCCCCTCCCCCCGTTTACTTTCCCCTCCAGCTTCGTTTAATCCGCCTTTTCTCACTCATCTCTCACTATATGACTTGTTGATTCGAGATGAGATCTGAGAAGGAAAGGAGATGGAGAGCTGCTGAGAGAGAAAGACAGGGAAAAATTAGATTGGGAGAAATAGAGAGGGATAGAGACAGAGAAAGAGGGAGAGACAGAGAAAGCGAGAGAAAGATAGACTGAACTGTTGCAGACAGACCCTGGGTCTTCCTGACACCTCAGATGTCTGGTAGTGCCCGCTTCACTATCGCATCTATCCACCCTGTATATCTCGCATCCTTTGTCTTCTTTCGCTCTCAACCTCTGTCTCTCCCTCTTTCTCTGTCTCTCCCTCTTTCTCTGTCTCTCCCTCTTTCTCTGTCTCTCCCTCTTTCTCTGTCTCTCCCTCTTTCTCTGTCTCTCCCTCTTTCTCTGTCTCTCCCTCTTTCTCTGTCTCTCCCTCTTTCTCTGTCTCTCCCTCTTTCTCTGTCTCTCCCTCTTTCTCTGTCTCTCCCTCTTTCTCTGTCTCTCCCTCTTTCTCTGTCTCTCCCTCTTTCTCTGTCTCTCCCTCTTTCTCTGTCTCTCCCTCTTTCTCTGTCTCTCCCTCTTTCTCTGTCTCTCCCTCTTTCTCTGTCTCTCCCTCTTTCTCTGTCTCTCCCTCTTTCTCTGTCTCTCCCTCTTTCTCTGTCTCTCCCTCTTTCTCTGTCTCTCCCTCTTTCTCTGTCTCTCCCTCTTTCTCTGTCTCTCCCTCTTTCTCTGTCTCTCCCTCTTTCTCTGTCTCTCCCTCTTTCTCTGTCTCTCCCTCTTTCTCTGTCTCTCCCTCTTTCTCTGTCTCTCCCTCTTTCTCTGTCTCTCCCTCTTTCTCTGTCTCTCCCTCTTTCTCTGTCTCTCCCTCTTTCTCTGTCTCTCCCTCTTTCTCTGTCTCTCCCTCTTTCTCTGTCTCTCCCTCTTTCTCTGTCTCTCCCTCTTTCTCTGTCTCTCCCTCTTTCTCTGTCTCTCCCTCTTTCTCTGTCTCTCCCTCTTTCTCTGTCTCTCCCTCTTTCTCTGTCTCTCCCTCTTTCTCTGTCTCTCCCTCTTTCTCTGTCTCTCCCTCTTTCTCTGTCTCTCCCTCTTTCTCTGTCTCTCCCTCTTTCTCTGTCTCTCCCTCTTTCTCTGTCTCTCCCTCTTTCTCTGTCTCTCCCTCTTTCTCTGTCTCTCCCTCTTTCTCTGTCTCTCCCTCTTTCTCTGTCTCTCCCTCTTTCTCTGTCTCTCCCTCTTTCTCTGTCTCTCCCTCTTTCTCTGTCTCTCCCTCTTTCTCTGTCTCTCCCTCTTTCTCTGTCTCTCCCTCTTTCTCTGTCTCTCCCTCTTTCTCTGTCTCTCCCTCTTTCTCTGTCTCTCCCTCTTTCTCTGTCTCTCCCTCTTTCTCTGTCTCTCCCTCTTTCTCTGTCTCTCCCTCTTTCTCTGTCTCTCCCTCTTTCTCTGTCTCTCCCTCTTTCTCTGTCTCTCCCTCTTTCTCTGTCTCTCCCTCTTTCTCTGTCTCTCCCTCTTTCTCTGTCTCTCCCTCTTTCTCTGTCTCTCCCTCTTTCTCTGTCTCTCCCTCTTTCTCTGTCTCTCCCTCTTTCTCTGTCTCTCCCTCTTTCTCTGTCTCTCCCTCTTTCTCTGTCTCTCCCTCTTTCTCTGTCTCTCCCTCTTTCTCTGTCTCTCCCTCTTTCTCTGTCTCTCCCTCTTTCTCTGTCTCTCCCTCTTTCTCTGTCTCTCCCTCTTTCTCTGTCTCTCCCTCTTTCTCTGTCTCTCCCTCTTTCTCTGTCTCTCCCTCTTTCTCTGTCTCTCCCTCTTTCTCTGTCTCTCCCTCTTTCTCTGTCTCTCCCTCTTTCTCTGTCTCTCCCTCTTTCTCTGTCTCTCCCTCTTTCTCTGTCTCTCCCTCTTTCTCTGTCTCTCCCTCTTTCTCTGTCTCTCCCTCTTTCTCTGTCTCTCCCTCTTTCTCTGTCTCTCCCTCTTTCTCTGTCTCTCCCTCTTTCTCTGTCTCTCCCTCTTTCTCTGTCTCTCCCTCTTTCTCTGTCTCTCCCTCTTTCTCTGTCTCTCCCTCTTTCTCTGTCTCTCCCTCTTTCTCTGTCTCTCCCTCTTTCTCTGTCTCTCCCTCTTTCTCTGTCTCTCCCTCTTTCTCTGTCTCTCCCTCTTTCTCTGTCTCTCCCTCTTTCTCTGTCTCTCCCTCTTTCTCTGTCTCTCCCTCTTTCTCTGTCTCTCCCTCTTTCTCTGTCTCTCCCTCTTTCTCTGTCTCTCCCTCTTTCTCTGTCTCTCCCTCTTTCTCTGTCTCTCCCTCTTTCTCTGTCTCTCCCTCTTTCTCTGTCTCTCCCTCTTTCTCTGTCTCTCCCTCTTTCTCTGTCTCTCCCTCTTTCTCTGTCTCTCCCTCTTTCTCTGTCTCTCCCTCTTTCTCTGTCTCTCCCTCTTTCTCTGTCTCTCCCTCTTTCTCTGTCTCTCCCTCTTTCTCTGTCTCTCCCTCTTTCTCTGTCTCTCCCTCTTTCTCTGTCTCTCCCTCTTTCTCTGTCTCTCCCTCTTTCTCTGTCTCTCCCTCTTTCTCTGTCTCTCCCTCTTTCTCTGTCTCTCCCTCTTTCTCTGTCTCTCCCTCTTTCTCTGTCTCTCCCTCTTTCTCTGTCTCTCCCTCTTTCTCTGTCTCTCCCTCTTTCTCTGTCTCTCCCTCTTTCTCTGTCTCTCCCTCTTTCTCTGTCTCTCCCTCTTTCTCTGTCTCTCCCTCTTTCTCTGTCTCTCCCTCTTTCTCTGTCTCTCCCTCTTTCTCTGTCTCTCCCTCTTTCTCTGTCTCTCCCTCTTTCTCTCTCCCTCTCCCTCACTCAATCTGTTATCCATCCGCCAATGAAGACCAGTGCTATGTTCTTCTTGCAACTGTCGCTTTATTATGACGGATTTTAGAGGGTTTTTTTCATGTTTGAAAAATAGTTTCTCGAGGTTTTGTTTAGAGATTGCTAGCAGGCTCAAGCGACAGGTTGCTTGCTGCTGTAGACAAAATGAACTTGAATGATAAAACAAAAATTAAGATTATTAAAAAAAAAGAATTGGGACTGTTAGAAGAATTGCGAGCAATATCAGGAGAACTAGAGAGCGAGGTAAAAAAGGTAGAGTGAGAGAAGGACGAAGAGGCAGAGAAGGGTACATCAGAAGATATGGCGAAAGTAGGCGGGTCCGTATATTTTGACTTCTCTCCTTAAGACCGTTTTGACAGTGCTGACGAACTCCGAGAAAGAGCGGTGTCGGTAGATAAAAAGTGAGAAAGGCAGGCTAACCTGGTCGTGAGAAAGAGAGAGAGAGAGAGAGAGAGAGAGAGAGAGAGAACGGGGAGAGAGAACGAGAGAAATAAAGACAAGAAGAGACAAATGAGTGACAGGGACAGTGAAGCCTCGTCGGTCGCGAGCGTGATTCGAATGTCCGAAAGCTTTCACGGTCCCTTCAGCCTTGGATTTCGAGCTTAATGTCGTTGTTAGTGCAATGGAGTGGCCAGAGAGAGAGAGAGAGAACGCAGAGAGAGAGAGAAAGAGAGAGATCAATTTGAAATCAGTTAACATCGGGCAGTCGAGATAAGAGCATTTCGGCACTTGTCTGTCGCTTGGATGGCCGAGGCCAGCCGATCCAGTCTAGCTCTCCCTCAAGCACATATTGGTGTATTGATGGAGATTATGGTTGGCAGGCCTTTGCGAGAGGGATATGGCCGTTGCACACCCTTCTCTCTCTCTCTCTCTCTCTCTCTCTCTCTCTCTCTTTCTCTTCTCCTCTTTCTTTCTATTTATCTCTCGCTCTCTCTCTTTCCCTCGCACTTTCCGCTGGCGCCGCCATTCATCACCTCCGGTCACTGACATGCACACATTTGCTTAGATTCAACGAAGAGACCCCCTCCGGGCCCACTCGTACAAGTTATCCCTCTCCCCTCCCTTCCTCTCTCTCTTCTTCCTGCTATTCTTTTGCAGCCCCCCCCTGCTTTTTTCGCGCATTAAGACTGTCTACGCTCCTGTGGTGTGTCCGCCTTGCGCATGATGACCGTGCGGCGCACTTGAAAGCTAGAGAGAGCGTGAGAGAGAAAGGGAGTGAGAAAGAGAAAGAGAAAGAAAGAGAGATAAAGAGAGAAAGAGAGACAATATGCATGTGAGAGTGATGATTGAGATGTGGTAAGACTGTTGCCGGATCAGCCCCTCCAGCTAATTGGCCTTTTCTCCTTCGCTCTTCCACAGAGAGATGAAGCAGCAGCACTTGTTATTCGAGTGGTCAACTTGAATCATAGAGTTGCTCTTGCTGTTGCTAATGGCCGTCTCTTTGCGATGGCGTCTCCCCCCCCCCCTCTTCTGCCAACTGTCCTCTCTCTTTCTTTTATGTATATAAAAAATACAAGTCTCTCTTCCGTGCAATGATATAGAAAGAATGTCAAAATTTTTTCTATTTTTACTATATATTATGCATGACGCATTTCGAAATGGGCATATATGTATTTATTGGCAAAGCTATTCATGATACTCAACCTCCACTGACTAACACTACGCATGAGTGATATTGACATGACATTTTATCGTTTATTTAGCTTATCACTCACTTTTCTTTCTGCAGAACCTATCAATCGAGAGGGATTTATCTGTCTGTTTCTGTCTCTGCTTCTCTTTCTCTCTTTCTCTCACTATCTCTCTCTTTCTCTCTCTCGATCTTTCTCTCTCTCTCTCTCTCTGTGTCTCTCTGCTCGCCCTTTTGGTATGCTGCATGTTGTGCTTCAGTCCTCTTACATTTACACATGCAGGCATTCATGCGCCAGAATGTACGCATTTAATGTGATAAAGGATGCTGATTTTTTTTATTACGCTCGCCCTTTACAATTCCTACATTTGCCACTTTTATTTAATCTACAATCATATTGTGTTCTAACAAAAATACGGCTCCTTTCTTATTGTTCGTCTGGAACCGCGAGTTCCCCGCAATGAAGAGCCCTCAAACCGTTGTCATATGGATTCTCACTGAGCCTATTCCAGGCACAAATCTCTAGCGCACTTGCCACATCGTGAAGGCTCCGATGACCCCGAATACTGGACAGTAGCTCCAAAGGCAAGCATCGGACATTAGACATTAGAGATGGATGAGTTGCCGATTTGAATTTAGTTATTGGCGGGAAACTAAAGTTGTTCTTCAGAATGGCGCAGCAGTCATCAATCCGCGCGGCCGGCTGGCGCTTCCAGCCGCCGCGGCCGCGTCCGCCTGCTCTGATCCACTACACGGGCCCACCAGCCACTGCCGCCGCGTCCCACGACGCGCTCGAGCCGGCTACCATAGCCAAGCTCACCGAACAGGTTTCGCGGGAAGGGCAACCAATAGCTTTTGATGCAGATAGAGTCTATGCAAAATGATTAGTGCTCCTCTTCCTTGTCTCTGTCACTTCCTGGATCCTTCTTTTGTTTGTTAAATAAAACGTGAAATCTGAAAATCTCCCGCTCGTGAGAATAATATACACAATCGCGTCAATCAAGAAACAGCCGTTGCCATCCTCGTGGCATTTATTTGTTCTATTTCTTTGTCTCTCTTTCTATCTATCTTCTCTCTCTCTCTCTCTCTCTCTCTCTCTTCCCTCCCTCTCTCTATGTCTGTTTTCAATTGGCCCATTATTTATTAATTTCTATATCCGTCTCTCGCTCTCTCTCACTCTTTCTCTCTCTCACTCTCTCTGTTTCTCTCTCTAGCTCTCTCTCTCTTTCTTTCTCTCTCTCTCTCTCTCTCTCTCTCTCTCTCTCTGGCGTTTCTTCTCATCTCCCGCACTTATTCAAGATGTTTGATTTTTTTTCCTTATATGCCATTTGCTTGACATTGCGACCAGAGAAAGACCTTAAAGTTGACGTAGATTGTTGGAGTTCTGAAATTCCTCCACAGGTGCAATCGCTTGAGTCGGATGATATCTCGACCTTCCTGAAGATCGTGCCCTCCATATGGCAGCTCATCAAGTCGGTGCCTCACTCCATTCCGCTGCTCGAGGCCATCTATGCCAAGTGCGAGGAGGTCAGACTTTCGGTTCTCTTCTTTCAATTATATTCTTTTCTATTTTCTATTTCTTCAGAACCACCTTTATTTTGCAATGTTATAATTTTTTCTTCTTCAAAATATATGCATAACTGTAGATATTCTTCCATGGCTTTTGCACGCTTGAAGTGGCATTGTTCCTTTTTTCTCCTCATTCTCTGGACGCGTGTCGATTCCTGTTCTTGAGGAGGTCAGAAATAGCAGGCTCGTCTATGCCTTCATTTCGACCGGAATAATTGAATGATTAGGCTGCTGGGACGGAGGGATGAAGGAAGGGAGAATGGAAGCTTCTTGAACGAGGAGAGAGCAGATAGAGAAAGAGGGTGAGAAAGAGAGAAAGAGAGGAAATGAAAGAGAGAGAGAGAGAGACAGTGCCCGCGGGCTGTTTGTGTCGAAATGAATTGTAGTGCGCGATCTCCCGCCCCGAGTACATCATTTCGGAGGTGAGTGAGTAAGTGAGCCGGTGTCACTTGGGGGATGTCTTAGTACTCTCTCCTTCTCTCTTTTCTTTCTCTCTCTACCAGCTCTCTCTCTCCGTTCTATCACTTCCCTTATTCTCTCTCTCTTACTTTCTCTCGAAAACCCTCTGTTTTATCTCAATCTCTCATCAACACCTTTCTTTCTACATATTTCTGCGCGCTCTCTCCCTCTGCTGTTCACTAATTTATCTCACTCCCTTTCTCTCCCTTTCTCTTTGCCTTTTCACTTTATTTCTCATTCGTGCTCTCTCACTCTCTCTCTCATCTCTCTCTCTCTCTTTCTCTCTCTCTCTCTCCTCAGGCCAAGAAACTTCTCACATTTCACCGTCGCTTGTCTCGTGGACTCTTCCTCGTCATACAAACTCAATTGCCCCCCGGGATCATCGCTTTTGCGGGTGACATAGAGAGTCGTCCACTATCCCCTGCCTCCTCCGTTCTATGTCACATCGAACACCTGATTCGGCCTCTTATACCCCCCTTTCACTCCGCGAAGAAGCATCCCAGAATCACGGCGGGATCAATGAAGGCTCCTTGGCTAACAGAAGGCTGCAAAGATGCTGATATTGAAAGAAGAAACAACATATTTCAAGTGAAAATACAGTAGCACGAAAAATATCAAGTACATAGGCGCTGAATTCGGCCACAAACCGAATACAGCTGGTACAAAGACGGTACATAAGAGCAGGACTTTTACTGCAAGCATCTTTGGAGATCAAGTATGGATGTGACAGAGAACGAGAAGAGAAAGAGGAGAGAAAGAGAAAGGGAGACAGCGAGAGAGCGACAGAGAGAGAGAGAAGTCAACAGTGAATATGCTGAAAAGAAGAAAAAAGAATACATTTGTCATGTTTGGTGCCTGTTTACACTTCGCCTTAGAACGCGGCGCCTTCTTTCTTTGTATGTCCGCGCATTGTTCTTGATAGAAGAGAAGTGTCTAGTGTGTGCATAAGAGGATGAGGGGATAAGTGTTATCAAATGGGACCTTCCAAGAGATAAATGTATTATAATTTAAAAAATACACTAATCGAATTTTATTAGTTGACAAAATTGGAATTTTTTTTATAAATATCATTTTGATAGAGGATAATCAGAATGAACGGCAGCATTTTGATTCTCTTATAAGAAGAAGAGACGCAACCATTGACCGACGAGAAGCAATCAAAGTGATCGTTGTCCTCTTCTCTCAGATCAAGCAGCAGAACGACGCGTGCGGCGGCTGCGACTTCCCCGTCCGCTCGCTGCACGCGGACGAGCTCTTCTGCCGCCTCGTCTGGTGGGTCGCGTACGCCGAGCAGGACCCGCATGCACGGCCCGCGCAGCAGCAGCAGGCAACCGCGAGGAGTCCGCTCAACCCTGCCAACCTCCCCGCATTCCAGGTTCTAGGCAGTGGTCCACGTCTCATTCAAATTTTGACAGTCGAAAGCCACCACATACGACTACGTCAAGGAAAATATACTCTGTGGTTTAATGAATGGCAATTCTACAGCTCAATGATTCTGGCTGCATAGGAAAGGTCTGTATGCTCCCGGGAAAAGAAATAAGCCGTGATTTAAAGAGCGGCGATCATCAAAAAAATTTTTTTGTATAATGCTCCCTCAGCTCTTCTCCCTCTCATACGCGCGTGCTATTTTCGTGCAACTAGCGAAATAACACACGATAATTGGAGTGTGCCTGCTCGTCGGCTAAACGCGGAAATTCGAACGTGCATTAGTAACTTTTTGTGTGATGGTCCTCCTTTAAAGGAGCATGCCGCCGCCGTGGGCAGCATCCTGCGCGTCCTCTCGCGGCAGTGCCCCGAGCTGCTCGAGAGGGCGCAGTCGGATCGGCGGCAGCTGAGCGCGTGTCTCGAGAGTCTCGGCTGCCACGGACTCGTGAACTGCTCGTCCGGGCTCATTCGGTTCTTCCTCTTTTGCATCGTTTAATTTGCTGCTCTAACTTTTCAGTCGCTCGCGTCCTCTATTATTATAGTATGTATCATCGATTCAAACAAATCTCGTTCATTTATGGACATGCCACGCAAGGCCATCCTGTACTTTATTGAACTACTGCAGAACTTGCGTAACGAGCCTAATTTGTTTAAGACTTGTCTGAGAGATAAATGTTTTTTTGTCCTTTAAATAATCTTTATTTCTTCTTCAGCCTGAACGACGCCGTCCAACTCGAAGTGACTCGTCATGGAGAACGCGTCAAGGCGGCGTCCGTCCGCGTCCGCGATCTCTTCGACAAGAACAGCACTGCTGGTTCGTTCTTTTTTATTATTAAAATATAGTTTAAACTTAAAAATATTTAAATTGATAATAAAAATAAGACGTCGAATCAATGACATTATTTCTACTGATTTCTTCAATTATATTATTGAAAAAAGTTTAGTCTTTAAATCGCGCAATTCCCAGCGGATCCATCAAACGCATCGCACCAGCGCCAGATGAACCTGCGTCTCTCGGAGATTTTCGAGCGACTCAAGCACAACGAGGCGATCGAGAGCGTCCTCGATGACACCGTCACCAGTCACCATGTAAGGCGGGAGGAATTATGGAAGCAGAAGAAGTAAAAAAAAAGATAAATGTTTTCCATAAACACCTAGTGAATACAGAGATGAAAGCGTAATAAAATGAAACCGAAAACGACGACTCTTACTCTTAGCTGACGTCTTTGCT
This sequence comes from Allodiplogaster sudhausi, assembly GCA_945643635.1. Classification (NCBI taxonomy): domain Eukaryota; kingdom Metazoa; phylum Nematoda; class Chromadorea; order Rhabditida; family Diplogasteridae; genus Allodiplogaster; species Allodiplogaster sudhausi. The sequence goes on from CALZFC010000009.1 coordinate 7,000,316, forward strand.
GCGCATCGTGAGAAAGCGCGTGGCGTCGGACCGCCTCCTAATCGGGCTCTTCAACGCTTTCGGTCGCGCCGCTCCTGAGGACTTCGCCTTCGAGCAGATCGATCCCGTCGTCGCCAAGCTCATCGTCGTTTTCAACAACGCCTACGATAAGGCCCGTTTCTTGCTACTCTCATTTCAGATGGCGGAGACGAGGAGTGGGAAAGTAGGAAGGACATAGAAAGGCTAGAGAGGCTATAGAAAAAGTCTTCTTTTCAAAATAAGTTTATTGGCTGAATTTTAACAATTTGAAGATGTTTTTACCAAGTTTTTGCAGGATTGAAGAAGTGAAAAAAACAAAGGCAAACTTTGAGCTATGAGCTTAGCCATGAGCTTCCTGCAGATCCTCGGGATGTGCCAGATGAGCGAGAGCGACAGCGGATGCTCAGCAGACACCAACAGCGACGTCGACTACGCCACGTCGTCGCCGTCGCATGGTTGGAGAGAGAGGAGAGAGAAAAGAGAATACGAAATAGAGAGAAGGAGAGGAGAAAGAGAAAGAGAAGAGAGAGAGAATAGAGAGAAGAGAGGGAGAGAAGAGAGAGAGAGAAGAGAGAGAGAAGAGAGAGAAGAGAGAGAGAGAAGAGAGAGAGAAGAGAGAGAAGAGAGAGAGAGACCAGAGCCGCATATTAGACGGGGAACAGATATTTCATGTAAAAATGTAGGACAATAGAAAAAGAACTTCAAGGACACTAAGAATTTTGATTTGTGTATGAGGCAGTTCGCAGTACGATTCGAATTAGGTGTATACATATATTCGTCATATTATAGCCCTTTTACGAGCGGCCAGTCTCTTGTTCAGTGTATTGCCCGATCGGTGGAAATATTTTTATTTTTTCTTACCATTATTCTGTTCATCATCGTTGCATATTAACATACAAACATCTTTTGTTGTTGGTTAGCCTGACTCTGCTGATCTTTGCTGTGCAAAAAAGGGGAGAAAGGTCAGAGGGACAGAGAAATACTGCGAGAGATTAAAAGAGACAGAGAGAGAGATATTGGAATGGGAAGAGAGTAGCATGTATCAGAAGATGTTGAGGGAACACAGAGCGAGAGAAAGTGAATGTAATCGAGTGAAATCAGCCACGATCAAGAAAGAGTGTCACTTCTATGAGAAGAAAGTATGCACTTGGTCGCGCCCTGCGAACATAACATAAGGCCTTGGCCATTGAAGCGAACGGGAAACAGAGAGAGCATGAGAGATCGAGAGAAAGAGAGAAAGAGAGTATGAGAGAGCTGATCGGAAAGAAACTGAGACCGTTGGGACGGAGCGACGAATATATTGCTGCGAGGACATCTGTTGCTCGGCTGATCATAACGGAGAGAGAGACAGACAGACAGACAGAAAGAGAGTGAGAGAGAGAGAGAAAGAAAGAGAGAGAGAGATAGAGAGATAGGAAAGTAATCAACAGTTGGGACACCTTACGAAGAGAAGAAGGACAACAATAAGGGCAAGTGATAGCATGCACACTCATGCTCTGCTCAGACAGCGATTTCTGCTGCACTCGGATGTTTTCCGCAATTCCCACTGCCTCAAGAGTAAATAGGTGAAATGTGTTCGTGGAGACTTGGAATAAGAGAGATTGTCGTCTGTTAAGTTATTTACAGTATGGCTTGAAGACGTCTTCTCTGTTACATCCCTACGCTCTCTCTCGTTCATTTCTCGGTATAGGCTCACACACTCTTTTTTTTCTATCCGGACGCTGTGTATACTGATCGATGACTCTGGCCCGATTGCTAATGGTTTCGCTCACTGTCCTGTGATTGGAGTGGATTGGAGAGAGGGAGAGAGGGAGAGAATGAAGGGAGAGAGAGAGAGAGTGAGAGAGAGCAGAGTGAAAGTGGTTCTAACCTTAAGATAGTCCTTCCTGATCCCTTCTTTTTACAGGTCAAGAAAGTCCTACTGGCTTTACTCGTACGCTCGATGCGAAGCTAACTTCACTCAAGCACTCTAAAGGTTCGCCTAGGATATATTTCAATTTATTTATTTTTATTTCACTTTCATTTCTTGGTTAAAGAATTCAGCTGTGCTTCACTTCTCACCAACATCCTCTCTCTTTTTTTTTCGATGCCATGCCTCATCCGGAAGTGTTCAGCGCTGATGTCTCAAGGAGGTTCCCCTAAGATTAGAGCTCCTTATCCACTACAAAAGGTGGCAATGATGATTGGTTCAATGAGCGGCGTTCCATTTCCCCCTGCTTCCCTCTCCATCGCCTCCTCATCAAGTACCTCCGGGGCGTAGGAAAACCTGCCGGCTGAGCTCGTTGAATGGCATTCCGGGCGTTCGCTTGTGTCGTAATGCTTACCCTTTACTTTTTCTTCTTTTTCGTACGAGCCCTAAACGCGTAGATAATAGCCTCCGTCGTGTGCGCGCGCCCTCGCCTTGCCCCGCTTCCACCCTCTGACAATATGCGCGTTCACTAGAGCGATAGATAGCGGCGCGATCAAAGAAAGTCTTTCACACTGCTTTTTCTGTAAGTAATTTTGGTTCGGCGAACTTATAAGTATATGAGTTGGGTTTTGTCAAAAAAATTTTGCATTCATAAGCACGGGAGAAATAATGCTCTTCCTGCATATAAATTTTGTAGTATTTCTCAACATTCCTTCTGTTTGAGGCGGCCAAGTGCGTCGCTTCAAGTCCGCAGCGGCAGCAGGGAGCGCCGGCCGCCTGCTGGCCACGGGCCGCCACAACTCGTCCCTCTCCGATCTCCGCCACCACACGGCCACTGGCGGCGGTGACTACGACGAACTCATCAAACCGGCTAAGAGCATCGCCAATCTCGCCCGGGCAGGTCGTCTATTTTATATCACATATTTGTTCAAGTGATTGAAAAGTATAATTACAGTGTTAGGAGAAGAAAAGCGGGCGATAACTATTTCTGAAACTTTTAGCAACGTCCGTCGGTGACGAGATGCGGCGTCTCGGCAACGGCTGCCATGTGAAGGAGCAGGTCTCATGTGCTCTTTATTGATTTTGCTACATTTAAGAAAATAATTGAAATTATAAGTTATTTATAAATGAAAATAATAACTTATATATATTTACCAAGATATTATTAATTGTTTGTATTCCTTATAGATGAGCGAGTCACCTCGATGCGGCGCTGGCTCCCCACTCTGCGTGCGTCCGTTGGCAAAGCAGCAGCAGCAGCAGTCGACTGCCGCAGTCTCGCCCTCCTCCTCCTCTGCCACCGGCGGAGACGACACCCTCAGACTCCGGCTGCATGTCAGAGGGGCCGCCAGCAGAAACATTAAATACACTGAATAATTAACATATGATTTTATAAGCGTGGATCTATTCGTGTCTGTTTAAAACAAACATCCAGAATACGTATTTGAAGCATTTTTGTCCCCCATCTGCAAAGTTTAGGGCACGCAAAATAAGATATTTTTCAACTCTGCCTGCCAGATACCCTCTTTTTTCACACGCTCTCTAACCAACTGAAGGGCCAAATATTTTAGGGCGCAAGTTCAAAATGGTCCTAATGCACTAGAGTATAATCATTCAGTGAATGGTTCCTTTAAATAATACACGGAAACGCATTAATGTGAATACCTAACTTCTCATAACATACATACATATGTATATGATATCTCTTTCCAAGGCTTCATTTTTATGTCTTTTTAATTGACGGAATTTGCTCGCAGATGAGACCAAAGGCCTCCAAATTCTCCTTGGGTAGCTAACTTCATAGCGTACTTCTGTGTACCGCCAAGTCCAACGCTGCTCATAATTAGCTCATGTTCCTCGCGTGTGCGGATTACGAGAAGACCTTTTCGGCTTAGCCGCGGATTTGTAGTGCGGTGCTCCAGATGTTTCTGCTCTGTCAAAGTCCCATGCCCTCAGGCTAAAGGAATCTTTCTATTTTGGGACAAGGAACTGCACAAAAAGGCCTCTCCAACTTCTTTTCTAGGCTCTCGAGAAAGAGTTCCCCCCTTTAAGTGTGCCATCAAGACTACATGATCTTAAGGAAGCGATGTACATTTACATGTGCAACAGAGATAAAAGATCTATTGACATGAGCTTTGCCACTCTTCCCCTTTTCTTCTTCTGCAGATTAATCATCTCAAGAGCGAGCTCTCGAATGCGAGACGCCAAATTGACCTTCTTATGCAGAATCGACATGCCACAAATAACAACAGGTAAGCTGTCTCTTTGCACTTCGGGGCGTATAAGAGTGAGGGGTGGCGCATATTGAGATGTATGTATGTATATGGAGGGCAGAAAATAGAGTTCTAATGATGAGACATTTAACGGCTCGAGAGAAGAAAGTATGCTCAAGCCAGCAAGAGATGAGCCTAGGTAAAAACTGCTACTAGAAGAAGCAGAAAAAGTAATTAGTGGGGAATTCGAGGAGAAAGTGAAAGGTAGAGAGGAAGGGAGGGAGAGCAAGCAAGTGAAAGAGATGGAGAGAAAGCGAGAGAATCATAGAAAGAGAGCAGAGAAAGTAGAGTGTAGCTAGTAGCCTTCGTCTCTGGTCGCTAGCAAAGCGAAGCGTGCGTATGGGCACGTGTGTTGGTGTGCTTGCTCGATTGGCTAATTCGATTGAGAAAGCGGAAGAATGCACTGGAAGAGGGCTGCCGAATTTCTGTTCGCTTTGCGTTGATTCCCGACCACTTTTGCAATGTCTTCTTCCTGTTCTACATTGCACAAATGAGAACGCAGTGCATTTAAAGAAATCAAGCCAATTACAATACGAATGCTCGGTGACTTCTTTTGAAAAATTGAATTCATCTGGTCTTTGAGACGTGATCGGTGGTGCTATCGGAGTAAATGCCACTGATTTTCTTGAATATTGGAGGTACATCATCAAACGTAAAAATAAATTAAAAATAGAAAAAAAGATTGACAAATGTATGCTGTATTTATTATGTCTAACGATGGCCAGGTTGTGGCCGGAGCCAGACTACCCTGACGCGACGTCCTTCTACAACTGCTCATCGCAAGAGGACGTCGCATCGTTGATCGGCCGCTTCGGCGGCCTCTTTGCACTCGCTGCCGAGTCCGTCCTCCCCACCCTTGACGGCCTCCCCGAGTTCCAGGGATCTCCCGAACTACAACACAAGACCATTCTCTCAGTCATCGTTGTCAGTATCACCTCTTTTTGGCACGGAGCCAAAATATATTTTTTGCTTATTAAAAATTATTTCAATAGAATATTTAATGAAATTACCAAGGAATGAACAAAAGAAAACAGTAAAAAATTATGATTTCAATTTTAGCCATGTAAGTATTAAAAAACCAGGTTTTGTGCATCCTTTTTATTAGTTGTATGCGCCTGACAGATCGCAAAAACCCTTAATAACATGCCTTGAAAACGAATACCGCAAGTCCATTTGCACGCTTTCACCCCCTTCCCCTTCCTCCTTTCAATGAGCGCTTTTCATTTCGAAATATGTATCTATATAGGCGGAGCGTCCTGGATGTTGTCCATTGCGTCCAGAAAAGTAAAGCACAGTAGCCCGCAAGAGACGCATTCACTATGGGGACCATTTTCATCTGAATGATTCTCCAGGACCACTTTACACAAATAATAAATAACAGCGCCAACGATGAGTACACTTGCCAGTCTGTTATTAGTTGCTCCTCCACCGGAGACCGGATACAAATTTCTAATTTCGTGCGATCCCGCTGGGCAATCTTTTTTCATGTATAGTCACGCCAGTCAATGATTTCTCTCAATTTTCGAGAAAAAAACTGAGCTATTTCACAAGCGAACGATTTCTCTTGGGTACGCCCTCGAGGTTTGTGAGAAACGTATAGCTGCCAGTGGATCACAGCCTTAGACGTGTGAAACATGTTGAAAGATGAGCCCCGATCGCACTTGTCTAGAAATCGTATATCTGTGGAGGATTCCTTTGAATGGCTCTGAAAGGAATAGGAAGAGGAGGACGTAGAAGGAGAGAGGGGGAACGAGAGAGAGGGAGAGAGAGGGAATAACGAGAGAGAGAGAAGAAAGAGAAAGAAAGAGATAAACGAAGGTTGCATCGCGTGAACGGTGATTATAGCCACAAGAGAAAATATTAGTAATTTTCAATATATTCGTGTACATATATATGTAAATCATAATAAGACTATTCTTGATGGCAGATGACTAAAAAAAAGAAAGAAAGTAAATTCTATATATATTTTCTGCAGCTCACGTACCGCAGCGTGCTCGAGTCGGTGCAGCGACGGCGCGCGCAGATTTGGGCAGTGATTGAAGAGGGCGAAGAGAGAAGAGAGAACGAAGAGGCTGCCATGCTCGATCTCGCTCTCTACCGACACATGTACCGCCGCGCCAAGAACCAGCACGGCATGAACAATGCAAAGGTACGCCCGGCTATTTTGTTACTTTCTTATTTTCGCATATCAGCACACTCACACAGCTCTTTAGACTCTCACGGTTCTTTGTTCTTATGATATTGTTACTTTTACGCATGCAATAGTATTTATGTATGTACGTCATTCTAATTTGCTCTTGCCTTTAAATGTCTTTCTCAAATATAGCTGGCGATTGCTTCGAAGCCTTCCGTCAGCTATTGTACTTTAAGTGCGAAAGCATCGCCGAAGAGAAGCGCGCAGCTCTTAGTACATAACTCTCCATTCCACGCTGCAATTTCGCTGTGATCGCCTTCGTGAGTGGCACGGCTCATATCTAATTCTCAGAATTCCCTCCTCTTTTGCCCCAGGCGCTTCTCAGGAAAAGCAGCTGATTAAGCAAGCGGTCGCGCCTTGCAGCTGCGACTTCTGCATCGTGGAACAAAATGCTCATTCTCCTCTATCTCCCTCTCGTTGTCTCTTTCTCTCTCTCCCTCTCTCTTTCTCCTCCTAACCCTCCTTCGCTGCTGCGCCCTTCACATTCGATGAATCTACCCCTTTCTCTTGCGCTCTCTCTCTCTCTCTCTCTCTCTCTCTGTCTCTTTGATTCCCTCCTTGAACTCGGGCGAATTACTCTGCTTTTAACCATTGCGCGTCGTGGCTGAGCTGAATCAAAATTAAAAATATTCTTGTCAACAAGCGAAATACTTATAAATATGACGATGGGGAGAACAACTGCTTAAGAATACCATTAAATATTTTGAAGAACAAAAAGATTTGCAAAAATTTTTTTCTTAGGAGGTGACCTCGCAGATCTGGCAGACCCTCTACGACTTCCCCTCCCTCAAAACATGCACGAGCTTCAACCGATTCGTGCTCGAGTGCGTGGACGTGTCGTGGGACCTGGTCGCAGGCATTGATGGCCGCTTCCCAAGGTATTACATCTTTATCTCTCTTGCTCTCTCTCTCTCTCACCTCTCTCTCTTAGACTTTGTCACTATTTCTTATTCTCTCTTTCTTCTCTCTTACTATCTCTCTTTGTCTATTTCTTGCGTGGCGTTCTTCCGTCTCTCCCCCCACCCATATGCTTCCCACTGTCAGTTTCTCGAAATAATTTAAGACCAAACAAACGCGATAGATAGTGTTGGTTCACTCGTGTTTTCGCATAGACAGTGACAGGTGGATTGCAAGGAATGTAGCTGCCAGTGAAGAATGGTACACTTTCTCTCTCTCTCTCGCCCTTTCTCTTTCCTTCGCTCACTTTCTCTATCTCTGTCTGTCTCTGGCATTCTCTCTCTCCTTCTCCGTCTCTAGTTCACAAAGTATCTCTACGATCACAACATTTGTCCCTTTCCTGAAAATAATACAGACGGAATGAGAGAAACAAAAGTAGTTTCTTTTTGTTGATATTCACATAGCAGCTACCGAGTGTAGACGTTTATCTAGAAACGTATTTCGAGAAGCACTTCATTTCCTCGTCGAGTGAAGATTGTTTTGTCTAAATAATATGTAGTCAATAGAATAGGCGCTTCGTATTATAAAGGCAAGCAATATTTTCTGGTATCAAACTGCTTTCAATTCATGAAACTCTGTCTCATTCTGGTTCTGCTAAACGAAATACCAGTCGGAGCGCTTGCACATCATATCCTGATGAATAACGCTAAAATACACCTGACAGGATATCCCCCACTCTTGAATTTTTCCAAGTATTCATCACTGCAGATATTTTGATTTTACGAGATGAGCATTAATAACAAAATTCGAGCGCTAGATTGTGTAGAATGACTTTCACAAGTCGGACAAAATTGCCAAGAGGAAAAAATGGCGATATTTTAGCCTAAATGATTTTCCAATTACTTATACCTTTAAGCATATGACAGAGACTGAGAAGTTGGCGTCATTACACGCCATTGACAGATGATGAGCTATGAGCCTCGCAAAGGGCCTTCTTGAAATGGCGGAAGCTGAAGTTGTCAAGGGAGGGGTTGTCTAGTGTGGGTTTAGAGCGGTTTTGGCCGCAAGGAGTTCTCGATTGCATAAGCCCCTTCCTGGTTGCGTGACGCTGTCAAGTATTTTTGGCCTTATTTGTGGCTCCTATCTTTTCCTATCACCGCTTGCATCTATTCAACACTTTTGCATCTTTCTCTTTCTCTCACTCTACTCTCTCTTCCCTATCTCTTCTCTCTATCTCTCTCTCTCACTCTACTCTCTCGTCTCGTCTCTCTCTCTCTCTCTCTCTTCAGACTGCGCGTTGAATGGGAGGCCGCGTCGGGCTGTTTTGACGGAGACCGCCACCGCCGTTCGTCGTGCTCGAATACCTCTTCCCTTGCGGTGCGCGCCTTCCTCTGGCCGGCCCTCGTCGACCCGGCCACCGGCAAGTGCCTTCTCAAGGCTGTCGTGCTCACATGACTTGTGTACTCAGCATTAAATCAACTTTGAATTCCCGCACCCTTTTCACGATTCCTACAACTGTTAAAACGAGTTTGTGATGTCAAAGAGAAGTGTACACCCAACTTTAATCATATCCCACAGACTCTCATAAAAAGTGCGTTCGAAAGTTTATTGTCACCAAATAAATAAAACATGCGTATTTGTGCCTGACTTGATTGCCATCCCCTTTGTTATTTGCAATAGCCCATTCTCTATTTAAGTGCCTCCTGTCTGCAAAACGCAGCCATCTTCTAACAAAAGGATGCATGTCCTTTCAAGGGCTTCGAAGAAGAGGCATATTTATGTTGCATGCTCGTGTTCTTTGAATTGTGTTCACTTAATTTCACGCGTCCTATATTTAAAACACTTTCTCGAAGGAACATGTCATATTCTCAAATTTAATTGTACCCGAGCAAAGTTGATTCGAAAAATATATAACAATACTCTACAAACACACATACATACATTTATGCTGTAAAAAAAATTAGCTAAACAAAATTGTTGCCCAAAAAGCGTCTATGATACGGTCTTCGCTCGCGACATCAGAACTCTCTCCTGTCTTTATCGATGTATTCCTCGACGTTATCACGGCATTTGTGGCTGGCTGGTAGAGTACAAATTTTGGATGTCTTTTCGCTCTTTCTTTCTCTCTCTCTTTCTTTATCTATCTCAGTCTCTGTTTCTATCTCTCATTTTTTTAAATCTCTGTGTGTGTGTCTCTCTCTCTTTCTCTCTCTCTCTCTCTCTCTCTCTCTCTCTCTGTCTCTCTCTGTCTCTCTCTATTAGATCTGCCTTCCATAAATTCCGTTCGCTCCGCATGTGCGCGCATAAGCATTCGTATGCTTCCTCTTCGAGTGGTATCGTGAATTATCGTTCGTTCCCCATGATTCTCAAAAGACCATGCTCGGTGAAATTCTTTCAATCAATACCGGCTTACTTCCCTTCAACAATGCTTTGGACAATGTTCTTCAATTTCATTCAATTCAACCACAATAAAGAGTTCAATCGCTCCATCTTTCCATGCACCGCGCTGCGTGCACTCTGCATTATCAGCTTGCTACAAATTAATTTAACTTTGATTTAAAAAAATTTATGATTAAATTGTGCTTACCCTAAAAATACCTCTCGTCTTGTAATCAATTGCTGAGGTGCGAAGAAATAAAGAAGCGAGTGGGATGTACACAGCTCATGGGCTATTTTTAAACAGATTTTTCTCGCCTTCCTTCACAATATTTGCCTAATGCATTGTGTTGCTCAATGAAAAGGGCAGAGAGATGAATAAAGCGAGGTGAGGAGGGGGAGTGCAAACGTGGTGATGATATCATTCGTTGCCCATCTAGAGTCTGAATCGGCAGAGAAATGTATGTGTGGGCATATCTTCCGCAGCTGACGGAAGATCTTCCTAATATACACGCATACACGAAAGCTGACGCCACCTCCTTGGGGGAGTCGTCATTGAGGGAGAGAGAAAGAGAGAGAGAGAGGGATAGTGAGGGAGAGACAGACAGAGAGAAAGAGAGAAGAAAGGAAAAGAGGCCTTTCGAAAAATAGTTTTAGGAGGTAGAAGCTGATTCAACCGCCAGATTCTCGAGAGCATGCGACGATTCCCTCGCGGGAAGCACTCCTGTAAGAGTACACTGAAGTAGTTGCGAGAGAGCTGGAGGGGAGAGAGAAAGAGAGAAAGGGAGAGTGAGATTGACGTAGAGACAGAGAGAGAGAGAAAGAGAGACAGAAAGATTGAACGGTGAGTAGGAGAAATGCAGGGCCAGGAGAAGGGAATATAATTGAAAGAGAAAAGAGAGAAGGATATAGAGTGAGGGAGAGAGCGAGAGAGAGAGAGAGAGAGAGAGAGCGAGTGCCTTGGCTCCGCCCACAGTGGTAATAGAGACAACTATCTCTCATTGCGACATTGGCATTCAAGGCGCCTGGAGCGACAGTCACCCCTTGTGATTTGAGTGCGGCAGCCACAACAGAGATTCCCAGGCAGGCGTTAGAGACTCCATTGTCATGAACTCATTGTGCTCCGTTTGGACAACGATGACACAGATGTTGTCATTCTCAATTATCAAAGCGTCTTTGTGAACATTTTATGCCTTATTTCAACTCCTACATTGGGCCACGCTGAGAGCAGCACCTTTATGAGATATTTTGTGATGTTCCCTTCGTTAGATAGAATATCGTGCCTTCTGTATATATTGCGCCTTCAACTATTAGTCTGCTTGGTAATGGGGAGAGCATTACTGTATAGGAACTGTCGTTATGATGCAAACAGGAAACGAGCATTAACCTTCCTTTCTTCGTGCTCTGTCTCTCTCTATCACTCAAAATCTCACACTCTCTCCCTCCCTCATCCATTCATTAACATATCACCTGGGAAATTCCTCACATGTAAGATTCTGGCTTTTCTACTTCCATATTGGATCTACTTTCAAAAAAAGCCTAACAATTTTTTATAAATTTAAAATCTTTATTAATCCCATTTAGCCCAAGTATTGCCGTGACTGTCACAAAATAACCACTTTCATTCCTTCTCGAAGGCATTCCTACCGATGCGCAGCGCAGTGCTTGCCTGCATACTTAATTATTTTGGCATAAATAGCAAGAAAGAAAAGTTTGTTGACTCTCTCTCTCTCTCTCTCTCTCTCTCTGTCTCTTTCTCTATTTTTGTCCTATTTCTGTCGTCTTCATCTCCAGCGGCCTTTCACTCAATGTAAGCCTCGTTACATATTTATATTCTTCCTTTCTGTATCTCTTGTCATTGCGTCTTATTCTCTGATATTCCACTTTGTGTTTCCCTCTTCTATATCTGCTTCTCTGTCTTTCTCTCTATGTCTTTCCAGCTGTCTTTCTCTATCTCTCTCTCTCTCTATGTTTCTCTCACTTTCTCACTATCTTCGAGTACTGGCCTCTTCTCTTTCCATCAAGTCGTCTTCTTCGAGCTATGTGATGTTCTAGGGGACGCGCAAAAAGGGAACGGCCGCGGAGGCGGACGCCAGTCTCTGAGAGGCCGAGAGTGAGTGAGTGACAGGCCTCAAGAAGCCACGAGTTCTTTATGAGGGGCATTTCGAAGTGCGAGTGTCTCCTTCTCTCCTCCTTTCTCTCACTCTCTCACCCTCCCCCTCTCTCTCCGACCCCAGGCACCATCCATGTGCAAGAACATGAAGCTCGGCCTTCTGTCAAGAAGTCTGCCAAATTGATTCCATGCTGCCAACAAGAGCGCATCATGCGTGTGCACTTCTGAAAGCTCTAAAAAAGCAGCACCCCCCCCCCCCCAACTATGCCTTCGTTATCCGCGCCTTGAATAGGCCTAAGTGAAAAGGGCATCATTAAATATGTAAGCCGTCCCCGCTTGTGCTCTCAATTCCAGCTCGCATACATTCCTTCGATCCTTTACAATTTATCCTCTCTCTATCCTTATCCCCCTCTCTCAGCCACTTCTTAAAAAAAGATTTGATAATACATTCTTTCTGTCATCTTTCACCACTTATCCTCTTGATTCCATGTAACTCATGCCAAGAATTCATCCGCTTGTCCCAGATATTGCCCACCATATGAGCCGCAATGATTTATTGCATGCTTCGTAAGACGTTTGCCATCAGCTTCTCTCTCTATCGGTGAGTGGACATGCACAGTTATCATATCTCACTGCTTTTATCTAAAAAGTATGTACATCACTCTCGTGATGTTATAAAGAAAATATTCCCTTAAATAGTTCTTTATTTTATTAATATTTATAACATTTACAATAGAATTTTTTTCTTGTGATTTCTGCAATCACGATACGAGCACAGAAAGATATTCTGCTCCCTCCTCTGCACAAGCGGATGATGCCACCCATTAACGAGATGTGACTTTGGCATGCATAATGGAGGGTGATGTGCTACAGAATGAGTGGGAGGAAGGTGCGAGACGGGAAGGTGATAAAGGATAGTGGAAGAGTGAGGGAGAGAAAGAAAGAACTAGAAATGGAGAATGAGAGAGAGAAGTGAGAGATCAATGAACTAAAGGATAGACTAAGAGAAACATCAAAAGGAGAATGTGTTCAAGGAAGCGACGCCAAGTTGGTTGGATATGCATTCCGATAGATATAGCACATTTATGATGTGCATCGCTACTTGAGGAAGTACATCTGAAACGAGAGGGAGTTTGGGCAAGAGAGAGAGGAAGACGCAGGTAGAGAGAGAGAGAAGGAGAGAGAGAAGGAGAGAGAGAGAAGGAGAGAGAGAGAAGGAGAGAGAGAGAAGGAGAGAGAGAGAAGGAGAGAGAGAGAAGGAGAGAGAGACAGAGGTGAGAGAAAGCACATCTTAGCAAGTCAGAAACTCTTGGAGCATCATCCATCAGTTTCGCTCGTTCGCCTTCTCCCACCTCGTGTAAGTCGTGTCGTCATTTTCTCTTCACTCGACTGCCCCCTGAATAGGTCGCGGTAGTGTGCCTCAGGGTATATGGCTAGTGCCTGAAGCATGCTCTTGCAGTGAACGAGCAGAAAGGAATGAGCAAGGATATAAATGGCTATGCGTGTTGACAAAGTACGTCGCCCGAGGCTGTAATAAAGAGGGCGACCAGTGAGAGTGCAAATGGGACGTACAGGAAGTTGGGAGTGAGAATCAGAGAAAGAAAGGTAGAGAGAGATAGGTAGAGAAAGAGAGAAAGGGAGAGAGAGAAAGAGAAAGGTAGAGAGAGCTTCCTCAGCTTCTTCTTTGACCAGCAGAAATACATGACGTCATTCAGGAAAAGTCATCGGTGGTATCCTCACCACGCGTTGCTTCTCTTTATTTCCTCTTTGTCTAGCTAATTCTTCTTTTCCATGTTGCCACCACACTTGTTTTCCTTCGATAGAAAGAGAAGCAAACGTTGGCGCTAATCAAACCTTGCGCCGGACGAAGCTCGCACGTCCTTAGAATCTTGCCTGCCGAATATTTCTCTTTGTTATCTCTTTTCACTCTCTCGCTCTCTCTTTCACTTTATCTCTCTATTCTGGCTATAATCTCTGCGTCTCATCCAAGCTCGAACGCAGCTTCCTCCTCCTCCTTGCCCGAGCTACGGTAGCCCTTACAATTTACGCGATCGCTTACAATATTCAACCAGCCCAAAATCGTAGCCAGATCACTCAAACGTAAAATTTCTCTTTTTTTTCTTCTGATTAGTCAAGGAGATAATTAAGAATTTCTTAATACGCGGTCAAAACGGCCACGCTTCTCTGAACTGTCAAGAAGCATAAGATTCCTCCATAATACAGAGCCGATATCGCCCGAGACTGACAATGAGAGATTTATGAGAAGAGAAGAGACGGAAGAGACAGAAACGGACTGTCACAAATGGAAACCGTGAAAGAGAGAGAGAGAAAGAAGGAGAGAAAGAAAGAAAGACAGAGAGAAAGGGAGAAAGAGCAACGAAAAGAACGAGACAGATGGAAAATGCAAGCAAATTGCAGCACGTCTTATAAGGAGAAGCAGCGGGGCATTTCAAATTATGACATCTGGCCCTTTTTCCAAACGTTATAACATGCTATATAAAAAAGGCGACTACTTAGCTGTTATTGCTGTTCATGTTGACTTTCGTAGCTATCTTTCTCTATCATCCTGCTCAAGCGAATTGTGATTAGTTCATTTAAGTTAATTTAGCATGCTTCGGAGAATATTTAATTGCGCCAAAAAAATTTCCACTACAGCGCGCGTGATCCGCCTCTCACTTTGGCCCCGCCCCCTTCGACAATCTCGAAGAAGAGGAGAAAGAAGAAGAAGGCCACCGTCTCCCGACCGAATAACGAGAAAGAAAGAGTGAAGAGATAGAGAGAAGAGACACGAGAGAAAGAGAGAATGGTGCCGCTCCACTTTGTCCTCATCGCCGCTGTGGTCGCCGTCGGCAGTGCGCAGCTCTTTCGACTTGCCGACGATCTGCCGTAAGTCTTATTTTATTATATTCAGAATTTGTTTTAAGAAATAAAGAAATTTATTCTGTAGTTGTACAAAATTTTAACCGATCATACTGTAATGAGATATTAGAGGTGCCAAGGAACAAATTCGTATCATCAAAAAAGACGTATAGGAAACGAATCGTCCTTTTTGCCAAAAGAGACTAGGAAAGAACCAAGTAAACTCCTGCCGCTCTCTCACATTTGTCTCTTCCTCTTTATTCTCTCTCTCTCTCTCTCTCTCTCTCTCTCTCTCTCTTTTTCTCTCACTGTTTCTTTACCCGGTTCACTCTTAACAAATGGATCCTTCGTGATTCCAACTCTTACGCCCGAAGACTGGAATGAATCAGCAAAAGGAGCGTTCCATTCCTCTGATTAAGCGGCGCGCTCGCAATGAACAGCTTTCTCTCCTGATTTGCAACGTAAACGGATGCAAAAATCTGATATTGAGGCTGAGAGAGAAACAAAAGGAGGGAGAGACATAGAGAGAAGTAACAATATCCTTGTATCGTCTTCATTCTCTCCCATCATTTATCTTTTTCCCTCTTTTCAGGATCGAGCAAATACCCGTCCAGGACGCAGAGAATGGAGAGATGTCAGTGCAGACAACGCACTTCCATTTTAATACTCACGGCGAAAATGAGACACAGATTGAGTGATTTGTCATTGAATACAGGAAATTAATCCTATATACCACTATGCAATATAATATATGGGAAAGCTCAATAATTTTTTTCTCTTCAAAATGTCGATACAAATTAAAAATTAATTTTGCAGTCAAAATATGAAGAGGGCAATGCTCGACCGGTCAGCAATGGTCAGGTGAGGATATTCTTAGCAGCCCTTCAAAAAGATCAACTCTAGGAGTTCGTAAACATACTGCCTCATTACCGAGCGAACGAGAGAGAGAGAGAAAAGCGAAAGGGAAGAGGTTAAGAATGAAAAAAGATTGAACGACAGACAGAGAGACAGACAGGCAGACAAGTGGAGGGTAGAGACCTTATTGCCATCATATTATTAGAAGAAGCCCGAATTAAGATTTGCCCATTAGGCAGCTTTTAGAAGCGCTTTTGAAATCCAACAGCAGTAATAAAAGTCTGGTTTTTAAGGCGCAGAGATAAGTGAAGTAGCAGTATTTCCATTAATAGAAGTGAAGAAAGTAAGCCTGTGAAAAGCCAAAATATTGACAATATCTTTTAAATATAGTACATTATTCAATTATCCATATTTGATTAATTTTAAATCCTCCTTATATTTATCGATTGACAATACATTCAGAGATAATGGCACGACCGGAGAAAACTTTTCCCCTTTTCTCAGGTTTGGCAAGCGTGCACCGATGGACCGCTCTACAATGGTTAGGTGTGTAAAGAACTTAACAAAATTACATAATTTGCAACAAACAAAGCCTTCCTTGTGTTAATTTGCAAGGCAAGGGATCTCTTTCTCAGACAAATTAATTCCTGGTGCATTTTCATCTCTGCAGATTCGGCCGTGCCGCTTTTGACCGCTCGAGCATGGTACGATTCGGGAAGCGAGCACCGATGGACCGGTCCACCATGGTTAGGTTAGTAAAAATTCGTGAGTAAAGCACGGCCAGAGAGCAGCAATTGCAGCTCGCAGTGATTGCAGCACACCGCAATTTGTCCATTTAGTAAGTACAATTTCTCAAAGAAAAGGCAATAAAAGACCCTCTCATGTAGGGACAAGAAACGGATACGAATGCTGATTTTGTTGATTTGTTTGTTTTAATATTATATTTGATATTAAAACAAACACATCTTAATGCAAGAACTGCATCATGGCAAATTATTCCAATGGAAAGGCAGATTCCAGTTGCGCCCCTTTTTTGGTGTCATACACCTGCTCTGCTAATGGAACTCAAATGTGCTCATAATATTATGGCAAAAAAAAGAAAGGAGCAAGGAACGTTGCAGGTGAATTTAGTTGTGTTCGTGGAATGGCATATTTGGGAGCATTGGGAAACGGTGAATGATAAACCTTCGTAAAAAGAGCAGATGATTTTAATAGGGGTATGTTAGGAGATTAAATGGCGTGATAATGAAAACGAACGACAAGAAGAAACATGCCACATGCCTGTAGTCATCGTTTCCAAGCTCCGGGCTCCGGTTCGGGGTCCAAAGTTGTTCAAAAATGGATTTCCTGGGCTATTTTGGTACTGTTTCAGATTCGGTAAGCGCGCACCACTGGATCGCTCGAGCATGGTGCGTTTTGGCAAGCGAAGCGAGCAGCAGGAATGAGGGAAGGAAGTGAACCACACACGTCATCCAACACACACGCCTACGCCATTTTGCTACACATCCGCCACACTAAAATTAAGACATCTCTACAAAATAAAATAGAAGAAAAAAACGTCCTATGTCGTCATTCCTTCTAACTCAAACCAGGTGAGCTCATGTGAAAATTCTACAGTTTTACAATAGAAATGTAGCGTGTTCACACCTTTCCATTTCTATGTATGACGACAAAATCGCAAAATACGCAGATAATGGACTTCCTCATCGTCAGTAGTATATGTACTTTTTCCTTCTCTTTTATTGTACCCCCATGTGTACGTGACGAATGGCGGTCTCTGTAAGTAGAATAAGGCCATATATGGTGGTGTGTGAAAGTCAAAGGTCAACAAATGTGTTTCTCCAATAAACTGACACGCATTGTCCATGCCAACGGGGGCGATTGTTTAGGATTGGGTTCTCAACCGCCCTCTCCATCCTCTCTCTCGCTCTCTCTCTCTCTCGCCCTCTCTCTCTCTTCCACTCATTTCTCTCCTACTCTCTCCCTCTCTCTCTCTCCCTCTTTCTCTCTCCCTCTTCTCATTTACGCAATCGCCCTCCTCCACCTCCTTCGATTGGTGGCGGGTGCAAAGTGGCCGCGATGCATGCGCTATTAAACGGTCGCAATAAACCATCGTCACGGAATATGCTAGCCCCCCCCCCCACCCTCTATGAACCCCCTGGGGCACCCGGATGTAGACTTGTGCTTCCAAGAATCTACGTTTGTTCATGCCCATTACGAACATAGAGAGTGGGCTGTAAAAGCCAATTCCATTTCAATTTATCGCTTCATTTTCGGGGGCGCCTGTGAGAGTTAATAAATATGAAGAAATGAAGCTTTAACACAAAAAACCTACTTTTTTACTGTTTCATAAGTAATTTCTACAATTTCAGATCCAAACGATGCCTCTTCGACTGTTGTCTCACCCCTCCATCCACTCTCTCCCTCACTCTCACTCTCTCTTTCCCTCCCTCCCCTCCCTCTCTCTCTCTCTCTCTCTCTCTCTCTCTCTCTCTCTTCCTCCCAATCAGTACAGGCTTGCCATGGTCCGCAGCAACACGTCGTCTCTGTACAAAAGTCGCCGTTAATATGCTTCTTGAGCTCTCTTTCCATTTCATTTAATATTTATTTATTTATTCTTAACTTCAACAGTATTGACTGAAATGTGCACGTAAAGGTGCCATTATTCGAGATCAGCCACGTGCACAATTCCATCTTCTTACCACTTTCTCATCTCTTGCCTTGCAAAATCCTTTGACTCCTAATTTATTTATAAATCTACGGATATTCAGTGTAGTCGACATTTGACTGTCTCTCTCTCATCATCTCTGCCAATGATTCTCTCCGATTCTAGTGGAATAAAGATCTGCGCGTTATTCGCAAAACAGTTATTCGCTTATTGTGAACAAAATGAACAAACTGCTTTCGATTGCTAAATCTGGAAAGCCTTTTTGTATGAAGCCTCGACTTGCACCGATTGCTACCTCAGACAGTGTCCATTGTTTCTGCATTCAAGCCCGTCTTGGGCGGCTGGGTCAGGGAAAAGCAGGAGAAAAAAAAACAGGAAAAAGTCTTTTGCCCCCAACAAGTTCAGAACACTCCCGACTTAACCATCCAATAGAAGCAGAACGAAGTAAAAAGAAGGAGATAGAAAGAGAGAGGGACAGAGAGAGTGAAATTGCCACAGAAACAGAAGGAAGACCGAAGTGAGGCATCAGAAAAGAGGCTTGACAGAGTCGGGCCGGCCTCTCTCTCTTTCTTTCCAGACGCATCCATCATACTGTCCCCTGAACCATCTCCCGCTCACACCATTCCATTGCTAAGCTTCTGCGCCTCTTTTTGTCTCAACAATGTAGAACTCTGGAGCATACAGAAGAGGTGTCGCCACTCAGCTCAACAAAGAAGTTCTCTGTTTCAGATTCAGTCACAAACACAGAATCTCTCTTTCCCTCACTCCCTTCCTCTCTCTTCCCTCTCGCTCTCTATCGTTCTTTCGCGACCAAACTAAATAAAAGGAGTAGGAGGCAACCTCTTTCATCGACTAATTCGTTAAGACAAAAAAGGGGAGTCGTCGAATGAAGAGCTGAGCTTGAATAACTCTTTCGCTCTCCTCATCGATGAGAATAACAGTAATCCGGGGCAGCCGCAGCGCCATGTACGTGTTTGCTGCGCGGATTTGGTTCTCTCTCACTCTCTATCTCTCTCCCTCTGTCTATTCTCTCTCTCCATCTCGCCTCCCTCTCAGGGAGTTATAGACATCATCATCGTCGCAATCACCCAGCACGGCCATCGGCTAATCACTCACGCGACGAAGATGAAAAGCCCTCCTTCTAGCAAGAGAGATCTGACCTTTTCTGTAGATCAAGAATGCAGGAAAAGGGCTGCTTGTGAGTCAGACGGAGATCAAACCAAGAAAGAAAAGTTCTACAGACTAACCGCAGCCACTTAGTTGCATATGACATTAACAGGCATGTTTACTGATGCACAGTCCACAGGAAATATGATGCACTATGAGAATTGTTTGTATACACAACGAATTGAACAAAATAGTTGCATACAAGTTCTCCTCAGCCGTGTCGACAGATTCGGAGTGAGTGTAGTTGCACCTCTTTTTTAACAAAGCGCGCTTTTCGCAGCTCTTCCTCTCAGTTATGGCGAGAACCACCTGCGTACTTTCTCTCCCCCCCCCCCATGTTGAGTGCATCCCCACTCCCCCCGCCGCATTGACCCTGTGCTTCCGCTCTCTTTTATATTCATATTCAGTGTCGGGTCGTCAACGGTAAAAAGGAGTGAGACTTCGCTCTGATCTCTCGCTATTATTACTCTGCCCTCTCTCTCTCCCTCTCTCTTCCATCTCTGCTGCTCTCTCATCCAGCTCTCTCTCTCTCTCTCCGTCGAGCTCTTCAGCAGAACAGTAGCGAAGAGGAGGAGGAGCTCCGAGTGCTGGTAATCCCAGCTGTCAAGACAGTCTGAACGCACACAAAGACAGACACGAGGAGGAAGAAGAGAGGCTAGCAGAGAGTGTGAAAGAGGCAGAGAGAACGAGGGTGCGAAAGAGAGAGAGAGAGAGAGAGAGAGAGAGAGAGAGAGAGACCGAAAAGCAAGGCATACTTCTGCGAGAGTGACAGAAAATGGCTCTGACAATAAGATGCGCTTCAGGTCGAGATCACAGTGAAGATGAGAGAGAACAGAGACAAAGAGGACTGAAAAGAGCGATGAAAGATGAGGCCTCCGGGCTAAAGAGGTAGAGACAGAGAGGGAGAAAGAGTGAGAGAGGATAGAGAGAGAGCGAGAGCGAGAGAAAGAGAGAAGAAAATGACTGGAGCCTCCGTTGGGAGGAGAGGACATGGCCAAAACGGTCACACTCTCAGTGCGACTGTAGGGCTCGGCGCGCCGCGCGCATCTCGAATCACTCATCGGAATGAAGAGGACACCTTGTTCGTGCCCATGGCCGGCAGGCACAGTAGTGTGACTTTTCCCCCCTTCCTATTACTTTTTGACCGCACTCACCTCCCCCACGGGTGTGCTACATTTTTGTAACTAATAGTAACTAATATGCTCTTTAGCGGCGTGCGTCTTATCTCAATAATTGCCCATAACTTCATGCGCGTATCCATAACATGAATGCTACTCCTACAATTCGCAATGTCGTATCATTTCCTCATCATCATTTATTGTCGTCGTCCAGAATGAGCAGAAGCAGCAATCTGCTGCGGCCGCTGACGCTTGCCGCGTTGCTTGCGGCGTGCCTCGCACAAACAGTCAACAAGGTTCACCTCGGCTTCCCTGTCGCGTGGGATGGCGACCGCTTCAAGGAGCTCTACTGCCCGAGCAAGAACATCCCGCGATTCCTCGGTTTCTTATCAAAGTCTTTCCGTCACAATTTGTTTAGAAATTATACTTTACAAAACGTTCAAAGTCTTCTGTCCCAAGTTGTACAGATTACGCTCAGAATCATATATCTAAATAATGTTTTATATGTAATTTAAATTTAAGACGGATACTTCCTATGCCAACTCTCTGCTTCCTACGGTAACTCGTCGGCCCCGCCCGGCCACCGCCTCAACCACATGATTGATGCGATCGGTGCCGTCGGCGCCTTCCATATCAGCAATGGACAGGTTACTTTTACATTAAAGGAGGTATCCGGGGAATAATTAACCTATGTTTTGCTCTATGTGTATAAGTTCATCTTGGCGTAAAACATACATCCAGAAAGTTTGAGCGATTTTCATTCATTACATTCTGAGCAATAGTAACGTGAAAACTCGCGGGTAGAGAATTAGCTACGGTAATGCAGAGCAGCTCTCCTATTTCACACGCTCTCTCGACCGAGCGACAGGCAACTTTATGAGCGCGCTCATTCAAACTCGTTCGCTAGCGATACTGTATAATTATTCGCCGGATACTTCCTTTAACTTACTCATAAGTTAAAAAAAACATTTATTCACTGTGAAATCTGAATTAATATTATGATATATAATCTTTATTTTGTCATAGAAATATAGTCTTCTTTGTGTTAAAAAAAAGAAAGAATAGAAGGTTGTACTTGACATCCACAAAAATGCAAAGGCCAAGAGTTTGAAAAAATTCAAGGCGCTTCATTTTTTGACGATGAGAGATGGATGAAACTAATCCAGCATTGGATTAGTGAAGTTTTCTAGCTTAGCCTTTCTGTGTGGTTTCCCTCAATAGAAGTCACTGAATTTTGTTAAAGTTGAAATAGCAAGTGGGAAAGAGAGACAGAAAGCGAGAGAGATGTAGAGATAAATAGAGAGAGAGGAAAAGATAGCGTGAAAGAGAGTCCAGCCCTACTTTCTGCCTATGAGTCTCGAAGAACGTCAGTGTTCTCCTTTGCTACTGAAGATAGTGCCTACTTCATATGAAAAGTGGGGTTCCGCATCCCTAAAGCCGCTATGGCTACCCAAGGATGGTTCACTTTCAAAGTAACTGGAGATGACGTGAAAGAGAGGGTGCGAGAGAGAGAGAAAGAAAGAGAGAGATAGAGATACAGAGGAGCATAGAACACTTGAGCGGCTCTTCCCTACCACCACTACTCTACCATTGTTCTTCGAAAGCCCGATTCACGGGGCATCATGGGTTCTCCCTATCTATGGAGAGTGTAGAAAGCCAATGTATGTATGTATGTGGTGTACGTGTGATCTGACAAAAAGACAATCGTTGATTGAAATAATTAAAGTTTCTGAAAAAAATATGTTTTAGTTCATACCGAAATATTTGAAATTTCCAGTAGATTACGAAGGACTAAAGAGCTAAAAAGCGAAAGACTACGTGCTAACTTATCGTGTTCAGGTTAGCTTCTCCGCTGAGTACTACCCATCACGGCCGTACAAGATTTGGGAGTTCTACGACCGTAACATGAGCAAGGTCAGTCATCTTTTTACAATTTATTTTAGGACAGAAAAAACAATTGTTCAAGCACAGAGCAGGAAGAAATGAGAAGGCATTGCTAACAATTTTTCATTTCAGTCAAGCGTCCCATGGGCCGGCTGGTCGGACTACAATCTGTCTGCCATGGCGCGTTGGGAGCAGGTACGCACTGAAAATATCCCTATTGACGCATTATCCTTACTTTCTCCTCCAGGGGGATGGCTTATTGTTAGTGCTTTACTCTTTTTGCCTTTCTTTATTTTAAATTTAAGCAGCTTATCATATTCATATGTATATACATATGCCAATCTGCGAAGTCTGTTGAAAAAAGTCTCAGAAGAAATAGCACATGATTGCCAGGTGCCTGCAAATGTAGACTCGGCTCGCTTCCATCCAAATCTCGACTTCTGGAAGATTGGTAAGCGAGTCGTCGCCGGCACCGAGGCCCCCTATTGGGTCGGCTACGAATTCGACGTTAGTCTCTCTGCTAATGAGGAGGCAGTTTGATAAAATTAATCATTAAACAGCTCAAGAAATAGCGCTTTTGAGAGCACTTTCCAAATTTTCCACGTCTTTGAGGTGCGGAACCTGGACAAGTTCAAGCTGTATCCGTTCACGGAGGAGAACGACGTCTTCGGCGCGCCACGCTCTACGATGATTCCGATCACGATGGCCATCCACGAGAGGGCGGACGCCAATGGCACTGTCTGGGGCACCTTCTCCGCCATGAACTTTGACGACCAGCGATTCTACCAGGTCCTGTAATCTTTAGCTTTTTTCAGACACCACAAATTTTTTGCTATTGCTTTCTCTTAATAACACTACTGTTCTTTCAAACCTAAGTAAAATGGAGTCTCATATTAAGGGCGTTTTTACGGTGGACGAACACGGCGTGCGTCGCGTGGTCGGTGTGCATGACTACGGTGCGTGGGACACGCAGGCGTGCGGCAAGGACGACGAGTACATTGGTAAGATCAGCCATTGAAAAATAAGTAATTATTTTAACTTCCACTTTCATATCTTTATTTTTTTGAAAAGTGGAGTAGTCTGATTTGGGAAAAGATCAAGTGAAGGTTCAAAGCTTTTGAACGATGTGCCCATTTTCTGCATTTTTGTGTTATTCGCCTCTGTCTCGTGTGCATCAAACAGGAACATGCGTAATGGCCTGTGGTTTCCTCTCTCTGTATACTGTTCGATCAGTCAAAGAAATGCAGTTAAAAACGTTGTGTTCATAAGAAGGGGACCTTATTGCGTGTCAAAAGGTGATCAGAACTCTCTTCATCTCTGGAGCTGGGAACGCAGCGCTCACCATTAGATTCTCTGCTGTCTAATGCACACGAACACATTTCTGAATTTGTCGAATTGAGAGATATGTATGTATGTGCATTACCTTCTCTCTCTGTCCTTTTCTCTCGCTATTTCTCTTTGTCTTTTTCGCTCGCTCTATCTCTCTATCATCTCGTGAGTCTGCAATCTTTTCACAAGCGGTAAGACCTAGCCTGAAACGGCGTGTCTTTATTCCAGTGTTAGAATGAAAGAACGTGATAGCGAGAGGGCCATATAGAGGGAGAGAGAGAGAAGCAAAGATAGACCCTGCATTCTTAACCTCCCCCCCCCTCTCCAGCGCGGTAATTCGAGATCAGCACCACACGTAATGCAAGCAGCGCAGGCAGACACGCGGAGCGCATTTAAGCTTCTTCTTCTCTTTCTTGCGCTTCTCCTTTTTAGTCCCGGGGCTCCTTTAGCCAATTCGTCGGCCTCTTCTCCACTTCCCGACGATAATTGAATAAAACATATACAACATTCTTAGAAGTGGTTATGAAAGCAAGTATTCTCGGGTCAAGCTCTTTCTCCACATCTTTCTCGTTTACCTTTCGACTCCTGAACTGCTCAAAAAAGTTCTTCTTTCACTCTCAAATGTTCGAGTGCTGTTGTTTTTTGCAGAAGTGGAGAAGGACTGCAGCCGCGGCATTAATCTTGCCGTTTGTCCAAGACATGTCAAGGACAATCGGTCATGACCGTTCATGGTCATTACCATGTCAAGGACACGTCATGGACATGTCATGGACACCTGCACATATGCGCTTTAAAATACTTTTTTGACATTTTCAGCCTTTTTTACTGTTATTCTACATTTATTTCACAAAAATAATCAAATTAAAAAAAGAGAAGCCAAAATGGTTCACTCTAAGTACACTTTTGAAAAAAAGTCAACTTTTTACGTCGAATTGCACCAGACACTTATGCACCAATCAATTGGAAGAGGGTCACCTCACCGGCAGGAAAAAAGGCTGTAAATGTGGTTGAAACTATGAATCGAATATCCAAGATCGGTTTCCTTTCCATAACCCAACTCTGAGACACGCCCAAGGTCCTTCCTGCAAGCCAGTTTTCCTGTATCTTCTCCTGCACATCAACATCTTAGATGTTACAACATTTATTGATGTGGCTCCATAACATTGCCATCCATAACAAAAACAGTGGGAGAGAAAAACAAAGCAGAGGAACGGGGGGCAATCCATGCAACATTCGCAAGCACTGCTTGAATACGATGGCGCCGAGCAAAGGATGCTGCTAATCCGCGAAGGTGCGAGTTGGCGCCAGTCAGTAATTCCGTCACAGCTTCGCGAGACGCATGTTCTCCCGTCTCTTCAGTTAGGCTCATCAACATAAGTATGGCAAATGCATAAGTATGGCAAATGGATAACGAAACATGCCGAAATCAGTTTAAAAAACAAAACAACACAAAATAAGTGCAGCTTGTCTTGCATTCATTCGAGAATTGTTGGCACGTTTAAAATATTCCCCCCAAATGTTTTCAAACATTACAAAAAAAGAAGGTGTCATCGGTCGTAAACTGTGTCGCATGCCATAATTTGTCCGGGACATCGGTAGTAACCGCGAGCGTGTCACTCTGTGCTCTCCACGCTTATGCACTCTCTCGCTGTGGTCGTGACCACATATGGGACAAGCCCACAAAAGTGTCCATGAGCATTGAAATTTTTTTCTTCTTTGTCCAGGACATGTCTCAGACATGTCCTAGACTCCTGTGTATTAAGATAGGCGGAAGTGGATGTGTCCAGGACATGTGTCCGTTTTATTTTGAAAGGGTCATGACCGATTGTCCTTGACATGTCTTGGACAAACGGCAAGATTAATGCCGCGGCAGGACAGTTGCAATGGACTCAAAGTAAAAAAATGCTGTCACTATGTAAAGCAAAAAAAAAAAATGCTGTCACTATGTAAAGGTTCAAAACGTATACTTCTGCTTGCACTCTCGATCTTCGGAGAAAGAAAGTTTCAACGTCCTGCAGAGCGAAAGCAACCTTTGTAATTCGAGCATTCTAGTGACAATAGCAGTGCATAATGATAAAAACTGAGAAAGTTGGCCAACTTAGCAAGGACAGCGGATGAGCAGAGGGAACATACGACCTGACCTACACAAGACGACACTTCATATATATGTATTATGATAGATAAAAAAACCGATAAAGGTAGCGAAATGTAGTAACCAAAATGTGCAAGAGAACAGAAAGGACCTCTGCCTCGCTGACTTTTCTCTTCTTTGTTCAGGCGACAAGACTCTCCTTCCCGGCTACGTCCACTCGATTACATCCACCGAGAACTTTGTCATCATCCCCGTCACGTCGTTGCTCATCAACCCTTGCAAGTTCAAGGAGCCGCCCATGACGAACTACCGATCGTCCATCCAGAACGGCGGCCTCTGGGGCATGGACTTTTACGATATGGTACCTATGCGGTCAGTTGTTCATATTTCAAAATATGTATGTACATTAATAAGTCAATCTAAAACAGCCTAACCATAAGTTTTAAAATTAATTTAAACAATGCTGATAGAAAAAGCACATGTGGAACACGAACATTGTCATGGATTTCAGCTTCATCGTGTTCAACAAGAACACGAAGCAGTTCGAGACGACGAAACCGCTCGAGGTCTTCCCCTCCATGTTCGTGACTCATCAGCTGAACGCCTTCGAGAGCAACGACGGCTCCATTACGGCTGATATGGTTTGTTCAAACTGTAACACAGCAAGTAAACGTCGAACACTTTTATTCCTGTTGATGCAGTTAATATGTCCGCATTAGTTATAGGTTATTTGGGAAGTAGTATTATTTTAAAATCTACTTATTTTGGAATTGTTCAATTATATGATTTTGTTTTCGTTAATGATGGGTTGCAACTAATTTGACCGGCAGTCGCGCAGCTCTAATACAAACATCACGCGCGCGCGCGTTCGGAGGTATGCGCACTGGGGGTGCAAATTGGAGAAGCCTCGGGGGATAATGACCACTGATTGTCCTCTTCCTCTTCTAATCTCTTCCACAGACAGAATGAATACGAAAGAAGCGATCGCTTCTTCTGGTCTCTTTTGAGAGCTAGCGTAAATTGTAGCACACAAGGGTTTTCTCATCAAGAATGGCCGAAAATATCCGGCACCGAACCCGGCCCGCACCCCGATACGTATCCGTAACGAAAACGGAAAAGCGTGGAACATTTCCTCATAAATTGGGTCAACAGCAATTCGATTGGGTTAAACTTAATTGAATTGTCCACAACCTCCGGCCCCCGAGGTAGGCCGCGGCCCCCGACCACCCTTGACTCTTAGTTGGCGAAAAAAAAAGATGTAGAAATTTTTTCAATCTTTCTCTGTTATTGTTAGAGAAGGCAGCTTGTTTTAGCCATGACAACCTGAATAAGCAGGCAAACCTTGCGCGGAGCAAGCTGATGCTTTTGTATCCATGGAGTCACGTGAAACGAGCACCCCCTTTTCCAGGTGGTGTACGAGAACCACGACCCGTACATCAAGTACTTCTACACCGACTTCCTGACATCGCAGCTCTACCCGAGCACGGCGCGAATCTTGCGCTTCACGCTCGACGTGAAGGAGCAGCGCGTCATGTACAACTATCTCATTCCGCAGGTAACATTCACTTCTTGGTAGTAAAAAAGAGTTTTATAATTAAGAATAATAGGTGAAAGTAAGAAATGAAAGAACTTTAAAACAGCGTGAAACTCATCGTGATCTATTTTGGTCGTTTATCTCCTAATTTCGTGATCTCAAAGTCAAAAATCGCGAATTCAAAAGTGCTTGGCTCCTTTAAAGGAAACGATCGCCGCTGACTTCCCACAGACTAATCATGGCTTCGATGGCGGCTCCTACCAATGGGCGTACGTTGTCGTGCATCCTTTTGCTGCCGACAATCGCATTCTCAAGGTAGATCAGTGCAAACTTTTTTTTATATTTAAAATAGTCTTGATAGATTCATAACGCATACAATCAGATGAACGTTGACGACCCTACCGGCGCGCGCAACGTCGTCTTCAAGTCGGAGCCGCAGCTCGTGCTGCACGAGCCGTGGTTCGTGGCGCGGCCGGACGCCAAGCGTGAGGACGACGGCGTGCTGCTCGTGCGCGCGCTCGACCTGCAGGAGAACAAGGGTTCGGCAGGGGACTCTTGACAGCCTCACTCCCCTCCCTCATCTTTTCTTATGCCAAAATTATGGCAATAAGAAAAATGGGAAATTGCATGTATGTATGGTTTCCATTTTAGGAGTCCTCCTCGTCATCGACGCCGCGACGATGTCCGAGATCGGTCGCGCCTACGTGCCGATCTCGATCCCTTTCGGCTTTCACAATCGCTACTTTTCCTCGGCCGAGCTCGGCCTGCCCGAGGGAGTCACACGTGAAATCAGCTCAAATCTCCACCATCGGCCGGCCAATGAGACAAAGGTTAGAAGACGACTCCCTGCTATGAATACAGTTCAGCTAGAACTCTTATACTCCGCCTTCAGCCCCTGGCCACCTTCCCGACACTTCGGCCCGACCGAACACGCTTCCAGACGCCTAGTACACGAATGACGACAGAGGCGACCTCGACCTCTTCGACGACGACGACAACTACAAGCAGCACGTCGACCACAACCACTCCAACTCCGACCACGACCAGCTCGGCCAGCTCAACAGCAACCACGACGACCACACCGGCGCCGTCACCTTCCACTTCGAGCACAACGAATCCTCCTAGCACCACAACCATGGCCGACCAACACGAGGCAGCCACCGAGAAGTCTACGACTTCAATGCCGACTTTTATCAAGGGTGCGAGTGAAAAGATAGATTCTCCAGAGTCCCTTTCATGTCCCATTCACTCTTTGCAGTGACGGCGACAAGCCGCGCCGGCAGATGGTGGCCACTCCCCACTGCTGCCGCCGAGCTGCCGTGGTGGCAGCGCATCCAACACGGCAAGAACACTCAGCAGCCGCTCTTCCCCGCCGAAGCACAGGTCGCACCTGGCGCGGTGAGCAGGACAAGCAACTGATTAGAGAGGGATAGAGCTGAGAAGATTTTTTAAATGTTAAACATAAGAAGCAAATGTAAAAGAGGCAGCTTAAGCCCACGGCGGCGCCGCTCTCGCCGACTTCCTCGGTCGTCGTGCCCGTGCAGCCATCGGCCATGTCCACCTTCTACGAGCACACCCTCCGCACCCTCTGCCGCTGGCTACCGCGTGTGGTCTCGCTTGTCTCCTCTGACGTCTGCTACGAACAAGCAAACAATGCAGCGAGGTTGCACGAGCAAGATATTGAACACTTAACACCATTTCAAGAAAGAAACCATTCGGAAAAGAGCAAGAGGAGAACTGCTACTGATGTTGTTTTATCTTGGTACGTTACTTGCAATACGTGAAGTAAATGTTGACGATGCATCAGATGGGTTGCGCCGATCGCGAGTGACTACGCTGAGAGGCTACGGGAACTGCCGCGCATCTTGCTGCAGGCACAGACGGCGCAGCGCGCTCCCACGCGTCGCGGCTCCCAGCCGCCCCAGCCCCAGCCGCCGCAGATGCAACAGCCATAAGTGCTCCGAAAGCTATTGAATGAGAGTTCACTTATAATTCCTGCTACCAAAAATGTTGCTGGTATACCATTTTATTTTTGTACAAGTGTTGCGGGACCCCTGCTATTATCTGTAAATCTCAGCATATCCATGTGTGCTGTGTTGGCGGCCATGATGCTTTCCTTTTCGTTTGTATCACTTTATTATCTATTTTATTGTTACAATTGCTTCTAGCCCTCTGTTCTATTTTCCTATCTACTTCATTTCTTTATCTAATATCCATATCCTTATTTTTCCGCTTGTTTCCAAGTTTCCTGTACGTGCAGGGCCTGAATTCTCGGTAAGGTGTATCACCTCTACTTCTCGACTATCTTTTCCAGCACGGTACACAAACGACTCCTATGTCATACGCCTCACATCTTAATTATCAATTAATATCATCATGATCAGCTGTCATAATCTTGTCTATGTCTTTCGTCCATTTTCTCACTTTTCTACGCAATGCTGATTTATTTAGTGCAAATTTTTTCTAAAGTCGAATTGGTTCTTTGTTCTCTTTGGTTTGAATTTTTTGCGAGATCTGTTGGATAAATGATTCAGTGATTTTCGCTCCCATTAAGTAGCACTGCACTGATGAAAAATAATAAGGTCTGCCAAGCTAAATTGTAACTTGTTTATGTCTGCAGACGTTACGTTAAACGAACACGAAACTCAACCGCAAACTATTTGATTTTCCACCCTTTATTGATGCGTCGAAATCACATGTTTTCGCCCTTGTTTCAGGGAAAACGGCACGAATTCGTTATTGAGTTTCTGGCCAACTTAACAGTCTAAATATATACATATAGTGGTAATTCCATCTAAATGTACGAGGACGGGCGAGTGTATGGCAAGCAGCTTATGCTGGCAATGAACGGGGATCAATGTTCTTGTGCAGATGGAAATAGTTGCTGCTCTCATGAGAATGTTTGCTCAACGCCTTTGTTTTAATGGAAGTAATCAAGCGAGCATCGCGAAGGAAGACGCACGCTCATGCGATCTCATTTCGATTGTGAACACTCGCTCGTGAACTGTTCTCGAGTAGGCACGCTCTTGTATTCTTTCTGAAGGTTAGTCACTTCATGCAATATCTTGTAGAAATATGACATAGCGACTTAATTTTCCTAGTCTAGTATGTATCCACATAGTTAATGTAAAAGCCTACCTAAATGTCTGTCCCTCTTCAGAATGAAAGTATAGCACCTCCTGAATAGCAGGAACAAAGAAAACATTTGCGTCATGACACGGACCCAGTCAGGAGAGACAGACACTTTCAGCTCACTGCGACATTTATTCGTCTTCCTTCATTACGGGAAGCCTCTACTACTTCGCTTCGCCTGCGAGAAATGGCACGAGCTGGCTGCTTCTCGAGCACTCGCCTGCTGGCAATGCTATTCTTGGCCATCCGAGAGGCCGTCTGCCAAGGTGAACAGATCAACGAAGAGAACAGGGTAAATAGTTATTATCTTACAAAAAAATTGTTTCCTAAATTTTTCTTTAATAAGTTTATTTTTCTTTTCAGTTCCATTTTTTTATGTTGCTATGTTGCTTTTGATATTTTGTTATAAAGGTTATTTGCAAAATGAATCACTTGGGTTGAAGGAGTTGAAGCTCGCTCTAATTGTCTGCGTCCTCGTCATCGCTTTGCTCATTGGCATCATTCTTGTATTGATTTCCAAGCTGATCCGTCGCAATGTACAGAAGGTACTCTTTTTACTTACTTAAAATTTATTTATTTTTGCTTGTGCTTTGTTAAATATATGTTTAAAATAGAGGCTACTTAAAATATATAAAATAAACTACAATGTTCCGTTCAATACTCAGGCAAATCTTGTTTACTGCGGGGCATCAAGGTGTTTTTCGTGGAAACAGAAGAGAACCGTGCCCGTTGTGGTCAGTGAGTCGTAATTAGTCATTACTTTAGTGGTTTCATGCAGTGCTCGTTATTTTGTTTAAACATTTCCTTCGAATAGTATATGATTCTTACAATTAGGCGCCGCTTGACAAGCTGGAAACGGGCACGCCTCCCGAGCTGAAGTACGCGACGCGCATCGAGATCACTCCGTTGCCGCGGACTGAGCAGCGACGGAGGAGCGAGAGCTGCAGCAGCGAGCTGCCGCCTGGCTATCGAGTCATGGCCGAGATGATCAGGAGGCAGCAGACCATTCACAGTGGCCACGAGTCCCCTTGCTATGCTGTCCAGAAGTATTAGCAGTCTCCTATCCCTATTCTGTAGAGCAGGAAAGAATTAACGGTTTCATGTTCTTGCGCTGTTGTTCAATTAAACAAGATGTTCTACGAAAAGCTTCAGGATGAAAACAAATCCGCAAGTTCAAACTCCTCTTGTCATCTTATTTGACAACTGTATAAAATATTCGCATGTCCGCATGACTGAATGACTGTTTATTTTACAATCGATTTAATTTAGGATGCCCATTTCCTGGAGAATGCATTCCAAGTTATTAAACATATAAACATAGGTACCTTCCCTGAAATATGTGTCATGTTTGACAAGCGTATACGACATTTAAACAGGAAAAAGGGGAAAAAACGCCGAGTATCAGCCTTCACTTCCTTTCAGGATTCTCCTCACATTATGCTGTTTTTAATTATCCACCTGCCTCTTGTCACGGGATGTGGCGCTGCTTACGATCACTGCGTATGGTTTTCAAAAAAAACATTTGAAACTTTACTAGAACTAAACTAAATAAGCAAATGGTTTACTCTCTTCAGGTTGAGCAAGCTTCCATTCTCCTCTGCCTCGCAATCATTCTACTCCTCAGTTCTATAATCGTCGTCCTCTCCACATACATTCTTCGCCCAAAAAAGGTCAATAGTCTCATCATGATAGCAAAAAATCCTAGTTGCAAGAACTTGGTTGAAACCATATGATGATCAGTTCACATTTCAGGAGACCTCTGCCGTTCGTGAAGAAGTCGAGGAGCCGATAAAAGTCAACTAGAATATTTTATGCCTTTTACTATTTGCTACGATTGTCTAATCTTTAGGCACTGCCAGTATCGGCTGAAGAAACAAAGAGGGCTGCACGGATTACAGTAAGAGCAATGCTTCCACCGTGCGAGGAGGAGAGAAGAAGCCGGAGATGCAGACAGGCAGAACAGGACGAAGTGGCACCCGGCTTCAAGGTAATGGCACTCACCATGAAGGAGCAACAGCTGCGAGGATAAATGTCTCTATTGATTCATGTGTTCTTTAATGTATACAGTATCTTAAAGCGAAATGAGTTTATAAATGTCTATATCTGTCCATAATTCCTGCTGTGTATTCACCATTTTAAAACATTCCTACAGGGGATTCAAATTCAACATTTCGTCCTCAATATGCTAGCTTGATTACAAAATTTTCCTTCTCATGTCTCCTAGTGAATGAACAAGAACTATGTATGTGTACTATAAACGCCTGGTTATTCCTGCTTTGAATAAATATTCCATAGATATAAGATAGGAATGTCTTGCCGAGGAGAGCAACATTACATGATCACAGGAAGAGATTTCTATCCAGTCAATACAGTTTTTTCTCCTTCTCTCAGTGTTTCTGTTCATTCATCACCCATTCTCTCTCTCTCCGTCTCTTTCTCTCTCTCTCTCTTGCTCTCTCTTTCTCTGCCCACTCTTCCCCATCACATAATGACTCATCTTCATTGTCAGAAGTGTGTATTTCTCCAATGGCATCCGTGATTGAATCACAGGCCCCTCTACCCGTTCTTCACTCTTTTCTTATTTTCTTTAAGTGAACACCACTTGGCCAAGCCGTCTCGACTCTCGAAGGTCATCGCGTTTCCAGAAGCCATGGAAGACGTTTCCAAGCAGCAGCAAAATGTAACTTACCTTTTTTCCACGAGAGATAAATGAATAGTTTTCCGCAGGAATCCCGGTAGTATTAAAAATTCATTTACGACTGTTATGTACCTAAAGAAGGCGATCAGGTGATCGCGAACGTGTTCCCTGGCGTCGACCCCGACTACGTGGACGAGATCGCTGAGCTGCTGAGCGGGGAAGGCTGCTGGCGAGTGAAGAAGGAGCGCATCCGAGAGTTGTCGGATGCAATTAAACATGACGATGACGAGAAACAGGTTTGTATGAATATATACTCTACTTTATTTTTTAAAACAAATTTACATTCTGATGCTCAAACACAGCTCATCGACGGGCACGAGTTATTTAACAGAAGAAACCGTCGGAATCTCTTCCCTTAGGCAAGAAATTAACCTAAACACTTCTAAATTAAAGATATTCATTATCAATTTATATTTTAGCCAATTCAGTCTAATCACTAGTGCCCTTCTGAAAATGACACTTTGTTCGATGCCAAAAACCTAACTATATTCAGTGTTTGTGAATATAGCTTTCAATTATAGGCTGATGCAGTGCGCGCAGTTTGCAGTAACATTGACAACATCTTTTCGTCGGCAGCAAGACAGGTGCTTGCGTGCTCCCAGTTCAGTTAGTTAAAAGGACAAAAGAAATCTGTTGCAGTATTGATTTCAAACTGCTTCTTGCTTCCTTTGTTTTCAAAATAAACGGAAAATATGGTTGACTCAGTCAGCTACGCTAGCGGAGGAGTCGGGATGCGAGGAGGCGAAGGGAATTGCAGCTGAGCTGATCGGACTCTTTGCTGACGAGCACACGGAAGATGGGGTGTTCGAGAGAAGAGTTTGTTTGCTTCGACATCGAGGGCCATCAAAAGCAGCCCCATTACATCACAAATGGCAGCTTCTCTGTATTTCGCTTCAAAAAGTGCAAAGCGAGAGAGATGCCCGGATTAAAGAAGCAAGAAACTCAACCGCAATCTATTTATTTGTAGTCGCATCTCTCAAAAACACAGTGATTCTCGCCCTTGTGTCATGCAAAAGGCGCGATTTCAAGAAAGATTTTTTGATCTGCTTCTTTTTGTTCTTGAATCCCTCTTTCCGAATGATGAAAATAAAACAGTACTGGACCAATGATTCATTTCTCGAGGACCGCTCACCGTTTGTCAACGAAATGCTCGGAAACATTTTCTTCTTTCCCATTCACACAAGCGAGAGAAAGTAAGAAAATCAAACGGAGGGTGGCAATTTTTTTTTATTCGCAATTTATTGAAGCATTTCAGGAGGCTGAGCTCCTCTCCAATGTGGACAAGGACATCCGCGAGGCTGTTACCGCCATTCTTTTGCCAATTCGCAGCATCTTCGAGAAGCTTCTACAGTAAACGAAATGCATGCACCTGCTTCTAATCCGCACATCTACATTTATCACATGCATTTACATATATGCCTGTCCTTCGTTTGTTTATTGAATTCTTAAACCGTTGGACTGCTAATTTTAGGAAACCTCCTAACGTAATCACATGTAGAAGCTTCACGTTATAAAGCAATTTATTGGCTTGCAATTTTAACGAAAGATGGACAGGACTGTCAGAAAATGTTGCCTTCAGAACATTTTAGAAGAAGCGTTTCTTAAACCATTCCTTGACTGTGATGATAATGCCCGTAGGGCCCGTCTTTCCCTCAGTGGTGGACTCGAAACCGAAGTTACCGTTGCCGGTGGACTCGTCGAATCCGTAGTTACCAGTTGTGGTCTCGAATCCGAAGTTACCGTTGTCGGTGGACTCATCATATCCGTAGTTTCCCTCGGTAGTGGACTCGAAACCGAAGTTGCCGTTGTCGGTGGACTCGTCGAATCCGAAGTTACCTTCAGTTGTGGACTCGAAACCGAAGTTGCCGTTGTCGGTGGACTCGTCGAATCCGAAGTTACCTTCAGTTGTGGACTCGAAACCGAATTTGCCGTTGACGGTGGACTCGTCGAATCCGAAGTTACCTTCAGTTGTGGACTCGAAACCGAAGTTACCGTTGTCGGTGGACTCGTCGAATCCGTAATTACCAGTCGTAGTCTCGAAACCGAAGTTACCGCTGTCGGTGGACTCATCAAATCCGTAGTTTCCCTCAGTTGTGGACTCGAAACCGAAGTTACCGTTGTCGGTAGACTCGTGGAATCCGAAGTTGCCTTCAGTTGTGGTCTCGAAACCGAAGTTACCGTTGTCGGTGGACTCGTCGAATCCGTAGTTTCCTTCGGTTGTGGACTCGAGGATGAAGATGCCGTCGGTGGAAGCGAAGGGATCCACGGTAGTCGAGCGCCTGTGACGACGATGGCGGCCGTGGCGGCGGCGCCCATCGGTCAGACTGGCGGCTGCGAGAAGCGCGACGAGCACGAGAAGAACGGACGAAGCACGCATCTTTGGGAGGCAGGGGTGAATGTGAAGTGAGAAGGAGCACTCCTTCTGCCCTTTTATGCAGCCGAAGAGCTCTTGCTTGTTACTGAAAGCACGTGTAAACAGCTGCCGCATGGCATCCCATCTGGAAAGAACGAGACCACGCAGATAGACAGAAGAGTTGTCCGGAAGAATATTGTGTTCAGCTGTTGTAGAGCTCCTTTCCATCATGTTTGCTGCAGCAAGGGCGTTCTGACAGTCAAAGCCGTGGGTGGAACTTCGCGGAGTAACACTCTAGGAAACAACAGGCCAAAAAAGGCTCCCGGGTCTATGTGCTTGGGATCGAATCCATCATAACATAAACGCCACACCACTCAACTATACCGGTCTATTGTGAACTGTGGAGAATGGAATGAGCAGCAGAATGATGAAAGCAGCCTTGAATTCCCCAAAATTTCAAAAGACAAAGAGACTTTGGAATTATTGTCGATGCATTGTAAACAAATTACCTCAAAGTTATATCAGACGATCCCTCATGTAGTTCGCTACTTGTGTTTATTCCTCTTTTTGATAAAAGATGTCACGATTATTGAGATGGTTAAGAATTATTTCACTCGTCGCGTATTTACCCGGTGCTTTGGTTACTCCTTTGACTCAATTCCATTTAGTCGTTATAGGAACTCCAGACTCCAACTACCTTCCCTCAAAGTAATGGGGGATGATGGAGATCAAGATTTAGTACGAAAATTAATTGTGTCCCGTAAGAACTCCCAGTATCTAACCTTTAAGTACGTGCGCTCTCTTTCAAACTCCATATGCAAGCTTAAATGCCGTGGTCACTCCGTCTTCGTTAGGGCCCCAATCTCCTTCAATAGCCGTAAAAGACTTCGTCTTCCATTTCGATTTGCAATTTTACTTAATTATAATTATTCTGTTTAAATTTATTATGTTATTCTTCGGCCTTTCATGGTTTGCTATTATTCGGTACCACGTGTATTAATCCTTAATACCGTACTAAATTCATTCATTCATTCGTAATTGTAAAATTTGAAGAAACTATTTTAAATACGTAAAAAAATTTAAAGAACTTTTCCGTTCCCTCTAGCGTTGGGTTTGCAGTCCAAATTACAGAGGTTCGTTCACTTCCTCATTGCTCATGTTGTGAGACAAATGTGTGCATGAATGTACATATTAGCTGCGCTCCTAGCCAAGTCGAAAGTAGAAAGTGGTGCGCTCGTAAATGGCAAACCATTTCAGAAGTGCGTCATGCAGACGAGGGACACCAAACAGAACATGCGAAATAATTTTGATTCGGAAACGTGGATTTGCATCGCTAACACTTACACACGTAATAATAATTGTTGTTTATTTGTTTAGCGTACAGTTCAGTATTGGCATAAGCGATGTCTCTGAACTTCATCGAAATAGGGCAAATACTGTTTGAACTTTATCGGCTCACACGGAATCGAGATCGAAGTTGCTGGAGTGAACGTGGAAGGATTTTTTTATTTGATGGAATTGTTTGATGAAGAGGAATCCTCATTGTGGCATCCAGCATGTTTTCGGACATGTACTGCACACGATAAATGATCCTCTGTCACATTGCACGAGAGAATGTGATTTACAGACTGAAATAGATTTGAGCTTTGCGCTCCTTTAAAATACTTACGAGTAGATGTCACACACTAAATTCAAACTTTATGTTTACACTTTATGTGACGTTTACAATAAGAAGTTTCCATGCTTGTGATGTCTGCTTTATGAACCATGTAATTTAAAAAAAAAGTTGACTTACAGATTTTAAGAAAAATAGGCTTGTACATAAATTCTGATTCAAACTATTTCCTCCGCATCTTACATTAGTGGTAGAGCATTATATTTATCGGAAGTTGTAGTTGTCTTCGCCATCGTCTCAGTGCGCCGTGGGCGAGATGAGAAAGCTGTTAAGAAGTAAGGACAGTCTCGAAGGCCAGCAAGTGAAACATACGAAAACGCGGAAAACAAGAGCGATAGAAATGCATACACTCCATTGGAGCGTGCGGAGAGGAGTGGCCTTTCCAGGGGCTGCATTCTTTATTAGCACGAGAAAATGCCCAAAATTACACATTCCAATGAGCACGTCTGCATTTTAAAAGATAATTTGCCTTGTTTAATATGCGACGATAGCATGGGGCGATGTTGCAGGAAAGTAGTAAGTATAAGTAACTGAGGGAGGAGGGGGAGAGAATTGGGGGAAGTGAGGAAGAGAAGAGTGGGAGAGAGGTGAAGAGGGGGAGAGAGAGCGAGCACGAGATAGAAGAGGCGGCCTCTTTGCATTCGGAGCACTTGGACCGAAAACGGAACACGGATGTTCGCCTCTCATTAGATGACTCGCACTCTTTTGCTCCCTCAATCATGCTCTTTTTGTCGTCCCTCCTCCCTTTGGCTCGCTACCTTTATTGAACCCTCGTCTCTCTCTCTCTCTCTTCGCTCAAAATAGTAAGCATGCCTTGCGTGCATTGCCATTTGGTCTATCCTTCCGCGTTCTTTTTTCTTGGGACACTTGGGACCATGGGAAATCGGGCATTTTGACCGCGAGCTTCATCATTTACCTACCTGTTTCACTAAAAAAAAAAAAACAGAAAAAAAACAATTTGACTCATGTCGGTTGTCGCATTTTTCTCTTTGCTCACTAGCTGTTTGATAGGCATTCTTTGAAAGTCATGAAGGCCTCAAAATGCTCAAGTAATCCATAACAGCAAAACCGAATGTCCGAGTATTTACAGAATTTCCGTAACGGGCTTTGTAACCCCCCCCCCCCATCCTCCTCCTGTTCTCACAATGTTTTGCCCTATGAGTTCTCGTGCTCCTGAACAGGAAGGAACATAGAGCTACGGGAGATGATTCGTTTTTAGTTCCCGCGAAGAGTAAAGAAGGAGTCGACCGCCTGCCGCCGCAAACATATTTTGAGGGTGCCGACCGATTAGCTATTGCATAAGCTTGCATGTATGTATATATAAGTAGTAGGTACTCCTTGCACGAATGTTTCTTCACAAATCATTTAATCTTCATTTAGATAAATAAACCAATATTTAAATTCTTGAATAATTGTAAGTTATTCATTAAACATGGCAAAAACCCAAATTTTTCACTACAAGGATAATTCTGAATTTGTGTGTATGGATTGTGCTAGCAAATGCACCAGGAATGAATGAATGTTCTGAACTAAAATCAGCAGCATTTAAAGGAGTTTTTACAGTAGTACATTAGAGCCATTTTGAATGCGCGCCCTCAAATATTTGGCCCTTCTGCTGGTTAGAGAGCTTGTGAAATAGGAGGGTGGCTAACAGCTACAGTAAAAAATTTTGACCGAGCCCTATTTTGCTCGCTCTTGATTTTGTAGCAAGTGGACAAAAATGGTTCAAACTTTCTATATCTATGTTTTAGAAAGACGCGAATAGTTACAAGTTCATGAAACCAAATGTTAACTATTCAGTGAACTGCTATTTTAAAGTGCGTCGCCTGATCGTAAGTATGTACTCATATTAGTGTGCTCAACAGTACTTCAAATTTAACTGTTTTTGCCAACTTAATTGTGGCCTGAGCCGAAAAATACAGTTGTGGCGATCGCAGAGGTTGCGCACTGGACTTGCAATCAAAGAGAGAATAAAGAACAAGAGAGAGAGAGAGAGAGAGAGAGAGAGAGAGAGAGAAATCAAAACAAGAAGGATGTAGTATATAGAGGAAGAGCTGGGATATGGAAAAATAAAGACGGCACGAACAACGATTGATGTATGTAGATGACTTGTATAGTGAAGAGGAACGAGTGCGAGAGAGAGGAGAGAGGGGAACGAAAGAAAAGAGAGATTCGTGACAAGAATGGGCTTATTACCACTTAGTCCTGTGATAGACCAACAACAACCCGGGAAGGGGACAACTTATTTCCCTGCATTCGAGGGACGGGGGTGGGCCTCCAGACTTTCATGAACATGTACGATTTCTCTGCTGCTGCCTTCTTTGCCAGAATGGGGAATAGAGATCAAAGGGCGCTTCCATCTGTAGGCGGTGGAGGATCTTCTCAGGCTGTCACGTCTGGCCCTCCTTAAGGTGGAAGAATTTCAAGAGAGAAAGTGTGAGAGAGAGAGAAAGCGAGGGAGAGAGAGGAAAGAGAAAATAAGACGTAAATGTCTTTCCTCATACGTTCATTCGACGGTGGCAGCGCATCTAAATTGCTTCACGCCTTAGCGCCTCGCCCTCCATCGCTATCTCTCGTTAACCTTTTCCAATCTGGGTCTCTCTGCTTCTCTCTTTCTCTCTCTCTATCTCTTCTGCAGAGCTGCCATCGTTCGCCATGTTTGCCAACTGTGATGGAGAAGAAGGCAGGCCGTTGCTCTTCGAGGAGGAAGTGGCGGCTCGGGCTAGAAGCAGCTCCACTTGCCATTATCGCTGTTGCGCGTTTTCTCTCCCTCTCAATCGGTTGTCTCTTTCTCTAAATATCTCCCTCCCATTATCTCGTTATCTCTCTCCTTCCTCTCTCTCTCTCACTCTTCTAACTCTCTCTCTCTCTCTCTCTCCCGTTCTTGCTTCCTCCATACCCTCTCACACGCAACAGACGCATACGAAGGCGGCCGTGCTCGTAAGCTAATGAGTGGCCCAATCTGGGCCAGAGGCCGATGGCGCCTGGCTGGCTGGTACGCACCGGTCGTCTTCCCGCCCCCCCCCTCGTCGACCATCCTGTCCCCAGTCCTACTCTCCGCAACTCAGTCTCTCTCTCTCTATCACTCTTGTGTGCCTCTTTAGTTGCCTGTCCCCCTCATCCAGACTCCTTACTCCTCATTCTCCTCGTGCTTCCTTACTACAAGAACCGGTGCACAGGCAAGGGGGACACAGGCTGCTGGCCAGACTGGCAGCATTGCCTCCTGCTTCATCAATTGCAGCGCTCTCGATCTCTTTCTTCATATGCAGTATTTTCAATCGGGAGGGGCATCTATGGGCCCAGTTTGGATTCCTTTAAAGAATTGGTCAACGTCTTCGCAAGTTTCACCTCTTCTCTCGCTTTTCGCATCTCTCATCGCAATTGTCCGCTCGTTGTTCACGCTGGTGCCGCTCACGCTACTTGGCTTCGTTTTCAAAGTGTTCCAGGAATTGTTGCTTTGTGCGAGTGAGAGAGAGAGAGAGAAAGGAAGGGAGAAAGAGAGAGAGAGACAGAGAAGGAGAGAGAAAGAGAAGGAGAGAGAGAGAGAAAGAGAGAGAGAAGGAGAGAGAGAGAGAGTGAGAGAGAGAGGTGAGCTGTCTAGTCGAGCAGAACTAAGAAGGAGGCCGGATAGAACAAGGGAGGGCGAGTGCCAATACGGGTGACCGTCGCGGACTCTTCATTACAGCTAGTAAGCAAAAGGAGAAGCAGCAACTTGAGAGATCATAGGCCTCCTTTGACTCCTCTTTCTTGCCTTCCTTCGCGGCCAACGAGGCGAATCGGGCATGCTCAATGTACCGAACAGGCAGATATCATACGTTCTCTCTCTCTCTCTCTCTCTCTTTCTCTCTCTCTCACTCTCTACATGGCGGGCATACATCTACATATGTATGTAGCTTTGCATTATTTCCTTTCTCCTCTCCCCCTCTCTTTCTTCCTTTCTGCCTTTCTGTGGATACCGGGGTTTACAGCCATGTTCTCTATTTCTCACTCTCTCGTTCTATCTCTTCTTATCTTTTGCATGTATGTTAGCAATCAGACTATCTTTGAACTTCTTCCATGACTTGCATGATTTGAGTGAATGTATTCATCGAGATATCACACAAACAGACGTACGAATTTGCGAGTAGTCTGAATCAGTTGAACGTGTCATGAATCGCCTTCATTTAGCCTCAGGCAACAATGCAGCCCCCACTGCTCTGAATACCTCCATGATTGCATTTGCATCAATTGACGCAGACGGTCAACTTCTTGGCATCAAATAGATGTCCAGCAGACATTATTGATATGTCTGTTTACAATGCATACGAATTATCGCAATCCGTAGAATTAAAGTAGCTGATTTAGATGTATGATATTAATAATAAGTATATACTTAGATATTTAAATAAATACGTTTAATTCTGTCTTAGAAAGTTAATGGCCTTCAGTAGCTATTACTTCCCTTGCTGAGCATATGTTTAGTAAGCTTAAGATGGTCTATTTATTTTCCCTATACTTTAAGAGATTAGAAGAGACAGTGTTTTTTTTTTTACAACGCAGCCATGTAAGCAAGTTCTGTAAGTGGAAGATATGTAATGCCAAAGTAACATGAGCGAACATTGCTTGCAAAGAACCCTCTGTAGTGTTGTGATTCTTCGAATTCAAAAGATCGCATTGTATAATTTACCTGAAATTGTAGTCATCCCATTTAAAGCACGCTTCATTTCGCTCAAACTCATTCCCGAAACTCTAGAAGTTACTGGGAAAGAGCCTTATTCCCAGATTTTGCATTTCATGTTAATCATGATTTGTATGCCATGCATTATCAATTCAAGCAGCCATTACTCTCTTTTTTTTCTGAGTCTCTCGCTCTCTATTTTTCTTTCTCCATTTCTGACTCATGACTTTTCTGTCACACTCTCGGCATCTCTCTCTCTCTCTCTCTCTGTCTCTCGCTCTGTCGGCTCACTAAGCTTGTTGCTTATTCACTGAAGTCTCTCCTGTTTCCTGTGGATATATCATAGTGGATTTCGCAATGGGCGCCCTTGGCATTGCACTGATT